>QXTE01000011.1:10547805-10625037 GCA_003942145.1 Platysternon megacephalum | reverse complement strand
CAAGTATCAGAGGGGTAGCCGTGTTAGTCTGGATCTGTAAAAGCAGCAAAGAATCCTGTGGCACCTTATAGACTAACAGAGGTTTGCAGCATGAGCTTTCGTGGGTGAATACCCACTTCTTCGGATGTCTTGCATCCGAAGAAGTGGGTATTCACCCACGAAAGCTCATGCTGCAAACCTCTGTTAGTCTATAAGGTGCCACAGGATTCTTTGCTGCTTTTACAGATCCAGACTAACACGGCTACCCCTCTGATATTAGATACCAACCTAATTTCGTAGTGTAGACCAGGCCACACCCCCAAAGATTTAGTGAGTGCCATGTGCTACCTTGGGTAAAACTTAACAAATTGAGACCATCATGTCAATAGTTTGATCTCTAGCTCTGCGCAAAAACAAACAAAACCCTAAAATCTTGTTTAAAATGGCTGTTTTTTTCAGTGCTTATATCTCTGGAAACCCTGGCTCACAGGACTCAAATTTTGGGTCACTAAACCTATGCTCCACCCTCCAGAGGCACAGCACATTACTAAGAAATCGGACTATGCATGTCCATTTTAGGGGACTTAAAAATGTTGACCTTTTAAAATGTTGTGACGATACCCTAACTGCAGTCTGTCGTGCCACTGTAATCACCCATGATGTGCTAGACACTTCACAGCAAAGAAAGATATGATAGTTGCTTCAAAGAACTTACAATCTAAATTTTACAAGTGAGGGTGATACAGAGTAGGGAGTAAAGGGCCAATGAGAATAAGAGTTGGAAGTGTTAAGATCACATGGTTTGTCAGTCTAAGCAAGTGTGTGTCTTGGTGGTTCTGTGTTTGTTTACTGTATATAAAAATTAAAGTAAAGATATAAAGTGACTAAAATTGATTTACTTGCAGTGTGGAAGCTGTGGAATTGAGTTCTACTAGTGTGGAATTGAGTTCTCAAGGGGGATTTAAATTAGGAGAGTTTGTTATGGCTTGGTGGACTATTGTAATCCTAATAGTAAAGAACCACATGCACACATACTATGGCACAGTTCTGTAAGTGGAAACCCTTTTGCAGAGAACCATGCGATATACACTGTAATACCTAGGTACCAGGATACCAGATGGAGTTTTTTGGGGGGGAGTAGAGAATGCTGAATAGGACTTTAAATTCTATTAATTTCAATTTAAATATTTTGGCTTAAGTTTGTGCGTTTGTTTTCAAAAACAAACTTTTTGTTCATCTTCACTGTTTAGCTCATATGAATTCTGATACCCGGGCACTATGGAAATCTTATTGCTGATCCCCCTCACACATCTTAAATCCATGTGACTGTTCAAGTTAAGAGCAAGGCTGAGTAGAGCCACATGATTTCATCATGTTTTCCTACTAGGCTGAGCATTATTAAAAGCTACACCCTGTTGTGTTTAGGACCTTACTGATGGAAGGAATTAGCAAAACAAGAGCTTCCTACAGGAAGCCAGTCCTGTAATCTGCACTTACTGTTAATTACCCTAAATGTAGAAGATAATTAAATTTTAGTTTACCCTTTTGTCACATAATCAGTACAGTGCAAATGTTCACTTTCTTTTCACATTTCACTTAAGAGGTAGAAATACAAATATTATAAATAGCATTGTTTTTAAAAATGCAATTCTTTCTTAATTATCAGTACTGTTAAAATTAAATTTTTAAAGATTTGTTTTTGGATTAAGATTTGAAATTTTGGTGGATCTCTCACTTTGTAATGTTTAGATCCTAGCAAATAGGCATTTTTTAATAAGCCCATATAATTTTTGAGCATAGTATGTAGAATGTTCTTAAATATAGATGGTTTTTTACCAGTGAAATCTATCCATCAGAATATTTGTGTTGCCTGACTGATACTTTATTACTTCTCTTATATCTTTTCATTTGATCCTACCCAAGGAATCAGTGTTTCTAGTTTGATCTTGGATACGTAGATGTCCATCTTTTACAATGCTCTTCCCTCTAAGTCTGCCATCACAATCAGATCTTAAAAATGCTCATCATTATTTAAATTAGCTATCATCCATGTTGAGTGTTCAGCATATACCAGTGATGTGAAGAAATTCTTCTGGTGGTAAGGACTGAATAGCATTTTAGTTAATCTGTTGGCTGAGGTGAGAGGGTATAAAACTGGAGTCATGTATTACTAGTACACTGTATAACTGCAATTGACATGAAAGGAAGCTTTTATGCGAGGGTGTAGTTTGGCCTTTAACTTAAGGCATCCTACTCCTGCAAGGAGCTCCCCATGGACAGATCCTTGCACTTGTGAAGTTCCTTGAAGGATCAAGGCCTAACATCTTAGTAACTCTTATATTCAGTCACTAAGTTGAAAAAATGGACAACAAAGAGACAACATCCGTATTATTGCCCTTTATTTCTTTCCCTCCATATCCTTCATTTTCCCCTTTCTCTGTCTCCATTTTGGTCTCTGAGTTTCTCTTGTCTTTCCTCCAACCCGGCCCCCCCCCCCCCCCCCCCCCCCCCCCCCCCCCCCCCCCCCCCCCCCCCCCCCCCCACACACACACTTTGGCACTCTGACCTCCATATATATCAATCAATCAGTTTAGGTTCTTATACCTTTCCTGTTATGATGGCGTTGGAGCTGGTGTTCTCTGTCTACAAGAAAGCAGAAATGCTTTAGATGTGGAAGACTATAGAGTGAAGTTGACTAGTATTCTAGTCAGTTTCTCTCATCACTTCTTCCATGTTTAAAGTACTTAATGGAGAGACATATACTGTTTCTATTAAGCTCTTTAAACTGGGAGGCTATTGGAAAAAACAACTGCCTTGTTTAGGACTGTTCACCAACTTCATCTTATAGCAGGGATGGGCAAACTTTTTGGCCTGAGGGCCACATTGGGGTTGCAAAACTGGATGGAGGGCCAGGTAAGGAAGGCTGTGCCTCCCCAAACAGCCTGACCCCCACCCCCTATCCACCCCCTCCCACTTCCCACCTCCTGACTGCCCCCCTCAGAGCCGCGACCCATCCAACCCCCCCTGCTCCTTGTCCCCTAACTGCACCCTCCCGGGACCCCCCGCCCCAACCGCCCCCTGGGACCGAACCCCCATCAACCCCCCTGCTCCCAGTCCCCTGACTGCCCCGACCCCATCCACACCCCTGCCCCCTGACAGGCCCCCTGGGACCCCACGCCTATCCAACCCCCCCTGACCGTTCCCCTCCCCAGAACCTCCATCCCATTCAACCACTCCCTGTCCCCTGATTGCCCCCCGGGGCCCCCCGGCCCCAGCTCACTTACTACTTACCATGCCAAGCAGAGCATGCAGAGCAGCATGTCTGGCTGCTGCGCCGGCCGGAGCCAGACATGCTGCCGCTCTGCTCGGCAGGAGCGTGCAGCTCCACCATCCAGAGCGCTGCCCGTGCGGTGGAGTGGCTCTGCAGGGGAAGGGGTGGGACAGCGGGGGAGGGGCCGGGGGCTAGCCTCCCCGGCCGGGAGCTCAGGGGCTGGGCAGGACAGTCCCACAGGACGGATGTGGCCCACAGGCCGTAGTTTGCCCACCTCTGTCTTATAGCCTCGCCACTAAAGCATGCGAGCAGGCTGCTTGGAGACTTTTCAGAGAGTTCAGTGATGGATAAGGGGGTGGGGGGGTGGGACGGGACATTGCATTTTCCTTCTCCACACAGCTGCCAGCTTTTCTTTCTCCAGATTTAAATTGGTTTTCTTCCCTCTGTGCTGTGAACTGGAGAGTTGAGGGGCTTTTTAAGTGTTGGGGATTGATTAGTATTTTCATGAAACACATACAAAATGTACCTGAAATGCTGATGGCTAAAACAATACCATTTACAAATTTATCTGATCTAATTAAGATAGAGCTAATCTACAGCTATATAATGTTGTTGTTGATATGTTTATGGTTTTGGGGGGTTTTCTTTCTTGTACAATATATTCTTTTTTTTTTTTTTTTTTAAACCTAGCGGTTTTTTTTTTTTGTACATTTTTTTTTTTTTTTAAACTATGTGTTTTTTTTTTTTTTTAATTTTTGGGTATTTTTTTTTTGGGGTTTTGTTTATTTTTTTTTGGTTTTGGGGGGTTTTCTTTCTTTTAAAATATATTCTTTTTTTTTTTTTTTACACCTAGCGGTTTTTTGTTGTTGGGAGGAATCATGCAGAGACCAAGTATCGTGTTTTGAAAATTGATCGCACTGAACCGACGGATTTAGTTATAATTGATGATAAGGTAAGTTCAGAATAGCTGAAAAACATACTCATGAGTATTTCATGATGCTCTGAATTTCACATGTATATGATTTGTTTTCTACATAAACAGCAGATAGCCAAACTTTTCTCTTAGTACAAATGTCATCCTACTACATCATGCTTCCATGACACTCAGTTTCTGTTAGCTGTGCAGTTTCTGCTAACTGTGATCTCCTAATGTCTTATATTCAGCTATGTCATTCTGAAATGCAAAATGAACTTGCTTAACTACTGCTTAGCTAAATGCTTGGAGTTGGTTTGAAATCATTTACACATCTGAAGCAAGATGAGCAACAGACAACAAAACTTGGTAATGTACAGAATAGAGTAAGACATGGTCCCTGCCCCAAGGATTTTATGGTGTAATGTCCCAGCCCGTCAAAGACTTACACACCTACTTAACTTCATAAACATGTGTGATTACTTCCTTACTTTTACTTCAGTGGGGATACTGATGTGTATAAAGTTATGGATATGCATATGTTTTTGAAGGATCAGGGCATGAGGCTTCAATCCTGCAAAGAGAACTGCCTGCACTGGGTACTGTACCATTCCATTCAGTGGAATTCTGTATGGACATAGGTAGGGCCCTACCAAATTCACAGTCCGTTTTGGTCAATTTCGTGGTCATCAGATTTTAAAAATCGTAAATTTCATGATTTCAGATATTTACATCTGAAATTTCACGGTGTTGTAATTGTAGTGATCCTGACCCAAAAAGGAGTTTTTTGGGGTGGAGGGGAACCACAAGTTTATTGTAGTGTGGGGTTGCGGTACTGCTACTTCTACTTCTGTGCTCCTGCTGGCGGCGGCACTGCCTTCAAAGTTGAGCGACCTGAGGGCCGGGAGCCCAGCTCTGAAGGCGGAGCCACCATCAGCAGCAAAGAAGTAAGGATGGCATGGCATGGTATGGTATTGCCACCCTTACTTCTGCACTGCTGCCTTCAGAGCTGGGCCCTTGGTCTGCAGCTGCTACTCTCCAGCTGCCCAGCTCTGAAGGCAACAGTGCAGAAGTAAGAGTGACATGGTATGGTATTGCCACCCTTACTTCTGTGCTGCTTCTGGTGGGGCGCTGCCTTCAGAGCTAGGCACCTGGCCAACAGTCGTCACTCTCTGTCCGCCAGCTCTGAAGGCAGCACGGAAGTAAGGGTGGCAATACCATGACCCCCATAAAATAACCTTGTGACCGCCCCCCAGCAACTCCCTTTTGGGTCAGGACCCCCAATTTGAGAAATGCTGGTCTCCCCCTTGAAATTTGTATAGTATAGGGTAAAAGAACACAAAAGACGAGATTTCATGGGGGGAGACCAGATTTCATGGTCTGTGGTGCATTTTTCGTGGCTGTGAATTTGGTAGGGCCCTAGACATAAATGTCCACATAGACCCTAGTTCTACAAAATAATTTGTCTAAGAAGACAATTACAGAATGCAGTTAAAGTACAGAAAACACAAGGTGACCACATGGTGGGATGTATGGCAGGGTAGAAGGATTTTTTCCCCTTTCCAATGAAAAAAAGTCCTAGCACTTCAATAAATGGAGATTAATGCAGATAGGTTTTGTTAGAAATGAGGAGACAAATTCGGATAAGAAAAGTATTAAATTATCAGATACAATTGTTTAATTTATTTGAATAAGACAAAAACAATGTTTAACTTAATAACAAATACACTTTTTATTAATTAATAAATAATTTAAAACAATCACTGTGGTGGACTAGGTGCTGGCTATCTTATAGACTGCTTGATCTTGGACTCAAGCTTGACAGTGGAGATCAGTTCCCAGAATACAATTTTGCTTTGTAATCTTGACCACATATGTTATGAAACTGAGAGTCAATAAACAATGGAAGCCATGATATTCTCTTTAGTCACTTTTCAGAACAGAACTGTGCAATTAAATAAACTCCACTATTCTGTGATGTAAAGTAGCACTGATAACCAAAAGAATAAGTTCAATATCCATTTATATTTTCAGCATGTGTACACACAACAAGAGGTGAGGGAACTTCTTGGCCGCCTAGATCTGGGAAATAGAACAAAGGTTGGACAGAAGGGCTCCTCTGGGTTATCTCGAGCTGTCTCTGCTTTCGGTGTCGTAGGTAATCCCCTTGTTATTTCTTTGATGTTATATTTTTTTAAGAAAGTATAACTCGGAGCACAAGTGGTAATTGCAGCACTTTTCACCAGTCAGAATATTATCCACTCTACACAGAGATCGTGTAGTAAAGTAACAAATATTAACAAAGTACACTTTTTTGTACTTTTTACAATGACTTTATAGGTGTTGCTTATATCACACTTACACAGGCATGAGCAATCAGTGGGAGAGCTGGATTTAAATGTCAAGTCCATGTGTCATTTGATCTCAACAGCATCCCAACCAGGAATGAATCAGCATTTAAGCAGCACTGGAATTTGGTCCATACTTTAGTCTGCCAGAGCCTGAATCTTTTAAATTTTACGATATGCTGCTAGTCTTATCTCTCCTCTCTGCAGTGTTCACTCTTAGTAAGAGGAATGAGAGCAGAATCATAGAATCGTAGGACTGGGAGGGACCTCAGGAGGTCACCTAGTCCAGTCCCCTGCACTCATGTCAGGACTAAGTATTATTTAGACCATCCCTGACAGGTGTTTGTCTAACCTGCTCTTAAAAATCTCCAATTATGGAGATTCCACAACCTCCAAAAGCAAATTATTCCAGTGCTTAACTACCTTGACAGTTGGGAAGTTTTTTCCTAATATACAAGTGTGATGTGACAGTCCATTCAGTTAGACAGTGACCTTGTTTACTCAGAATTCTGCAACATACCTTGGTCATTCATATAAATACACATTTTTCATCATAGGAAAGTTGGAATTGCCATAGCTAGTCAGACTAGTGGTTCATTTAGTCTGGTATATTGTTTCCAGATGCTTTTGAAGAATAACACACACACATTCTTCCAATCCATCCACAGATGTTAGTTATCTCATCCCTTAAAGCATAAGGTTTATATTTCTTATTTTTATAGTCCTTATTTCTCACTTCAAGCCATCGGTTTTGTCTCTTTTTAAATTGTAAGTTTTGTGAAAATTGTAACTGTAAAATTTTAGTTCATGCATAAAAATGCAACTTGTTTGGCAGATTGTACAACAGATCATTTAAAAAATCAAAGGGCAACTTCTGATTTACATATTGGTAAGAGGTTTTTTTTGGTGAAAATTAGTGAATGTGTGCTCCGAAAACATTTAGGCATTCAGTTCTCTGAAAGAGGTTTACCAAACAGCAGGAAGGTTCAGTGTTCTGGAGGAAATCTAAGTAATTTCATCTCTCCGATTTCTGAAGATGCCATAATAGTATACTTTAAAAAATAAAGCTGTTTGATAAAGCATATCAGACATTTAAGATGTATATTTGATGTGATATTTTTGTTGAGCAAAAATTGAATGAAAGCCATATCCTAGCCTTTCTCATCAATCCACATAAGTGACACCATGACCTTTCGCTCTTAGTGCAACCACATAGTAGTTCTTCACCTGGCTCCTGGAAAGCGACGTGGAGTACCGTTCCAAATTCCAGCTTCTCTGAGAGAGAACTTATTGACCCTACCTAATCTATAGCCCCCTCTTGCGGTTGGGACTGGGACAGGCAATATCCAGGAAGCTGGGAAGGAGAGAGGCTCTACTTACTACTGCTTATGGCATATTCCAGGAGAATAACACTCTGATGCTCAAATGAGAAAATATGACTTTACTCCATTCTCCAATCACTTTGCAAAGCAGGTAGAGCATGTGGATGCCAATCAGTACCCATGCTTAGGAATAGGCCAAGTTCTAGTTTACTATTTAAAAAAAAAATTGCAGAAATCCTTTATATCAGTGTAACCTATAATTTAAATCAGCTTCTGTACCAGATGACTGGAGGATAACTAATGTGATGCCAATTCTTAAAAAAGGCTCCAGACGCGATCCTGGCAATTACAGGCCAGTAAGCCTAACTTCACTCCCTGGCAAATTGTAATTATAGTAAAGGACAGAATTGTCAAACACACATTTGAACGCAATTTGTTGGGGAAGAGTAAAGGGAAATCATGCCTCACCAATCTAATATAATCTTTGTGGGGGTCAACACACACGTGGACAAAAGTGATCCCGTGGATATAGTGTACTTGGGCTTTCAGAAGGCCTTTGATAAGGTCCCTCACCAAAGGCTCTTAAGCCAAGTAAGCAGTCATGGGATAAGAGGGAAGGCCCTCTTATGGATCAGTAACTGGTTAAAAGACAGGAAACAGAAGGTAGGAATAAATGGTCAGTTTTCAGAATGGAGAGAGGAAAATAGCAGTGTCCCCCATAGAGCTGTACAGGGACCAGTACAACGTCATTCAACATATTCATAAATGATCTGGAAAAAGGGGTAAACAATGAAGTGGCAAAGTTTGCAGATGATACAAAAATACTCAAGATAGTTAAGTTTAAAGCAGTCTGAGAAGAGTTTCAAAGGGATCTCGCAAAACTGGCTGACTGGACAACAAAATGGCAGATGAAATTCAGTGTTGATAAATGCAAAGTAATGTACATTGGAAAACATAATCTCAACTATACGTACAAAATGATGGGGTCTAAATTAGCTGTTACCACTCAAGAAAGAGAATTTGGAGTCATGGTGGATAGTTCTCTGAAAACATCCACTCAATGTGCAGCAGAAGTCAAAAAAGCTAAGAGGATGTTAGGAACCATTAGGAAAGAGAGATTAGACAGTAAATATCATAATGCCACTATATAAATCCAGGGTACTCCCCCAACTTGAATACTGTGTGCAGTTCTACTCACCCCATCTCAAAAAAGGTATATTTTAAAAGTGGAAAAGGTACAGAGAAGGGCAACAAAAATGATGAAGGGTATGGAACAGCTTCTGTATGAGGAGAGATTAAAAAGACTAGGACTTTTCAGCTTGGAAAAGAGACGACTAAAGAAAAATATTATAGAGGTCTATAAAATCAGGAAATTATGTGTAGAAAGAGAATGCGGAAATGTTATTTACCCCTTCACATAACAAGAACCAGGGATCACCCAATGAAATCAATAGGCATCGGGTTTAAAACAAACAAAAGGAATTACTTCTTCACAGAACACACAGTCAACCTGTGGAACTCCTTGCCAGTGGCTGTTGTAAAGTCCAAAGCTGAAACTGGGTTCAAAAAAGAATTAGATCAGTTCACGGAGAGTAGTTCCATCAATGGCTATTAGCCAAGATGGTCCGGGATGCAACCTCCCTCCTGCCCTGCTCAGGGTTCTTCCTAAACTTCTGACTGCCTGATGCTGGGACTGGATGATGGGATGGATCACTTGATAATTACCCTGTTCTCTTCATTCCCTTTGAAGCAAATGTCATTGGCCACTGTCAGAAGACAGGATACTGGTCTGAGCCAGTATGGCCATTCTTATGTAGGGACCTGACTAGAAGGCCAGAAATTGGATCTCTGATCAAAAACTAGGTAGGTGACAATAATACAAAAAATAGAGTTCACTGAATCCCTCACTCCAGTACTTATAGAATACCGGAAGAACTTCAGCTGCAATTTAGCAATCAGAATCCAGTAGTCTAGTCTAGGTGCCTCAGAAGACGTTGTTTCTTACTGTGTTAGGTAGGGGTTCCTTTTCCTGTGGAGGTCAGAGCAATTTTTTCAAAGGTGGGCTAATATCGAAGAAGAGGAAGAAAAAGTGGAGGCAAGGATGGTTGTAGTTGGCCCCTCTGCCCCTTTATTATTGTTGATGCAGCTTCTTTTCTGGGCTACCTTTTTGCTGCTACCCCACTGTAGCAGTAATAAGAGAGCCCTAGGGGGTTCCCTCTCAGAAGTCAGTCAGCAGGGATCAGGGCCTATTCCTGATACCAAGAAGTAGGGTCAGGGCCTCCCAAATCCCCTTTATCCTCCTCACCCTCAAGCAATTGATTCTTTTGGGGCTGAAGCTGATTTGGACTCTCACTTTTTTAACGGCGTGAGAGTTGGATAAAAGTGAGTCCTACTGTGCTTAAAAAAAGAGAGGTTTCAAATGTTTATAAAAATTTAATATTGTGTAAAGTATTGAAATAGTACCTGATATTGTCCTTCTAAACATTGTATCTGACTAAGTCAACTTGTGACAAATGGGTTCTTATTTCTTGTATTTCTTCAATTTTGAACAGGTTTTGTTAGATTTTTAGAAGGCTACTACATTGTGTTAATAACAAAAAGGAGAAAGATGGCAGATATTGGAGGGCATGCAATATACAAAATAGAAGATACAAATATGATCTACATTCCAAATGACACTGTACGAATCACTCATCCTGATGAAGCAAGGTAAATGTTGGTGGTAGACTCTGCTTTTACATAGCTTTTTTAAGTGATGAGGAAATATTGAAAACTAAGATTCATAGACTCCTATCAGTTATGTACGCCAGAGGGGAGCAGTTTGTTAAACATTATGAGCTTGTTTCTCCAGTCCTTTATGCTAGCTTTATGCTGAAGTGACATTGGCTTAAATGGAGATAGACTAGTGTAATGAAATGGACAATCATGATGTAAGTTCAACTGAGTCTACCCAGAGGGGAAATGCAGCTGTGTCATGCCCCTTCGTAGCTTCTGCCAACACCTCTAGGTTATTCATATGTCAGAGCTACAACTAAACAAGTGTGTGTGGCCTGGATGATTGTCAGAAATCATCCACTCCACATTAGTTCATTTGGGAGCATGTCAACGCTAGTGCTGCTATATGCTGCTTAATATACTAGTTGTCTCAGTAGCATTAGGTGATGCCTTGTAAACCTCATTGGAAAGGGTCACTTGCACTCCATCAAAAGGGTGGCATGGGTGGGGAGAAGATTCACTGGCAACATGCCATCAAAACCAGCTGGAGTGTTGGTGTTTAAGCATGCAGGGCAGGTGCAGACTTGAGGCAGGGAGCATTATGCACTTATTAAGGTTCAGTGAAACTGGCTTCTCATAAACTGAGCATGTTTTCTGGTGAGCACTCCCATCCCATGATTTTTCATGCAGGAAGGAATGTGGCCCTCTGAGATTAGTAGTCATGAATAATATGTGAATATATCCCTGCTTCATTTTTGGCAGGAGTGCGCTAACTTATTTTTTTGAGGTCCCAAACAAATAATAGAGCATTTTCAGTCTTGTGTAATGTGTGTGTTAACTAAAGGTCGCGCACGTCACCATAAACTAACTGCAGGCAATAGATCAAGCTAATGGTAACCATTAAGTAAGTTTCCACATTATAACACATTATAGTTATACAGAAGTAATACACATCAATACTGCTTGTTAGAAACTAACAGGGCACATGAATATGACATACATTATTAAACATCAACATGTTACCTAAATCATGATATAGAAGTACATAGTATTTTGTCTTGTTGGAAGTTCAGTTAATTTTAACTTTTCCTACATAGTGATATGACTGTCCTTGAGACCTAGAGAATTTTTAGGTGTACAGCAGGTTGCAACAGAAGGAATGGTTTCTTTGTTTGGGTGACAGCACTAAATCCTGTAGTTCTTACTTCTTTATCAATTGGAGTTTCAGTTTTGCTTGGCTAAACACTGCAATATTTGGCCCACAGTGTATATAAAGAGATGATGAAATTGCAACAGCGATGGATCCACAGTGGTCTAAAATAACAATATAAAACCTTTGTGAGACACAAGTTTCAAACAATGGATAAATATAGTCTAGAACAATATCAGATTTATCCAAGCCAGATTTTCCAATGTTCCAGCAGAATTGCAATGATTGATAAAATACTGCAAAATACAGAATTGTAGTAATAAAGACAAGGGGAACAGCTGATGACAATTAGTAGACTTTTGCATATCTTGATTAGGGTGTTCCTCAAACTCATTATTCAGTGTCTCACTTGGTGCATGTTGAAGAGAAGTTGATGTTTGGAATAATTTTTTTCCCCTATCTGTGTTACTCTATTTAGATATCTACGAATCTTTCAAAATGTGGACCTGTCTAGCAATTTTTATTTTAGGTAAGTGTTTAACAACAGTTACTGATTATTATCTCAATTTTTAGCAGATATCTTAAAATCTTGGCTTTAATTTTGTCGGTAGCTTAGCACAGATTTGTGTAGTTGGATTTCAAGTTTTACCTGAAAGTGCCTTGTAATCGATAATGTTAAAGGCCATTAACTGAATTTTTTGTAGTACAACTTTTTAAAACTCTTCATTGTTCGATTGTTTAAATGCACAAATGATTTTTCTTTTCAAATTTAGTTTTGTTTTATGGTGACAGCCTTAAAGACCAAAGTGTTCTCTCTAGCCACAGAAAAGGAACAATATGGTCTGCAAAAGCTTTCCACACTGACATACCAATATCCCACAACTCTTCCGTGACTTTGTTTGCATCCAATACAGACTGATAAGCAGACTTTTCCCTTCCCCTTATAAAGTAAAACATGGCAATAAATGAAGAGCCAAGGATTTAATGCTTTCCAGACAGAGGGCAGAGTTCTTTTCGTCTCACCATCATCTTCACAAGAATCAGATGAGAGGCGAGACTCCTATTCAATTTTTACTTTTTCTAGTATTTTTCGTTCTCAATCTCATTTTTCAGAAATAAAGCTTTATTTCAGTTCAGGAGCAAAGAAAAGAGAGGTACCATGTGGACTCTACAGGCCTTGTATCTAGGGGTGTCTGGTTCCTATTTGATCATGCCATAGACCCCTTCATTTGACCCACATTTAATGCTACTTCATTTTGCTGTGTCTAGTCCTAGCTGCTCCTAGATATGAGAGAAATTTTGGAGTAGCAGAAAAGCAGGGAAGAGATAATGGTACAGTCAGGCAGCTGTTTGAGGACTAGAGAAGTGTGTTGCAGAAAACAAAGCAAAGAGGGTGCATGTGTGTGACGAGATCCCCGGAGTACAACCTGTAACTGTGGGACTGCTGTGCCCCCTTAATTCTCCAGCCTGGGTTGTCTCTCAATGCTTTGTCAGTGACAAGCAACAAACCCCTCCAGGTGCTGTTATCACTCAGCCACCAGCATGCAGAGTCACATCCAGCTAAGTTGCATGAATACGCTCATGAACTATACACAGGGAAACACCAGCAGATCTCCCAAGCCCCCAGCTTGGCACCCCATAAGTATACCATCTTGCACTGCTTATTAATAAGTGCAAACTTATTAATTAGTTCACCACCTCATCAAAGGAAAGTGGACATGCACCAGTCTTTGTAACCTGAGCAGATTCCCCTAGCATTTCAGACAAACTCACTGGTTAAGATAAAACATTAAAATAAGTTTATTGACTACAGAAAGATAGATTTTAAGTGATTATAAGTGATAAGAATAAAAGGTCAAAGATAGTTACCAAAGAAAATAAAAAGTAAGCACGCAGTCTAAATCGTAAACCTTATTAGAGTAAGCAGTATTTGGATCAAGCAGTTTTTCTCACCCCACTGGATGCTGCAGATAGGTTACAGTCCTTGATACACAGGCTTTCTCCTCAGTTCAAGTCTGTCTTCCCAGCGTTCTTGTTGCCTTCAGCATAGGTGGGGGAGGAGAAAGATAAAAGCATGATACCACTGTCCCTTATTTTATACCCTCAATCCATTTGCCTGGAAAATACTAGCCCAGACATTTCCTGGTGGGCATTGCTGAGTCACAGAGTTGAGCAATGCCCAGTGTGTGATGCTTGCGCAACTCTTACAGAATTGCAAATCCCTTGTTTACAACTCCCTGCTGGTCAATGGCTGGTGGTGATCCTTCAAACCCGCCCAGGTGTTAGTCTCCTCCTTTGTTGTTGTTACAGGAGAACCAGCAGTGGGCGACTCCCAAACTCTCAACATATTTCAATAACAACCATACAGCAAAATCTCATAACTTCATACACACATTTTGACACAACAATGGATTTCAGCAGATCATGACCTTTCCTATGATATCTTACATGGCATGCTTTGTATGAAATATCACAACCATCTATGAATGATGAATATGGGGGTTACAGATTGACACTGTACCTAAAAGCAGCAATGTGTATTTTACATCCTCCGGTCATTTTAAAGAGATTTACGTTCGTTTTTCAGAGCTGAGTTTTTATAAAGGTGAAATATGCCACAGGTTCATGTAATGTTTTTCACAATATGACATGGGAAAGGTTGTTCACAATGTAAAAAACCAAAAAGCTCTCCTTTTGACAATTATGTTCACAATTGCATTATTTGCCAACCCCCCACCCTAAAATGCACTCCCCCTCCCCCTCAACATTTTCATTAAATTAATGTCTGCTTTAGAAGTATTTGCAACTTGGTTTGAAGTCCCTCTCAGAAAGGGAAATCTAGTAGCTTAAAAGTTACTTTGTTCTCCTTAAAATATGACTATAATTAAATATGGAACGCTATCACTTTAAGCATGGGATATGGGTCCTGTGACTTTTTAGCATTGTGGGAATGAAAACTTTTTGCTAATTTCTTAGCAATCACCATCCTGGAAGTGGTTAGTAGAACTTATTTCCTACATTTGCCTTTTGAAGTGATAGCTTTGTTTTATGTTTAGGAACATAGGAATTGCCATACCTAATCGGAGCAGTAGTCCATCTAATTCAGTCTCGTGTTTCCAGCAGTGGTCAATACCAGATGGCTCAGAGGAAGCTGAATTAAACTTCCTTAAAAATCCTTAAAAAAAAATCCTTAAAAAAAAATAAAAAAAATAAAAAAAAAAAAAGCCTGTTCAAGAACAGGCAATGGTCAAACAAGCACTGGAAGAAACTTTCTCTATGTGCAGGTTATTTAAAGTAACTTAGGAGACTTACTTCCTGCTACTGTTTTGGGTTCCCTCCTGACTTAGCAGTGAGGACCACTATCTCCAAGAGGTTTGGCTTTAGGAAATCTTCTTAGTGAATACAATTACAGCAGAAAATGTAGAAAGGTACATTTTGGAAAACGTAGCTATGAAAAACCATGAAATCTAAAGAATCAGTACAATTTTATTTATCTTTCTATATTTTAGAAAGAAAAATAACTCCAAGAGGTGCTACTTGTTTACAATCAGAGTGTTCAGAACTAACTTTTATAGGCAACAGGCTACTTAAAATAAATCATAGAATCATAGAATCATAGAATCTCAGGGTTGGAAGGGACCTCAGGTGGTCAGGACCTCAGGAGGTCAAGACCACCGTGACCCCCTGGGACTAAGTTTGGTTGCTAGCCGAAGTTCGGTTGGGTCCACAACATCCACACTGCTATTTTTAGTGCACTAGCTTGAACCAAGCTAGCACAAATCTATCTACGCAGGCTGGGAAGCTCACTCCCAGGTGCAGTAAGGCATAACCTAATAGGTCTGTGCAATGTAAGAAGAAATATTAGGCAAGGTGGAGAGAGGTCATGTTTAAAGGGTATTTCTCTCATAAGGAAGAGAGATTTCTGTTTATTGGATGGATAGCGGAATGGATGGTGCAGTAGGGGTGAATGTGGGGAAGTGCTTCATCCACACTCTGAAATATGCTGTATCATGAGCCTTGAGATCTGAATTCTCATTCAGATTCTCTAAATTTGAGTTTTTCTGAAAGATTTTTGTGAGCTTCAGAACTGAAATTGAAGCTGATACTTATCTGGATTTGTCTTCTTGTGATTTAGCTGTGTAGGGCTGCCAGCATCTGCCATTGACTCTACATAGTATCAGTGTGTTTTACAGAAGCTTTTTGGGTTCATTTGAGAAGTTTGCCAGTGACGAACAACGTTGTGCCAACAATGAAAAAGTGTGAGAATATGGAGGTGGGAGGGAAAGTGGCCTGCCTAGAGTGTGATGTGACAAAATTAGACGATTGACAGCCAGCTCCTGAAAAAATATAGGGTGGCAAAATTAGATGTTTTCAACAGTAACAAACAATTGAAAATAGTGATGCAAAATGTACTTATCCTTAACAATCACTAGTGTGAAGGCATTAACCAGGAAGCTCAATACAAATTACAAAGTGATATGATTATTGACGAAAAACTTGCATATGTCTTCTTTTCCCTTCTCCTTTTACACTGCCTTCTCTTAATGATAAATATGTGCTACCAAGACAACCCAGGCAAAAATTATCTCTCCAAATTAGGCTGAATTACTGTGCGCTTGAGCTATTGCTCAATTCACACAGTGGGTCAGCTGGTCTGGACTTATATACGGGCTCTTCCCCGCTCCCCTTGTAGTCTCCCCCCTTCCTTGGATATTCCTAAATAGCTGCTGCTGTTCTCCCAGCACCACTGGAGGCCATTTTTCTCTGCAGTCCTCACTCCCTTTATTTTTTAGGGTCCAATCTGTTAGATATCAGGCCTTGGTAACTTTCTGCTGGTCTTAGTGCTGCAAACTGAAAATTGGCTTACATTGGGACTGTGTGTGAGAGTGCACCTGGTATCCCACCGAAGAGTGCTACTGGTATTTTAAAGTTGCAGTGTGAAGACCAGCAGAAAGGCACAAGGTTCCGAAGTTCCATGCTAGGTTCCTAGGAGGTAGAAGGGAAAGGAAAGCAGATCTCCAGGTGCAAGAGTAACTAAAGGAGGAACAAGGAGTGTTGTCCATTTAAAATGGATATTAGTTAAATAGATCAATCAGGATCATTTTTTCATTCTCTCCCCTATATTTCCTTTTTCTGTTTATATCTATTTTTTCCTCTCTGCTCTCTGCCATAGAGGGAGTAGGGGGAGAAGCAAAGGACCATTCATACACTCCTGCTTCTGTGGCACAACTTTCCCTTCCACCCGTCCATGTGCTGTGTGCAAGAACTTGGGGCAAGTGGTTGATCCAGAGACTGTATTGGCTTTTAATTGCTGAATGTATATTATGATGACTGTTCACTGTATTTTCTGTTCAGGCCAAACTATAATCATGTTCAGTTTTCCACATGTTATTTCACAAATTTGCGGGTAGTGTTTGCGGGATTAATAATCATTTATTTTGTTTGTTTGACTGTTTGGGATGGTAGGTCAGGAGGGGTATATGTCTCTCATAATAGTGGGACTCGTGTAGCTGGGACCAAGAGACTCTGGCAAAATCCCTGGAGTCTGTCTCAGTTGTGGCTTTAGCTTTCTTGGTAAGGTGGATATGTGTTGTGGGCTAGACAGCATCTCTGGCTTGGTAGCCATTCTGACCTTATAGATTCATAGACTCTAGGACTGGAAGGGACCTTGAGAGGTCATCGAGTCCAGTCCCCTGCCCTCATGGCAGGACCAAATACTGTCTAGACCATCCCTGATAGACACTTATCTAACCTACTCTTAAATATCTCCAGAGATGGAGATTCCACAACCTCCCTAGGCAATTTATTCCAGTGTTTTACTACCCTGACAGTTAGGAACTTTTTCCTAATGTCCAACCTAAACCTCCCTTGCTGCAGTTTAAGCCCATTGCTTCTTGTTCTATCCTTAGAGGCTAAGATGAACAAGTTTTCTCCCTCCTCCTTATGACACCCTTTTAGATACCTGAAAACTGCTATCATGTCCCCTCTCAGTCTTCTCTTTTCCAAACTAAACAAACCCAATTCTTTCAGCCTTCCTTCATAGGTCATGTTCTCTAGACCTTTAATCATTCTTGTTGCTCTTCTCTGGACCCTCTCCAATTTCTCCACATCTTTCTTGAAATGCGGTGCCCAGAACTGGACACAATACTCCAGTTGAGGCCTAACCAGCGCAGAGTAGAGCGGAAGAATGACTTCTCGTGTCTTGCTCACAACACACCTGTTAATACATCCCAGAATCATGTTTGCTTTTTTTGCAACAGCATCACACTGTTGACTCATATTTAGCTTGTGGTCCACTATAACCCCTAGATCCCTTTCTGCCGTACTCCTTCCTAGACAGTCTCTTCCCATTCTGTATGTGTGAAACTGATTGTTCCTTCCTAAGTGGAGCACTTTGCATTTGTCTTTGTTAAACTTCATCCTGTTTACCTCAGACCATTTCTCCAATTTGTCCAGATCATTTTGAATTATGACCCTGTCCTCCAAAGCAGTTGCAATCCCTCCCAGTTTGGTATCATCTGCAAACTTAATAAGCGTACTTTCTATGCCAATATCTAAGTCGTTAATGAAGATATTGAACAGAGCCGGTCCCAAAACAGACCCCTGCGGAACCCCACTTGTTATGCCTTTCCAGCAGGATTGGGAACCATTAATAACAACTCTCTGAGTACGGTTATCCAGCCAGTTATGCACCCACCTTATAGTAGCCCCATCTAAGTTGTATTTGCCTAGTTTATCGATAAGAATATCATGCGAGACCGTATAAAATGCCTTACTAAAGTCTAGCTATACCACATCTNTCGTTGATGAAGATATTGAACAGAGCCGGTCCCAAAACAGACCCCTCCGGAACCCCACTTGTTATGCCTTTCCAGCAGGTTTGGGAACCATTAATAACAACTCTCTGAGTACGGTTATCCAGCCAGTTATGCACCCACCTTATAGTAGCCCCATCTAAATTGTATTTGCCTAGTTTATCGATAAGAATATCATGCGAGACCGTATCAAATGCCTTACTAAAGTCTAGGTATACCACATCCACAGCTTCTCCCTTATCCACAAGACTCGTTATCCTATCAAAGAAAGCTATCAGATTGGTTTGACACGATTTGTTCTTTACAAATCCATGCTGGCTATTCCCTATCACCTTACCACCTTCCAAGTGTTTGCAGATGATTTCCTTAATTACTTGCTCCATTATCTTCCCTGGCACAGAAGTTAAACTAACTGGTCTGTAGTTTCCTGGGTTGTTTTTATTTCCCTTTTTATAGATGGGCACTATATTTGCCCTTTTCCAGTCTTCTGGAATCTCTCCCGTCTCCCATGATTTTCCAAAGATAATAGCTAGAGGCTCAGATACCTCCTCTATTAGCTCCTTGAGTATTCTAGAATGCATTTCATCAGGCCCTGGTGACTTGCAGGCATCTAGCTTTTCTAAGAGATTTTTAACTTGTTCTTTTTTCTTCTAAATCTACCCCCTTCCCATTAGCATTCACTATGTTAGGCATTCCTTCAGACTTCTCGGTGAAGACCGAAACAAAGAAGTCATTAAGCATCTCTGCCATTTCCAAGTTTCCTGTTACTGTTTCTCCCTCCTCACTGAGCAGTGGGCCTACCCTGTCCTTGGTCTTCCTCTTGCTTCTAATGTATTGATAAAAAGTCGTCTTGTTTCCCTTTATTCCCGTAGCTAGTTTGAGCTCATTTTGTGCCTTTGCCTTTCTAATCTTGCCCCTGCATTCCTGTGTTGTTTGCCTATATTCACCCTTTGTAATTTGTCCTAGTTTCCATTTTTTATGACTCCTTTTTATTTTTTTAGATCATGCAAGATCTCGTGGTTAAGCCAAGGTGGTCTTTTGCCACATTTTCTATCTTTCCTACCCAGCGGAATAGTTTGCTTTTGGGCCCTTAATAGTGTCCCTTTGAAAAACTGCCAACTCTCCTCAGTTGTTTTTCCCCTCAGTCTTGATTCCCATGGAACCTTACCTATCAGCTCTCTGAGCTTACCAAAATCCGCCTTCCTGAAATCCATTGTCTCTATTTTGCTGTACTCCCTTCTACCCTTCCTTAGAATTGTGAACTCTATGATTTCATGATCACTTTCACCCAAGCTGCCTTTCACTTTCAAATTCTCAACGAGTTCCTCCCTATTTGTTAAAATCAAATCTAGAACAGCTTCCCCCCAGTAGCTTTTTCAACCTTCTGAAATAAAAAGTTGTCTGCAATGCAGTCCAAGAACTTATTGGATAGTCTGTGCCCCGCTGTGTTGTTTTCCCAACATATATCTGGATAGTTGAAGTCCCCCATCACCACCAAATCTTGGGCTTTGGATGATTTTGTTAGACTCTTGGACTCTTCTATTCAAGACAAAGAGTGGCTCATGTCCAGGCTGAGTGGCTGTAGTCACTCTTTGCTGCAGAGATATATTCAATCTCTTTTTTCTGTTTACCTTGTTTTTTGTTTATTAAAGTTTCAGCCATTGTGCTATAAACTATTCATTAGCTTGTAATGTGTTGTTTGCAGGATCCCCTGTGCAAGCTACCATTCTGTAATTACAGTATGTTTGTCTAGTTTCATTGTCATCTGCTGTTTTATGCAAAATAGTCTACACTGCATTAAATAACAATACATGTAGAAAGCAAGGGTTTTCAGAAGTTTTCCATGCTCCCATAATTTTTACTAAATTTTAATCTTGGTTTCAGCTACAGCTATGATCTGTCACACTCTCTTCAATATAATCTTACCATCCTGAGAATGCCACTTGAGATATTAAAAACTGAAACAACTCAGACTCGACAGGAGAGCTTTGATATCTTTGAAGATGAGGGACTTACAGCACAAGGTGGAAGTGGTAAGTGTATTTTAGACATACAGTAGAGTCGCATCATAGGCGCATTTAACTTACGCTATTTTAACTATACGCGCTCGGCAAAACAAAACAAAAAAGAGAAAAATAACAATTTAAATACTGTACCTGTAGTGCGGGCAATTCCGCCCGCCATTCCACTCAATGGGTGTTTGACTATATGCGATTTTCGCCTTACACGCTGACTTCAGAACCTAACCCCCACGTAAGATGCGACTCCCCAGTGGCGTAGCCAGGTGGAGTGAACAGGGGGGGGCAGACATAAAAAAAGGTCCTTCAGTGCCGCCGAAGACCCGGAGCAAGTGAAGGACCCGCCGCCGAAGTGCCGCCGAAGACTCGGAGCGCCGCCTGGTGAGTACAAGTGCCGCAGCGGGTGGCGCCTTTTTTTATGTCCGCCCCCCCCATTCAGAGTAAAAAATTAAAAAGGCGCCACTTGTGCTCAGTGGGGGAGTGGCCACTCCCCCTGCTCCCTCCCCCGCCCAGCTACGCTACTGCGACTCCCCTGTACTGAATTAATACTAATATAGTTAATGACAAATGCAGTTAGAACTATTTTTCACTTCAGCCTACCTTGCAGAAACATCCAGCTTTTTTAATTGATCAGTGCAGTCTCATAACAGTCCTCAGTTAATAAAAGATTACATAAAGTGCCAATTACAGATTTTTGAATATGAGCAATGTAATTTCTAGAGATGATTAATCATTTATTTTGGTAATTTACATTGTAGCTCAGGGAGATAATTGAGCATGCTGACATTTTTCAGCAATTGATTATTCAGCTCACCCAATAGGTATGAATTTACAAATGAAGCAGTAATCAATTTTCAGTGAAGTATAAATAGTGCTAATAGATTTTGTCTTGTTTAATGGTGGTAAATATTGATGACAAAGAAATTGTATGATATTACCACCAACTTAAACCATTAGGCTCTACAAGGGACTCTGAACAAAACACACATTAATTTAAACTGCAACCAAAGGCTTCCATTTTAGATCTGACAAACACAGCAGATTTAAAGGGATATTAATCAAAAAATTGTATAGTTAAAATGTGTGTTCATGTCTGATTTCTCCTGTTTTTCTGTGCCACCCCCCTCTTCCACTCCCTCCCCCACAGAAACACTTGAAAGTTGTTTTATTTTGAGTGGGTTACTTGGTTTCTTTCTTCCTCTAATACTTCACGTTAATCATTTTTAGCAGGGCATCATCAACAAAGTTGGATTGTAATTTTTTTTTTTTTTTTTTTTTTTGTGTATCTGTTTAGTGTTGTAGAAATATGTGAGACCACATCAATGAACATACAATTTATAACTTTGGTCCTTTCCCATTTTTCTGAAAAAAATATAATGATTTTCAAAGTTAAAGAGATGATAGCGGTTCCCATGAAGTCCATTAGGGACTTTCTGTTGCTATAGATTTTACATGGAAAGCATTCATATACTACAATGGTGGGTGGCAGTATAAAAATCTTAGATGCTTAACTTTCAACATGTGCTTAAATCCATCCCTGTTCAGCATAGTCCTGAAGCACATAATTAAGTGGTTTCCTGAATTGGGGCCAAGCACAATCAAATTAAAAGCCTCAATTACAGTGTGTTTAAAAATGAAATTATCAAACATGGTTGAGCTCTTTATTATTGTTGATGCATTTTCATTTTAACTTTTTAGGTGTATTTGGGATTTGCAGTGAACCATATAAAAAGTACGTGTGGAATGGTCAACTGCTGGACATAGTAAAAAACACTGTTCATCATGACTGGCTGTTATATGTTATTCATGGATTTTGTGGGCAGTCCAGTATCCTTTTTACTATAAGAGAACAAATATTGGTTTATTGCATTTAAAAGTTTGTGTATGGACAGCAATTCACAGGACAAAAGATTAATTACTGCATCAGTTGTTACTAAACTCTATTTAAAAGAATTTTCACATGTATTATGACAGTCATTTAATTAGTTTTGCATTATTTTGCCAGATTTTAAAAACAGAGGATCTAAAAAAAGATATATAATTGGAAAGATAATGTCCTTACTGTGTCTATAAAAGATGAGGGAAAATTCTTAACCCAAGCACACATTTTACAGTAAATCACTGTGTGATAATACTATGGAAAAATAAGGTTCCAATCTTGCAGTCACTTCCACGCAGGCAGAGTGCTGTGCCAATGTGGAGCTAATTGCAGATTTGAGTCCTAGGAGAGCAACTTGACAAACTCCTTTGGGACCAGATGGTATTTATCAGGGAGTTCTGAAGGGGAAAAAAAACTGTGGTAGAGCTTAATTATTCACATAGAGATGTGCTGATATTATTGCTAAAACAGAGGGATTATATTTTATTATTTTAGGATTGGATTTTCAAATCACTGAGACCTACCACTGCTTCAGTTGAAGTCAGTGATAAAACTTACTGACTGCAATGGGACCAGAGTTAAATCGACAGAGTGCTTTTAAAAATTCCATTTTAAGGGTTTTTTTTTAAAAATATAGATATATATATATCTACTGCAACACTAGTGGAAAATATATCCAAATCTTAACTTTATACATAAATGATTAATATAAACCTATGCATACATCATTTAAATGAACTGTCCTCTCATCTTAATAGTTAATAAGAATCTAGCATACTGTAGATGGCTTATTTTAATCTATCATCTTTACCATACCATTAATATATACAAGCCTATTCATGGAAAAAAATGAAAGAAGAAAGGGAATATGACTATGGTTTCAGAATTTAGGTATAACCTTTTTGCAAAAGATCTTCTGAATTCATTGTATTCTCTTCCATCTCTCCATTCCCAGACTCTTGGTTTGCAAAAGCGTCTATATATGAGTAATTCTGCATGTGAGTTATCCCATTCTTTGTGCATAAATATTTGTAGCTTTGGGGCCTTAGTATTTAGTGTGTAATTTTGCACAGGTAAAGTTATCCATCATCAAACTCAAATAACACTTTTCAAAAAAAAAAAGTGTGTTTGTGTGTGGGAGAGAGGGAATACAGTGATACTTATCCCTAAAGTAGAATAACTAGATTTTTAAATAAATTGCCTTGAGCGTCAGTTCTTTCAGACAAGTCAAGAAAGAACAATACATCACTTCATGATTTTTTTTCTTCAAACTACCCTTTAATGCAGGGGTTCAGATAATTGGCTATTTTTGAGCACAGCACAAGGTGGGTGAGGTTGCAAAGGTGGTCTGAAGCTCCCTTGTGCATTCCTGTGATTCTGGGGCTGCTGGGTGCAGGGCTGCTTCCCAGGCATAAATTAGAACAGTTTTAAGGGTACTCTAGCTTACAGGAGCAGTTACTGGCCTCAACTGGCCAAAATGGCAATCACAAATCAGTGCTTTTACAGGGCATCTTGGCTAGTCCCATTGTGCTGCCAGTAGCAGAGATCTGAGTGATATCTTCTTAGCGTATGCACAACGTGCCTCAGGTGGCGTGTGGCCAGGATTGATTACTCAATTTGGTTCACTGGTTGGATCATTAGCTTCCCTGGCCCGGGCCAGGTACTGATGGGGTGTGTGATGTGAATGCTGAACATAGCCTCTTTGTTGGCTCAGTGTCATAGAGTTGATTCTCCCTCCCCACCCTCACCTCAGTGCCTTGTTATGCCTGCCTTATGGCCAGCATATGCTAAGATTGCAGCACAAAGTGGCCTCTAGAGGATCTGGCCCTCTGTTTTAATTGCATTAACATTAAAAAATTAAAAAGCTCAAGATTTCCCTACATACATGCTTTTAACACCTACTTGCAGCAGATCTTGATGACTAAAATGTTACCAAATGTAGTTCCAATCTTCAAGGAAAGGTGAATGAAGGACAAATCTGACAATTAGATGTGTCTCACACCTCGGTATGTAAGCAATCAAAGATAATTAAGGGTAGATTAATTCAATACCTGGCAAAGTATAAACTGAAGTCAAATCACCACTGCTTCTGTAGTATGTTTCAGTGGCTTTTACCTAGTCTGATTACTGAAGCTGTTGCAAGTGAACTGCCTTTCCAGAAAAATCATTGGAGGATAACCTATATATCTGATTTGGAAATAAAACTCAGGAGTTCCTAATCCCAGAGTTGACATGGACTCCTCCTGGGGCCTTAGATAAATCTTGTAACAGCTCTGCCTACATTGTTCCTTCTGTAAAATTGAAGTAATATTTATCTTCCTCCGTAAGGTGGTTGTGAAGATTAGTTGATTTATTGTAAAGAGCTTTGAAAATGGAAAGCACTATACAAATGATTATGGTTGAAAAGGGAATTAATGTCTCACCCACTCGTTAAAGAAATCTGAAAAAGTAAAAAGGAATTATGTTCACCTGTATTGTTAGAGGTCTTATGAAATAATATTAAAATAGGGTTTTCATTCAGAAAAAAGCACAATAAAATACATTTTCTTTGGAGTACATTTTTTTTAACATTGGCCAGGACTAAAGTAAATGAAAGGAAAATAGCTTTGGGAATCATAAAATGTGTAAACCTTAACCTTACTTCCAAGAACTGTTAATATATGGTCGTCCAGTGCACGTCACTCTGATAGCCAGAAGATCAAGCAAATTTGCTGGAACACGTTTTCTAAAGAGAGGAGCAAACTCTGAGGTAAACTAAATCTCTCTCAACTTTCATTTTGTACTCCACTACATGAACGTCTTATCCTACTTCCTTAATAGAGAGCGGGATTGTGTCCTTAAGGTTTTGGTAGCTTACTATTCATTTTACAGTTATCACATCCATAGTGAAAATGTCAAGGGGAAAAATGTAAATTTTACTATTTTATGATAATTTAATTTAATATAAGAAATGAAAGCCAGGATAAGATTTGTTGTAACACTTTAGTGAATATAGTGAGGTATGTACCTGTACGGTAGAAAAGAAAATTCTGATGAGTTGGAAGATATAACAGCAGCAAATGGGATTTAATTTGCTGTAGAGAATTCATGCTGTAGTTACTCATAATTTATTATTGCAAATATGTTGAAATTTTATATAGTTACTCATAGTTCTTTCATGTGTATGCTGGTGCAAATTTTCTTTGCACTGTATGTAATAGCTGTTGAAATCCAGTTTGTAGAGAAATAACCTGATATACAGACCAATATTTAGGGCCCAACATGCAGTGAGATGTTCTAGATCTTTATGCTCCCTTGTGGTACCACTGACATCCTCTAGGCCAGTGGTCCCCAACCTTTTTTGTCTGGTGGGCGCCAGACGAGCCACGAAGGACCGTGGCGGCGGACGAGCATCCGCCGAAATGCCGCCGACAAGTGGCAACGTCAATAGGCGTCGCCGCCAAAATGCCGCCCACAAGCAACGTCATCCAGCGGTGTCGCCACCGAAATGCCGCCGAAAATCGGCGGCATTTCGGCAGCAACGCCTCTGGATGACGCTGTTTGTCGGTGGCATGTTGGCGGATGCTCGTCCGCCGGCCAGTATGCGGGCGCACTTAGATGCCCCGGCCACCACGTTGGGGACCCCTGCTCTAGGCTTCGCACAGACATTTGGGTCTATGCTAGTACATCATATTGCAGGATTGGGGCCAGAGGTAGGGAGGCAACAAACTTTTTCATGAATCTGATGATCAGTTATCCAAAGCCTGCCTGACCTCAATCCTAATTATTTATCACCTTGAGCCACTACCTAACAATGTATGTTTTGCTTGCATCAAACCAAGTTACAATCAGTCAGACCCCTTCAGGACTAATGCCTCTTCAGCTCCATAATCAGGCAGCAAGCAGATCAACATTTTGGCCATGTGTGATTCTTGGACACATTTAGAACAACTTTTTGCACTAATCCTAGTCTCTGTTTTAAGTTAAATATTTTATAGCGGGATTTTAAAAGGGCTGGACAATTTTGTGACCAATAGTAACGTGTAGCTTTGCATGCTGATACAAAAGTAATCAAAAGGTGGGAGTTACATCAGACATGCCAAACCCGCAAAAAAAACACCCCAGAAATTGGCTTGTTTTTGGCTTAATTGGCTTGTGAAGTTGCTTGTTGGCTAGTTTTTGACTTGTTGCGTGTTGTAGCTTGTTGCTTCTTTTTTATTGATCGGCTCCCGGCAAGCAGGGGCAAGGGGGGGGCAAGCAGGGGCAAGTGGGGGAGAGAGTCAGGGGTGCACAGCGGTCCCACCACAGTCACAGACTGCACGCCGGGGGATCTAGTCACGTAGAGTGTTGGGGTTCTTAGGGATTGGCTTCTTTTGGCCTTGTTTTGAAATGGGATTAGCTTGTTTTTTGGCTTATTGTGAAAGTCGGGGTGCTTATTTATCACATGAAAGTTGGCAACTGTGAATTACATGACCAATTCAAGTCCCTCCTTTAGAATTCATGTGCTCTTATGATTTGACATCCCTTATTTTTAGTTTTAATTAGTCCTGTCATTCACAGTTATTATTTCAATATCTATGTATGCAGCTCTGAAATGTAATATGTCTACAGTATTTGCATTTTTTTTTTTTGTTTCAGGGGGATGTTGCTAATGAAGTAGAAACTGAACAAATACTTTGTGATGCTTCGGTGATGTCATTTTCTGCAGGGAGCTATTCTTCTTACGTTCAAGTTCGAGGCTCTGTCCCTCTATACTGGTCTCAAGATATTTCGACTATGATGCCTAAGCCACCAATTACATGTATGTTCAATATATTCTTTATGGTAGCCTATGGTAAGCAATGTGTTTTCCTAAAAGAACATGCCAGAGAGAGAATAGGTGAAGGTTAATCTTGTAAAAACTAAAAAAATTGTATCTTTGTTTCTTCACTGTGAAGCTACAATGAAAGATTGACCAGCAATTTTATAAACATCCTGGTTTATGAAAGTGTTTGTTAATTAGCCACAAAAATTAGTTCCAGATTGAAATTAGACCTGAGGAATTTGGTGACTTTTTAATATTAGATGTTGTGCCCGCAGTGGCCCTTTATTGCCCTAATGTGGCAATGCTTGTGGTTGAAGACTGCAGCCTTCTTTGTGCTCATGATTCTGTACCCAAATAGTTATTTATCTGTTTGTCTCCCATGGGAGAACATTTTGGATGACATCCTGGCTCTGTTAACCAATTGAAAAATTGCCCTTAACTTTCATGGGGCCAGGATATATTTGCCCTTTGACTTCAGTGGGACTACTCACATGCTCAGAGTTTAGCACATTCATATGTGCTTTACTGAATTGGGCTTGAGTCTGCTAGTCAGTAACTGTCCCCGCCCTTTATATCACTGGCTAGCTTGCACAAGTGCTCCCCCAGTGGGTATCTCTAAGTGAAAAACATCTCTGGATCCAGTGCATTGGTCATGTGTAGAACAGAAGTGGAATGGATGCAAAAGTGAAAGTGGTTACAGAACAGGTAAGTAACGGTTTCTTCCTAGCTATCTAATTTTTGACAAACTAAAAAAAAAAAAATTTAAAGGGAAAACCTTTGCTTTTACCCTGTTGTTTCTTTAATGATAGAGAGGTGTGAATTGTATTGCTATTATTAAAAAATTAGTAAATCTTTTATAAAAAATGCATTCATAGGAAAGTAACCTTTCAGGATCTGAAAAAAATTTTTTTTCCTGAATATATTTATTTACTTTGTTCCAGTGGACCAAGCAGATCCATTTGCGCACATAGCTGCACTTCACTTTGATCAAATGCTTCAGAGGTTTGGCTCTCCCATTATCATTTTGAATCTTGTGAAGGTACAGTATTGTTTAGTCATAACTTGGTGTGGTACAAATAAATCAATAAACTTATGGTTTGTTAAAAATAATTTTAATTATACTAAGTTTTTGCATTTAAAGCCAGATTATAGACTCATTAAAGCCAGTGAGAGTTTTGCTGCTTAAATTTGGTTCTGAAAGCTGGCCTTGCACTAAATATAAATTTAATACTAGCTTCTAATAGAAAATGCACATTTTCAGATTAATAAATAACAAGATTATTTGTAGGAAAGCTTGAATGAACAAACAGGTGAAATTCCTCCCTTGCTGTTTTCACTCCTATCCATCGTTAAGCCGCTTTCAATGTATCAGTTGTCCTTCTAACACAGAAGAGTTGGATATGGCTCCCAGTGGAGCTTTTCCATGCAATTTTGAAACAGCCAGAAGGATTACATTTTATACTGAAACATGGGGATCCATTTTGATTGGGTCTGAATGCACTAATTCCATCTCACAATGAGCTAATACCAGCCCACAAATGGAGGACCTTTTTCACAAACCTGTTCCCCTACCCAGGTGTACCTTGCATTATAACTAGACTGCCAGAATAGTTCTCCAGAAATAAAATATTCTTAATGATGATACACTTCTTGCAATACATACTTAATCTTTCCTTTCAGGCTATTGGAATCACCCCACCTTGAGCAGCAATATTTGAACCATGGGTTTAAAATATGTCCAGACAGTAATACCAGTATGAGGCCTAAGGTCATACTGGAAATCTGTGGCAGAGCCAGGAACTGAATCTAGATATTCTGATTCCAGTCCCCAGTGCTTTAACCAAAAGGCCATCTTACTTGTTTCTGCTTCACTCTACTTACCACCAAAGTATGCTACAGTACCATCATATGATTGCAAGAAGTCTTGGTGTTAAACTTCCAAACTAAAACTACTGTATCCCATGCAAAACATCATGAAAAACAGTAAATTCTCCTTTGTTTGTCAGTGTCTAATGCATATCTTAAGCATTTGACACGCAGTCTGGAGGATGATGGAATATTAAATATAAATATTACTTTTAGCCGTCTCATCAAAGAGAGTAATTTAGATATGTAGTGTAAGTGTGGAATATTTTCAGATGCTAACGATAAATAAGTCTTGAAAATATAGGGATCTGTTTGACAGTGAGAGAGTGTGTGACAGACAATACCTGTTGAACAGTATTTGAATCCAATACCTTCATAAGCAAGTCACTTTATTGAAAAGACCAAACAGACCTTGATTAGCATCCAGGGGGCCCAACTTATTCTGAGAATCAAAAACACTGTAAATACATATATCCCGCACAGGGACCAATTTGTTTCCTCCTATTTTTGGAGGAAGAAGATAGGTGATGTCAATAAGGGTCCAATCATACTAAGAATTTGCATGCAAAGAACATTACTCACATTGGTAGATTACTGGATTGTGTCTTTAAACAAATGATCTGAACAAAATTAGATACAGTTATATATATAATCTTGGATTTAACTGAATAATTCATGTTTGAATTTATAAAAGGGCATTAATACTTTGAACATAAATTAAAAAGAACACTTGGAAGAGAATAAATTTTGAACTTTTGAATAATTCAATCCAAAAACTGCAGTATATCTATGCAAAATATAATGAAAAAGTGAACGTTTAATGTATGTTTTGCCTCTTAACAAAAAAGTTCAGAGCAGAAAAGGAGGAATTTCATCTTAATGTTTGTTACTAATTGCTTCATAACTTTTGTGACAATATGGGTAAAATATATAAGTTTTAAAGAAAATAAATACAATTGTAATAACAATAAAATGATTTAATAGACCTAATTAATTATACAATGCCTATGGAGAAAGTAAGGGGCATAGAAAGTATACTCACTACTGTCTCATAGGAATCTTTCATTTAATTATATCTGATTTCATATTCTCTCTTAATCTTCTTCATTGTGGTTATACCATTATAGTGTGTTGTAGAGATATGTTCAGTTTAGAAAGGACGTCTTATATGCATACAATATAAGTCTCTAAAAAAACTGAAAAAATACAAAAGGCTGATTTTGAGACTCTGTAAGCTGAAGTAGTAAATAGCAAAGTCCCATTATTTTCCATTTCTTAAAGCTCTTGTTTGAGTATGCTTTTAAGAATCAGCACATAAATCTGTGGTAAACAACTTGAGATATACTTTGTTCACAAGAAAATGATTCTCTTATTTATAGATTTAGTTTTCAAAGGCCAGCACTAAAATGTGAATCCAGATTCACATGACCCTGACATGTGAATCATTGTGTGCTTTTATTCACAAGGCTTTCGTAGTGTGGCTGAAAATGTGTCTCTGTAGGTGCTCAATACTAGCATGCTAAAATTAATGCTCTTCTACTACTTATGTGCAGTGGGAAAAATTGTATTTTCCTATGCATGTGAGTGTTGATCCAACTTCAACACAACCACTGAGCATTTTTACCTCAGGTACTCTTACTCTTTGGAGAATTCTTAAAGGTCAGTGAGTTTATAAATGTCTTCTGCTTTTCTGTGCAATGTGGAAAGTGGTAGTAATTAGTAACAAATTGTATGTGCTCTTGCTGGGATTTGTTTATATAATTACACACACAAAACTATGTGAAAAGAACATTATTAAGCTTGCAAAGCCAAGGACTCAAAGTTAAGAGATGCCAGAATTAAGGTTGCCTGTACTTGTCCATCCTGCAATGGGCAAATTCCACTAAGATAGAAGATATCTGTTCTGTTTCAGAAAGTCTCACATCCCAAGCAGGTTCTCAGTTTGCCTTTTCTTCTCTGCAAAAACCCACAAGTCAAGAAATGCAATGCTGAAGATTCATCTTCTGGAGCAATCTGAGTGGCATTGGATCCAGAAGACCCGAGGTCCAAGACCCATCTAACGGTCAAATCTATATCTTCCAGTGCTCCATCTAGCACCCAGGCAGTTCTGGTGATCTCTGCAGAGAATATAGCACCAAAGGTGGCACACCTGGCTCCAGTGTCGACATTGGCACCTGTGCCACCATCCCTGGTGCCAAAGTCATTGACAGCCCCAACTTTGAATTTGATGCTTCAGATGTAAAAGCAGGGTGCTGAATGGGGTCACCCCAAACACTGATGAAGGACCTCTGTCCTCCATAGAATACCAAAAAAAAAAAAAAAAAAAAAAGGAACCAGAGGCCAAACAACTCTTGTTACTGCCTAATGACTTTTCCTTATAGTCCCCAGACAAGGCAGTAGCCTCAGTACCTATACCAGCACTGGATGATTTCAAGACCTTTCAAGAACTCCTGGTGCAGATCAGAGCTGCCCTGGACATTGTGACTCTGGTCATCTCCCATAAGTCTCGTGAGCTGCTTATCATATTGTTGACCACTGGTCTCACCAGGATTGCCCTCCACATGAATGAAAGCCTCCTAGATCTGGCAAGAGCCTTGTGGCAAATGCCAACAACTTATAACACCATGAGTGAAACATGTAGCGAAATAATACAGGTATCCTCCCCATACCTGGGATTCAAGTACTTTTACACCCACCAGGACTCATCTAAGGACAAGGATCCTAGACGCTTAGATACTTTGGGAGCAAGGCCAACTGCCAGGCTTTATTGGCCAAATATGACTTTTTAACAATGGACAGGGTGACACCTTTCCAGGCCAGGCTGCCTCACAAAAGAGAGAGGAGCTGAAAAACACTACAAAAGAAGGCCAACTGGTGGCCAAGATAGCCCTGCAGGCAGCGATGGATACCTGTGATACGCCATCCAGGTCTATGGCTACCTGTATGGGACCATGCAGAGAGTTGTGTAGCTCCAAGCCTCATGTATCCCTCACAAGGTACAAGCCATGAATGATGGCTTGCTCATTGAGGGCTCAGAACTGTTCATCAAACTAACTGATAGCACCCTACATTTACTGGAAGATTCCAAAGTGACCCTGTGCTTACTGGGGATGTACATTTCCCCATCCTCAACCACACAGCCCTCAGCCATTCCACCAGCAGAGACCATGTTCCCTATCTTACCACAGACAAATGTAGTACCCTGACAGAAACGTTTGAGGTAGAGCAAGGGGAGTCAACTCTCCTCGACTTCGGCCCCACATTCCACAGTGATAGCCTGTCAGCAAATTTGATGGGAGGTCAAGATCTGCTTAGGAACCAATTCAGAGAGCACAACCTTTGGAAGCCACCTGAACCCATTCCACTGGGCGTGATCTGCTGGAGATCGTAGCCTGGGGCTACCCCATCACCACCCCTCTTCAAGGATCCTGGTAATGAGAGCCTATTACAAATAGAAGTGGCCTCATTCCATCACATGACCTCATGTTGATACCCACGTAGTTCGTCAGCAGGGTTGAAACCTTTAGATCCACTCTTAGGTCTGCCATTTTCAGCTTACAGAGTAACTAATAGCAATAGTAGGTTATTAACCTCTTTATGGACCAGCACTAGAGAGAGATGGGACACTTTGCCAGCAGATTTTGGAGATATTTGCTTACAGCAGAGGCTGTGAAACTCAAGAATCTCTTCTTCCATTCCAAGCCTGAGGGAAGTGTGCTCTGGGGCAGCGGTTCTCAGCCTTTTTCTTTCTGAGGCCCCCCTCTAACATGCTATAAAAACTCCATGGCCCAGCAGTGCCACAACTGTTTTTTTGCATATAAAAGCCAGGGCCAGCGTTAAGTGGTAGCAAGCAGGGCAATTGCCGGGGGCCCCATGCCACAGGGCTTCGGCTTCAGCCCTGATGGTCAGGCTCAGGGCCCGGGGCTGCAGTCCTGCACGGTGAGGCTTTGGCTTTCTGCCCTGGGCCCTAGGAAGTCTAATGCTGGCCATGCTTGGCAGACCCTCTGAAACCTGCTCTTGGCCCCCCACGGGGCCCCAGGCCCCTGGTTAAGAACCACTGCTCTAAGGGGCATAGACTCTACTGCCCATTTCCCCCAAGCTGACCCTTTCTATGCCATCCTCTCCAACCTGTCCCAGTCTTATCTACCCCAACTCTGACTCCTTGTCCCAGTCCCATAGTCCCATTCTCCTCACATACTCAATCCCAGTTTCCATTCCTCAGGCCTCACCCCTTCAGACTCCAGAACCAGTCTCCCACTGCTACTCCTCAGTTTCCTTGCCCAGGCAGTCTCAGTTCTCTCCCCAAATCCCTGATTTGTTGGTCTCTCTCCTCCCTGGCTTTGTCACCCCCACTGACTCCCAGTCCCATCCAATCTGTGTGTCCTCACCTCCCCTGACTTCTTGTCACAGTCTCTGTGCCCAGCTAGTCCCAGTTCTCCCCCGCTCCGCCCCCGCCCCAGCTCTTTGTCAGATGTGTCTCCCTTTCCACCCCAGCCCTCTGGTTCCCAAACTTAGTCTTCTTGCCCAGCCAATCCCAGTATACACCCTAGCCCCAGTCTCCCTCCCTCAGGTTCCTTGTCCCAATCTACTCACCAAGTCCTCCCTCCACCCTGGCTCTTGTCCCCTCTGTATTTGAATCAGATGACTTCCTCCTTCATACTGTCTTGGTGCCAGCAGGTGGAGGGGAGGGAAGGTTTACTTATAGAGACCGCAGGAGAGACAGGCTTCCTTACTCAGTTCTGGTACCTGGCCCCATCCCAGCCTGCAGCAGCCATTATAGCAAAAGTCTTCTTTACCTATAGGATGGAGCATGCTCACTGCTCTGTGGAATAAGTGTATGCAAAGTCTGGTCAGCACTAGGAACTGGGAGAGGGTGGAGCATGGTCAGTGAGGATGGATTCTTTAGAGATTTAACCTATTAAACTCTAGCAAGTCTCTGAGTATGTGAAAACTGATTTTTTCCAGATGCTTATAACTTGGCCAAATTTGGGCAGATTTTCAAAAGGCTCGTTTCTAACACAAAGGGTACCACTGTCATATTTCAAGCCCCTGCTCCAAAGCATGGTGGTGCTAGAACTTTCCAAAGAAAAGACCACCAAATTTTTTTTAACGTGGAATAACTTATTTTCTTCTAATCTTGTTCTTGGAAACCATTGAACCATTTTGGTTGAGCCTTAAAAAAAAAAAAATAATAATTCAGCCTGAGACAGGCACCTAGCATGGAAAATTACAGCCTGAACGATTAAAATTTTACTCCTGGGGGAATTCTGCACCAATGTGCAATGCAGCATTTGTACAGAATTTCATGTCGTGCGTCCCGTCCCGCCCCCTCCGCCCCCCCGATTTGGGCTTGCAGAGCTGCTGGTGGCCATTAGGGGCGCTTTCCAGCTCTCAGTGAGCAGAGCACCCAGCCCGGTGGGGATCAAGGCTCTGCACGCTCTGGCTGTCCGGCTTGATCCTCATTCATCTGGGGAAGGGAGGGGGCCCATGAGACCCGTCTCTGGCAAAGGGTGATGCAATTTAAGCCCATTGCTTCTTGTCCTATCCTCAGAGGTTAAGGAGAACAATTTTTCTCCCTCTTCCTTGTAACAACCTTTTATGTACTTGAAAACTGTTATGTCCCCTCTGTCTTCTCTTTTCCAGACTAAATAAACCCAATTTTTTCAATCTTCCCTCATAGGTCATGTTTTCTAGATCTTTAAACATTTTTGTTACTCTTCTCTGGACTTTCTCCAATTGGTCCACATCTTTCCTGAAATGTGGCACCCAGAACTGGACACAATACTCCAGTTGAGGCCTAATCAGTGTGGAGTAGAGCAGAAGAATTCGTTCTTGTGTCTTGCTTACAACACTTCTGCTAATACATCCCAGAATGATGTTTGCTTTTTTTGCAACATTGTTACACTGTTGACTCATATTTAGCTTGTGATCCACTATGACCCCCAGATCCCTTTCTGCAGTACTCCTTCCTAAGCAGTCATTTCCCATTTTGTATGTGTGCAACTGATTGTTCTTTCCTAAGTGGAGTACTTTTCATTTGTCCTTATTGAATTTCATCCTATTTACTTCAGACCATTTCTCACTTCTCCTGTCTTTCTTTCCTCTCCCTCCCCCCACGCTTCACTCTTTTTTTTTTGATTTCCCTATTCCTCAGAAGGTTATGCTGCCCACCTCAGCAGTATCCATTGATAGCTATGTTCCCTTCAGATTCTATACATAGCATCTTGTAGTTCTAAGTAACAATCATACTTGTTAAAATGTACAGCTTTTTTCTATCTAGTTTTTAAATCTGATCTAGTTTATATAATAGTGGACATCAGTAGTGCCTATTATAGTTAAGTATCAGAGGGGTAGCCGTGTTAGTCTGGATCTGTAAAAGCAGCAAAGAATCCTGTGGCACCTTATAGACTAACAGACGTTTTGCAGCATGAGCTTTCATGGGTGAATACCCACTTCTTCGGATGCATCATGCTGCAAAACGTCTGTTAGTCTATAAGGTGCCACCGGATTCTTTGCTGCTATTATAGTTAAGAGTTGCAAAATAGCTTCCACTTTTAGTCAATATTGACAGAATGAGAACATTCTGAAAATTTTCCTTTTGGGGTTAAACTTCCTATGCTTAGTGTCTGATCATAAATAATTTTTGGAATGTTGTAGGAAAATTCCTCCATAAATGTTTCTCAGGAGTGTATAGAGAGTGAGAATACTTTCCCCTCTTTAAAATAACCTCTTACCATGCTTTTTGAGCAATGTTACAGCAAAAATGGCTTATGTTAGAAACTTGTCATGAAAGTAGTCATCATTAAGGTACTGTTTGATTTGAAAAATATTACTTTTGGTTTAAAAAGGTACAACTATTTAAAAATTATTTCTATGTGCACAGTAGAAAATGTCCTTTAGTACAGCGTAAAATAAAGATACACTGCACAGTGTGTAACAAGTTAAATGTTCATTTGTTAATTTGAAAAAGCTACAAGAACACTATAGCTAGTCTAAACAGCTCTGGAGTCAGAGCGCTTGAGATCTGCTGGTGGAGCTTGTAAGTTCTAGAACTGAATTAGCTTCATTTTCCTCCCCTTTTCCTCCTTTCTATCCTCTTTATTTCCTCTTAAAAAGTTATGTAGGAAATGGAATGAAAAGCTCTGTTAATGCAACCTTGGATTCCATACTTAAAAATCTCAAAAAAATCTGATATCAAAATGTTCAGATTCCAGCACTGTTATTAATTCTTTGTTGCCAGGGTGGATATAAATCAATTTAAAATAGATTTTTTTAAAATTTAAATTGAATACAGATTTATTTTAAGAAACCCTGTTTATAATTAAACTTGAAATTGACAGCCTCTGTTAAGGCCTGGGCTTACTATAATTGGTTAAAATTTCATTATTAAAAATTTCATTTAAAAAAAAATTAAACAGTACATGTTTGCTGCCAGACTTTAAAGGAAAGCCACCACTGAACAGTGAAAGTCACTGTGTGAGCACCTGGAACCAGACTTTGTTGAACTGCCTAAACCAGCTTTTAACATCAATAGCCTTTTCCGCAGGTGCAGAGAGAATATTTTCTTGATTTTAGTTTATTCAACTAGTTCAGTTCAGTGACTGGTTCAGTTGAAGTTAAACCATTTGGGAGTTGAAAAATCAGGAAAGTTTGTTTTCTCCTTCCAATCTTTGGATAAAAAGCAGGTGTGAGAGAATGAGATCTACTAGTTCTAAAGCAGAGGTGGGCAAACTACGGCCTGCGGGCCACATCTGGCCTGTGGGACCCTCCTGCCCAGCCCCTGAGCTCCTGCCCCAGGAGGCTCGCCCGTGGCCCCTCCCTCACAGCCTTGGTGTGCCACACAGCCAGCGCAATGCTGCAGGCGGCCAGGCAGCGCAGCTGCGGAGCCCGGCCTGACCCGGTGCTCTGTGCTGCACAGTGGTGTGGCTGGCTCCAGCCGGGCAGCGCGGCTGTAGAACCGCCAGCCACCGGTGCTCCAGGCAGCGCGGTAAGGGGGCAGGGAGCAAGGGGGGGTGGATAGAGGGCAGGGGAGTTTGGGGTGGTGGTCGGGGGCAGGGGTGTGGATAGGGGTCGGGGCGGTCAGAGGGCTAGGAAGTGGGAGGTTGAATGAGTGCAGGGGTCCTGGGGGGCAGTCAGGAAGAAGAGGGGGGGTTGGATGGGGCAGTAGGGGCCGTAAGGGGCAGGGGTTCTGGGGGCGGTCAGGGAGAAGGGGTGGTTGGATGGGGCAGGGGTCCCGGGGGGGGGGGGGGGGGAGGGGGGGAGGGGGGGGGGGGGGGGGGGGGGGGGGGGGGGGCGGGGGCGGGGCGGGGGGGGGGGGGGGGGGGGGGGGGGGGCGGGGGTGGGGGGGGGGGGGGGGGGGGGGGAGGGGGGGGAGGGGGGGGGGGGGGGGGGGGGGGGTGGGGGGGGCGGGGCCGGGGCCACGCCTGGCTGTTTGGGGAGGCACAGCCTCCCCTAACCGGCCCGCCATACAATTTCCAAAACCCGATGCGGCCCTCAGGCCAAAAAGTTTGCCTGTCCCTGTTTCAAAGTTTTGAAGGGCATGGTAACCAGAAACAGTCAGTTCAATTCACTACTTTCTTTGTTTAATAATTCAGTTAGTTTTTAAATGCAAAATGTGTTTTGATAATTTATTATGTATCCAGCTCCAAAGGTAGTTTTATTTAACTAATAAAAAAATAAAATGCTGTTTTGTGCATTTTAATTTAATTTTAATTTCTATCCAAGTAGAGCTTGACACAAATCACAAGTAACAAATTAATCTAGTAAATAAGAAAGGCATCTTTCACTATTTTCTAATATTATGAAAAATGTAAAAATTAAGAGCTTCATTAACATTTATTTAGACTATGTAATTGCTTAAACAAATGTATATAGATATAGTGTATCCTCCCGGTTAGCTAAAAGAAGCACCAAATTTAGTGTAAAGGCTATATTTAGTTACAAATCAATATGCTTTAATGGTTACCAACCCAAAGAGAATCAATCTTACTTTCAGAAAACAACTAAAAAGTAGAAATAGGAAACAAGTTTAAAACGATGATTTAAACCAAGGTTTCCTGCTTGCTGATTTCAATAATAAAAATCAGTGATTTAAATAAATCTACCCATTTTTTGCACATATATAGTACGGCTATTCTTACTTTTCTGGATAAATATATTTCATAATATAATTCTGTTTATCATAGATTACAAAGCCTAATATGCTATTTAGAACATTACTGAATTTCCTGATGTTTGGTCATTTTTAACGGTCTGCCTTAATGTTGCATAAACACTCCCCTGTCCCCCCGCCCCCACCCTTTTCTTATGCATGCTGCTTGTTCTTCCGGTTTTACACCTATAAACTATGAAATACTAAAATCAGGGGTGTGTGTGTGTGTGTGTGTGAGAGAGAGATTGTATACAAACATTTTAACATTTAGACCTGTTAGCTCAAAAATGTTAATGCTAATTTTTTCTGGCTTTGATTAAGGAACGTGAGAAAAGAAAGCATGAAAGGATTCTGAGTGAAGAACTTGTTGGTGCAGTAACATATCTCAATCAATTTTTACCCCCAGAACATGCTATTGTGTATATTCCTTGGGATATGGCCAAATACACAAAAAGGTGGGCAAATTCTTTCTCTATATGGATGTCATCATAGTTCATAAGTGATCAGTGACAGGGATAAATGTTTTTAAAATTTCTTTGCTATATCTTGCCAGTGTGAGGGTGGCTTTAGGAGGTCAGAACATTTTTACAGGTGTGAGGAGGGAGGAAGTTCTGTTTCATGAAGGATTTTGAGATTTCAAGATTTGGTTTGTTCCAAAAGGGAGTGAAAACCAAAAATTTGAAATTCTCCAAAGGAAAATTTTGGGTAAAAAAGCCTTATTACAGGTCAATTGAAATGTTTTGACAAAATCATTTTGTTTTTATTTGTATTATAATGCAAAATTAAATTTCGAAACAGTCATTTCAAGGCAAAACAAAATCAAAACGTACCATTCCAAAAATGTGGAAGTAGGATATTTTGACATTATCAGAACTTTTTTCTAGTTTTCTTCCAAAAAGATATTCAGGTGAAATCAATCTGATTTCATGAATCTTTTTGATTTCAACAGAACTACCCATTCTGACACAATATAGCTCCGCCTAAGTTTCTCTAACCACCTCTATTTTATCATGATGTATTTTTTATCAGTCAGATGATTTACACCTCTCCAGGCCTTTTGACACATGCCATTTTTGTCTTCCACAAGTATCTTTATCTGTAGTTACCAAAGCTGTTGTTTCAGCCTAATTTTGAAAATATGTGTTTTTCTTCGCTGCCTTTGTGCATTCCCATTTGTGGAATATGGCACCTGCATGTGGAGCCTGTGGAATTTCTTTGAAAAGCCATGTCATTTGGGAGGTTCATGAGTGATCTAGGATGAGGGTGACATCATTGCCCTACACTATGTAAGGCAGCACATCCTCCAACTGCATCAGTTCCATTGCTGCAGAGAGCTAACTGAACCTTGCTTTTATGTCCTCAGGCTAGATTATTATAGTCTAATTCTTTTTATCCTTCAGTAATTAACCATTTTTAGTGTAGTATGGGTTATCGTAGCCTAGATATCTACCTTGGGTAGTCCCTAGGCCATGAGTCCTGTAGGAGCTTCAAGAAATGTGTCATGTCCATGTCAGATGCCTCATATGCCAGGGTTGGGGGAGAGACCGTGAATCCCAGTGTGTGGTTAGTCATGTCTTCACTTTCCACACAAGAAGGGAGACACATTTGAGGCTTCAGACTTGCTGTCTCAAAAGCCCACATCTGTCTACTCCAGCTGCTTAGCTGAATATAGAGGAAACTCCTGAAGGCTGGAAGAATGCTAATGTTGTGTCAATATTCAAAAAGGGGAAGTGTGATGACCTGGGTAACTATAGGCCAGTTAGTCTGACATCGGTCCCAGCCAAAATAAGGGGGAAAAGTTGATACGTAATTCAATTAATAAAGAATTAAGATAGGAATATAATTAATATAATATAACCAGTAAACATGGTTTTTTTTTTAAATAAATCTTGTCAAACAAACCAGATTTCATTCTTTGAGATTAATGTTTGGTTGCTAAAGGTAACTACAATACTTATACTTTTGGAAAGCATTTGACTTAGTACCACCACATGACATTCTGATTTAAAAAAAATTGGCAGTCTATACAGTATTAATAAAGCACATGTTAAATAGATTATGAACTGGATGACTGATAGATATCCAGAAGTCATTGTCAATGAGGATTCACCATTGAACGGGGACATTTCTAATGGTGTTTTACAGTGATTGGTACTAGGCCTGAAGCTATTCAAAATTTTCATCAATGATCTGGAAGTAATTATAAAATCACTGCTGATAAAATGTAGATGATGCAAAGATTGGTAGAATGGTAAATGATTAAAATTTACCAATGTCCCTTTTTAAATATGTGAAGTGAGCAAAACTGGCAGGAAAACATTGCTATTGACATAATGTCTGGTCAGTAGATATGGACATGGGTGTGAACTGCAAGTTTTCTTACAAAGAAAATCACTGACAGACTTTCCAACCAGTGAAAATTAGAGAAGAGTATTCAATATTTGTTTTTTCTCCCCATAGCAAACTGTGTAATGTCCTGGATAGATTGAATGTAATTGCGGAAAGTGTAGTGAAGAAAACAGGATTCTTTGTAAATCGTCCTGATTCCTACTGCAGCATCTTGCGGCCAGATGAAAAGTATGTATGAAAACAAGAAAAGTAAAAAGGGTAGGATGAGTTTGTGTGTGGGGGGGTGAGTGTACATAAACGTGTGTGTGTGTGTATGTATGTATATATATATATATATATATATACACACATATATGTGTATATATATGTATATATATATATATATATATACACATATATATACACACACACACACGCACTGCTTATACACATGAAATATTCCTAAATCCCCACAATATGTACTCTCTCTAACATGGCTTTTTAAGGATTGCAGTAATGTGAAAATTATAATTTAATGTCCAGTTAGAGTGAAAAAGACTGCAACCAAAGGGACATAGTCTATAATTATCCACACATTGAACAAGTGTAAAATATGCCGCTTATTATGCTACTTGTATCTTCAGGGTAAATGTGTACTTGTGAAATTTGGTGTAGTTGGTGGTTCTTGCTACAATAAACGCTTTACAAATTAAGTCTGAAATGTTCATTTCCCCCCTTTATATTTAAACAGTTCCTGAATTCTTGAAAGATATAACAAACAGTTCTTTGTACTGAGAACAGCTTCTTTTGCTGCTTCAGGGCATGCACTTCATGTTGTATTGCATGCTTGAAAACAAGATATGCAGTATCTGAACAGATAAAGCAAGCACAATTTTGAATTTAAAGAAAGCATTTTCTAAGGAGTGCCAGGAAATATACCTGTCATCTAAACTTGCTAGTTCCTACTTTTGTATACATGATTGTAAGAAATTCATATTTTTAGAAAAAAATTTTTTTTTTAAATGTCTAGGGAAGACAGATTATTATTTATTATTACTTTTTAGAACATTACAGAAGTTATCTGATACACTGTATGTTCCCAAACTGCAAATAAGTTATTTAATTTTCAAATTAGTGATAAAATGGGGTGTGAAATAAGTTTTTACTTTGAAAGCTCAATTCGGCCCTCATTGATTTATGACATAATTGAAATTTATGTATTTTATGTAATTTTTTAGGCTTATTATGGAAAATTCCTTCAACCTGTCCATAAACATTAGTTAAAAATTATTTTTATGTGATCACTTTCCCAACTTTGGGCGAATCTCTGAATTCTAATAAGGTCTATAACTTGCATTTTGGTTTGGAGGTGGGGAGAAGCATATTGTACTTGGCTTTCTTGGACTAATGTGTTGTGAGCCTTAGCACCCGCTTATTCCAATACTGGATTTCTTGCATTGCAAGCTAATTGTAACACATGTCCTACCAGATATGTATGGTCGCATTGTTTTCACCCACTCATGTGTATTTTCAACCACTCAGAGATTTCAGACTCATTTTTAGCAGGTTATTAAATTCTTCCCTCTATTTCACTGAGCCAGACACATATGACGTGACTTATAATCCTTACATTAAGTAAACTTTGTAAGAGATGGTATTTTGTTTCCCTTCCAGATGGAATGAACTGGGAGGTTTTGTTGTTCCCACTGGTCGCTTACAGGTATTGAAATAATATTGGTTTATTATTACAACAAAGTTTTATTGATCTAAGTCAGTAGTCTGATTAGGACAGGATGCTTCCAAAGAGCCATCTACCATAGGTGCAGCAGGAAGTATTGTTCATGAATCATTAGATGACTGTTTCTCCTCTGAGTCAGTACTTTACTAATATAAATATATATTTTATAGTTGCGTCCAAAGGCCCCAAATGGGTTTAGGGCCACACTGTCTTTGGATGGTGCTAGAAAAAAATGTGCTGTTGGAAATATCTTCTTGCCAAATGAAATCTGAGAAATATATTAAATTTTAAATTTAGTTTCCATTTCTGAAACTAGCGATAGTGGCACCAGTCTCGCTGAAAGTTGCTATCCTTTGTAACATTAACAGTACATAGGCAACAAGCCACACAGTACAGTGCTTTTAATAATTTTTTACATCTTGTTTTACAATCAGAAAAAATGTACTGTTCAATATTGAAAAAACTGCATTGTTCAAACATTAAAATTTTAGTTGAGTGTGGAATAAACATGCTTCATTCTGATAGTAAATTCACGTACATGGAAACAAGTATTTAAAAGCATTCTCGTCTTCACATTGTTACACATTGTATAATTATGGTTACAATCAAAAATTAAACAGGCAATTTGACTCAAAATACTACTCTCTTTATGTATAGCATGGTGAAAGAATTACTGGTTTATGATTTTAAATATGGATGTCATGATTGTTTATTCTGCACACAAGATACAATGTTGCTGAAGCATTATTTCCTTCTACCTATGATCATTTATAATTTTATACTTTACATAATCTAGGGAACAAATGCTCAATTACATATTAACAGAACATCAAGGGTCTGATATTTAAGGATAAATAGCTGAGTGAGCCTAATTTTAATCTCTCTAAAAGAAAGGAGAACATGCAAGCCATTTGAATGTTGCCTTGATTTATACATCTTCAAGTATTGCACGTCTACCTGTCTGTAGTGCATTAACAAAATAAGCCATAAATCAGATCTCATTCATATGAAAATATTATATGGTATTTATGCTTTTAGCTCTTCAGATTATAAAATACCAAGCCTTATGTGGGCATTATGTAATTGAAGAACACAGGCACAGGTGGTGTTTAGAAAGATATGCAGGTTGTAATCTTTAACAGAACTTGTACACCTGTTGCCTATGAATAGGAGTGTTGAAAATATAAACACCGTTGTCCTATGGCCACAGCAATATGATAGCATGCTTTGTTTTTTATATTTCAGTGTTAGTAGCAAGACTTAAAAATGGGAACTTTATTTTTGCATTGCAGTGGCACCCAACATTTTTTTTGCAATAAATCATAAGTGTGTTTATGAGAGGAAAGAAGAGTTTAGTGTTTCAGGAAGCTGATAATAGTGAGACTCTTTTGAATTGAAGCTTTAGCAGTTTTCTGTAACATAGACAATTACAGCCTAAATGATTTAAGATCTTGACCTATTCACACAAGATTTTGAATAATTAAGTATTTGAGTTTTGACAAGTTTATTAGGAAACCAGAAGAACAATTCTCTTGTGGAGTAAGCATGAATGTAATAATTGGGAACTGGTTGAAGAATCTCCCATTTATTCTTACTTCTTTCCTAGACTGGTGTTCTTCGAACCAATTGTGTTGACTGTTTAGATCGCACTAACACAGCCCAGTTCATGGTGGGGAAGTGTGCTTTAGCCTATCAGCTCTATTCTTTGGGGTTGATTGATAAACCCAATCTGCAGTTTGACACAGATGCTGTTAGGTAAGATATTTCACTGTTAGTAAAATATGTTGTTGGTTTTTTTCCTGGCATTAATTTTGTAACAAATATTAAGCAGTTATCTTTTTCTGTGGCTTTTTATATTTTGTTGTTTTCATAATTTTTCTTTAGGTGAAAATACTTATGTTTAAATCAAATAAATGTTCAGATCTTTTTTTTTTTCAGCTAACTAAATTAGCCATTCATCCCTCTGTATGGCATTTAACATAGAAATCAATGTAACTTCAAGATTACCTTTTTTTGATTAGTATGCTCATGAGGCTCCTTTCAGGATAACAAAACTGAGCACTTCTCTTTTGATGCTTAAACTTCAAACTTGAAAACTCTATCCTTTAAATAAACATAATAAAAGTGTTTTATAAAGCTTTTAATTTTTGCTTTGCAGTTTGCCTTTAAAGTGAGCTAAGCATAATTTTTTGCCAGATGCTCCCAGTAACCAGAAATACAATGCAGAAATACATTTTAACTTATTTTTCTTCATTTTCCTTTCTACGGTATCTTCTTGGTACATTTTGGTGCATTGAAGAGGGGGGGGGGGGGAATGCATCCTTCTGCAACCTCTCTTTGAACATTTTCAGATTATACACATGTGCCTTTGACACTGAAATTGGAACCCTCTGAATATTAGTGACCATTAAAGCTTGCAAGAGTGTTCTCAGGGATTTGGACATGTGGGCCTGATTGTATAAATATGAGGGACAATTGAGGCCACATTGTTTTCCTTATTACTGTAAAAGAGACCTCTGAACTCATGGCTTCAGGTAGTTAGTTTAGTATTTCTTGCATAGTGTAGCTTATTGGAGCAGCGGGATTGAGGGAGATATTTCCGTTGTTTTTGTTTGTTTTAAAGTAAAGATAGGATTTTATGATTAATAGTCATTGTTGGTGTGCATGCTGATGGGGTGTTTGGTTTGTTCATAATACTGACTCTAATCAGTTTGGTGTTCTTAACTTCCCTGTTAGCTCTGCTTGAATTTCCTGATGGCAGATTCAAAGCATTTGGGGTTTGAGGTGAGTCTCCTGTAATGGGAAGATACCAGTCTCAGACCAACATGCTTGCCTTCATTGTTTTGGAGAAAGACATAGCTACAGTCTTTATCTGGTAGTCCCACAAAGGGAATTGCCTGTCGCTGTTCCTAGGGGAAGAATGGCTCCTCCACGTCTTCCTCAACTTTACTGCAATCTTGGCTAAATGCTTTGGCATCAATAGTTATCTCTGCACAAGGGTGCTCGAGGGAAGGAAAGTGAGTCAGATCTGCATTCTGCTTCCAAGAAGCCTAAAAAGAAGACTGCTGGATCTCTGGAGTTGCGGGATCCAGAGATGGTGATGCATATAAAGGAAGAAGAAGAAGAAGGGGGGAGGGATAGCTCAGTGGTTTGAGCATTGGCCTGCTAAACCCAGGGTTGTGAGTTCAATCCTTGAGGGGGCCACTTAGGGATCTGGGGCAAAATTGGTCCTGCTAGTGAAGGCAGGGGGCTGGACTCAATGACCCTTCAGGGTCCCTTCCAGCTCTATGAGATAGGTATATCTCCATATATTAATATATTAAAGAAGCACCACATATCTGAGAGGTCCCTCCTATTCTTATTCCCATTCAAAGAGTCATAATAAGCATAGATCTGGGAAGACCTTTGTTACTAGAGGGTTTAGTGGCCTTCCTATTGAAACAGATTGAACAACTTTCAATCCCAGAGGCAGACCCCTTTGGAACAGTCACCTGCTCAATACCACAGATCTCTGACACAACCATATTTCTCCAAGCAGAAGGGAATAGAGGCAGAAGAAACTGTTTTGCTGCTTTGCCTTTGAGGCATCAGGTTTGATGGGACATCAAAAGAAATTGTGAGGGTAATATTGTTTGGAGGTTTTCTGATCTTCCACTTCGTTGGCCCCATTTCTCTTGGGTATTGAGGATTTTTTTACCTTTGGACAGTTGTATGATTTACTGTTGTGCTTGCTGTATACTTGTTTCTGCTTTTTGAAGAGAGATCAAGATGTGTTACTTTATGTGACCTTCTCTGTATGGATATCTGCTTCAATTATTATGTTTTTTAAATCTCTTCGCTTGCTGAATGATTTTTAGATTGGATTTTCAGATTTACTTATCAGAACAGTGGAGGAATTATTTGAGATCATGCACAGAAGATCCTTCTATACATCTTCCTCCTATGCATCTACCAGAACTTTAATTTCTAGGAAGGAAAGGAAAAAAAAAATTCTGAAAATTCTCATAATGCCAAAAAGCCAGAATAAGCAAACCTATCTGTTTTTGAATAAAATAAGACAGGGTACTATGCTAGTTTCCATCGTTTTCTCAACTCTAAGTCCAGAAACAGATTTGAACTTTAAAAAGTTATTATATAACCTCCACACGATATAACGCGACCCGATATAACACGAATTCGGATATAACGTGATAAAGCAGTGCTGGGGGGGGGCTGCGCACTCCGGTGGATCAAAGCAAGTTCGATATAACGTGGTTTCACCTATAATGCGGTAAGATTTTTTGGCTCCCGAGGACAGCGTTATGTCGGGGTAGAGGTGTAGTAGCCAGAAATAATGTGCTGTATGACAGAAGTATTTGACTTCTATCATTTGTATACTGTTGACCTGCAAATCTGCCACTCCACACCTAATCTGTTGTCTTTTTTATCCATTTCCACATCTCATCCTTTCTCCCTCTGACATCTCTTTTTGGAAGGTTAAAGCTGACCTTATTTTTCTGCCCAATCCTTTTTCTCTTTCTCTTTTCTCCATTACTACACCATCATCCTTCCTTGGGGTCACCTTTGATTCGTTCCTCTCATCCTCCTCTCACATCTAGACTATGTCAAAATCTTTCCACTTCCCCTCTGATGCAACTTTTTTTTCTCCCCTCTTTTTTTCATCCAGTCCTAATTTCTCATTTTGATTAAAGCTGTCGCCTCCTCTCTGATCTCCCTGACATTCACATAACATCTCCCATTTCCAGTCTGTCTGAAATGCAGCTACTAAAATTACCCTCCTATATATTTGACCACATTCACCTTTTTTTTGAAGCTCTCCCTTCTGTATTGCATCACGTTTATACTTGTCTTGTCCCTAGTTAACGCTGACTCTTACTGTCTGACTTAGTAATGAGACAATGTTTTGATATATTCAGACTTTCAAAGTTATTAATCTTTTTTTAAGGTCTTTAAAAAAACATAAGAATGATCATATTGAGTCATAACGATGGTCCATCAAGCCCCGTTTCCTGTCTTTCAGCAGTGGCCAATGCCAGATGCTTCAAAGGGAGTGAACAGAACAGGCAGTCATTAAGTGATCCATCCCCTGTCATCCAGTGCCAGCATCTGGCAGTCAGAGGCTTAGGGACACCCAGAGCATGGGGTTGTATCCCTGACCATCTTGGCTAATAGCCATTGTTGGACCTGTCCTCCATGAATTTATCTAATCCTTTTTTAAACCCAGTTATAGTTTTGTCCTTCACAACAGCCCTGGCAACGAGTTCCACAGGTCAATCCCATCTGGTCCTAGGGATTTTTTACTGTTTAATTTAGCAATTTGTTCAAAAATCTCCTCTATTGGCACCTTCCATCTGGAACAGTTCTTCAGATTTGTCACCTAAAAAGAATGGCTCAGGTGTGGGATTCTCTCTTATCCTCTATAGTGAAAACCAATGCAAAGAATTAATTTAGCTTCTCTACAATAGCCTTGTCTTCCATGAGTGTTCCTTTAGTATGTCGATCGTCCAGTGGCCACACTGATTGCTTTGGCAGCTTTCTGCTTCTGATGTACTTAAAAAGTTTTTTGCTCTTCATTTTTTAGTCTCTTGCTGGTTGCTCTTCAAATTCTTTTTTGGCCTTCCTGATTATACTTTTACACCTGACTTGCCAGATTTTCCTCATTAGGATTTGACTTCCTTTTTTAAAGGATGCCTTTTTGCCTCTAATCACCTCTTTTACTCTGTTGTTTAGCAATGATGGCATTTTTTGCTCCCCTTACTATTCTTTTTAATTTGGGGTTTACATTTAATTTGAGCCTCTATTTTGGTGTTATGGTATTATGTGTCCATTAAGCTTGCAGGCATTTCACTCTTGTGACTGTATCTTTTAATGTATGTTTTAACTAGTATCTTCATTTTTGTGTAGTTCCCCTTTCTGAAGTTAAATGCTACTTTTTTGGTATTTCTCCTCCACAAGGATGTTAAATATAATTATATTATGGTTGCTATTACTGAGTGGTTCAGCTATATTCACCTCTTGGACCACCTGTGCTCCATTTAGGACTAAATCAAGAATTGCCTCTCCCCTGGTGGGTTCCAGGTCTAGCTGCTCCAAGAAGCAGTTATTAATGGTGTCTAGAAACTTTATCTCTGCATCCCATCCTGAGGTGACATGTACACAGCCAATATGGGGGTAGTTGAAATCCCCCATTATTATTGAGTTTTCTATTTTTGTAGCTTCTCTAATCTCCCTGAACATTTCATGGTCACCATTGCCATCCCCGTAAGGTGGTCGATAGTATATTTCTACTGCTATACTCTTATTATTGAAGCATGGCATTTCTAGCCACAGAGATTATATGGCACTGTTTGATTCATTTAAGGTTTTTACTATATTTGACTCTGCTTTCTTACACATGTAGTGCAAATTGTGCTTACTGGTGGTTTAACAGTTAATTAAATTTCCATAAAGACAATTTCATTGTTAAATTGCAACAATTTTAAATGAGAAAACTCACTCCTGAAGGGGTTATAAAATAGCTGAAGGCTAAATCTTGCCTGAGCATCTGTAGGAGACTTAAAGAGCAGGACCTTTATAAAATGTATCCTTGTAGGTTTATAATGAACAGGTTCTTTCTAAAAAGCCTGGCTGACTTGCTTATTTTATAGGCCTTGAGCAGGATATGCAGGTAGGATACAGGAGAATGAAACAAAAACACAGAGATGGGTTTAAAGTGGCATGCTGCAACTTTATTAAGTCAGGTTTATTGGGGGTGGGATGATGATGATGGAGTCTCCCATCGAGCTCAATGGATGAGCTAGAGTCACTTATTGTGGGTCCTGAAATGAAACCAAAGACCAATTTCGGACCTGCAGCCCTGTTCGCAAGTACCACAGATTGAGAATTGTAGATGAACATACGCAGCTTTTAGCTTTACTCCTCGCACATCTCTCCTTGATTGCTGCAATCCACGAGCTCTTGAAATCTTTCAGACTGAGGTGGCAGAGGTGCCACCATCAGATCTTGTCAGATGCTGAGAACTCCCAGGTATTGTGATCAACATTGCAAGATTGGAGGTTGTCTTGAAAGAGTGTTTTTGTAATGTTTTCTTGGTCTGCAAATAAAACAAGTTCCAATCTGCAATTCTCCATAAAAGACTGCCTTCAGTATTCTACTGTCAGACTTATGGACCTCACCATCTCAGCTGCATTCACTATAAAAGCTTTAATTCCCATGACCACACCGCAGAGATACCAGACGTTTACTACTTGTGTCAAGTGTGGTGGTAAATGCCTCATTCCAAATAACTAATATTCAGGGTTGGACTCCATTCTGAGTCCTTTGCCCACCCCCACAAAGGGGAATATGGTATCCTTGAGGGGTTACCTTATTCTGTGAAGATTTAAGATCTTCCTTTCTTCCTTCAAGCCAACAGCATCCACCAGTCATTTCCCTGGTCTCTTATTCATGTTTACTTCTGGGAGCTATAAGGATATATATTCTCATTTAATAAATATTTAAGTATCTAAGGTATTATAACTAATGATTAAGCGTAAGTTTGGTTTTAGAGCCCAATCCTGCGGTGATTTCCCTACTTCGGCAAAACTTCCACTGAAGTGATTATCTGAGTAAACACTCCAAAATTGGACCCGGAATGTGTGATCACAGTATTTTAGACTTCAGTGTGATTAGGCTAGTGATAATTTTTCTGTTATCTCTGTTTTTGTAAACTGGCAGCAATATATAGGAGAAAAAATCTAGGTATCTCAAGAATTTCACAGTAGTTACTTAAAATGAATTAATTAAACTTTTAATATTTGGGAAAAATATTTCCAAGTTTCCATTTCTGAACATATTGTTAGAGTTTTATAACTCTAAGATTAATTTCACTCTGTTAAAATCTACTTGTTTGTTAAAATAATCACAAATATATATTTACTTAGCCTTCTTATGGTCCCTGATATATACCATTGATACCTTTCATTCATATATACGTATATCTACACACACACACAGTGTATCCATGTGTATACATACATAATGTGTACAATAATTTCTTTGTGCATGTCCTGATAAGGCTAATATCTGAAGTGGGCAGCAGGAGGAAGTTATCAGAAAAGTTTGGTGCTTTGATCTTTTAGACCAGAGCAGATGTAGCGTTAGTTGCCAGTACATGCTTAGTCTGTTTAAGAGGAATGTTGCGAAAGAACACTTAACTCTTCTTGCAGTAGTTGCCACCTCTGTAATCTTTACTAGCTAAATTAACATTTTGGAAAGAAGACACCTGGCTTTTCTGGTTCAGAAGTATGACACTCATTACATTAACTGAAAATAGTTTATTTGGAATTCTAGCTGCTTACCTTTAAGTCTTTTTAAAACATAAAGGTAAGTAAGGCATAAAATAGAGAGTAGAGAAACATTCACTTTTTAGCAGTAGTGATAGAATTCTCAGATATTTTGGTTTTATTGGTTTAGATTGTTTGAGGAGTTGTATGAAGATCATGGAGACACACTTTCTCTGCAATATGGAGGTTCTCAACTTGTTCATCGAGTAAAAACCTACAGGAAGATAGCGCCATGGACCCAGCATTCCAAAGATATTATGCAGACGCTCTCAAGATATTACAGTAATGCTTTTTCAGGTAAATGGAATTCTTCATGAGTGTTTTCTTTTAAGCGATTATTTAGATAGCAATATATATATAAATATCTTGCTTTCTCTGCATTAGTAATCATTGCTTGTCAGCAATTGGTTTCTGCAAATTTAGGGAAATATTTAAAAAAGAGCACTTTAAAACAGCTGGTTACTTTGATCACTGAAATTCTGTGATGATAGAATAATATCTTTTATTGGACCAATTTCTCTTGGTAAGAGAGACAAGCATGAGCCACACAGAGCTTTTCTTCCGGTCTTGGAACAGTATTCCAAGCGTCACAGCTAAATGCAAGATGGAACAGATTGTTTAGTATAAGTAGATAGCACATATTCTAAGGGACCATTCAAAGTATATGACAATAGACACATTCAGTGTTTTTAAGATTTTTTTTTCTCCATTAACCTCTGGATTTTACATTGGGAAACTTTAGGGTAAAGAATTAGATGATTTGGTTATATTGGGCTCATTACTAATGCTAATCTGACATGTCCTCTGATTTATTTTTTTTCACTGTAAAACCTGCTGAATTCTCCAGTCACAGCCTTGTATTTTCCATCTGAGAATCTTACATTTTGTTCTTCAGATATTAATGAATTATGCCAATCATGACCAACCCTATGTGTTAGGGTATGATGTCAGTATTATCCCTGTTTACGGATGGGGAAGCAGAGGCATAGAAAGATTTAGTGATTAGCCTAAAACCACACTGCAAGTCAGTTTCAGAACCGCGATTAGAAACTGCCTGCTCACTGCTAGGCTCATGCCTAACCCATTAGATCACACTGTCATTTAACGTTGTCTGTTTGTCCATTTGTAAAAATGGGTGATGATAACAATAATTGGCAGTTACATAGCACTTTTTCATCTGTAGTCCTCAGAGCCCTTGGGGTAAACATTACTAACCACATTGTACAAATGAGATAGATAAGGCACAGATTGGTTAAGTGATTTGCCTGGAGACACTCTGGTCTAGTAGATGAGGTCTGGACCTGAAAGCAGGTGACCTGGATTTCAGTCTTGATTCTAACACTTCCTTGCTCTGTACCTTAACTTCTCTGTGCCTCAGTTTCATTTTCCGTATCTGAAAAATGGAAGTAGTGATGATTGCCTCCTGAATGGGGGTACTGAGGCTTAAACAATGTTTCCAAAGTATTAAGGCAGGTCAGTGGCAAAGGTGAGAATAAAACTCAAAAATGGCTCAATTGAATTTGCTGTAACTTAAAAAAATAGTAAATAAAAATTCACCTTAGTTCAGAGACCAAGCATAAACAAATTCCTTGTATGTGGAAGTTTTTTGAGACAATTATGAGCATGAGAAAAAGTGGAGGATTGTAATGGAAGTTGGAACTCAGCTCTTTTACTGCAGCAGATGCTTCTACTTCTGCTTAATATATTGTAATAAAGTTACATCCTTCTCATACTTTTTAAAACAATGAATATGAGCAATCATTTAAGCATGCCCTTGACAAGCTCTCTGACAGGCATTCTGACTATTTGAATTCCACCATTTTTTTCCTTTTAACTGTTGGCAGAAAAGTTGGAAGTGCATGTTCTTCTTGGAGTGCTTGCTCATTTTGATTCCATTCTAGGTGTGCACGCGTCCACATGCGCGGTCGTTGGAGACTTTTGCCTTAGTGGAATCCGTAAGGCCAGCTGTGGCGCCACTCCTTGAGTGCGGTGCTCATGCATCTGTATATCAGATGCCACCAGCCCTACGCCTTCTCTGTTCCTTCTTACCGCCCATGGTGGTTAGTCGAGTGCCTTTCCTTGCATAGCAAGAGCTAGCGGTTTAGTCTCTTCTGACTTTGAGCCTTAGGGCCTTGTAAATAGTTGTTTATAGTAGTTAGTTGTTAAGTGTAGTTAGGAGTTAGAAGTTAGAATCCCAGCGGGGACTTCGTCCCGGGCAGGGCATGCCCTGGTGTCCGGGCTTTAAGCCCTGCACGGACTGTAACAGGCCTATGCCCGTAAGTGACCCCCACAGCAACTGCCTCAAGTGCTTGGGGGAATCACATGTGAAGGACAAGTGTCGTATTTGTAAAAAATTTTGACCCAGGACTTAGAGCAGGATATTCAGTTGTGGGCTCTCCTCATGGAGGCTGCCCTTCATCCGGCTTCCGAGCCATCCCACCAAGACTTGCCTAGTACCTCGGTGTACACCCCTGTACTGGGTTCTTCCCGGCACTGTTCCCTGTCACCTGTCCCCAGAAAGAAAATGAAGAATCACAGCTCCCCGGCACCAGGCAAGAAAGGCCCTGGGGCATTGGGCAAAGGACCCAGTTCGGGCCGCCCTGCCACTCTAGAGCTACTCTGACGTGCCGCCCCCATCCGGGCCCTTAGCCCCTTAAAGGATCCACCACCGACTCCCGGGAGCAGTAGGGGACCCAAACTTCTGATGTCATCGACACCTTCCCAAGCTCCCCGGCAGTGATAGAGCAGAGGCCTCCGCCTGCGCTGCTGGTACCATGCATGCCGCAGGAAGCGGCAAAAGCTCCCTATGAGGGCAAGCCAGCCACTAAGACTCCTCAGGGGGTAGTGGAGCACCGCTGATCCCCGAGACAAGCAGCGCTCTCCATCTCCATGCCACAGATCTCCGGTGTCCCAGCCCAGATCCTCTGGGGCTCGCCCTCAGTCACCAGCACCGCGATCATTGTCCCAGCAATCTCGACACAGATCGCCTTGAGGGAGGCGCTGGTCTCCGTTCCACTGGCACCATTCGCCCTCCAGCTGGTTGTCCGCTCGGTGCAGATCTCTGTCGCCTGCCTCCGGGGGAGTGCTCCCCATCGTGATTCCAGTCCCCCCAGGACTGGTCCCCTCGATACTGGCACCGATCCTCCCACTCCAAACACCGGTATCCAGCAGCGACGGTCAGCAGGCAGACACAGGCATCGACGGCCCACCGTGGTCAACGGAAGGGGATTTCTCCGGCACATGACCCCACTCGTCATGACCCCACTGGTGTGAATGGGAACCTGAGGCCGCATCGATGGCAGCATGGCCAGTGGCCTTATTGGAGAGTGTGGGGCATGCCAGTGATGATGATGCACTGCTCATCTGCCGCCGCTTCGGAGCAACAGCTGGTGGCACTGGTGGCACCAGGCTCGGTGCATGAGACCTGCTCAGAGGTTGGGGTAGAGGAGACAGTGCCCACCCTAAACCCTCCTCCCCCATGGGCGATGAAGCCCTGGAGCCTCCCCCAGTGGTACAATCGTCGTCCTCATCCCCGGACAAAGTGGCTTAAATGCTCAACGGCCAGCCCACCGGACAATTTTAAGGAACACTAGGCCCTGCTTCAATGGGTGGCTGAGAACTTTGGCCTAGAGGTGGAGGAGATAGCCGAGCAGGCAGACAGCTTGTTCAATGTCCTCTCAGCCTCTACCCTGGCATGTGTTGCACTAACAGTGCATGGCAGGGTCCTGAAAATTGCCAAGGCCCTCTGGCAAACCCCATCGTCCATCCTTCCCACCTCCAAAAGGGCAGAAAAGAAGTACTTCATCCCGGTCAAAGGGTTCGAGTACCTTTATACACACCCACCTCCAGGCTTACTGGTTGGCTCTGCGGCCAACAGAAAGGTCAAGCAGGAGCACATTAGTTCAACCCCCAAAAATAAAGAGGCCAAAAGACTGTACAAAATTTATTCAACAGACAGCCTGCAATTCCAGGTGGCGAACCATCAGGGCCTCTTCGGACTCCTGCCATAAGTTCAAGGAGTCCCTCTCTCAGGGTCTGGCCCAGGAATTCAGCACCCTGGTGGAGGAGGGCACTGCCGCGGGTAGGTGCTCTCTCCAGATGGTATAGGATGCGGCAGACTTGGCAGCTAGGATGGTCGCGTCGGCGGTGGTCATGAAGCGCAGCTCCTGGCTTCAGACCACCGGCCTAGCCTAAGAGATGCAGACCTCTATCCAGGATCTCCCATTCGATGGGAATGGTCTCTTTTCAGAGAGCAGACTGATGCAAGGCTGCATGGGTTAAAGGACGCTCGGGCCACCCTTGATTGCTGGGCATGCATATACCGCAATCTGCATGGAAACAGTTCCGGCCTCCCCTGCCGCCATGGCCTTGACAGCCTCATCAAGGGTCTGCAAGGAGAAGAAGTAGAGGCTCGAGCTTTAGTCGTCGCCACCCTTCCTCGTCCCTCTCACCTGCGCAGCCCGGCCCAGCAAAGCATACCGGGGGCCAGAAGTACTCATTTTGAATGTGCATTCGGGAGCAATGCCCAGTCAATTCCCCAGAGCCACCTTGTTCTTTCATCGAGCATTTTCATCCCTATCGTTCAGCTGGACATAGTATCTCAGGGCTATACACTGCAATTTTTGGCTGCCCCTCCTTCTCACCCCCTCTCTTCCCCATCCCTCTTCAGGGACCCTTCTCACGAGCAATTCCTTGTCCAAGAGGTCGAGAACCTCCTGCACCTGGGGGCGGCGGAGGAGGTCCCTTGGGATGTGAAGGGAAAAGGTTTCTATTCCTGCTACTTCCTAATTCCGAAAGCAAAGGGGGGCCTCAGACCCATTCTGGACCTGTGTCGCCTCAACAAGTCTCTCAGAAAGTTGAAGTTTCGCATGGTCTCCCTGGCCTCCATCATCCCCTCCCTGGATCCAGGAGACTGGTACGCCACCCTTGACTTGAAGAACACTTATTTCCATATTCCAAGGTCACAGATGTTTCCTCCGTTTCATAGTGGGGGGGGATGCCATTTTCAATTCACAGCACTGCCCTTTGGCCTCTCATCAGCCCCAAGGGTGTTCACAAAATGTATGGCGCCAGTGGCTGCTTACCTGAGATATCGACAGGTCCAGGTCTTCCCGTATATCAACGACTGGCTCATCAAGGGCAGGCCTGGGAGCAAGTGCAGAGGAGCCTTGATTTGGTGCATTCCACATGCCACGACGTGGGCCTGTTAATAAACGAGAAAAAAATCCACCTTAACGACGGTCCAGCGAATAGAGTTCATTGGGCAGTTCTCGACTCCACGCGAGCCAGAGCCTTCCTTCTGGAAGCGTGTTTTCAGGCCATATCAGACCTGATCTCCCATGTAAAGAACCACCTGCTCACCATGGCTCACATCTGCCTGCGGCTGTTGGGCCACATGGCCACGTGTACATACATGGTCAGCCATGCTTGACTCCATCTCCGGCCTACATCCCCAACAGGCATGACCCACACTGGGTAGTGAGCATGCCAGACCACAACAGGGCATCCCTGGATTGGTGGTTGGATCCTGGGTTGGTGTTGGAGGGAGTCCCCTTTGTGACCCCGCCCCCGTCACTGACCCTGGTCTCCGATGCTTTGGACCTGGGCTGGGGAGCCCACCTGTGTGAGCTGAGCACCCAAGGCCACTGGTTGCAGAATGATCTGGCCCTCCACATCAACGTCAGGGAGCTAAGAGCAGTTCGCCTGACCTGCCAGGCTTTCTTGCCCCATCTGAAGGGCAAGGTAGTGCAGGTCCTGACTGACAATACCTCCGCAATGTGTATCATCAACAGGCAGGGGGGTGCAAGGTCTTCGGCCCTTTGTCAAGAAGCTCTCTGCCTTTGGGAGTTTTGTGTGTGGCATACCATTCATCTGATAGCTGTGCACCTGCCTGGAACCAGGAATGTCTTGGCAGATCACCTCAGCAGGACTTTCTCGTCTCGCCACGAGTGGTCGCTCCATCCAGAGGTGATCAGCATAATCTTCCAGAACTGGGGGACTCCCCAGGTGGACTTGTTCACATCCAGGCAGACCAGAAAATACCGCGTGTTGTGTTTGATCCGGGGGGTGGACAGGGGCTCCCTGGCAGACGAATTTCTCATTTCATGGTCGGGAGCGCTGATCTATGCCTTCCCGCCAGTACCATTGATTTACAGGGTCCTTGTGAAGATCAACCAAGACAGGGCGAGAATTATCCGAATAGCTCCAACGTGGCCTCGCCAGCACTGGTTCAGCACGTTACTGAGCCTTTCGTTAGCTGCCCAGCTGCAGCTGCCCCTCTGGCCTGATCTGCTGTCCCAGAACCACAGCAGCCTTTTTGCACCTGAACCTGGCGGCACTGCAGTTGACCGTTTGGCTACTACATGGCTAAGCACAGATGAACGGGCGTGCTAGGCCTGTGTTCAGCAGGTCTTGCTGGTTAGCAGAAAACCCTCCACCAGAGCAACTTCCCTGGCCAAATGGAAAGGGTTCACATGCTGGGCCTCGGAACGGCATATATGGGCTGATCAGGCCCTGCTGCAGGAGATCCTGGGTTATCTGCTGCACCTCAAACTCCAAGGTTTGTCCCTTTCATTGATCAAGGTCCACTTGGCTGCTATCTCCGCTTTCTATCCTCCATTCCAAGGCAGATTGATCTTCATTCACAACATGACAGCACAATTTTTGAAAGGTCAGGAGCATCTCTACCCTCATGTCTGGGATTCCCTGCCTTCCTCCCCCCCCCCCACCCCCTCCCAGGGACCTGAATCTCATGCTGTCGAGGCTCATGGGGCCTCCCTTTGAGCCTCTGACTTCCTGCTCTCTCCTGGAAGTTTTCGTTCCTGATCGTGATAACGTCGGCCCACAGGGTGTACGAGATTAGGGCGCTTACTTCAGAACTGCCCTATATGGTCTTCTATAAGGATACGGTCCAGCTGCAACCGCGCCCAGCATTTCTGCCCCAGGTAGTTTCCTAGTTTCATACTAGCCAGGACATATACTTACCCGTCTTCTTTCCAAAGCCTCATGCGTCAGATGAGGAGCACAGGCTACACTCCTGGATGTCAGGAGGGCGCTGGGCTTCTACATAGTGTGACAGGGTCAGGCCAGATGGCTACAGGAGAGTGATAGAAGGTAGATACATTAGCCCCAGATTAAGCTGGTCCCTTTTCCCTGAGTAAGATAATGGGCTGTTCCAGAACAATCAGGAAGTTGCTGGAACTAATTATGGCAAGCAGGCTAATTAGAGCACCTGGAGCCAATTAAGAAACTACTAGAATCAATTAGGAAAGGCAGGCTAATCAGGGCACCTGGCTTAAAAAGGACCTCACTTCAGTTACTGAGGTGCGTGCAAGGAGCTGGGAGCAAGAGGCGCACAAGAAGGTGAGAATGAGAAGGCGTACTGCTGGAGGACTGAGGAGTACAAGCGTCATCAGGAGGAAGGACCTGCGGTGAGGATAAAGAAGGTGTTGGGAGGAGGCCATGGGGAAGTAGCCCAGGGAGTTGTAGCTGTCACGCAGCTGTTACAGGAAACACTGTAGACAGCTGCAATCCACAGGGCCCTGGGCCGGAACCCAGAGTAGAGGGCAGGCCTGGGTCCCCCCCATTCCTCCCCAACTCCCTATTTGATACAAGAGGAGTTGATCTGGATTGTGGGTCCCACCAGAGGGGAAGGTCCCTGGCCTGTCCCCCGACCCACTAGGTGGGTCAGCAGAGACTGTGGGGATTGTTCTCCTTCTTTTCCCCATGCTGGCCAGTGATGAGGTTAGCTGAGTGAACAGCAGTTTGAGCCAAAAGTGGCCAAACTGAGGGCTGCCGTGAATCTCTCAGGCAAGCAAATCCGCCAATAAGTGCAAGACCCCCCAAGGCAGAGGAGGAATTTTGTCACAATAGATAGAACAAAGCCATTCTTTAAGTCAAAGCAGTTGTTCGTTGCGGTGGCCAATAGAATGAAAGGTCGCCCAGTGTCTGCTCAGAAGATTTCGTCCTGGATCACGACCTGCATCCGCTACTGCTGTAAGTTGGCGAAGGTGCCTCTGCCGGCTATCATGACGGCACACTCGACTAGGGCACAAGTGTCGTCAGTGGCCTTCCTGGCACAGGTACCAATCCAAGAGATCTGTCGGGCCGCTACCTGGCTGTCTCTCCACACGTTCGCGTCTCATTATGTGCTTATCTAGCAAGCTCGAGACGATGCTGGCTTTGGCAGAGCAGTGCTGCAAGCTGCAAGACCGTAAACTCCGAGCCCACCTCCATTGATACTGCTTGTGAGTCACCTAGAATGGAATCGACATGAGCAAGCACTCGAAGAAGAAGAAACGGTTGCCTACCTTTCATAACTGTTGTTCTTCGAGTTGTGTTGCTCGTGTCCATTCCATTACCCACCCTCCTTACCCCTCTGTTGGAGTTGCTAGCAAGAAGGAACTGAGAAGGCATAGGGCCAGCGGTTCTTGATATACCAAAGCATGAGCACTGCACCCAAGGGGGCACCATGGCTGGCCCTGTGGATACCCCTAAGGCAAACGTCTCAGATGACCGTGCACGTGGGCACGCACACACCTAGAATGAAATTGACATGAGCAACACATCTCAAAGAACAACAGTTACAAAAGGTAGGTAACTCTTTTTTCTAGGTATTATTTCTATTTTTTTATGCTTTTCATACAGAAAGTTATGTGGCACTATAGACTTAAACGTTAGTGTTACAACACGTATGATTATATGTTTCTGGAATCTAAAGTAATCCGTTTATTCACATATGGGGCTGGACATAGTAAACTATCTTCTAATGTTATATGAAAGCAAACTAATTGCTATGCCCTTTTAGTCCTGTGGTGTTAGAGTCCCAGTTCTGCTGAATCTCTCATGATTTAGTAATTTGTCATAAAAGTTCAGTTGGAAACACAGATTGAGAGCACTAGATTATTTTAGACTAATTCAATCAAATGGCCCCTTCAGCTCCTGGGGTTTTTTTCTAACAGAGCTTAAAAAATGTGCTAGAACACACGTACAGTATATAGTATCTTTTGAAAATCTGTGCAGGATCTTCCTACCTCCTGTACATAATTTCAGCAACCAGTGATAATGTTAAAGGGGAAAAAAAGCTGTTTGTACTTTCATCTGTGCTCTACTTTATACTGATTTGTACCAAAAGCAACACGTTTTTTTTAATGCACGATTTCCCATACCAGGTCAGGAAGTTGGTCCATAAAGCCCGGTATTCTGTTTCTCTTATGGCCAATATTTCAAAGGAAGACAAAACCTTGCATGTATATGATGATCCAAAATTGGCATAACATTATCCAGCCTTAAAATATTGGGGGATCACTTCTTCCCAGTTCATTAAAATTTCTGGTGTTTGGCCCTTGCTGTTTGAGTCCATCTGTAGAAGAGTTATCTGTAGATCTTTCAGATTATATTTAAATCTGGTGTTTCAAACTGAATTTAGGGATAAAATGACAGCAAGAAATCCATTGATAACCGTTCTTCACCTTTTGTTAAATTTAACACACAACTGCATGTTTATGTTTATAAGTACAGAAAGAAAGCTAGAACCCTGATGCATTACAACCTTTTAACACTGGCATTTTTCTGTTACTAAAGAAAACTATATAGTCCCTTTAGAGTACAGTTGCTGTTGGCAACTTAGAGATTTGTCATAGGCAAATATTACTTAGTGAATTATAAGTTCCAAAACAGCTTTTCAGTAGAACATAATAAATTGTATTTTATCATCTTTCATTTAAATAGTAAGATGCTGAGTTAGTTAAATAAATTACACTGAAACAAGATGACAATTAGTTTCAAAATGCTTGCAATTCTTGATATATAAAACAATGATTAATGTGTAAAAAAAGTTAATCTCTATATAGAGGGTTTTAAAAAAAAATGCATTAAAGATGTGTAAGCCATTGCTCTTACAAAGTCATGTTTTGTTTTAGAGCCCTCATCCTTCTGTGTAATAAGGGTTTTGGGATTTTATTTAGCACTTTTATTCATACTACCAGCTGTACAAGAAGAATGAATGAGTCCTGTATAGCATGTACTCCTGTATTTGGAGTTTAACTCTGCCCTTCTTTACTTACAGCAAGAAAATGTTATCATCATCATACAGGTTTATTTCAAAACTTTTTATTGGTTCTAGCATGGTCTCATCGTTTTCCTCATTCTCTGACCATCTGTGGGTTAAGTCTTAGCAGACTAACCATTTTGCAGAGGGAATGCAGCCTGCAAGCCCAGAGGGGCCTCCTGTATACATCAAGAATCAGTCTTTATAAGTTGAATCTGTTAAGGAAATAGGGGACATGGTGAGGAGCAAGGAAGCAGGTGAAGGGAGCATGTTGAGAAGCAAGGCTCTGTGAAGGGACATGGGCATAGGGGATCCTTGCGGAATGTCAGAGGGTGAACAAGGGGTAGGAAGGAGTTGTGTGTGGGGAGAAAAAGTGGGGCTGGTGGGTGAAAGAGGATGTTGGTAAATTGGTGAGGGTTCAGATGAGGGCCACAAGAATGATTAAAGGATTGGAAAACACGCCTTATAGTTAGGCTTGGCTGAATTTGATTTTTATTTTTTAAAATTTTGATGGATAATATCTGTTTGTCTAAGCAGTGCACAGTTGTGGGAAATTATGGATGGGGGTCAGACAATAATTCTTTAATGACAGAAGACATTGAAATTCAAAAAGTTAAAGCTTTATAACCATTACAACATAAATTGTCAACATCACATGCCACAATACACAAAGTAAATGTTCTTAAATCAAACTCTGTGTTCCCAAGCAGCATTTTCCTTTGCTTATCCGTAAATTTCAATTATTGATGGAAATACTTTTTCCATCGGTTTGTGTGTGTGTACGGTGAAATCAACATTTACTGACACTTACTGATAAAAGTTTAATCCCTCCAAGCCTATTTATAGTGAGAGACTCAAGGAGCTCAGTCTGTTGATCTTAATAAAGAGAAGGTTAAGGGATGTCTTGATCACAGTCTAGAAATACCTACATGGGGAACAGAAATTTGATAATGAGCTCTTCAGTCTAGCAGGCAAAGGTATAACACAATCCAATGGCTGGAGGCTGAAGCTGGACAAATTCAGACTGGAAAGGTAATTAGTCATTGGAACAACTTATTTAGGGTTGTGGTGGATTCTTCATCACTGGCAATCTTTAAATCAAGATTGGATGTTTTTCCTAAAAGGTATACTCTAGTTCAAAAGGCATTAATTCAGGGAAGGTCCTTTGACCCTTTTTATACAGGGGGTAAGGCTAGTTAAACAAGTGGTCCCTTCTGGCTTTATAATCGATGAATGTATGAAAGCATAGGAGAGAGGAGCTGCACCTGTGGCTCATCAGAGTAGAGTTCTCCCCTCTGCTTTTTCCATTCCTGACCCCTTACAGTTTTTTTTTGTTTTTTTGTTAGTCTTCACACAAGCCTCCTGTCTCCACTCACCTCCTCCTGAGCACCACCAATAGCCCCTTAAAGTCCCGTGCCTCTCCACAACCCTGCCTCCACCAAATTTCCACACACCTCTCTGTTCAACACACACATTCCTTTTCACAGCCACTTGCAAGCCTCTTGACTCTCTATGAAGATGTTCCATGTTGCAGGGAAGGGAGCAAGCCTGTTGAGGATATAGGAAGCCAGATGAGTAGCTGAGTTTTCACTGAGGAGTTGACTGGTGCTGTGTGGGTTTCCTGAAGCCCAGACTGAGGCATCAGCACTTGATGGATTTTTCCACCACTGCTGTGTGCCCCATGGTGCACCGAGGCATAAGTCATGGGGTAACTTTGCTCCATTGCAGAGATGCGGAGATACTTGGTTCCCCTGGTGCTGCTTTCTGTGTGTTGAAGAGCTCAGGCAGTGGCTCTGAGAGAGCAAAGTGTATCTGCTGAAGCACTGGCACTTGAACTGTTCCACACCAGTAATGCCTCAGTATGCTGGGGATTGGAGGCAGTAGTAAAGGGAGTCCTTCAAGTGCCAATGCCTCTGAGCTCTACCCTCCATGCACAGCTGTGGTCCTCCTGTCCAAAGCCCCCTGCACACAAGCCTTTTACTCTTCCCAAAGGCCCCCTATACATGCCTGCTAATGCCTCCCTGTTTCCCCCTACATAACCACTCGCCATCCCAGAGTTTGATCTCACCTCCATACCGCACCCCTGTACTCTCCGCAACCTAGTCTGCTTTCCTGCCTCAGCAACTGGTTAGTGAATGAGAGAATTACAGGTACTTGGAAAATTTTAATGAACAAAATTTTTCATTTTCATGTTTTATCTAAAATGGTGTTTACGGAGATGCCAACCCTCCCTAATTTTCCAAAGTCGTCCTGATTTTTAAATGTAATTTAAATCAGTCTTAAATCTACAAATTTTGCAATTATATTTAAAAATGGGAGGATTATGTCTGTTGTGTGTCACTCACCACTCAAATCCAACCAACACAGTGCCATGGCTACAAGTGCATTTTTCACCAGTGTCCTGTGCGGGTTGCCCACAGCCCAGCCGTATTCATGCCATGTATAGTGTATACCATTTTGGCAGTCACGCTAGGGGAGGCTTACAGGTTGGCTCCTTGGTTGCATCGGTGAGATTCCCTGGGAGGGGGAGCCTGTCCCAGGCCAGTGCACCTGCACAGGGCCCAAACACATGGCCGTTGCTTGCACCACTGCCGCAGGGAGCAGAGTGCTGGGCCAAGAGCACCAACAGAGTACAATGAGTGGGGTGCACTCGCCCCCTGTGCCTTTTCCCTCAGTACAGCCAATGGTACCTGACACTGTCCCAGCCAGATGGCTCTGGGTCTGGGACAGGCTAAGCAGCTGCCTGCAACACCAGTATCTCCATCAACCCCAGTGCCACCTGCACCTGATATTAGTCCCTCATCTCCCTGAGACCAGCTGACACTAGGCATCTACCCTTTATCCCCTCATCTCCACTCCCCCCCCCACCTCACCAAGCAGCCCCCTTCACCTCCATTTCCTCCCCACCCCAACAAGTCCATTCCATGCTCTACGAAACTCACCAAATGCGTCTTTCAGACCAACCAGACACTCCATTCCACTCAAGCACCTGGCTACCTGACACCTATCCCTCCCAGGGGGACCTGGTGACCCAACACCCCACCTCTCACCTCGGGGGGGGGGGGGCAGGATGACATCACAGTATACCATGAGAGAAATTTCTGGGGGCAGCCCTGCCTCTGTGGCACATGCACAGACTGTGAAGTGAAGGTCATTCTGATAGGTGGCAAGCTGTGGGGATTTTGAGTGGGTTGAGGTGCTGGATTCACCACTCAAGCCAAAGCCTATGGGTTGCTTTCTAGTGCATTAATACCATCTATAGTGCATTAATACAGTCCAGCAGGGTCCACTGGGGCAGTTAAAATGCAGCACACTGCCTGGAGTTTGGGTGGCGAATTGAGCACCCCAACCCCCATTGACAAAATGAGCCAAATACACCAAAAAAGCATGCAAAAAGGTTTCAGAAGTGCTTGCAAATGAATGAGAATATGGCCAATATCATAGTCGCACCTGGTCATGGCTATTAGTGTTACTAAATGTTATTTCAGCTTGTACCACTATTATTACTGTAATATGCACAAAAGTGCATCTGAAATGCACAGCAAGCATGCAAGAAACTACCCCAGATGAATTGTCTGTGTTTGGTTTTGCACCTTTGACACTTGGTGCTGCTCCAAGCAGCCTCCTTAATTCCTCCCTAATTTTTTTCATAAGTGTCCTAAAAAGCCTCAGAGTAAAGCTGGCATCTCTGGTATTAGCTGATGTATCTGAGCCATTGTATTAGCTAATTGTGATGGAAACTCTGGTTATTCCAAACAAACGGAGCAAATTTTTTTGTATGTAGCTTTAAAAGTTCAAATGTCTTCATTGTTACTGGAAGGTGGTTGTGTGTGAAGTATGAAGTTTATAGGGACTATTGTTTAGACAGAAGAATCATAAGAAATGTTAAGAAAATAAGTCAAAATATCTAAAAAGGGAGCACTTTAAAACTATTCTGCTGCAAAAGTTAGTAAACATATTAATACTTAAAAATGTCAATTATCCTCTGGAAAGTTTAAATTCAAGCCCTGAAGTGTAAAACAGTAGGATTTTAGTCTTGCTTTAAGTGTAGTTTCATAACCATGGTGTTGTTACTACTGCCGCCTCATATTTTTGTGAGCATAAACAGAACATCACGGTGTACTTCTTCTTTTGCAGATGCTGACAGGCAAGACTCAATTAACCTATTTTTGGGAGTATTCCAGCCTGCAGAAGGAAAACCTCATCTTTGGGAACTTCCTACAGATTTTTACTTGCATCACAAGAACACTATGAGTCTTTCACAGACAAGGCGAAGGTATTTTGTAGTTCCCTATTATCACTCACTTTCATAACACATGTTCAAAATTTAAAAACTTTTACATTGATTTTGAACAACTGTCTCAAAAATACATTTCGCTTTGCAAAATAAGCAGGTAAATTACTCTGCCTTGCAAAGGTGGGTTATTTGAAACAAATACATCATTGCCATATTTTAAACATTTGTAAAAGCATTAATTATCATAATCTTCTTTTATGAAATGTCTGACATTTTGTTTTAATGAAATGTGTCCATCTGATGGAAAAGGACAAATTAAAAAGCTGGAATTTCATATGAATGAAGCTTGCAGTGTGAAATATCTGCTATTTTCTTGAAGTCCAGTTACCAGCATTAATCTGCAGGCTAAAGTATTCCTGTTCAGTTTCAGCCAGTCATATTTATTGATGTAGCAATATATTTGAAATACTGTGATTAGCATTCAGTTTTTACTGGGACACAACCAGTTTTCAGGAGTACATGCTCAGAAAATGTAGACCAAGAAATGTACATTTCTATTTCTTACCCACCTCCAGACCCCATCCCAATCTAGTCCAATTTGAAGATTGTATCAGTCCAGTTTATATCTGTCACCCCATTTGTGCATTGTAGTTTATAAGCAATAATAAAGCCAAAGTACTTGATATGAGAGATGATTTTTGAGGATGATAACTTCAGCATATTGAATGACTCTGTTTCGAATTGTAATGACTGACCTCCTCTCTACATTATACTAATTTTACAAGAATAGGTGGTATTGGAAACTTTCTACAGAGACCCTTTCAAAGCCTCTACTGGTGCTTCACCTGATTTTGTTAGCTGTTCCGAGGTTATTTTGATCCTGCCTATTTGTCCATCCTTGTGTGGGCTTGGTCACTTCAGTTTTGGATTTGAAATTCTGCTTTAGATTTTTTTCTGGGAAGATTCAGGACCCTTAAAAAATCCATATAGCTGCTTGTTTCATCTTAACGCTACGCATCAGGTCATCCTGCGTCCAAAAGAACTGTTTCTAAATTACCATTTTCTATTGTATTTCATCTGTTTTCATAAGCAGCATTACGTAAGAACATAATAATGGCCATACTCGGTCAGACCAATTGTGCATCTAGCCCAGTATCCTGTCTTTTGACAGTGGCCGGGGCCAGATGCTTCAGAGGAAGTGAAAAGAACAGAGCAATTATCAAGTGATCCATCTCCTCTCATCCAGCTTCTGGTAGTCAGAGGTTTAGGGACACCTAGAGCATGAAGTTGCATCCCTAACCATCTTGGCTAATAGCCGTTGATGGACCTATCCTCCATGAACTTGTTTAATTCTTTTTTAAACCCAGTTATACTTTGGGCCTTCACAACATTCCCTGGCATTGTCTCTTGAGGTTTTTTTTTTAATGCTTGTTGTAGCCTTTTATTTTATTTAAAGTGAATTTTTTAATGTGGTATTACACCACTGTGGGTTTGGCTTTGACAGCTACAGTTTCAAGCTTAACAGAGTGAAAATCACCTCTGCTAGTTGCTTCAGATTTAGAGTCTCTAGGAACACATAAAGACCAAGGGTAGTGACCACACATCCATTCACAAGTACAAGGTTTAGTCTCTTTTACAAGTTTTATTAAAGTTACAATTAGTTATGAATACCCAAGCATATAGAAATTCTATACAGACCTATGCACAGGTTACAAATATAGTTATACTCTCATCCTTAACAATAGGTTAGGGTCTGATGCGTTACTCATGGATTGATTATCAATAGACGGATGGTTCCTGCTGGAGTTTCCCACAGGGAGAGCTCAAATTTCCTAATCTAGGCACTCTCTTTTATAATGTGATTCTGACTATACCTCATTAGCATTTCTGCACATAGTGCACCCTGCGGTTAGGGCATGTGTTAGATTACCGGGTATCTTGTAAGCAAAAAATTACTCTTACTGTTAATTTTGCACAATATCACCCATTGGTACATCTTTTCCTGTAATCTTAGGGCATCGGGTTATTCTTCAGTCACTTACTTATGTCAGCATTTCTTATCTCCAAAGCCTAAAATAGCTAATCTAAAATCTTGCGGGCCTTAGCCTACACGTTCTTGCGTTTCAGCTTGTCTTACTTATATCTAATACATGGTTCCTCTAAATATTGATCAGTCTTATACCTCTATACTCCTATGAATTACACCTCTACCCCGATATAACGCGGTCCTCGGGAGACACAAAATCTCACCGTGTTATAGATGAGACCGCGTTATATCGAACTTGCTTTGGCCCTCCTTGTTCCCTGACCGCCCCCTTCAGAGACCCCCGTCCCTAATCACCCCCAGGACCCCACCCCCTACCCAACCCCCCTGCTCCCTGTCCCCTATCCACACCCCCTGACAGGCACTCACCGGCAGTGGCGGGAAGCGGAGCAGCCCGGCCCCAGCCCACTCCACTTCCCGCCGTCGGTGAGTGCGGGGAGGTTGGGGAAAGGACGCCCCCTGCACTCACCTGCGGCGGGAAGCGGAGCGACGCGGCCCCAGCCCGCTCCACTCTGCCAGCTCCCAGCCGCGGCGCTCTGCTTCCTGCTGCAGGTGAGTGCGGGGAGGTTGGGGAAAGGACGGGCCCCGTACTCACCTGCGGCGGGAAGCGGAGCGCCGCAGCTGGGAGGTGGCAGAGTGGAGCAGGCTGCGGCCGGGCTACTCCACTTCCGCCGCTGCCAGTGAGTTCGGGGGGGGCGGGGATCCCTTCCCCCAAGCCCCCTCCCCTGAGTGACACGGCTGGGGCCGGGGCAAGGGAAGCGGAGCAGGCTGCTCCTGGCCCCCCGCTAAGCACCAGGGCCACTCTGGGACTGCAGGGCCCCCAAAAGTGCCCACCCACAGCTCCTGCCTCCCAGACCCGGGGGGAGGAGCCCCCGACCGCCCCCAAGACCCTCTGCCCCTTATCCAACCCCTTGGCCCCGTCCTGGCCCGGCACCCTTAACACGCTGCTCAGAGCAGCGTGTCAGAGCTTTACCGCCGTGTATACAAACCCGTGTTATATCGGGTCGCGTTATATCGGGGTAGAGGTGTAACTCTATTTAACATATAATGATTATATATGACATAATATGTTAGTCAGTCACAACATCACACAATAAATGAACAATAAACTAAAATAATTGGCTACATCATTCATATCAGCCATGCAGCCAACCTCCAGTTAGTCTGGGCACATAAAATATGTGCAACATCTTTCTTCACTTTGTCCACTTATCCTGAACATTTCTGTGTAATGCTGTGTGGCAAAGTGAATTCAACTAACGTGTTGCAAAGGTGATTTCTCAAATGGATGTTCCAGTCTCCCTTTAATCCATTATCTTGTTTATTTCAAAAGCTGTCTTATCTTTTGTGCTCTTGCATGTTTTGTTTTTCTTTGAATTAGAAAGTTAAAATTGCTACTTACTATTTTTCTCCTATCTGTTAACTGTTCTCGGGGTGTGTGTGTATAATATACACACACACACACACACACACATATACATATTCTTCTGGTCAGAATTTGTCATTTTTAGTTTTTCTGATTAGAGTTCATAATATACAGGCAAAATTGTTTCATGTGGAAATAATGCCTTCTGAGTACAGTAGATACTGTAGATTACTGAGATATAGATATATATTTCTATATCTATATTGCCAGTCTCCTGTGTATCTGTTTGCTTATGCCAGATTAAATTGTGATCTCTTAAGAAGACACAATCTGATGTATTTGTACAGCACCAAGGAAACTGGGGCTGTGACTGTGTGTACAAACAGAATTTGAGTCAGGAAGGGGTTAATATGCGATTGGGGGCCAAATCAACCCCACCCATGACACCAGAAGCATGTGTCAGGCTTCAAGGAAGGAGCTAAAGTGGGCGAGCCCCTGTCAGTTGGAGGCTGGCTGAGACCTTCAACTCTCTTACTGCGGAAGAGAAGCCGGGCTGAAGCCAGGAAGACTGTGGCCTATCAGAGCTCCCGCAATGGAAGGTAGGCCTGGTCCAAGATGATTGCCATGTTTGGCTATCAACAATTGACTTAAACTTGCATGGAATCATTTGTTTTCTTGGTACACTGCAGAGCCTGAGAGGTGCAAAGAGCCCAGAAGGCACAGAAGAGTTGTTTTGTTTTGTCAATTTTTGACTTTGGATACTGCAGAAATAGTGGAAATGTTACGTACCCTAACTGGAGCACTAAATCTGCTCAACCTGGAACGTGGTGGATGCTGGGCAGATCAGCGGAAGGCCTGGAGGGAAGTCGAGATGGAGTCATTGCTGCACCACACCACAACATAAGTGGGTGTATAGGGAGGGCAGGCAGCCGCAGGGGTTCCAATCATGACTGGGGCCCTTGGCCACTATGACAATAAAATAATAATGAAAAATACTATGTTTGGGGCCATGGGAAGAGAGGGAAGAAGTAACTTGCTGTAACAGAAACTTCTTTCCACTTCCCAGGCCTTTCTCCTCTCTCATTCAGAAAGAAAATATTTCCTGAGTGGTATATACTTCCTCTTGAATTTATGGAGAGAGAACAAAATGGAAGGAGTCTGGAATCATGGAAATTGGGCTATTCCCCTGTCACCCAGCTCATCCTCAGTACCAGCAGCAAGACGGTGCTTAGGTGAGATCAGCTCTTGGACGAAGAACAGCTGACTGAAGCTGAACCCAAGAAAAACAGAGGTGATGTTGGTGGCCAGAGGAAAGTATTTTGAAGAGCTTACAGCCACAGTGCAGTCTTTGTTCGTTGAATATCTACAGCCACAATTGGTCATGTCAGTCTATAGTCTAGGAGTTCTCTTGAATTCTTCTGACACTAAGTTCTCTCATAGCAGCATCTGTGAGAAATGCTTTCTATCTTCCCTTGGCAAGGAAACTCCATTCGATTCTGGCAGATGACGTTCCGGCCTTAGTTATTCATGCCTTCGTCACCTCTCAACTGGATTACAGCAATGCAGTGTGCCCTTCTCATGAGGGCTTTAGCACTTAGGAAATTCCAGCTAGTTCATAACACTGCAGTTCATCTCCTCAGCAACAGACTACCATGAGCATAGTCCTCAGGTCTTTATATTGTCTTACCATAGAACTTTGAATCATGTTCAAGGTCTTTGTCCTTATCTTCAAAGCACTCTATGGCCTGAGGCTCTGATACCTAAAAGGCCGTGGCCAACAATTATGCTTCTCTGGTGCAATGGACCTCTCAAAAATAAAAGTAAAGCTTGTCTGTCCAGGAGACCGAACTTTCTCTGAGTGCAGTCTGGGACTGTGGAGGAACTAATGACTGTCACGAATCTCACCACTTTCTGCTACAAGTGCAAGGCACATTTCTTTGACCATGCCTTCTCTAACATATAAAAGGTATATTTATATTTTTTAAAAGAGAGGGGGGGGAAAAAAGAACACACACCCTATCAAAACGAGACACTCCACTGCACACACTTCTGCTTCGGGGGAGAGGATGAGAGAACAAACAACATGTGATGGATGTGTTGATGTTGCTTAGTGCATACCTGGAAGGTTCTCAGATACTACTGCAATAAGCGTGGTATAAAAACGTATATGACAGGGATCTGGGTAGCAGAACTCCCACAGTGTGTCTGCTGCTGATCACTGAATTAGCCTAGGTAGGATCTGATCTTTAATATTTAGGATCACATGGTGTCTCAAATAAAAGCCATAAAGATAACTCTTTTTTTTTCCTTCCGGGAATGATGTCGGTATAATTTAGAAAAAAAATTACAGATATAATTATGAGGAAAAGATGGAAACATGTAAATATGAATAGCTGAAAGAAAAAGCAAGCTTCATTTATGCTTCATTTTGTTTTCCAGTAGGTTATTGGTTTTCATTCAGTGAGAGCGGCTAGAGCACTTTATCTTTGTTGTTAAATATTCCAGTAATGAAGCACTCTGTTAATCATACAGATCTAAGAATCAAATCTCCTGTCAGTGTCTTTTTAAGAATATCAACGCTCCTGTCAGGGAGCCAGATTATTTTGTATTTTTCACAAAACTTTGCAAATTGTCAAAGTTTGCCAAATATTTATTGATAAATATTATTGCTGATCTCCACACTCCATACTGTCTCTTCAAATTTTAAAACCTTAATGTTAACATTATTTAAAAAAAAGAAAAAAAGAAAGAAAGGACCAGAAAGATGTTAACCAGTAAGCTTATCTGATAGTTTTGCATTGTTATGACCATTGTCTTCTCAGACACCCTCTCCACATGCTTCTTTTGATCTCCCTCCATGCATTATGTCTTAGGCGCCAATCCTGCAACTGCTACCAAACAGTTGAACACCTGAAGTAAATGTAGCTCTGTGCAGACAGACTGCTGCACCTGCATAGAGCCCCCACTGACTTCAGGGGTCTGTCCACAAAGGTGCAGTTGCATGACTGGGAACTGTTGAACTTCTCAGGCCAACGATGGTTCTTTCCTTTCTCTCACCCCTGCAGTATAAACCACCATGCACAATTAGGTCACTATACAGTGTATAAAAAGTGTTGTGCATGTTTTTAGATGTGATAGTAGATTGAATGTTTATTTTCTATATAAAATTTTATAATAAAGTCAATTCCATGTGTGAATTTCCTCCCTCCCATAGCTATACCTACTGGTGGACACGAGGTGTATTAAATCATTTACCACTGCCTTATGATGAGGGTAAGTGCTCTGTGTCCTTTTTGTTTTAGAGAATATTTTGGAAAAATACTGATTATTTTGATTCAGCCATTGAATGGTTTGCATCTATTCCTTTAATCTCAAATTAACAAACCGATGATAAAAGCTGTGCAGTTATAACAGCTGACAGGTATTTCCTTCTCAATAAGCTGTGGGTTTCACTATCATATATGAGATGCCTGCATCACACCTGCCAAATGTCCATCAATTGTTGAGCCAGGTATTGTGAATGTGGTGCTTATTGTAGACTTGTGGATATGACTTTGGCTTCTATAAGTTCACATGCAGGGAAGAATTTTAAATAGTTTTTTGTCTTTCCCATTCATATGTGGCTTGAAGTATTGTAAATTAGTAACGCACAAGAATAGTCTAGCCCAGAGGCGGGCAAACTTTTTGGCCTGAGGGCCACATCGGGTTTTGGAAATTGTATGGATTGTTGGTTAGGGGCGGAGGTCGTGGCCCGGCCCCCACCTCCTATCTGCCCCCCCCCCCCTCCCCGGACTCCTGCCCCATCCAACCCTGCCATTCCCTGATGACCCCCCCACCCCCACCGGGACCCCTGCCCCATCCACACCCTCCGCTCCCTGTCCCCATCCAACCCTCTCTCCTTTCTGACTGCCCCCCCGGGACCCCTGCCCCCATTCAACCCCCTATTCCGCCCCCCGACCACCCCANTGTCCCCTGACTGCCCCCGGAACCCCTGCACCTGACTGCCCCCTGCCACCCCATCCAACCCTCTCTCCTTCCTGACTGCCCCCCCGGGACCCCTGCCCCCATTCAACCCCCTATTCCGCCCCCCGACCCCTATCCACACCCCTGCCCCCTGATCACCACCCCAACCTCCCCTGCCCTCTATCCAACCCCTCCTGCCCCCTTACCGCGCTGCCTGGAGCACTGGTGGCTGGAGGCACTACAGCCGTGCCACCCGGCTGGAGCCAGGCCACGCCGCCACCACCACGCAGCACAGAGACCGGGTCAGGCTAGGCTCTGCAGCTGCGCTGCCCCAGGAGCTCACAGCCCCGCCGCCCAGAGCATTGTGCCAGCGGCGGAATGAGTGAGCTGAGGCTGCGGGGGAGAGAGGACAGCAGGGGAGGGGCCGGGGACGAGCCTCCCAGGCCAGGAGCTCGGGGGCTGGGCAGGACGGTCCCGCGGGCTGGATGTGGCCCGCGAGCCATAGTTTGCACACCCCTAGTCTAGCCGATGTGTCTTCCAATTGTATCTGAACTATCACCACTTCTCCAGCTGGGAGACTGTTCAAATCGGAAATGTAAAAGGGAATCAAATTAACTAGTTAACTTTTATAATGTATCCCCTCAAATATATATGTCTTGTTTTTAGATCATATTTCTTGTGCTATAGAAAAAACATATGGAAGTGTATCTGGTTAAATTATTACAGGAGTATGCAAATAGGTTTTTTTTCCAAATGTGCTAATGATTCGCAATAGAACATGTTGTCTTTTTTTCAGTGACATGCACTGAAAACAGAAGGAAGTTGATAGTGAAGAAATTTCACAAATATGAAGAAGAGATTGATATTCACAATGAGTTCTTTCGGCCATATGAATTAAGCAGTTTTGATGACACCTTTTGCTTGGCAATGACCAATTCTATACGGTATGTTTGGCGGTGTTATAAACAATATCATTTAGATTTCACAATTCTAATACATAACCTGAAACTTACTTTAGTGCAGGGGTTCTCAGCCTTTTTGAATCTTGCCCCCACTTTAGTATTTGTTTTTACTTGGAGCCCCCACCATCCCTTTACAATAGTGGGAAGGATACTGTTATGTAGCTAATGCATTTGTTCAGGGGATACCAGGCAAATTATTCAAAATACAAATCAAATGGTAGTGTAAAAACACACCTTACCTGTATTAGTGCTGCTGATGTTAGTCAGTGAGACATCTGAGTAAGTGGCATTGCAACCTGACACGCAGGGTCACAACACCGCTCAAATTTGGACAGGCTGCCCCTCTATCTGGTGTGATGGAGGGTGGCTGACCAGATTTAAGTGAGTGGCATTGCAGCCTGGCACTTGGCCCCCACACTTTTACTATAATTACTGAATTATTAGAAGGTTCACTGCCCTCCTACCCCGAAAATTTGATGTGCCACCCCAATTGAGAATTTCTGGTTTAGAGCTTTATTCAGCTGGAAAGAAGATATTTTTTAGGTAATGTAGACTACTTTATTTGGATTCATGCAGTTTTGTCTACACAGTGCCATAGTCCAGACTACAGGGTGTGAATTATAGACTGTTCTAACCTGTTGCTCTCTAACAGCCCCATGTAGACACCTAGATTCTGCTGGCGCGAACTAAAAGGTACCTAGTTCATTTTGAGGTAGTCCCAGTTAAAACAGGACTACGTTAACATGAACTAGATACCTTTTGTGCGTGCCAGCAATGTCTATGTGGGGCCCGTAGAATGCAGCATGTTAGAGTGCTCTGCAAGTCACACACTCATAGTCTGAACTGCAGCGCCATATAGACAAGCCCATTCTAATTCTAATTTAGGAAAAAAATTATGTCTCTGTTCAGATATGTTCTGTTTTTATCTCAAGATCATGTGCACTTGGAGTTGATTAAAACAATCAGCTAGAGTGTTTTCCGGCTGGCAACCGTAACACCTTGGATCATGCCAACTGAGTATTTTAAAAAATATTTTAGCATGCACGCTTTGGCTAATGGGTTTTGTGGAAATGATATCTAAAATGGCCATTTGAACTAATCTGAGAGTCATGAACACCATCATGAAAATAACATTGTTGGGTCTACATTAGCCCAACCCTACTTCACAAGTAACAACTCTGTGCATAGTCATGTTTTGTGAGTCTGCGTGGTACAACTGAAGGCTTCTTAAATCTCTTTGGATTTTAATTTTTACATGACAGTTCATGACCTGTAATCAAAGTTTAACCTAGACAATCCTTTTTAATTCGTGACAACAATTTTTAAATTCAGAACTAAATGTTACAGGACGTTCAGACCTGTAGATGTGAAGAATTTTCAACAAAACCTGACAAAATATAATTTCAGAAGCATATTTCACATGTTGAGCTTTATTTTATGGCTGATTTCCTCCCCTCTTTCAGAGATTTCATGCCCAAGAATGTTGGAATTGATCCAAGTCCATTTACAGTGCGGAAACCTGATGAAACTGGAAAATCAGTGGTGGGGTAAGATTTGCATATAAAATATGGAATTTAAGATATTGTACTGGCATAATAACATCAACATTGTAGAGTACAATGCAGTTAACAACAAAATGCATAATTACTTAGTTCAAGATGAGCAATGACTTGAAGGGGACACACAAGCCATACATGGCTCTTGAGTTGTGAGGCATAAGGCTAAAACCCAAGTACCTGCCTGTACTCAGAAAGAGAGTATAAGGGATCCAAAGCCTATTTGAAGTAAATGGAAAGATTCTTACAGACTTTAGTGGACTTTGAATTAGGCCTTAAATATATTTATTACAGTATCAGTAGCATCTTGTATTACTGTGTATTGCCCTGTGTATGCCAGACAAACAATCTACTAAATCACTTATGTGAGAGTATGCATTAAAACATAGTTCAGATTAGGCATAGTTTAGAAGAATAGTGAAAATTTTCTGGCATGTGTAGCAAACATTAACTTGCATCTAAAGCAACTTTGTAAATAACTGTCTTCTCCCCAAACTAAATCTAAAGAAAACGGTGTTGATGGGTTAAAAAGAAAATATATGGTACCCTGGTGCTAACAAGATTCTTTTTACAAGAAATAGAGATAAGGGAAACTATAGAATAAAAAAGTCCAATATATTCAGAATCACAATGTTGACTAAATTAGTGAATACAGAAAAGAATGCACAAAAATTACAAGGTGCTATATGGTTATAGCTAAGGTTGTAGGAAAAAGCAGATGTTACATGAGATAGTATATTATTGATGGAATGCTGTAATATAGTGTATTTTCTAATAAATATGTATGATCTATAGCATAGTGTATGTGTTTGCAGTATGATTTAAGTACAATAAATATTTAAATGTGTAATAAGTTTCTAAAAAGAAAGTCAGCTGATAGTCATGAGTAGTTTGAGAATGTGACACCAGAAATTAAAGTTAGAATTGCTTTCAGTGTTCTAATATAAAATTAAAAGACCATCTGAAGATCTGGTCTGAATGTTTATCATAAAAAGAGTATCACCATTCTTCTTCAAGTGATTCTGCATGTGCATTCCATTCTTGGTGGTTTGTGCACGCACTCCACTCACAGTTGTAAGAAATGTTTCCCTCAGTGGTACCCACTGGGATGGCTCAGGTGCCCTCTGTTGCCGTGTGCCACTGCGTGCTGGTATAAATGGCCCAGCCACCTACAAGATCCCACAGCTTCCTCTTTCTGCCACGTGACAGTAGTTCGAATTGCTTAGTGCTCTCAGTGTGCTTGTTGTAAATTAGTTGTAGATAGTTTACTAGTTGATTAATACTTAGTTAATAGTGTAGATAGGATAAGTTTCTTTCTCAGTACCCAGTTTGGGGTTTTTCCATTTCTTGGCACCAAGGGATGCCTTGGTCACCGGGCTTCAAACCCTGTATCTTTTGCACTAGGCCAATGACAATGAGTGACCCACATTCAAGTTTCTTAAAATGTTTAGGGGTAGCCCATACTCAGGATTATCAGATTTGCAAATACTTTAAGCCTAGGACAGGAAAGACAGAGAAGCCAGGTTAAAGTTTTTGCTCAAGAAAGTGTCCCTGAGACTTCTGTCAGAGCCTGGTCATTCAAACTCAGCTCCTAGTGCCTCAGCATCGATTAGGGGTGTGCCTCCTATGTTGCCTGAGATTCAGTATCATGTACCTTCCCCAATAAGCAGACTGTCAAGAGAGGAAAGTCTCCAGCACTGAAGTCCTCTAGGCATGAGAATAAGTAGAGTGCAGCCAAAACCAAGCACTCGTTTTCTCTGCAGAAGCCAGCCCCCTTGACTCCGGCACCAAGGCAGGTACCTTTGAGTCCAGTGCCTGAAGGAGTGCCTTCTACATCTCAATACCAACCACGCTGGAGGCTTTTGCAGTAGCAAGAGATCTGGTGAGCCTTTCGGTACAGTTATCTCTGATGGTGCAGAAGACTGTGCTCTCGGTATCAGCAGACAGATGGGCACCAGCAGCATCAGTGTAGCACTCAGTACCAAGACAACTTCTTTTACCTCAGCCTTCATGCACAATGATACCACTGAAGGAGAAGCCTACAATGTTGGCTGTACTACATCCTACTCTGACACAGCACTGGTCTCTGGCACCATCAGGAGCAGCTCCCCCTTGGTCAGCAAAGGGAGATTCATCGTCCTCTGAATCAGAGATTGGCTCCTACATTTCTCAGCCTTGTAGCTGATCTTACTACCCTGATAGGGACCTTCTGGCAGGAGTACCATCAGGCATATGGCTGGGTGGTTGGGGTGTCATTGGGGCTCACCACTAGTCCAGTAGCCTTTTTGGAACCCAGGGGGGTCCCCTTCCCCCGTTTCCAGTTTGTATACATGGCATTCCTGCTCTGTGTCTTCAGAGAGGAATGGGGAGTCTACTGAACAGGCACCACCTGATATGGCAATCATATTTCTGAAGGGCCTAGATAGGCTGTATCCTCAGATAAGCCCTCTCTTCTC
>QXTE01000011.1:10215138-10547783 GCA_003942145.1 Platysternon megacephalum | reverse complement strand
TCCCCCCCCCCCCCCCCCCCCGCACGACTTGAACTAGTTCTATGAAAGCTCATGAGGCCTCAGTTTGAGCCTCTAGCACATACTGCACCTATCACTGAATGTGGCTTTCTTAGTAGCTATCACTTCAGCCTGGAGGGTGGCTGAACTTCGTGCTCGGACATCTAAACCACCTTATATAATCTTCTTTAAGGACAAAATATACTTGCACCCTCATCTGAGATTTCTCTCTAGAGTCTCATTTTCATAGAAACCTGTAGTTTACTAACCTATGTTTTACCCAAAACCACATGCCAATAGAGAGAAGCAACACCTCCACTCTTAGATGTTAGGAGAGCTTTGGCATTTTAGGACAGGACTAAACAGTTCAGTTTGTCAACTCAACTATTTGTGGCCATTGCAGACAGAATGAAGGACCTCCCAATCTCTTCACAAAGAATTTTCTTGGATAACTTCTTGCATTCATGTATGTTACAGTTTGGCAGGCATTTCCCTGCTGAGCAAAGTGATAGTACATTCCACAAGATTGCAAGGGTTCTCCGTGACATTCTTTGCACAAGTTCCTATCCAAGTAATTTGTAGAATGGTGACTTGATCTTCAGTCCACACCTTTGCATTCTGTTATTGCCATCACTCAGTACTCTAGAGATGATGCTAAATTTGGACGAGTTGTACACCAGTGTATGTGTACATGAACTCTGATGCCTCCTTCTACTGTACCACTTGTGACTCACCAAAAGTGGAATGCACATGTGCAATCACGCGAAGAAGAAAAATGGTTATTAACCTTCTGTAACTGTTCTTCAAAATGTGTTGTACACGTCCATTCCACAACCCACCCTCATATCCCTCTGCATTGGAGTTGTCCAGCAAGAAGAAACTGAGGAGGCTTGGGGATGGCCGGGCCCTTTATACCAGCATGCAATGGTGTGCGGCAACAGAGGGTACTCAAGCCACCCCGATGGGTACCACTGAGGGGGAAAATTTCTGATGACTTTTTGAGAGGTGCGCACACACCACCAGGAGTGGAATGGCCAAAGAACAACAGTTATGGAAGGTTAGTAATCTTTTGATTTTTTTGTAGTCCTAAAAAAGCCATTGGTGTAGATAATTTGCCATATCAGTAGTGCTATGACTGCATGATGTTACATTAACTTTTGAGGTATCTGCTTTTCTATGGAAATTTTTAGAAACGATAGAATATATTATATTTAAATATACTGAACCTGCAACATAGTCGTACTTTCATAAGTTCAGGAATGGTGTTTACTTTTTTTCCTTTCTTCAGCAGCAAGTAAAAGCTGAATAGAGGTGATTATTGTGGATATATTTCTAAAAATTACCTGAGTTTGAAATTTTATGTTGTAAATTCTTTCTTCCAAAGTCTACAAAGCATTGGGTGAATTGAGCTACTGTATGTGATTTTTGTTTTGTGTGATGGTGCAGCAGTAGCTGTGCCATAGTTAAGGTTGTATTAAAGTACCGTTTTAACAGGAGCATTAACCCTTTATTTTGTAAAAATCTAATAGAAATGGCAAAAACTAAAGCATAGAATATAGATTTAAAGTACAATTTAATTTCTCTTGGAAATTTTTTTAAAAATGTATCAGAATTACTCTGGTTTTTGTCCCTATTGGATTGTATCACTTTCCTTTGTACTCCTTTTGCAAGAAATCTTAACATCTGGGACCTTTCCTCTGTCCATGTTGTGGCTTCTCATGTGCCAATTCTTAGAATATCAGTGATCTATTAGTATGTGCCTGTACAGCATTTTAACCGCAACAGAAAATATGTGCTCCAAGCTAAACCCACCAAATATGATTTAATGAGAAGTCTGCACAAATGCTGTTGATGGAGAAAGATTGCTCCAAATAGCTCTGTAGTCTAGGAGAAGATTCCTTGATCTGAGAAAGAGGAGATCAGAAGTTCACATCTCCCCTCTTCTAAGTTCTGTTTAAATTTCCATGCAATTTACTATCTTTATTATTGATTAAAGCAATGAACCCCAACTTAGAAGACAGAAGAGCTGCTGAACAGTATGTTACCCTAAACTTAATCAAACTTGTATTCTAACAAAACTTTAACAAGGATCTTGTATGCTTTTGTTTCTGTTATATCAACAAATGAGCAGTCTGACTGTCTCACATTCCATGCATTTGGGAAGTTATTTTGTCTTCACACTGCTGAGGTCACTGTTAAGGTTTTGTGTTAGAGTACTAGTTTGATGAACGTGGGGTTTGTATTGCTTTTTGGTATCTATTGGAGATGGAAGAGAAAAGGCCTTTTGGAGTGTTGTTGTGTGGTACAGTATACAATGCTATCAATATGAAGGTGGAAAGGAATGTACAAGTCATTCCCTTAACGTCTTATTTCCATTATTTTAAATTTTTGAAAGGAGGGGGTATGTCCTGCCACAATCTTAACTGCCTCTAAATATAGTTTTTGTTTGCTAATATTATAGAAAAGTTATTGGAAATAAGACTAAATAGAATGAAATAATTCATTGGGAGTCAGTCAGAGCTGTGGATAGTCACTGTCTTTGAAAATCAGGCCACTTATTTAGTTGTCTGCTTCTAAGTATTCAAGTTTGAAAATGTTGAGCTTGGCATCTTCACATTCATATCATTCCCATTATCAGAACTTCAAATATTCTAATCTTTAAGGAAGTGTTAATTGGCAAAGATAGGAGAGACTGGAATTTGGGGTCTTGACTTAAGATATAAAGCATAAGGATGAAAGGGGAAAAAGAATTTCCTGTTCTTTCAAAATAAGGGCCCGATGGGTTGCATAATCTAGTAGATTTTGCTATTTTGCTCTTTCCAATTTTTGTATTAGGCAGTTCCAAGCTAATCTGATTTTCTCTCCTCTTTAAGGTAGCATATGTCAGTGTCCCCAAACAAAGAATACATTGTTCAGACATTTCTGTGAGGTCTCATACTTTTGGCATGGAACATCAACTATAGAGCTGCACACAGTTAATATGTTTTATTTTCTAACGGAACAGTGGCTACTGGTTGAAAAAGGCACTTTACTATACCTTCATTTGATGCAATAGACTTTAACATTTCATTGAGGCATCTCTGAACTGTGTATTGATTTGCCAATCTCCTCCTTGAATTTTTTGTAATGTTACTTATTAAATGGTTTGACTCTGTATCTAAATATTGATTTGTTTCAAACAGCAGGACAACTTGTTCTGTGTATTTACAAGGATGCATTCTAAGATCTCTGGTCTTCCCAGTTTAAATATCCTCATGAGCTTGTGTGCTTGAACTCTTTGTTTTAAAACATTAGATGAAGTAGAGTATCCTTTTTTGTACTTTGTTTTCAGTCTTAAAAATCCATTTGCAAAACACATCATTATTGTATTTTTCCAAGGGGAAAATTACTAGTGGTAGCTATCTACAAGAGGTTATCAGGATGTTTACGCTCTAGATAGAAATCCCAAGAAGTGATAGTGTGCCTAGTCTGCTTATAGTGACAGACCAGAGTAATTGTATGTTTTTTCCAAAGTGTAGCACTAAATCACCAAGGGTATTACAACAGATCCATGCTTTTGGTTCCATATTTCCAGGGCATTACCATGTCAGGATGTCCTGAACTTAGTTTAGAGTCATTAAACTGCCTCATGAGTAAGTGAAACAGCCTTTACCAACTTCCAAGCTATAAGTACAAGCAAATGCTTTTGTTGTTTCTTCCACTTTCTTCATCTGACAGATCTGCACTGAATAACTCCTTCAGCTACCATCCTCTTTGTTCAGTCTTCTACAGTGCCTTTGAGAACCAGGGAAAGTCCCTAAACATTCATACCTTAAAGCTGAATTAAATGGATACCTGATGATTTCCTGGGTCACTTAAAGCTGGCACAGACACCTCTGTTGGTGCCACAATTGAGTGTGTGGCTGAGGAAAATGGGGCATGACTGGAGCACTGCTATGCTCCAGTGGACCCCTGCTATCCACTTGACCCTTTGAGGGCTGTTGTAGCCAGCGGAACTTAGAACAGCTGCAAAACTGCTCTAAATTGCTTTTTGAGACTGGACCTGTGCCCAGTGGTCCAGGGATAAGGAAGCCACAGTAATGGCTTAGAGACTCCTTTACACCCACCTCTTTTTCCCAGACTGTTGCATACACCAAGTGGACAGACCCAAGAATCCAATTCCTTAATGTTTTATTCCCTAGCCTGGAAAGATCCCTCATAAGGTGGCTTCAGATTTCTATATGGAAACAATAAGGAGAAGTTGACATGATCAGAGGAAATGGAGAGGAAGATGTGTTTATCAGCAGTGTTCTTTATAAATTGAAATGAGGGAGACACTAGCCATGGCAGGAAATGACGAAAGCTTTTCAAGGATTGTAGCATGAGAAAGTGTGTAGTTAGGAAAAAGTGGATATTGATGGCTAAAAAGGAAGAAATAAAAGACTGGAAAAGGGGGAGAAGGGGAGAAGTCATGGATGACACCAAGGTTGTGAGCCGAGGAACAGGGGAGAGAGTGGAGGTGTCAATGGTGTTGAAGACACAAGGTGATGGAGAGGGAGAAGGAGGAAAGATTATAAACTCAGTTTTGGAGAGACTGGCTCTAAGACAGCTATAGAACATCCAAAAGAAAATGTCAGTTAAAGATGTGATCATGGAGTGCCTAAAGGGAGTTCTCTGATTTCAAGACCACGGAGAAGGTGGCACTGTTGGGGAGGAGGAAAGTCATTAACACTATCCAGCAGTTTTATGGCTTTGTTTTTAAACTTTCAAGACCTGGGAAGAGAATTTAGGTAGAGAGCCAAAGATAGAGAAGAACTGACAAGGTTTGGTGATGCAAGGATCCATCACGAAAGATACATAAAGTTGTTTAGAAAGAGAAAAAGAAAAAGCAGGGATGAAAAGAGAGACAGCAGAAAATGGAGGAAGGCTGGCATAGTCATGGAAATGACTTCAGACATTCATCAGTATGAGAAGAGGTACAGATATAGTGAATACCCAGGGAAAAGAAAAAATAGGGGATTCAAAGGACGGGCAGAGCCCTCAAGAATAACAAAAGACGTTCAGAAGGTAGAATTTCTCCTTGCACCCTATGCCAGATGAGATGGAAACCAAAATTCAAGAATATACATACGGTATATTTAAAAGTATTTTGTGTTCATTTAATAAATGTGTGCACTGTCTTTCTTTTTTGAATATATAGGAACAAAAGTAATAGAGAAGAAACTGTGCTGCAACGCAAAACAGCTGCTAGTGCCCCTCCTCCCCCAAGTGAGGAAGCAGTGTCAAGTAGTTCTGAGGATGATTCTGGGACTGACAAAGAAGATGAAGGAGCTGTTTCTCAGCGTTCCACTCCAGTAAAGATGACAGATACAGGCGATAATATAAAAATAACAGAGGTGAGAAAATTGCACTGGCACACATGAAGGGAGACCATCAACTTAAAATACATATTTCTTATGAAAATATTTTGCCTAGCGTTACTTGTAACACCTAATGTTCCTGACATTAAAAGGGAAAATTATTTTCTCCAGTTTATTTGCTTTACGCATTTTGACAGCATTTAGTGAACCTGATTATACACAATTGTCATTTTTCCTGTTTGTTGGAACCTCTCACACAGCATTAGGGAAGAAAATAACATTTAAAAAAAAAATAGAAAATGTGGTTCTAAAGCCATAAAAACTGGAAAGGGATTCGTGGGCAGGTATAGTATCTAACACTACTTTTAATTCAGGTTTTGAAATTGACTAGATTTCAAGTTGAAAGTGTCCCTTTGAGGACTTTCTTGGTATCTGAGTTCTGAATTGCCAAGTAGTAACTTAATAGTCTGAGGTGTTGAAAAATGGTTTAATAAAACTAAATTATCTAAACTACACATTCTGATTTTATCAGATAATATTAGTTTTACAGATATGTAAAGTAAGAAAAATGCGGGTTGGGAACTTATTAGAGTTTGATTTAAGGATATTTACTTTATATATTCTGACATGATGTTTCCAGTTTGTGTTTTAACAGTTATAAAGCTTTAACTTTTTGAATCTCTACTGTCATTAAATAATTGTCTGACCCAACCATAATTTCCAGCAACTGACTTCCTGCATAACACAGGTCATAGAACCTCACCCAGCAAGTTCTGCATCAAGCCCATAATTTCTGGTTGAGTTAGAGTTTGTGATTTAGAAAGATATCCAGTCTTGATTTAAATAATGGAGAACCCAGAAACATTTTGTGCCAGCCAAGGGAGCAGAATTTTTATTCTCACATCTCCCCAAACTCCTTAGTAGCTCAAGCTGCCACTTATAAGAGCAAGCAACATCAACTAAAGTCTACCCCTTCCAATAAGGAAGCCAAGCCCAAACACTTAAACCTATTTTTGAGGAAGGTTTTTACTTCAACCAGTAGGCAATTTTGTACAGCCAACTGTCAGACATTATTGTCCAAGTACCATTTTGTTTGTTGTTCTAAATTCACAGAATTTACTCACAAACTTCCTTAGGAGGACAGGCACCATGGGTAAATTGATTGCCAGATCATCCCTCCAAGCTTTGCTGCAGCAGTCACAGCCTCCAAATCGATGGTAACCGCTGTTGTCACACATCGAGTGTCATGGCTTCATTCCTCCGGATTCCTCAGGGAAGACGAATCTGCAGTGGAGGGTTTGCGCTTTGAAGGGAACAATCTCTTCAGTGAGAAGATGAATGATTTGTTACACTCGTTGAAGGATGCTGGGGTAACCCTCCACTTGCTGGGCATCTACATTCCAGCTCCAAAGAAGAAATACCACAGACCACACACATACAGGCACAACCAGTACTACAATTATTTTACCACCCAGAGCGGTTTTGAACCACCATGGAGGATGCAGTGGATCAAATATGATGATCCCATCTCTTCCCTCCTTCCAACCCCAGGCTTTTACTAAAATACATTTTTGACAGGACCTTTGAGAGCTGTGAAACACTCCAGATGCTGCATTCATCAACCCAAAACTCTGATACCCAATTTGGTGGCCATCTATCTCATTTCTCCGAAGCCTGGCAGAGGATAATGACAGACAAGTGGGTTCTCAACATCATTCATACCACTATACCATAGAATGCCTCTTTCCCATCCCTCTTCAGGGACCACTCTGATGAAAGGATGTTCATTTAAGAAGTAAACTCCTTTCTTCATCAGGGTGCTGTAGTGCTGAGGCTGCCTCCAATACTGGGGAAAGTTTTTACTCAAAATATTTCCTCCTCCTGCAAAAACGGAGGATGAAGACCCATATTAGAATGCAAACAGCTCAATGTCTTTATCTGTAGATTGATATTCAGAATGGCCACCTTGGCATCAGTAATTTCTTCACTGAATAAAGATGACTGATTCACAACTCTTGATATGAAAGATGCCTGCTTCCACATAGACATCCACCCCTCACATAGAAAGTTCCTTAGACTCACTGTAGGTCTGAACTAGTGTCAACACAAGGTACTCCCCTTTAGCCTTGCACCAGCCCCAAGGCTATTTACAAAGGTACTGTCAGTAGTGGTTGCTCATTTCCGAGGCCACGGACCATCAGTTTTTCCTTACTTTGACTAGCTACTGATGGAGAGATCTCATCAGGTGGTACTGACAGCAACCTCATTCTTGCTCCATCTTCTACATTCACTGGAACTGTATAAATATAAAATCCATTTTAGGTCTTATGCAAGCTATAGAGCAGGGATCGGCAGCCTTTCAGAAGTGGTGTGCCGAGTCTTCATTTGTTCACTCTAATCTAAGGTTTCTCCGTGCCAGTAATACATTTTAACGTTTTTAGAAGGTCTCTTTCTATAAGTCTATAATATATAACTAAACTATTGTTGTATGTAAAGTAAATAAGATTTTTAAAATGTTTAAGAAGCTTCATTTAAAATTAAATTAAAATGCAGAGCCCCCCGGACTGTTGGCCAGGACCCGGGCAGTGTGAGTGCCACTGAAAATCCGCTTGCGTGCCGCAGGTTGCCTACCCCTGCTATAGAGTTTATCAGGGCAATACTGGAATCCATCAGTGCCACAGTATATCTTCCTCAGGCCAGACACCAATCCATAAAGGAAGGTGTCATTCAACTCAGACTGAGTCCATGGGCTTCAGTCTGTTCATGTCTCAGCCTTCTAGGTTACATGGTTTCCTGTACATGTGAGACCCTTTGCAAGGTTTTGACTTTGTTGCCTGCAAGCTTGGCTTCAGATGGTAAACACACCAGATAAGTTACTCACTCCCACATAGAGCATGAGCTTCTTTAGCCTGGTGGGAGACTAGGGAACAAGTGTGTGTGTGTGTGGGGAGTTCCCTTTCATTCTGCCCACGTATGAGGAGATACTGATCATGGACACCTCCTTGTTAGAGTGGGGTGCCCATCTAGATGAACATACAGCACAGGATGTGGACTCCCCAGGAGTCCATCATGCCCAGAAACCTCCTAGAAATTTGAGCAGTCCATGAGGCCTGCTAACAATTCCTACCACTCATACAGACCTGGCATATTCAAGTGATGTCACACAACATGGCAACAGCTTTCTACATCAACAAATGAGGAGGAGCACAATCACCCCTTTCTGGATAGAGGTTGTCAATTTTTGGAGCTGGCATATTTGTCACCCGATCACTGTGTCAGCAGGATACCTCCCAGGGATTCACGACACACTAGCAGACATAGTCAGCCAGGTACTCCTCTAAGGACCACAAATGGGATATTCATTATTCCATGGTACAGATCATATTTCATCAATGGGCGTCTCCATCCTGGGACCTGTTTGTGACCCAAGAGAACAGAAAATGAATGATCTACCATTCCAGGAGCAACAAGGTCAGGACTCCAGAGGGGAAACACTTCATTTCCCTTGGTCAGGACACCTAATGCTCATCCTCCCTTCTGTTGCACCATACCTTGCTTTCTGAGGAACATCAAGCAAGATGAAATGGTGATCATCCTGATTGCTCCTAGATGGCCCAGGCAATTTTGGTTTCCCATCATTCTACAAATGTCAGCATGTCTGCACATCAGTACCCAATTCTTTCTCGATATATTGACACGGGCAAGGTCAAGTATCCCATTCTGGCTTCACTTCATCTGATGGCTTGGTATTTGGATCAAACCTAGAAAGAACATGTTCAGAAGCTATTCAGGCCATCCTTAACAATAGTAGGAAGGAATCCGCTTTCTACTATTGTTGTCTACACAGCTAAGTGGACAAGGTTTTTTCTGTCTTGTCCCAACATTGCCAGATAAACCCAGAGGACTCTGAAATCAATACTATATTGGTATATTGTCTTTCCTTGAAGACCTTGGGTCTTTCCCTGAGCTCAGTAAGGGTACACTTAGCAGCTATCAGGGCCTGTCATCCTCCTATTGATAACTACTCCATCTTCACTCATCCTGTGACAGTACATTTCCTGCAAGGCCTAGTCAGAACCTTTCCTTTTGTGATAAAATCTCCTGTGACATGGGACCTCAGCCTGGTCCTCTCAACGTTAACAAGAACTCTGTTTGAAACCCCTACCCTCATGCACTCTAACACGTTTGACTATGAAGGTCATCTTTCTAGTTGCCATCACCTCAGCTACAAGAGTAGGTGAACTACAGGCCCTTATGGCTGATTCACCATACACAATCTTCCATAAGGATGAGGTTTCTCCAAGACTACATCCAAAATTTACCCCCATGTAATCTCTGATTTCCATCTGACTCAGACAATTCACATATCTTTTTTCCTAAACTGCATGCCACCAGTCGTTCCATCTTACGACGTGGAAGCTCCATGATTAAATCCATTGGAGCTTTCCTGTTCAGACCAGGTTAGACAGGTCTCCTTGGCAGTAGGAAACCCTCTACAAGAGCCACGTACCTTGCCAAGTGGAAGAAATTTTCAGTCTGGTCAGCGCAGTGCCATTCGCCCCCTACGCTGGCTTCAGTGCCGCACGTTCTGGACTACCTCCTCCATCTGAAGCAGGAGGATCTCCCGTTGTCTTCTATATGGGTGCACTTAGCCGCCATCTCGGCCTTCCACCCGGGCATGCAGGGCCGCTTGGTATTTGGTAACCCCATGGTCAGCTGATTCCTAAAGGGGCTTGACAGGTTATACCCTCACATCCATTAATCGGTTCCTGCCTGGGACCTCAGCTTGGTTCTTTCTAGGCTCATGGGACCCCCTTTTGAGCCTTTAGCAACATGCTCCTTGCTCTACCTCTCTTACAAGGTCACGTTCCTGGTAGCAATAACCTCGGCCAGGAGGGTGTCTGAGCTCAGGTCCTTGACATCAGACCCTCCCTACACCGGGTTCTATAAGGACAAGGTTCAGCTCAGACCTCACCATGCTTTCCTCCCGAAGGTTGTCTCGCAGTTCCACATCAACCAGAACATCTTCCTCCTGGTTTTCTACCCTAAACCTCATTCCAGGGAGCAGAGACTCCACTCTCTGGATGGCCACAGGGCGCTGGCCTTTTATATCGAGAGAACGAAACCGTTCAGAAAGTCGGTCCAGTTGTTCATAGCAGTCGCAGACAGGATGAAAGGTCAGCCGGTTTCATCCCAATGCATCTTGTCATGGATTGTGTCCTGTATCCACGAGTGCTACAACCTGGCAGGTGTTCCCGCACCTCCGATCACTGCGCACTCTACCAGGGCACAGGCTTCATCTACAGCGTTCCTGGCTCAGGTTCCCACCCAGGAAATCTGCAAGGCGGCAACGTGGTCCTCCATACACACTTTCGCCGCACATTATGCAATTACCCAGCAGGCCAGAGACGATGCGGCCTTCGGAAGAGCAGTACTCCAATCAGTGGACAGCTCCGACCCCACTTCCTGATCTTGGCTTGGGAGTCACCTGATTGGAATGGACATGAACAAGCACTCGAAGAAGAAAAAACGGTTACTCCTCAGGACCGGTTGTTCTTTGAGATGTGTTGTTCATGTCCATTCCAGTACCAACCCTCTGTTGGAGTAGCCGGCAAGAAGGAACTGAAGGGGTGGCGGGTCGGCAGGCCTCTATATTGAGTGCCATGAAGGCATGACTTCAGGGGGCGCCCAGGCTGGCCCAATGGATGCTGCTAAGGGAAAAATCTTCCGGCCATTCTGCATGTGTGCGCGCACACACCTGATTGGAATGGACATGAACAACAAGTCTCAAAGAACAACAGTTACGAGAAGTGAGTAACCGTTTTTTCCTTGCTTTACCTGATCTTTTACGAGTAAAACTCTGGCTGGTAGCATCCCACAGGATCTCCCAGGTGATCTTCTGATCAAATCTGGATCACTGTTTTTGCACCCCAACTGCATTGCCCAATCCTGATCAAGTGAGGTCAGGCTGACTTTTGGTCCACACTTGGGGCCCTCCATTGGGTACTGGTTCTTTGTCAAGTCCATGAGTCTGTTTCCCCCAAGTATGTATATAATAGGGGAATAACAGGAGACAATGACTCCACCAAAATGATCTCAACTACCTCTGTCTGGGTGAACAGTCAAGACTCTGAAATAGCTTCTTGACCAGTGGTTCTCAAACTTTTGTACTGGTGACCCCTTTTACATAGCAATCCTCTGAGTGCGACCCCCCTTATAAATTAAAAACACTTTTTTGTATATTTAACACCATTATAAATGCTGGAGAAAAAGCGAGGTTTAGGGTGGAGGCTGACAGCTCGTGACCCGCCATGTAATAACCTCGCGACCCCCTGCGGGGTCCCGACCCCCAGTTTGAGAACCCCTGTTCTTGACTATTAGAGCCTGGTACTTTCCTGGTAGTAACTTATGAACCATTGTCCTCTGACTCAGAAAAGTTGTTTTCTCTCATTCATGCATCTCATGCTTACATTTTCTCAAGGCTTCCAGGACCTCATGGCCAAAGTAAGAAATTACAGAACTGTCACTCTGCTGGGACACTGGCAAACAGTGTGTATGGTTATTTTACTCTATCAAAGCTCAAAGTCAAGGTACTTATTAAATCCATTAACATAAACTTTAATGTGTTGTATTTTTAGTAAGTTTATGTTTAATGCCTACATGATTATAGGCCAAAATATCCTACACTTGGCTAAAAGTGTGTTGCTTGATAACAATGAAGATTAAAATTACTTCTTTTCCAGAACAGTTTTCAACAATATATCAGTGACCTCAAGATTGTTTTATAGACTGTGATTGATTTCTCATATATGAATGTTAGCCACATACACAGGGTTTAAATTTTCCCAAGCCCAGTTTGTGTTATTTGATGCAACAATTCTGAAATACTGTGATGTTAATGTTGGGGCTGTGTCTCAGAATAATGCAGAGTAAGTGTCTTAGACCAATGGAAAAGAAGGGGTTTTTACAGTGGTTGTAGCAAGGAACCAGGAGTCACGACTCTTGAGCACTATCACCGACTCTTGTTCATGAGGTGCTGTGCAATCTGGGCAAGTGATTTCACTTCATTTTGTCCATCTATAAAATGGATATAATCTTTCCCTCCGTCCTACTGAGCCTGAATACATTTTTGTAAAATATTTTGAGATGCTTTAATGAAAGGTGTATGTAAATGCAAAATATTACTTTACATTTTAAGCTGTATTGGTTTATAACCAGCGTTAAATTAATTTATTCTCATTGTTAATAACAATATTAAGTCCTATTTTGCTCTCTTAGTACCCTTATGTCTATTGAAACATACTGAGAATTTAATTATTAATTTGTGTAACTTTACTACTGCTGTGAATGATTGCCCACGGGCCCCAGTATGCCCACTCACAGTCCATTGCAAAACTTGGGCCTATGTTAATATTTGTGGCCACCATTATAAACCTCAAAAGCACAAAACTATCTTTGGAGCATATTTTATATATAAAGGTAATCATTATGCTATTTTTTGTGTGTGCAGAGATCAAATGTAAAAGAGTATGTTAGACACCAAACCTGTGTATATTCACTAGTTGATCTTGGTTTAGAATAGATTACACAATGCGGTTAGTTTCCATAACTGAGTTAATTGGAGCATCAGATATGGGCTTTTGAGAGAGTGTTTTGGAATTAACATTTCAGCAATAGCCATTATTTGTCATGGGTCCCATCATGCAGCTATCCAAAGAGAGGCTATAATGCAGGGTTTTGAAACATGAGGGCTGAGCTAATAATATAGTAGGAAATAATTTATGCAATTAGCTATGACTGAAAAGGATTAAATATATCTAATGCATGAAACTCTTATTTTTGAGAACCTGTGAACCGCAGGAATGTAACAGAAGTATATTTTGTTTCAACTTCCATAAAGAACAGAGTTTTTTAATTTTATTTTCTGTTTGCAGAAATGCCTATCATTTGAATAGTACCTATACTAAAAAGGAACACTAATGTACCAGTGTAGATACAAAGTTTTCTAAACTAGGAAAATGGATGACTTTGACATTGATCAAAGTGTCAGTTAATTGTCAGTGTAGTTTATAATTTTTAAAATATCTCTATTTTCTGCACATACTTCGGGTGCATTCTTGAGTAAATAATGGTATTACAGGACAATCAAATATTTATGTGTTCTGGGCTTTGAGTTATGAGGCAGCAATGGTAACAAAGTCAGAAGAAATAAAGTAAACTTACCTAAGCACTATCTATTCTACAAATAAATAAATCCTTATATCTGGCGTATCTGCATCTAGTAGATCCTTAGTACAGTGTAGAACTAATTATTTTTATATTAAAGCAAATTAAATGTAAATTCATAAAGAGAGACTTCTAGTTTTAATTGTGAACATTTTAATGCACCTATTTGGTATATGCTGATAATGCTTTATACAGTTAGTGTGTAATACCTACTTTCATTCTGCCCCTCTTTTTGCGTGGCCTTGGTCTCATCTCACCCCATAGTGATTTTTGGTTTTGTTTGGTTTTTATTTTATTTTTTAAGTATCATCAAAATTGAATCTTTGTTTTTTAAGTTATGGAAATGTGGAAAAAACTAAAAATTGTTGAACCAAGATGATTCAAATGTCAGAAGCTGGGAACTTACCAGTAAGTTAAAGTAGTATGGGCTGGATGAATGGACTATAAGGTGGATAGAAAGCTGGCTAGATCATCGGGCTCAACGGGTAGTAATCAATGGCTCCATGTCCAGTTGGCAGCTGGTATCAAGCGGAGTGCCCCAAGGGTCAGTCCTGGGGCCGGTTTTGTTCAGTATCTTCCTTAATGATGTGGAGGATGGCGTGGATTGCACCCTCAGCAAGTTTGCAGATGACACTAAACTGGAAGGGAATGGTAGATACGCTGGAGGGTAGGGACCTAGACAAATTAGAGGATTGGGCCAAAAGAAATCTGATGAGGTTCAATAAGGACAAGTGCAGAGTCCTGCACTTAATACGGAAGAATCCCATGCACTGCTACAGACTAGGGATCGAGTGGCTAGGCAGCAGTTCTGCAGAAAAGGACCTAGGGGTTACAGTGGATGAGAAGCTGCATATGAGTCAACAGTGTGCCCTTGTTGCCAAGAAGGCTAATGGCATTTTGGGCTGTATAAGTAGGAGCATTGCTAGCAGATCGAGGGACGTGATCATTCCCTCTATTCGACATTGGTGAGGCCTCATCTGGAGTACTGTGTCCAGTTTTGGGCCCCACACTACAAAAAAGATGTGGAAAAATTGGAAAGAGTCTAGCGGAGGGCAACAAAAATGATTAGGGGGCTGGAGCACATGACTTATGAGGAGAGGCCGAGGGAACTGGGCTTATTTAGTCTGCAGAAGAGAAGAATGAGGGGGGATTTGATGGCTGCTTTCAACTACCTGAAAGGGGGTTCCAAAGAGAATGGATCTAGACCAGGCGTGGCCAACCTGATCCTGAGAAGGAGCCAAAATTTACCTATGTGCATTGCCAAAGGGCCACAGTAACACGTCCGCTACCCCTCCTAACCCCCATTGTCTCCCACCCGCCAGCAGCACCGCCGATCAGCACCTAATCTTCCATCCCTGCGCCTCCCGCCCGCCGCGATCAGCTGTTTTGTGGTGTGCAGGAGGCTCGAGGGATCGGGGGCGTGGGAGGAGCCAGGGTGCGGCAAACTATGGGGTAGGGGCTGGGGCCTGGGACAGAGCCAGGGGTTGAGCAGTGAGCACCCTGTAGCACATTGGAAAGTTGGCCCCTGTAGCTCCAGCCCCGGAGTTGGCGCCTATGCAAGTAGCCGCATATTAACCTATGAAGAGCCACATGTGGCTCCGGAGCCACAGGTTGGCCACCCCGATCTAGACTGTTTTCAGTGATACCAGATGATAGAACAAGGAGTAATGGTCTCAAATTGGGGGGGGGCGGGGGGAGGGAGTTAGGTTGGATATTAAGAAAAACTTATTCACTTGGAGGGTGGTGAAGCACTGGAATGGGTTACCAAGGGAGGTGGTGGAATCTTGATCCTTTGAGGTTTTTAAGGTCAGGCTTGACAAAGCCCTGGCTGGGATGATTTAGTTGGGGATTGGTCCTGATTTAGCAGAGGGTTGGACTAGATGACCTCCTGAGGTCCCTTCCAACCCTGATATTCTATTATTCTAACTTCAAACATGTCTTGTTTTTATAAATTTTGCTGTGAATAAAAAAAACTGTATTTGAAGAAAATTACATTTAATGTTATGAATGTTTAAAGTTAGCAACTTTGAGCATGCATATTTAGACAGTTTCTAACATTAACATTTTAAGGATGTAACCTTCCATTGGCTATGGTGATGCTTGTAAACGCTACAGGCTTAATAAGAGCTGTAAAGTAGGGTTCATGTTTTTATCTAGGTCACATGTTGTGAAGTTTACTTCATTAAAGTTTACAAAATATGTTCTTCTTTAGAGGGAAGGTGCTAAAGAAGTCAAATTCTTCTTCTTTATAATTGCAAAAATTAATCACACTTTCTTAAATCTTACGGTAACACAAAGCAGACAGACTATCTGTAATAACAAAAATTGTTCTAGTGTTGTCCTTGTTGTAATATTTTTAAAAAGGCTTTTCTGAAAAAAAGTAAATGAGAACTGTTGTTTGGATTTGACACATCCTCTGTTATCTGCTAATGTGTTTTTTATACCTAATTTATACCTTTATGTAGGCTGGTGGCAGATTCACCAGCTGGGCAGTCCAAAAAATATCTAAATGATTGAGTCAGGTTCCAAATCCTTTTCCTCAGGGCAGGTTTTGTTAACAATGGACAATACAGAAGACTTGATGTAATACAAAACACTTGGAAAGAAATACTTTCCTTGCCAGGACACATCCAACTCTCCCTAGTCCATCTCTGATTCTGGGTCTTTCACTACTAAGGATAGGTTGTTTCTGTTTTATAGCAGGCACTGCTTGCAACCTGCAGTCACATGACCCTGTTCCACTGGAACACATGCACACTGTGCACATGCACATCAGCACCCTGTTCCACTGGACCTGTATATTTCATGAACATGNGCGGAGGGCAACAAAAATGATTAGGGGGCTGGAGCACATGACTTATGAGGAGAGGCCGAGGTAACTGGGCTTATTTAGTCTGCAGAAGAGAACATATAACTTTTTAAAACTATAATGGAAATTAAAATAATTTTAGTCTGAAGAAAATTAGGGGTTTTCTGTACGTAGTATAGAGCAAGAAGATTAAAGATAAATGGTGAAAAGTTTTTGTAAATGACTTGTATAATGTTTTCTTTCCTAAACTAAAAATAAATAAAATATCATAAAAACATACAACTTGTAATATATCCACAAATATGAATTACTTATACAAATATTTTTATATTGTATTATTTTATATTAGCAATAAAAGAAATCTCAGGTTCTTTCCAGATTGATGGATTATACCATATGCTATTATATTGTGTCTATTTCAGTAACATTTTCCTTTCTTAGTGAACAAATAAAATGAAGAATACATCTAAAAAAATTCTTCTTAAAAGATTCAGTATAAGCCTAGAAAGGTTGGCAGGAAGTACAGGAGAGGCCTTTTTTTATTGGTTTTATTTGCATTTATTAAAATACGCTTTTTTTTCTGATCTAGAAAGAATTCAGTTATATCCAATAAACTTTTGTTTGGAAATTAGCGTAGTATTCTATTGCTGAAAGACTTACTTTGGTTGTTTTTTCCTCCCCCCCAGAACATAGTTCAGTCCATGAAAGATATATATGGGATTAACCTCTCAGATGTTCCTTCAGAGGATGACTTCACAATATATACAAGGTAAGAACATTCTCAGTCATAATCAGTAAGTGATGATTGGAGCTAGTTAAATACTCTGTATGAGAAATTGCTCCTTTTTCTTCAATGTTTAAATAAATTCTGTTCTGGTATGGCACTAGCACTAGAGGTAACTTGAAGCTGGCAGCATTTTACTATTCTGTGTCTTTAAAATCAAACTCTTTATCTCTCGTACGTGTGCACGCAATTCTCTTAACTTCAATGTGGAGCTGTGCAGATGCCTCCAAGTGCAGAATTTGATAGTTAAATCAAATGGACTTGTAGTGAAATATCAGTTAACATTTTTCCAGGAACAAGGGACAAACTCAAATTAATAGTGGCTCTTTAATTTACAAGTACATAGTTTGCAGTTTTTCACATTTATTCTCAAATGTTGAATTACACTAATTTATAAAATGTCAACATTAGAGTTCTGCAACTTCAGAGAATATTTTTTTTAAATAATTTAAATTTCTCATCCGTTAAACAGTCTTTGCTATAAAATGCAAGTACAATTACATAAATTAACCTTTTGCTAAGAAAATTATTATGTTTGTCTTCTGCACAGAGGCACAAGTGTTAGCTATAACCTCTTATACAAAATTTTGTTTGGCTGTGACTGTTCCAGGAAAAATGTTTCTGATTGGTATTCAAACTTTTTCTTCAAATATTTACACCTTTTTTGCTATATGCCAGGTCATTCAGAAGCTACTTAGGCATTTTCTGTCTCATCGGAGGCAACTATCTTAAGGTTTAAAATTGCTGGTTTTCATCTGAGACTGGAACCAATTATTAAATCTGGCATACAGGCTACTAGTGGAAAAGTGGGAAAAAATGACTAAACTAGGAGGGTAACTCATAATAACAGTGGCATGAATATTTTAAATGATAACTTTCTTGTACAAATACTTCATAGTTTTGATAGGAGATGGTTGAAGCCAAATTGACTGGGACTCCAATATCATGGTTTGATGAAATAGTAACTATATAGCTTACTCTGTATCACCATTATAAGGAAGTACTTTGGATCCAATTCACAAAAGCATTTAAGCATATATTTAAGTTTTGTCATGAATAGAGATGGACTTAAGCACTTACTTAACTTTAAGTGCTGTCCTGAGTAGGGATGGTTTCCTGAACTGGGCCCTTTGTGTTAGTAAATTATAGTCAGAAAAGCAAAATAATAGGAAGGCGGTTAGGGAAACTTAGATTTAAATTAAAGTCTCTTCTAATTTGTAAAGGCCTGTAATGCTGTTGCCAAGAGAGCAACTGCTTACCCAGTCACATGGTGTGCAAATCAATTACGCTAGTCTGGTAAATCAATGTTTCAAACACCTGCTTAGGCTTTTGAATTAATTAATGGAGCACTGGGCAGTAGAAAACTACACCTCATAATGAAAACTTAGACATACATGTTTTTCAAGTGAATAACTACAAGCCATGCGTTGAAATGCAGCTGTGCAGCTTTAGATTTGCTTTATGATGTGTAATGACTGGCTAATTACATTACTTATTATGTTGTGAACCATCTCTGAATTGTGAGGAGAAATTTAATTCACTATAGTCTCTCTCTTCATGCGATATGTTCTTAGTTTAGTTTAGTTTAAAAAGAATCAGTCCTAATATTATTTGACTATATGCAAGTTGACTATTTTTTTAAAAGCCTCCTTTTAGGAAATCAAGTATAAGATCATGACTTAAATTTACTGAGAATGCTGTTGCTAAAGAGCTCAAGTCTGCCATATGCAATGGAGTTACTGAGTTCCCTCACATTTTCCCTACATAGCCACTAGCCTGGTTCATCCTTCTCAGCTCTTCTACTGATTTCCCTTTCATCTGCTGCCTGGAAGGAACCCAATATGTGTGTTTCTGTCCTCAGTTCCTTTTCACAAGCTTTGTGGGAGCAGAGGAAATCCTCTACTCTGAAAGTATAGACTGGATAGAGGAGGAAGACACATTGCATGCCCTTCTGATAGCAGATCAAAGGGTTGTCCAATTAAATAGCTGAAACCGGTGAAATGGGAGGGCAGCTTTTCACAGCTATGCAAGTCAAGTAGGAGAGAGGTCAGAATCAGACTTATCTGCATGGAACTTGAGCCAACGTCCCATCTATTTAGCTTGCTTCTCTCTACAACTGCCCTACCACCCAATTCCAATAGTGACACTTAGGTGCTCCTCTTTCTCTCTCCTCCTAGAGGTCTTCTGTGGGGAGTTCATGCTGGAAAGAGCAGTTAACTCTGTCTCCTCTTGCTGATGGCCCCATCTGCTGCCTGTGAAATAGTAAGCAAAACCTACCAGTGGGCAAGACCTCCTCCTAGCTAAAGTGAAAGGGGCCCAAAATGTACCCAAACTAAAGTTTTAAAAGCAACTTTAACAAAACAAAAAAAAACTAGACCAAGGTAAGTGTATTAATCATTATGACTCTCACTTTTGTGTTAAGTGAGGTCAGTGTTCCAGCTGTCCTTTAATGTACTCAGTGTGACTTACTGAAACTGCATGACTCTTCAAATTGTACAGAACTGTGTCATTTTCATTAATTCACTGAAGTTATTGCAAATAGTTCTTGCTCTCTTTATGACTTATACTTTTATCCACTGCTACTCATAGGTTTGTTCAGTTGGGTCAGAATCAACATAAACAAGACAAGAGCAGCCAGCAGCTTTGTTCAAAACATCATCTAGATGGGGTTATAAATATGTAAGTACTGTTTATTTTTTCATTTTTATTTTTTTATTTTAGTTCAGTTCTTGCTGTGAGTTCCCTCTTGTGAGGGAATTCTTTGAAGTCGGACACTGTACCTTAAAAATCATTGAATAAATGTCTGATATCAAAATATCATGAATGCTATGGGTAGCTGTGACATGGGTGGATTGTACCCACCGAAACAGGTATCTAGAAGTCTCTTTTTCTCACTCAAGTGACACTTGTATAGTATATCCCGCAAATAAAATCTCATTTAATTTAAATGAATTTGCAGCTTTCTGTGAAAGTTGTATTTTAGAATTTTTAATTAATATCCTATATCTGCCCACTAGTATTCCAATTAGGAGTGTTCAAATCAGAATCTTTTTTCAAATATATTCTTTTGGATATGAAAATTGTTTGTTTGGTCCAGAATAATATTAGTATGTTTTAAACTATTAACTGAAAGTAAATGTTAATATATCAGTTGCTAGAACTAATAGTTTTGATAAACCTTTGAGAGAGATGTGGTTAGATGAAAATATGTAGGATGTAATAAATTATTGATACTGGACTTTATTAATCATTAGAAGTGTATGAAAAAGTATAGAACAGTGGATACCTAGATATGATACTTATCTGATGGTTAGGGCAGCATAAATAAATAATTGAAAATAAATTATCTGAAATAAAATAACATATACCATTAATTGAAGGTATCTGAACTGAAGGGTAACAAGGTGGTCTGAAATATTGAGGTCCCAATTCTGCAACTGACTCCAGGCCTGCAGGGCTTGGTGCCCAGGCAGTCAGCTGCAGGATTGGGACCTTAAATTGAATATGCAGAACAATATGTTCCAAAATAGTGAAGTTATTCCCCATAATGACTCCATGCCAAAAATCAATCGGGAAGGATTTGAAGAGAAGCCAGGAACCTTGAAAAAACAACAGTTAATCAGAATTTTGAAAAACCTGTAATTTAAAACAATCTAAGGTAAAATGAACCAAGTTGAGTTTTTATCTCCACAGGCCTAGGCTCCTGTCAAAGCTGCCTAGACTCTCCAGTAGCTGTATCAGTTTTGTTATATAAGAACGGCCATACTAGGTCAGACCAAAGGTCCATCTGGCCCAGTATCCTGTCCTCCAACAGTGGTGAATGCCAGGTGCCCCAGAGGGAATGAACAGTACAGATAATCATCAAGTGATCCATCCCCCGTCACCCATTCCCAGCTTCTGGCAAACAGAGGCTAGCAACACCTTCCCTGTCCATCCTGGCTAATAGCCATTGATGGCCCTATCCTCCATGAACTTATCTAGTTCTTTTTTAACCCTGTTAGTCTTGGCCTTCACAACATCCTTTGGCAAGGAGTTCCACAGGTTGACTGTGCATTGTGTGAAAAAATACTTCCTTTTGTTTGTTTTCAGTCTGCTGCCTATTAATGTCATTTAGTGACCCCCTAGTTCATGTGTTATGAGAAGGAATAAATAACACTTTCTTATTTACTTTCTCCACATTAATCATGATTTTATAGACCTCTATCATATCCCCCCTTAATAGTCTCTTTTCCAAGCAGAAAAGTCCCAGTCTTATTAATCTCTCCTCATATGGCAGCTGTTTCATACCCCTAATCATTTTTGTTGCCCTTTTCTGAACCTTTTCCAATTCCAATATATCTTTTTTGAGATGGGGCAACCAAATCTGTACACAGTATTCAAGATGTGGGCGTACCATGGATTTATATAGAGGCAATATGATATTTCCTGTCTTATTATCTATCCCTTTCTTAATGATTCCCAACATTCTGTTCACTTTTTTGACTGCTGCTGCACTTGAGTGGATGTTTTCAGAAAGCTATCCACAATTACTCCGTGGTAACAGCTAATTTAGACCCCATCATTTTATATGTATAGTTGGGATTATACATCCAGTGAGCATTTTCCAGTGAGCATTACTTTACATTTATCAACATTGATAAAGTGATGTTTTCAAAAGATTCTTAAACTACAGATTAATTTTAAATGCTTCCAACTTATTTTCAAAAGGGTAATATGCAGTTTGTTAGAATACTTCATTAAAACAGTTTGATTTAAAAATGTATTAATTATTTTCTGTCACACTGTCTGGAGTGGCTCACGACTGAGTGCCTTCCTCAGGGCAGAGTGTCAAAAACAGGGCAGATACCTCAAACTGGAGGTACGTTCTATCATTAGATTTTACCAAGCCAGTAACAAATGTGAGCTCCTAGATCACTGTAACAATCTCACCATGGATTCAGTGTCAGTCCCTTTGGACTCTCCAGTCTATCTTGTCACCTAGACAAACTGGACTTAGTGATAAATGGTCACATACACCAAAAATCACACCACATTCAGGTTGCTTCCAGTCCCACCGGACCAGTCACTTACCCCAGTTCACTTGGTACCCTAAGTCTTACACCAAAGACAACACCCCTAGCCAATCCTGTAATAAACTATCTAAAGGTTTAGTAACTAGGAAAGAGAAATAGTTACATATTGGTTAAAGCAAGCAAACATAGATATACAAATGAGTTATCATCTAAATCCTAAGAGTGACAGAGTTGTAGAGACCTGTCAATTCAAATTCTCTTTCAGGGGGACCCAGATGATAAGCCCTAGGGATCTCTGACTTCAGTGTGGTTTCTCTGGCCCTGTGAGAGTTCACACAGCAAAGGGATGAAAAATCTTCACGTTAACTATTTTTATTTAACTCTTCCAGCATTCAAAGGAATGGGACGAGGCCTTCTGTACATACTTCACCATGGGTGCAATAGGGTCATTCTGTGTATTGCGATGAACCTTGATGGCCCCTCTGATTTTAATAGTTCTTCGGGATGGGTGGGGAGGGGAAACACTCTTCCCATCTGGCTTCACTGTCCCCTTCATAGCAGGAGGCAATTAGTGGCCCTGCACACTTGCATCACCGCAACACCCACGGTGGACTTCCCAACTCCAAACTGATTCACGACTGACCAGTAGCAGTCTGGAGTTACCAGCTTCCACACAGCGGTTGCCACTTGCTTTTCCACCTTGAGGACAGTTCTCTTTCTGGTGTTCTTGCATCGCAGTGCTGGAGCGAGCACCGCACATAGTTCCAGGTATGTGGATTTGCATGTCCGAAAGTTCTGCAGCCACTGCTAGTCATCCCATACGTGCATCACGATGCAATCTCACCACATAGTGCTTGTTTCCCAAACCCAGTACTGACGGTCCACCGTGGCCTGCTGTTCCATGAATGCCATGGCAGGCAGCAAATGAAGCACCGATTTACTCTGTTTCACAGCTCATTAAATACTGCAGGACCAGCCTCATTGTGTTCATAACGCCAATCACCAGACTGGTCAGCAGTTCAGGATCCATGCTGTCAGGCAGAGATGGGAGGGTGCACAGTTTACAAGGGCTGTTGAAAAACAGTGTGAAATGAAGTAGGAAGCCCATGGAATTATGGGATGGAAAGAACTGCATCATGGGATGGCAAGCATGTCCCCATGATGCACCGTGATCTGTTCTCAGAGCTCCCAGCGGCATAGGGTGGCGAGTTGCACAGTGAGATAGCTACCCACAATGCACTGCTCTGTCAATGCAAGAGCAATGACTGGACACACTCCGCCGACGCAATGAGCTTATGTGGACATGTACAACTGATGTTATTAAAGCTACTTATGATCATCGACATAACTTAAGTCAACTTAACTCTGTAGTGTAGACGTGGCCTCAGTCCTGCTCCTCTCTTGGTGAGAGAATCCAATCATGCTGAGTTGTACAGAAGTTTTGTGTTCTACACGTCTCAGATGAAACTACTGAAAACATTTAATTAGAAGATACCATCTTCATACAATTTTTATCGTGTCTCGTGCTCTGAGCACACAACAAAGTAGCTTTAAAGCTTTTTGACTCTCTACGGCAGTAAAAGGTAAGTGTGAGAGAGACTCATGTCCACTGAGTGGCTGCCATCAGTGGTCACGTCCTCAGTCCATAGAGCCTTCTAGATAGTTTCTGAATTATGTGGGAACAAATGTCCATACAATCCTGTCGTTAAAATATGGACTGCATTAGGGCTATACAAAAAATGCAGAGTTGCAGTAAATGCTGAACTACAACAGCTGTTCCTAAGAAGGTTAATAAACTTATCCTACAAACTCCAAAGGTGAGAATCCTATGAGATAATATCTTCAAAGAAACAGACCTGCAGATAGTTAGTCTTCCCTTTTGCTTCAGTGAGAAGCATGATTTGAAAGCAGTCCTCAAAAGTTGAAAGGCTTGTTCATTAAGCTATTGCATAAAAAAATTATGAGCTAATGAACCATATCATGTTTTTTTAAAGCTAAGGAATTGGAATCAACCTCAAAAACTTCAATGTTCTTTGTAATTAAATATTATTGCAGTTGTAACAGGATTTATTTTATTAACTATAAAGGATATTGTGAATATTATGGTAATGTTTTCTAATTATCAAAGATAAAATTACAGTTTAGGAAATAGGAGTTCTACGAGAATTCTTTTATTCTATAAATGTTACAACTTTTTAACATTTATTCTTAACTTTAGAACTCCTCATCACACTAATGAAGGGATAAAGAAAGCATGCATTTGTTCTTGCTTTTTGTAAGCAATGCAGTAACTAAGTTGCTTAGCACCAACAGGACAAAACAAATCGATAACATTGTTGGTAATAAAACCTTGAGCAAACAAATATGCTTAAAGGATATGTCAAAGCTCTTGCATATACATGGTAGTCCGCACGTTATTTTGCTCTATCAGATGGAAGAGGAATGATGAACCATAGTTAAGTTTCATTAAATATAATTAGGAAACAATGCAAAGCCTTAGAAATTGTGACTGTGTATGCAGGGCCACTTATGATTTGGTGGTATTATCTTTTGAATGCTATTTACAGGGGAGGGAGGTTGTTGTTTTTTTACTGATTTCAGTGTGCCAAATTTGGCCTCTGTTTTCTTATTTGAATAAAATTAAATCGTATATATGTGGTGGTCGTTTCTGAGCGATTGTCCTCATTTCTTCCAATTCTAGTGCCCATTCATGCAAGAGCAGAATCTTTTTAAGTAGTACTTTCCATTGGAGCCATGCCTGCACCCTTCATGCCCTCCAGTGTTGCGTAGTAGAGGCCATAAAAGCTGGAGTGGCTGCAACTGCCTTTCAGTTCCTTCTGATCGCCAATGGTTGAGAGACAGAACACCTGCAGAGTCTGCTTCTCCGCTCATTGTGTGATTGTTTTCTCTCTAGTTACTTAGTGTTCAGACTACAGTTAGTGTAGTGAGATTTATATATTCTTAAGCCTTTTGGCAAAAAGAAGAAAGGGAAAAGTCTTCAAATTTGGGAAGTGTCCTGGCACTGCATTGCCTGGACATGGACAAGTCAAAATCTCTCAGATTCAAATCCTATCCCTTCTGCAAGGCAGCTATTCCCATTCATGATGGACTCTCAAAGTGTCTGTTCTGCCTCAAAGAAACACACATGCCATGCAACATCTCTATATGCTGCCCCTTTTCAAAAAGGACCCCAAAAGCAAGGGAATCTCTCCTGAAGCTTTTCCTCTTAGTGAGGTCCATGAGGGCCTCAATGTTTTGTGAGTGGGAGTAGACCACCAAACTAGACTGGACCACTTCTGGTAAGCCAAGAGCCTTCTGTGAGCTCCAGGGCTCATTCAGCATCAAGATTTCCACTCCTCAACTGCTTTCAGCCAGAGCTTTTGTCCTCCTTCGCTCAATCTTCCTTGAGAAAGGAAGGAAGGAAGGAGCATCACTCCCACAGTGACCATAGACTGATCTCCCTCTCCATCACAGAGTAGATGTAAGTTAGGAGGCAGTTCAAGGCCCAGGTCCCACTGATGCCTCAGAACAGAAGGGTCTCTCTGTGATGTTGCCACCTCTTGGAAAAAAATCAATATCCTTCCCACTGATACCAACACGCTGGAATCCAAGCACTCCGTACCAAAGCTTTCAGCACCAACATGCCCCATGAAAGAGAGGGTCAGGAGCTGCTGCAAAAGTAGAGTGGGTCAGCATGGTGATGCTGTGACTCATCCCCCAAGGACCAGAAGGGCTGAGGAATTGATAAAGGGCAAGCCCAGCGGGAGAAGCCCCTTTTCCCTGGACCAGTTGGAGCAGAACCCACCCTCCCTCTCATTGGAGGTGGCAAAATACCAGGTTTGACATCGTGGGCATCATGCTAGCCGCTCCTTTCTAGGGAGGCTGGGAAGGAAATTTTCCCTCACCACCAGATTGGCCTAAGTGGAGTGGATTTTTTCCCCACCTTCAGGAGCGTGGGTTCAGGGGAGGTATTGTTATTGTGAGTAAGGAAGGGAGTTAGGCTATGATGTTGCAACTTATTATGTAAGTGTGGGGCAGATGTCCAGTGCAGGTGTTCCATAGGGAAGGGACAGAGTGACCAGATAAATGGCTTGGTAAAGAAGTTAAAAGGCAGGTGTTTGTTAAAGGAATGGAACTGGGGGGGGGGGGAGTTGGGGCTCCTGTGACTGGTATGGCAGGGGGCCAATCCCCTTCCTTATAGCCCCCCTTAACCCTCCTTTGAGGGGGGAGGGATGATAAGGTCCCAGTAATGGGCTGGCTGGGGGACCAGGATGGAAAAAGGGGTGGGGGCTGGCAGAAGCCCCTGGATAGATAATTGAAATTATCATGGAGCTACCTGCACTGCACTGTATACTTTTATCTGCCAGGTAGTCCCAGATATCTAATAATAAAGTTGCAGCCTGATTAAACCATATCCAGTGTCTCCTGTCCTCCTTTCAGGATAGCCAGACAATAGTGTAACTGCATATGAGGATCTGGCTTTTTTTGCTTTTTTTTGTTAAGCTGGCTAAGTCTCTTGCCTAAGTCTCTAATAACCTCTTCTTAGCCAGAACTCAGAACTAGAACTCCATCCTCATCCTCCATGACCTGTCAGCTGCCTTCAACACAGTTGACTACACTTTTCTTGAAATCTTGTCCACCCTTGGCTTCAAGTGACTCCGGCCTCCTAATTCTACTTCTCTAAGTGCTTCATCACCATAGCGTATCCCCTCCAATGTTCTGTGGGGGTTCCACAGGGCTCTGTCCTTAATGCCTTTCTCTTCTCCATCTACATTTTATCTGTGTAATCTCATCTGGAAACACAAATTCAACTGCCATCTCTATGCTGATGGCTCACAGATCTAACTCTCTGCTCCAGATCTGTCGTCTCCTGTTCAAGCTAAGATCTCTGTCTGTCTGACATCTTCTTGGGGATGTCTAGATGTCAGCTCAAGATCAACATGATTAAACAAAACTGTTAATCTACTTACTCCTCATCAAGTCTTCTTTGCTAGCTCCTTTCTCAATAACTGTGGACAACAACACCATCCTGCCTGTCACTGAAACCTGTAATCTACATGTTATCTTCAACTCGGACCTCTCTCAAGATCCTGATGTCCAGGCTGCGTCTAAATCCTGTAGACTTTTTTCTAATAATAATCTAGATGACACATTTCAAAAAATATTATTTCTAATATGACAGTATCATTTTAAAGTATAGCGGTAAGAACAAATCAATGAGTTTTATATCCAATACTTCATTAAAATTACAACCTAGTTGCCTTGAATGATTTTACTTAATTTTTCATACAATCTTGGGTTTCTTCAGTACTTTGCATTTTTAATATCTATAGGTTTATTAGTACAGTGCTCCATTTCTTGGAGATCAGAAAACAAAACCATTTTTATGTTTGCTGAGTAAACATTGCATATTATCACTGCAGCATAGTTACACTGAAGATAAGATTATTATTGAACTTGTCATCTTTGAATGAATTAGAGTCCTGCCAGTTGCTACGCTTTCTTCTGTTGTTAAGAGGCAGGAGAAGATAATTGATTATATATCCTTGAAATGATCATCTACATTTACTTTTAATGTTGGATTTATGGTAGGAAAAGCAGGTGAATGGTCTCTTGATTCTGCTGTATGCTTAGTAAATGGAAGATGAGTGAATGTAACCACTAGACAGGTGGTCTGGTAACTATAGTACATAGATATCTCTCAGGTTCTCAAACTTACTGATAGCTTTGCCACACAACACTGTATTTCCTATTCAGTATTCTGTTGACCCACATGTTTTGGTGTCACTGTATTTTAAAGGTAATTTTATGGATAAGTAATTTTTCTCACTTCATTTGCGTACTTCCTCTTTTTCACTCGGTATTTTAAAATAGAATGCTGCTCTGTACTGTACAGAGACTATCTGTAAATAGTCTGTCAATCTCAGGAGATATATATAGTGAGAATCTACCTATTTTCCTAATCATTTTTTCTTCCTCTCCATATATCTGTGTTTCTCAGGACAAAGAAGGATGAAAGGAAGGGCAGAGAGCCCCTTAACAAGGAATTCTAAAAAGAAAAGTATTTTCTGATTTATTCTTCACTGATATTGCAGGCTCCCAAGTTCAAATGAGAGAATAGTAACTAGATCACTGAATTTTTCTGTTGTCCACTCCCCTAAACTGGATGAAATAAGCATCTCCTTTTTTGTAAGAGGTGGTTAAAATATTAAAAAGTGTTACTGAAGCTCAGATACAGGCCAGAGGGAAGGGCTGGTCTTGTGATTGAATTACTGAACTCAGGAAATATGAGAGACCATATTTACTCATCTTGCAAAGCAGGCTGTCTCCAGCACATCAGACTGCACATTAGGCTCAAACCTTTGACCTCTCCTTTCATTCCAGCCATTGGCAAGTACTGTACCATAACATTCAGGCTCCTTTTTTTCTCCACCTTTCCTTTCTTTCCCATAGTTTACTGTCTTATCACTGCTCAACACCTAAAACATATGGCTATAAACTTAGACTCCAGATAAGCAAGAACCTCATTCTTTCAAGTGTAGTTAATGGCCCTTCATGCTTTCCTGACACAAGTCCTGTCTGGGTACTCTGTCCCATCCTGGTGCATCTTGTGCCTCACCTAAGTGAGGATGGATACTGAGCTTTTCAGAGAGTTTTATTCCAGCTGGCACAGGGTGAGCTGGACCTTTAAGAGGGTTGAGGACTCAGATCACCCTGTGCTAGCTTCCCTAGGTGAGGGCAGTGAGTGAGGTAATCTAACAAGGAGTCAGTTGACTAGGAACTGACCTTGCTAGGCGATAAGAAATGCTTCAGGGAGCAGGAAGGCTCCTGCAGGAGACCCTGGAGCAGGGTGACTCCCAGATGGGCTGCCTGCTCAGTGTGGAGACTAAGAGCTGAGGAGGTCTATAGTGAAGCCCAGGAGCAGGAGAGACTTGTTGGGCTTTGATGCCTGGGAAGAGGTGGGTTTTTGGGATTAGTCAGAGGGCCAAGTCACCTTGCCTACTGTCTGACCATCTTCCTGCTGCTGGTGAGAATTCACTGGATTTTGTGGTGGGGGTAGGATTAGATCTCCCTGAACACCAACTGTTTGACAGGAGTTTGAGTGAGTTAAAAATAAGGGACACCTACTTCCATCCCAGCAAACACAAAATGTAAGTCATTAGTTTATGACTTATACCCTCACCAGTCAATTGAGAGCTGCAGAAGCTGCAGTTCAGGTTTCAACCTACTGAGCTATAACTATCCTACTGTAGGCTTATGTGGGGCTTTCCTACATATATGTTTTGTACCACTTAAGCAATAATCTATTTAGAAACCAATATAGTTAAAGCAATATAAAATCTGTGTAGACAAGTCTAAAATGGAAGGTGATGTACAGAAATAAGCTAAGATGATCTACGTCCCTTTATCCGGTTATAACTGTATCCACCCACAAGACCACTTTAACTGTATTGGTTCTAAACTGATATAGTTGAAGTGGTACAAAAACTATGCCGTCCAGCCCCTCATGTTATGTCAACATTCCCCACTCCTTAGAGTTCTTGAGCAAAAACAGGGAAGTAGAGGCCTATATTTTTTTATCCAAAAACAAACAAACAAAAATTTTAAAGCATCATTTGAGCTTGTGTTTATATAGCACAAGGAAAACAAATGCATTTTTATTCTTTATAGTTCACTTTAAAATATTAGGGGTGAAGGCCTCACATCTGCTTCATGTCATATACACTGGATAAAAGGGCCAGAGCGGGATAAAGGGGGTCTTTAAGGCCTGTATATAGTTGGGGATTATTCCCCTGGCACATGCACTGCAGAACACACATGTAAGGCTGCCCTCCGAGGACCCCCTCTCAAGTTGCATCGGAGCTGTGGACAGGAGGAGCATGTCAGGGACAGGGCCGTAGCTCATGGTGCTGTGGAGATCCTAACCAGTGTTGTGGCCCAGTGGGCAGCCGTAACTGGGGCTTCCCAGGATGTTTAACTTGTATCGGGGTCTTTCCAGCACTCAGCTGTGAATTTCTTTGCTTTTGTAGATTTGTCTCAGGCCATTAACCCAATTTTAATGTTCTATAAATGTCCAAAGCAGATAGAGGAAAAAATTATATAAAGCATTTAGTTGTAATGTCTGATTTGTATACAAAGTAAAATCATATCTAAATAACTGTTCTGCTATATACAGGGTTTATGGTGAAGACTCTTGCCTAAAAGTGGCACATCAAAGTCATTAACGTGTATAGTGTATTACTATGAAATGTAAAGGCAGGTGTTTGCAAAGAAGTTCACTCTTAGTGAGCACACAGGATATTTGTTTAAAAGTTGAGAAAAGCAAAATACAGTCTTTTATCAGAAGCTGCAAATTTGCTGGTTGGCTGACTGAAGCAAGGTTCTACATTCAGCTTGATGATAATTCTCTGTTTGTATGTGACACAGTAACTTTTGAACACTGCATCCAATCCATTCTAACATTCAGGGATTGTTCTAGGTGCCATTAGGCAGAACCATATTGATGAAAATTGAAAACCCCAGAAGAGGGAATGGGAGAGCCACTTGCATCAGGTGAACAGACTCAGCACCTGCAACCGCTTCTCTAATTGTCTATTGGCAGCCATCAACACCTTCCAGTATAACAATACCGCCCCCCCCCCCCAGTTTAAAATGTTAATACCCTGGATGACCTATCTCCCAGGCAGAATTAAAAGAAATACTAATGGGGAGTTGGCCTGGGGCTGGGAGTTGCAGGGAGTCCCTGAAATAGAGGAGGATGGGAGGGTGGCACACGGGGAGCCTGTAGAGGAAGAATGGAGGGATGTATGAAGCCCCTAGTGTGTGCAATGAGCTGTGCCTACAAAAGGTATGAACTGTGCATCTTTTTCTGTCAGGACATTTTCACATCATCAATTTTACTCCTATGCAAATCTACCCGGGGCTTTCTTGTCCACGCCTGATTTCTTTACAGATGACTAGGAGAGGCCCCTTTCAATAGGCTCTTGGCAAATGTCTGTTGTTTTTATGGAGTTTGCTAGCTGGGAGAGACTTTACCTAGTCTGTTCCAATGGGGAATGTGTACTATCACAACTCTTCCAAGCCCAGCTTCCACAGCTATCTTCTCAGTTTCTGGGGGCAGCCAAGATAAGGGTTTGTCTAGATGGAGAGTTAGTGCACAGCAAGCTGGGATCTAAATCTACAGCACTTTAGCATGCTGTGCTCTAAGTGGCCATGTGGACCCTGCTACTGTGCACCGAAAGTTCCCTACTCCCAGAGCAGGTCAAGGCACACTAGGGAATTTTTATTATGCAGCTGCAGAGTCCATGCAGCTGGTTAGTGCGCGGCATGCTAGTAGGCTGTGGATTTACACCCCAGCGTGCTGCGCACTAACTCTCTATCTAGACAAGCCCTTAAATTCTGCCCCTCTGAAACCTTCTCAGATGGTCCTTCCACCCATTTGCACTTAAAACGTTGGATCACACAGCACTCAGCTTACATGAGCAATGAAGCATGTGACCCGCTAGTAGTTAATGTTTAGTTTTAAATTTTATAAATGTAATCACAAACTAGCATGTTCTCATCAAAGAGAGAACAAGATTTTCTCTTTAAAACAGTGTTCAGTAACATTAAATGCAACTCAGTTTGTTCATACGTGAATCACAATGTGAATCAAAGTGTTCCCATGATGTCAGATGAATTCTAAATGCTCCAGGTTTTTGCCTGGATATATAGATTGAATTAGTCTGTAGAAGAATATCTTACTTTGATCAAATATTTGTGCTGTGGAACCTTCTGCATTCTGATGTCGGAGTGAACAATAAATATTAAATTTTGAGTCATGGCATTTAAATGTGTGTAGAAAACAGTCTCGTATTCCTTCATCAGTAGAGTATCTGGATCCTAATAAATATTAATTAGTTAATTTAAAAAGACAGATACTAAAAATGTAGTTACATAGAAAAAAAATTACAAAAATAATTTCAGGGTTCAGTTTTCAACTGTAGGCTCCTTGTCAAGACATCCTACTCCAGCACTGAATGGTCATCTCAGTGGTTCTGTGTCTCCATGTTAGTTTTAGATACCAAGTTGTCAATTGTTGTGGCATTTAAATACTGAGGGGCTCCATTTGAAAATTGGGTCCCGGATATTTGTGACTGTCTTCATTAGGTTCTGAATAAGAAATGACATATCAAATCTTACACCATACATTTATGCAAAGAGTTTGACATGTGTACCTGTATTTCTATAGAATGTTGTGTGTATGGAATACAATATCCTAGATTAATTGAACCAACAATGTGCAGAGCCCAGGAGCCTTCCCTTTTTTTAAACAAAAAGACACCACACAAAACTCTGAAAGTATTCTGATGCTATGAAACACTGGCTCAATAGGACCTCAACCTGTTTAGGACCTCAAGGTGTAATTGTAATACAAATAATAGTTCTCAGTTTGTCTATACTGCAGTATAGTAGGTTTATCCATTTGTATACCACATATTTACAGTAGAATATAGCAGAATGTTTCACAGGAACAAAGCACAAAATGCTTGTGATGGGATTACTTTGAGTTTGTACCTACAGTTTTCTTTCATGATTTCAAATAGGCCTTCTTCTAAATTATTTTCTCATTCAGATTATCCCTGTTTTAGCTAGGGAACTGTTCAGTCACTTTTTATTACAATGGTTACTATGAAAATGCTTTGCAATCTTATTTTTTATTGGGCTTTCAAATTTGTTTTGGCAATGTGACCATATTTGAGATTTAAACATTATATTAATAAAATTTATTGTCCACATGCAGTATTCTGTTTTCAATCTTAAAATGCTAGCAATGTATTAAATTACATATTTATTGAAAATTTTGGTTTGAACAAATCACTGTTAAATACTGCAATGAATCTAGTTATTTCTACATTGTGTGTTATGGTATTCTCTTGATTTAGATTTTAATGTTTTATTAGTATTAAAAGTCTAATCACAGTCACAAAATAATAAAACAATTACAGCTTGGCCCATCTCACTCTGAACCTCTGACCTCTCAGCTTTAGCATCTGACCATCAAAATTTTGGATGGAAATTCCTAGGTCTGTTCTTCAGGCCATCCTGCCTTCTCTTATCTCTGCACCTAAAGTATTTACATACCTTTTATAATCTCCATCCATCTGCTGATCTGGGACTTTTGTTTCCAGTCTGTGGATAGGATCATTCAATAGTTATTGATCACAAATATCTAATAATGTAGTGCATCCCTTTCAAAAGAGAAACACAAGACTCTCCCTTCCTCACTGGCCAGGAATTCTCCCCATTGTTCTCCTCTGATTCTAGTCTGGTTGATCTTTCAATTTTGGGTCTGTCTGTGCTCTGCATGAACTTTTGCTGTGAGCTCACTTCCATCTCTGTTTCAAGGATTTCTCCTTCAGCGGTGGAAATCTTTTTCTCTGTACGGTCTCCTTTTCTTCCCTCAGTCTATTAGAAGTCTTTCTTGTGATGACATTCCTCTCCTATGATTACTGTGGTGAGAAGCTTCTCCCTGCTTTTTATTTGATTTGTAAAATGCTCATTGCTTGAGCATCTTTCGGTTCTAAAACATGGACCCTGCTTTCTTGCAGCCACGGCATCAGTATGTTGTTGGCATTTCAAGTGGTTATTCTGGTCCTGCAGTCCTGGGAACTGCTGCTCTTCCAGCCCATGCTTCTGTAATGCAACAACCGGTTTGTAGTAGCATATATCATCTGGCAGAAAGGAACATGCAGCTCCTGTTCTACCCGTTCCTTTGAACCTGGGCTGAACCTCACTTTGCATAAAGTGGTCTATCTCTAGGCAAGGAAAACTCCATGGAGGAGTTTTGAGAAGTGAACCAACAGCAGAAGTCTCCAGCAGTTAGTTACTGGTCTCCCAACTTCTGCTAGGATCTTTAATCCTAAAGTTTGTAGGTTGGATGCATTTGCTTGGGATTGGAGCAGAGCACTAGGGTACTGTTGTTGTTTTTTTCCCCTTTTTTGCTGATTCCCAGAGTTTAGAGGAAAATCAGGCAGCATGGAAGCAATCATGGTGGCTTCCTCATGACTCCCTTTCCTCTAGTTCTGGACAATAATGTATCACCACTTAACCTGAAGGGCAGTTTTTAAGGAGTTTCCTTCTATCCCAAGGCCTAGTCAAGCTTCTCAATCCTTGAACATCTGGCCTGATGGTTTGGATGTTGAGACCATATTTAATTGTAGATTTCTCAGAGAAAGTGTCCTTCTTGATGAAGCCATAACACTGTGAAAAGACTGTTGCTGAGTGGTATGGAGACAAGACAATTGAAACAAACAGGATTACTGCTCAGTAACCTTCCCATGTCAAGGGTACTCTCCCTCAGTCCTCAACGATTACGATCCTGCCAATTTCAGTTGCTGTGATGGGACATTAGAGCAGCATAAGTTCCTTCAGGTAGACATTTCCAGCAGTGCAGTGGCGAATAACATGTTCTCAGTTAAGAGTTTTTGCAAAATACTAAGCTTATTCAATAGAGTAGTTCTTCACATACAGTGTTAGTAAAATGAGCAAAGGGTTTAAATTAAATGATTGGATAAAACAAATATAGTACAAACATTTGGATCATAACATGGGTTTATTAATCAACATTGGCATGTACAAACATAGTTTTTTAGTATATTTTTAGCATATTGATGTTGCTAGGTGAAAAAATGAGATTTAGTTTGCTCAGTGCTCAAAATGAAACACATTTTGCTATCTAAACCCCATCATGTCTAAGAGAAATGGCTGTTGACTCATTAGAGTTTGAGAAATGTCAGCTCTTTAGAAACAAATCAATTAATAAGCGAGGCATCAAGTTTGTTCAGTTTGCTTATTTAGTTTATCATTATTATTTTACTTAGAGTAGGTATGTATAAGTAAGCAAACATATTAGGGTATGTTACTCCTTCTGGTTTAAGATAGTAACATTGAGTGAATTAATTTAATGTAGCTGCAGTATTTCCCCTTTCCCTTTATGGTCATATAGATTCAGATTTTCAAACTAGATTGCCTAAAGATAGATGCACAAATAAGTCAATAGGAGTTGTGGATGGTGTGAAAATTAAGCTACACCTCTACCCCGATATAACACGGCCCGATATAACATGAATTTGGATATAACGCGGTAAAGCAGCGCTCCGGGGGGGCGGGGCTGTGCACTCTGGCGGATCAAAGCAAGTTCGATATAACGTGGTTTCACCTATAACGCAGTAAGATTTTTTTGGCTCCCGAGGACAGCGTTACATCGGGATAGAGGTATATTTATTTAGGCACCCAAATATGAATTTAAATGCCTAACTTTAGATACCCATTTCTGAACATGTATGCCTTCGTCTTTGGTAAGAGTCTAGAAAGACAGCACATTGGTAAATATGAAAAAAACTATTTTCAGAAAAACGGTATAAAAAAGATAATTTTTTCCACAGAATTATATACATTAATATATTACTCATGCTGTTTGCTGTAAAGTAAGCTAAAACAGTGTAGCAGAGACGGATCCTTTTGTATCAGATCACTTCTGGAAGTTGGTGTGAAATGTAAAATATTAAAAAAAAAAAGGCTGGTATGAGACATTATTTTGCCTGTTTCCCCATGCCTCTTGCAAGTGTTGAAAGATTCCTGCTGAGCCTGGGATCTTAAATTTCTGTCATTCACAGGACATAATTGTTGTCAACTATTTCTTATCACTGCTGCAAAACTCACTTTCTGCTGTATCTGAAAATGTCCCTGAAATGCCATTGAGTTTAAAACATATCAGACTTGCACCAAAATATTTTATTAATTATAAGATTTATTTCATAAGACTTCACTCCTTATCACTAAAATTGCAACATTCTGCATTACATAATAAATATGAGTTATGTGCAGTTTTAGGCACACATTCTAGAACACTGTACTGCTGTGAAATAATGTCCTATGATTCCAGCTTCTGTTTTCTTGGGTTTATTGGGACAAAGTTTTCAATACTTAAATTAGGTTGGTGGCTCTCACATATATGAAATAACAAATTTGCACTAAATAGAAGTAGAACATAAGATAAGTTCATGAATACAGTCTTCTTTTTTTTTGGAAAACTCTTAAAATGTAATTTATATTGATTAACAAGGAAACATAACTTCTTAATAAGACTCTTTAACATTCCAGATTTAGAATCTGGCAGTTCATACCTTATTAATTCAAATGTATTATCGTCCAGTAGTCAACACGAACCGCAAGTAAACACTAAGTACAGTGATATGCTAGTTGTGTTTTCAAGAATAACTAGCCATGGTTTCCAGCAAATCATAATGATTTATACTGCTTTCCTTTTAGTTCCTTTTATCTTCTTTCAAAGTTGTAACTCCTACTATATCCATACAACTCTTGCAGTAGATGTTAGGGTTTGATTTCTACCTTAGCTGAAGTGATTACAGTAAATACAACTGAATTACAATATAAAATTTAGGGCTGGATTTCTGGTTACCTAGACACTCTTAAGATTAGGCAATTTAAGATTTACTGGTGTGAGTTCTTCCTATAAGAGACAGTTTCTCTGAATTTACATATCCCTGATATTTTTGGTATGATCTTTACAGGAGTTATAAAGTCTTTCTCCCATTTAAAAATTGATAGTGGGACGAAGAATTTAACATTGTGCTCTCTTCATTTTCCCTGATATTTGAATTGCAATCACAATATATGAAAGATAAATCCCAACAGAAACAATGCCAAGTTTACTGGAATTATCAGAACAGCTTTGCAATTTAGAGTTCCTAACTAAAAGGTGATTAGAAGAGATGGGTCTTTGGTAATTAAACAATAAAGCATAGGCAATTATAGTTTTATATTAAAACAGCACACATGCAGTAGTTGTCTTAGGCAATAAAGAAAGATAGACCCTTCCCTGTATTTGAATACAGTGCACTGTTGCTAAGATACCAACAAAGCACTAAACAAAGAAATAGCAATATCCTATAACAGGGAACGGCAACCTTTGGCACGCGGCCCATCAGGGAAATCCGGTGGCCGTCCGGGACAGTTTGTTTACCTGCAGCATCCGATCGCAGCTCCCACTGGCCACAGTTCGCCATTCTAGGCCAATGGGGGGCTGCAGGAAGCGGCGTGGGCCAAGGGATGAGCTGGCTGCCGCTTCCCACAGCCCCCATTGGCCTGGAACGGTGAACCGCAGCCAGTGGGAGCTGTGATCGGCCGAACCTGCGGACGCTGAAGGTAAACAAACCGGCCTGGCCCGCCAGCGGATTTCCCTGATGGGCCGCATGCCAAAGGTTGCTGGTCCCTGTCCTAGAATAAAAGCATACAGTGGGTGAAAATTGTGTATAGCATAGGAAATTTTAAATGTACCCTGATGTGAGGACATACTAAACAAAGATGACTGGAGAGAACTGAATGATCAATGAGGGGAGAGTCATAGTAAAACACACTTTCACACACACTGTAAATTTCAGTTGATCATTAAATCCAAGTAGCTGCTTTCCTTGCAAATTTTATATAAAACTTACCTAATTGTGACTATCCCATACCACTATTAAAATCTGGCGTTATTTAAAGGGGCAAATTGGATTGTTGCTGAAGAATATCAATATATGTGGAATGACCTTATTACCAGACTTAGCTATAGAGGAGACTAGGATCTGTGGGTGATGGCTCAGTTTCCCATAGAAACATCTGGATCAGGATGTGCTCTCATGCCCCTATTTCTCTCTCCCCATCTCAAACCACTGAATGGTAGAAAATAAGAATTTCATGGTTTTATTTTTCTCTCGTCCTTTATTTCTGGAGACCTCAAGGTTGACTTATGATGGTTTGACTTCTCCTCGCTCATAAGCAGAAACCTTGATGGGAGCAGCCTCTCACAGCCTAGTTCACCCACTTGAACAAAGATTTATGGTTGTGTGGGAATGTAGCCTCTCAGAACCATATAATCTGAAGCACTAGGACTCCCTTTCTATTTATGATCCATTTATTGCAAAATTATTTGGTACTAATAGTGAAATTAAAGGTCTGGCTTCATAAATGACTCCATATCAAAGTAGTGCAATCTGCCTAGAATTCTGTTACACATGTGCAACCTATATGGCCTATAAATGCGGAACTCAATATCCTCTAAGGCATCTTATGCTGAGATGTATCATGACTTTTACTAATAATTGCTGGGTGAGTATAGTTCCTCCTCTCCCGGACTTGGTTTGGGATGAAATCAAATTTGTGGTCATTTACCAGGAAACTGACTGCAACAGATAACTTGTAATATCTACCATCCAGTACAGCATATGTGCTCTCAGCCCCAGTAGAGATGTAGCACAATATCGATGTATATTTTTGCCATCAGGTTAGATCTCTGAACTAAAAATGGTGTGCACTTATAGAAGAATCAGGAAGCCTGTTAAAGCTTTTCCTTATGCGCATGTAATGCCATGGCCACTACCTGAACTCCCATGGCCAGGGGTATCTCTGCAGTGCCTTGTCCAGCTGCCCTGTTTTCCTCTTCTTCAGGGCTCCTTAAACTCCACAGTCTTGCTTATTCACTCACAGCCCTTCTTGGGGTTTGGTTTCTTTATTAACACAACATTCCAAAAAGCAAACACATAAGATCTTCCCCTCAGCCTTAAGCTGGGCACAGCCCCTGCTCCCTGTGGTATGGCCCTTCCTCCACCTGAGCAGCCAACTTCCTTCTTCAGGAACCACTGCAGAAGACCACTTCTCCTTGCAGCTTCACTCTGTAGTTCCCCTTCTAACATTGCTCTTGCTGAACTTCTTCTGACCTTTTATAGCCCAGGTGCAGCCCCACCTCCTGAATTGGTTCAAGTGGGAGCACCTGCTGTGGCACAAGGGAGCTGGACCTATTTCAATTATAGGGGACCAGCCACCTTGTGATATACCTCCCCCCTCAGGGCCTTGCCACATCAAAGGCAGGTTCTCCAGTTCTGGCTTCATTTTAACTCAACTGGCTGATCTCAAAAGTAATTTTTCTTTCTCTCTCTCTCTCTGAGTACTCTCTGCCCATCAGACATCTGGAGATGAAGTCCACCCCTTTCATCCTCTGGCATTTCATTTGGAATGCCACGCCCTGTTTGTCAGCCACTGACTTATCCCTCTCTTCCAGGGCCTATCACTTGGCTTCTTTCACAGTGGCCAATTCCAGTTGGTGGTTCTCAGACAAGGAGAGCAAAGCTCTCACATTCACTCCTCTCAGTGTTGTGTTAGCTTGGCAGCTGTAACTGGTGCTGCCGTAACTGCAGAGTCTGCCCCAACCTACAGTTGCATGGCTTTCCTAATGAGCTCTCCCAGTTCATTAGCCTCCTCTTGCATCCTCTGGTTCATTTTCTTTGCTTGGTGTATGAGCCTCTACATCTCAAAATTCTGGTTCAGTTCTTTCTCTACAACCTTGATTAAGGGAAAGATCTCTCCCTCCTGCCCATGTACCTCTGCCAGCAGATTAAACAACTTTTCTGCCCTTGGAGATTCTGATGCTGTAAACTGCCCCTTGGCCCTTATCTCCACTGGCCTTTGTAGTGAGATCTGCTCCATTTGGCCCCTCTGCCTGGGGAATTACTTCTGTTGGTCTGCCTGCCTCTCATAGACACCATTTTCCTCGTGTTCATTGCTCATAAGAGGGCAGGTCTGCCTAAAGTGTCCCACTTCCTCACACCTGAAACACACAGTCCATCTCTTTCCCCTCTTGGTCCATACCTCCCAATGATCACCTTGCTACCTGAGGCACCGCGATCCTTGGTGTCCAGGTTTCCCAAAGTGTGAACTCTTCATGGGGCAATACCTTCAGATGTGCTTCATTTCCCCACAGCAAAAACACACAATCTTTGAGTACACCCCTGCTCTTGCACCTTCCTGGGCCTGAATGACAATGGAGGACCTCCCAGGGTCTGCCCAGTTTCTTCTGTGCCCAGCACTGCACAGCACATCTTAAAGTCACAGTTCAGATGGGGCAAGTTCCTCATATGCCCCACTCGCCCTCAGGCAAAACATACCCTCTGTGAGGCCTCCAACCTTAGTCTTCCATTGTATCTGGGATCTCTGACCCTCTTCCCTCTGCAAGATCCCCATTAGGTAACATTGCTGTATCTCACGCCTGGTCAGTCACTAGCATCACTGCCCATTGCTTCTTATGCCTGAAACTGGATCAGGAACTCCTGCAGTTGCTGCCATCCCTCCATGGTCCGACTTGGGTGGGTAAACATCTCCCCTTCAAAAAAATATAAGCTCAGAACTTTTCAGCTCCATTATCCCTCCTTGACATGAGGGGGCTTGTGTATCCTGCTGACTACACCAGTTGTAATACCCTGGCCACCAACTGAACACCACTCTGTGGCCAGTGGTGCCTCTTGAGTGCCCTACCCCTCTTTTCCCTCCTTCAGGGTTCTTTAAACAATAACTCCACACACTCTTGCTCATCCTCTCAAAGCCCCTCATGGGTCTAATTGCTTTATTAACACCAGATGCCAAAAAAAGCAAACAGAAAAACAAATCTTCCACTCAGCCTTAAACTGAGCACAGCCCCTCCTCCCTGAGGTATTGTTCCATGCTGCTGCTTGAGCAGACAACTCCTTTCTTCAGGGACCACTCCAGGAGAGATGCTTGAGTTCAGGATCCTGACAAAAGGAAAAAAGGAGAGTAGCAAAATACAGACCCTGAACTTCAAAAAAAGAGACTTTGACTCCCTTAGGGAACTGATGGGCAAAATCCCCTGGGAGGCTAATATGAGGGGGAAAGGAGTCCAGAAGAGCTGGCTGTATTTTAAAGAAGCCTTATTGAGGGTGCAGGAACAAACCATCCCGATGTGCAGAAAGAATAGCAAATATGGCAGGCGACCAGCTTGGCTTAACAGAGAAATCTTCGGTGAGCTTAAACACAAAAAGGAAGCTTACAAGAAGTGGAAACTTGGACAGATGATTAGGGAGGAGTATAAAAATATTGCTCGAGCATGCAGGGGTGTAATCAGGAAGGCCAAAGCACAATTGGAGTTGCAGCTAGCAAGGGATGTGAAGGGTAACAAGAAGGGTTTCTACAGGTATGTTAGCAACAAGATGATGATCAGGGAAAGTGAGGGACCCTTACTGAGTGGGGGAGGCAACCTAGTGACAGATGATGTGGAAAAAGCTGAGGTACTCAATGTTTTTTTTGCCTCTGTCTTCACAGATAAGGTCAGCTCCCAGACTGCTGCACTGGGCAGCACAGTATGGGGAGGAGGTGAGCAGCCCTCAGTGGTGAAAGAACAGATTAAGGACTATTTAGAAAAGCTGGACATGCACGAGTCCATGGGGATGGATGCAATGCATCCGAGGGTGTTGAGGGAGTTGGCTGATGTGATTGCAGAGCCATTGGCCATTATCTTTGAAAACTCCTGGCGATCGGGGGAGGTCCCAGATGATTGGAAAAAGGCAGATATAGTGCCCATCTTTAAAAAGGGGAAGAAGGAGTATCTGGGGAACTACAGACCGGTCAGCCTCACCTCAGTCCCCGGAAAATTCATGGAGCAGGTCCTCAAGGAATCCATTTTGAAGCACTTGGAGGACAGGATGGTGATCAGAAACAGTCAACATGGATTCACCAAGGACAAGTCATGCCTGACCAACCTGATTGCCTTCTATGATGAGATAACTGGCTCTGTGGATACGGGGAAAGCGGTGGACATGATAGACTTCGACTTTAGCAAAGCTTTTGATATGGTCTCCTACAGTAGTATTGCCAGCAAGTTAAAATAGTATGGATTGGATGAATGGACTATAAGGTGAATAGGAAACTGGCTAGATTGTCAGGCTCAACGGGTAGCGATCAACGGCTCGATGTCTAGTTGGCAGCCAATATCAAGCGGAGTGTCCCAGGGGTCTGTCCTGTGGCTGGTTTTGTTCAACATCTTCATTAATTATGTGGACTGTGGGATGGATTGCATCCTCAGCAAGTTTGTGGATTACACTAAGATGAGGGGAGAGGTAGATACGCTGGAGGGTATGGATAGGGTCCAGAGTGCCCTAGACAAATTGAAGGATTGGGCCAAAAGAAATCTGATGAAGTTCAACAAGGACAAGTGCAGAGTCCTGCACTTGGGATGGAAGAATCCCATGCACTGCTACAGGCTGAGGACCGACTGGCTAAGCGGCAGTTCTGAAGAAAAGGACCTGGGGATTACAGTGTATGAGAAGCTGGATATGAGTCAACAGTGTGTCCTTGTTGCCAACAAGGCTAATGGCTTATTGGGCTGCATTAGTGGGAGCATTGCCAGCAGATCGATGGAAGTGATATTCCCCTCTATTTTGCACTCGTGAGGCCACATCTGGAGTATTGCATCCAGTTTTGGGGGCCCCACTACAGAGAGGATTTGGACAAGTTGGAGAGAGTCCAGCGGAGGGCAACAAAAATGACTAGGGGGCTGGGGCACATGCCTTATGAGGAGAGGCTGAGGGAACTGGGCTTATGTAGTCGGCAGAAGAGAAGAGTGAGGGGGGATTTGATAGCAGCCTTCAACTACCTGAAGGGGGGTTCCAAAGAGGATGGAGCTAGGCTGTTCTCAGTGGAGGCAGATGACAGAAGAAGGACCAATGGTCTCAAGTTGCAGTGGGGGAGGTCTGGGTTGGATATTAGGAAACACTATGTCACTAGGAGGGTGGTAAAGCACTGGAATGGGTTACCTAGGGAGGTGGTGGAATCTCCATCCTTAGAGGGTTTTAAGGCCCGGCTTGACAAAGCCCTGGCTGGGATGATTTAGTTGGTGTTGGTCCTGCTTTGAGCAGGGGTTTGGACTAGATGACCTCCTGAAGTCTCTTCCAACCATAATCTTCTATGATTCTGTGTCCCTGCATTTTCACTCTGCAGTTCACCTTCTAGCACTGCTCTCACTGAATTCTCTTTCCCTGTTTATAGCTCAAGTGCAGTCCCACCCCCTTAATTGGCTCAACTGGGAGCATTTGTTCTGGCACAGGGGCATTGGACTTACTTCAGTCACAGGGGACCAGCCATCCTGTGACACTGCACAAAATCTTTTTGAAGTCAAATGCATATATGTGGCCTCTGTTATTTAGAATGAGACATTTAGGTCCAATTCTGCCCTCTGGTCTACCAGTTCAATCCTTTTGACTTCACTAGGGATGTAGGGATGTAAGTGAAGGCAGAATTTGGCTCTAAATTTAGTCTCTACATTATTCTATTCAATCTGTGCAGTTGTAGTAGCTAATTTTTATATTGCTATTTAAGTGCTGTAGTATATTTTATATGAAGGGAACATAAGATTTCTTCTTTACACCCTTTTCCTTAAACAGCTTGTTAATATATTATTTGAAATTTTAGCTTGAATGAGACCTTTTGTTACCTTAACTCTAAGTCTGTTGTTTTAAATCAAAGTCTTAATTTTTACTTAACAGTCCCACTGAATTATATTTGTAGTCATAGGACTACTCGTGCTTAAATTTGTGCACATGCAAAAATGTTTGTAGCATCAGGGCCTTAATGTAATAACTCCTGAACTTTGATACTCTCACAAAATACCACAAGCAAAATCTTTTTTGTATTTCCGACACGTGTTTTGTTACATTCTGTTAGAACAGGGAAGAAATATTGTGATGTCTTTTGACTTTGGCTGAATCATTGCCAAAAATGAATTTTAATCTCTGACACAATCTTGAAGACCAACCTTATGGAAGTTGAGAGAGAAAGTGAAATTTGAATTTTAATATGCTTTCAGCAGGGACATCAGCTGACAGGTAGTTTTGTCTGCTCTTCATCCTTTCAGAAACAAAAGATTGTTATTACAGAGGAGAGACTAAGTAGTTTTGAACAAGTCTCTGATATTTGGTGGCTTTTGTCATGGGATTTGTTCCACAAATGCCTCTTCCAGTCTGGGATCAAATGACTCTTTTCACACTAATCATTTGAAATCAAGCTATAATACAAAAAAATTGATCCTTATGTTTCTATGGCTTTTGAATTATAGATTGGTCTAAATCTCCTTATGGTGACTGTCATGCGAACATTAAGTGGTTCAGTATTTTGCTCATGTATTATTATAGTATTCAAAATATTAAATTAACTGGATTCAGTTATGTAAATATCACACTATTTCAAAAATTGAAAATATAGAAATTCAAAGGTAAAATATAAAATGTTATTTTTAATATTGAAAATTAAAACATTTTCATTTATATTTTTTGTTGCATTTGAAGGATTTGAATTGGTTTATGCAAACACACTGCACCATCTTCATAGCCCCCTGGAGAAATTTCGCACCACTATGGAGCATTTGGAATTTGTCATACTCCAACAATAAAATAAAGTTTCTAAAATAAGAGACAAAGTGTCAGATAGTTTTAATAGAGATCATGTTTTGGGAACTGTCTCAAAAATTAGACCGTGCTCATACTGACATTAGAACTATGATTACACTTAAGATCACCCATAGAAGGGTACAGAAAAGCTTTGTGCTTAAATAACTGGCACATTCAATATAGAGTATTAATTGCACTGAATTTCTTAACAGTTGTGTTTTTTGTCTTCTGCATTGTATGTCTGCAACAAGGGTTGAAAAAACAGAATTTTTTTAATACTATTAAGAGCTATCATAGCATTAGACAGTATAATTGAATAGTAAATAAGTGCTTTTGAAAATGAGCTAGTTCTGCAAAACCTTTAATCTAAATCAGAAAAAATTCTTTTGGAAATAAGTGAATCTGTTTGAAATTAGAGCTGATTTTTTTTTTCAAGAAACTAAAATCAGGTCCCCATAATACCTGTCTTTGTTTAAGGACTTTTAAAAGGTTAACAATTCCCTAAATGTTCCAAGGTGACTGAACAAAATGGGTTTTCAGATTAATTTAAGAAGTCTGAGAACTGTGGTCTGAATAGAATTATTTTTAATGCAATGTATTCTTTCATGAGCAGCCGAATGTAGAATTATACATTTTTGAGCCATGTGTATTGTATTGATTCACTAACTAGAGACAGTGGTTGGATCCCTGCACTCATGGAGGCCCAGGCAACCCCAGAGGCGGCAGGAGAGGGCAAGGCCAAGGGTCTGACCCTATACTGGCTCACAGATTGAGACCAGCGTGCACTGCTAAACACAGCAATGTCACAATCCATTTGGGGCTATTGCCAGCTGCCATAATTTAAAGCAGTTTATATGCTACTCTAAACAATGTAGAGAAAGCATAGAGCTGATCTGTGAATCAGGGAACCACAACTTGATCCTTTTGAAGCTCATGCCTCACTACTGCGTCCTGTGGAAACTGAATGCAACAAAATCTAAGCCATAGTTTCTTCCATGTCCCTTTTAAAGATTATTCCCTACGTTTAACTACTTTTTGTTCAGTGGTACAGCACCCAGTACCGTGGAGCCTGATTGATGACTGGGCCTCCTATGTGCTACTGCAATACAGGTAATCTATATAATAAGATTCCAGGATTGTTACACTCTTTGTGTGTCAGTCTGAAACCTAGAATTTCTGCTGAGTCAGTGTGAAGCAATGGAAAAACAGTACTAGCATGGTTGAGAACTCTTTGTTTAGAATATCACTACGTTCAGTAATCACTGTGATCTGTTACTGTCCAGTTTTTTAGTTGTCAGAATTTTGGGCTTTTTTACACTTTTTATGAATTACACCCATATGACAGCACAGGCTTTCACCTAGAAATAAAATTGAAATTTTGTTTCAATGTTAAACGGGGTGGTACCAGATTTGCTTTCCTGCTAAAAGAAAATGTATACTAAACAATTATCTTTGACAGCAAGATGTTGCTATGATTTCATAAACTATAAGCCTATGCAGGACAAGGATAACATCTATCTATGTTTGTACAACACCTAGCACAATGGCACTGAGATCTATTTTTCAGCCTCTTGGTGCTACCACAATATAAACAATAAATATATTATTAATAATATAAACTTATCTGCAGCTGCTAAACTGACAGAAGCCTATTTAGTATGTGTGGAGATGGAGACGTTCTTGTCCAAACTTAAAATCACAGTGTTCCAATGAATAATGGTCCTGAGTTTATTTTTAAAGTTCTTTATAAAGCAGATATTTCAGCAGTCAGTTTTTAACAGACATCCAGAAGGTGTGAGCGAGAACATATGAAGCTGATGATTTAGAGAATTGGCACAATCCCCTTGAAACTTGTGCCAGATTTCTGATCACTGGGAAATATTTTCTTGTTCCTGATTAGCAGTTACAGGAGGGTTTTTTCAAATGTTCTAGACAACTCATAAGGTATGTATACACTTCAGGGGTGTGATTTCCAGCTTGAGGAGACACACCTGCTCTAGCGCTACTCGAGCTAGCGAGCTAAAAATAGAGTGTAGCCATGGCAACAAGAGCTGCAGGAGGGGCTAGCTGTCCTGAACACATGCCTATTAGAGACCGCAGGCACATACTCAGGGTGGCTAGCCTGTCCTGCCACTTGCGCCACTGTGGCTACATTCTATTTTCAGCATGCCTGCTAGCTTGATTACAGCTAGCCTGGGTATGTCTCTTTGAGCTAGGAATTCAGCTTGAAGGGTCGACATGCCCTATAGTTCCATCAGACAGTTTTTCCTTAAACTTGATCTTAAATTGTGGCTTCTAGTAAATCAAGTTGCATTCACACAAAACAGTTAATGTGTAGGTTGTGGTTGTACTGTACCTTTTGATGGCAACATGTTAACCACTGATTAATCTGTTACTAAATCCAAACCCAAAATCTGACCTTTTGACAGCATACAGTTTAACTTGCTTCTCTTTACTGATCAACTGTGGTATTTTGTTTTAATATTAGAGTATTTAATATTTAAATATTGCTGCTGAAAATGAACATACAGTTTATTATCTGTGAGTAATAGCTCTTCTCATAATAACTAAGGTTGGTTGTTAATGCTACTGGAGTTTAGATACAATATGAAAATGATTTACAGTGCATTCTCTTTCAGAGTTTGTTCACTTAATATGTATTGTAAATAAAATTAATTGAGGTGCTACACTGCAATTGATTGATGTGTAATGTTGCTGATTTTAGACCTAATGCTAAAGGACTGTTTGGTTTTGACTTTTACAGAATACACATCTCCTCTTTTTCCCAAGACAACATTTATGAAGTCCAGCCTCCTAAAGTAGATAAGAAATCAATTGATATCTTCCATGCTCACATCCAGGCTGGCAGAGGCACCATGCAGCCACTGGTAAAAGAAGACATCCTCATGTACAGAGAGTACATTAGAAACCGATATATGTGAAAACAGACTGGATTCAACTGCTTAGCATTGCTGGAGCAATGGTACAAATCAGTTTAGAAAGGAAGTCCAAGTTTGGCTATTTTGTGGTGGTAAAACAATGGCAATTATTTATCAACCTATATCTTTCTGAATGATTTCATTTTTGAGATATTGTGTGCTTTTCAAAAATAAAAATGTGACTGAAGATGTATTCTCTTTGATTGGAAAAATAACAATATGTCTAAAATCAGAAAAACTAACTACAACTGCAATTAAATATATAGTAATTTGAGATAAGAAAGTAAACATAGAATATTTAAACTTAACATTAATTGTGTTACATACAGTAGTAGTTTCAAGAAAAAAACGTAACTACCACAGTTAGCTCATGACAGAAAAGCTCTGTTTTCAGTCGAAAGTTCTGTCATTTGTTGAAGTTGTTTGTTTAGCAAAATATGTTTGTGTGTTTGTAGAAAAGATGGAAAAGGTGTCAATTTGGCCCATGTATGAAACTGAAGCAAACTTCAAAGCCATAATCCACCTCCAATGTAGTTCTGTTGCAGATAGCAACAGTGGAAGCTGTAGTGTAGACCAGACAAAGGTTTTCTAATGACTTAATCAGTGTGGATTTCTGTCAGGTTCCTTTGAAGTATAGTGACATTATAATTATTGTGACTCAGTAAACAATTTTGAGGAATGAATGATCACTCTACTTATAGAGACCAGTTTCAGACCATAAAATAGCAGCTTCAGTCAAGGTTCAGAAAGATGGGCTCTGCCTGATGTACTGAGAGATCTCTTGATCAACTGGATATACCAAGAATTTTCCTATCTCTGGACTGGTAAAAAGTCAGCGAATTAATAACTTCGAGAAACTGAATACTGACTGTTCTTCTCATCCCAGGCAAGCATGGCCACAACTACAATTACTAGCTCCTGCCAGCAGACTGGAGCTTCAGATATGTGGCTGCATATTGCAAAGCATATTCTAATGTTTACAGAGTAAGGAACTGCTCTCGTAAGTCAGTAAAATTGATTTATTAAAGTAATTGTGTATGTCTGTGCTAGATAACCATAAATGGGATGTACACTGTTGCACACTACTTCCTGCCTCTTGAGCTTATGCAACCAGTGGGTTATGGGAGGGGAAAGAACTGGGGTACAACAGTGTTCTCTCATTGTCTACATCATGCAAAATATATGAAAATTGAGGTCCCCGTTAGCTCAGGGAATTGCAGGTGTCAGGAATATATGTAGGCAAAACCATTGTATCTGGTGCTTTAGCAAATTAGTTTATAAGGGTGGGAGTGATAAGTATTTCCCATAATCACTATTGCTACCAAATACAATTTGTTTTGATTGTCTACTGTTAACTGGCTCCCAACTTAACACTCAGTAGACATGTGCCACAGTCACCACAAGTAGCCCATACAGAGCCCACAATCAGCCATTTACAAGCTCTTGAAAATTCCAACAATAATTATTTTACCAGTTGGGCCCTTCATGTATTCTTGAGAGCATGAGTTTGTCTTTAGCAGAGACAAGAATGAAATATCAACTCTGATAAGATAATACTTAGACTGCAACTGTCAGTTTGAATTATCTCTAGAAAATACATCTGCTAAGAGTGCTTTGCACTCTTTTGTCCAACATAAACAGTATTTTACAAGCAATCAAATACCCACTGCTGAAAACAACTAGGATGAAGTCCTAGCCTCATTGGAGACAATATAAGCTTTGTTGTTGACTTCAATGGTGCCAGGATTTCCGTTCTAGTGTTTTGTGTTGCAAAGTGTAAGAGTAAATAGACTTCAAAGAATACATATACGCTATCTAAGGTTATGCCTCTCTATTCTGTACACATGTATTCAGCTTTTAAGTGATTAATATCACATTTCCATTTTAATGAGAGTAATGTCTGTTAATAAAGTGAAAATAGATAATTACGGCTGCAATTTACGTCTTTCTGCACAGGAAATTTGCTGTTTTGTAATGCATTAATTTTGTTAAATAGACAAAGTATTTTGTTTAATAAGGTACTGTAACAGAGTGGTTTGCCCCTGGAGGCTGGGACTAACCAACCCTGATTACAGAATGAGGCACACAGGGATTGGATCAGGTGATTCCCTATAAAAAGCAGCAGGTGGCTCCAGTGAACGGGGAAGCTCATAAAATTGTGGCAGAGTCTGCAGAGAATATGAAAAGGCTCCTGCAGGGAAGACCCTGAGACCAGGGGAGTTGTCCCAGGCAGGGAGGACTGAGAGAGACCCTGACCAAGCAGGAGGGAGGTTGCGAAAGACTGGAAGGAGGAAGAGAGAACTTGGGTTGTGTGGACTTATGAATGGACCTTGGGGTTTTTTGAGGTTTAATTTCAGCTTACTTTATATTAACAAACCCAATCCCCAAGAAGAGGTATTTTTTACCCTGAAAAAGCCTGAAGTAAAGTTTATTTGAACAGTCCATGAGAGGGAACTAAGACAGGCTGCCTATAGCGTGTCCATAGGCCACAAGTGGGCACTTGGAAGATGCCAGCTGTTAACAGGTACAATAAAACTTTATTTAATTGCTGTTAAAAAATTCTATTTGAATTTTCCCACCTATAGTGTCTGCCATTTATCCACAAATTAGGCAGTAGAGCTAAACAAACTGTTCCACTTCCTTGTTCAGCAGCTGCAATCTTTGCAACATGTAGGTATTTTAATAATAATTTTAGAAGTTTCAGAAAAGAAAAGAGCACACTTAAAACGATTTTGTAGGAAGAGGGCTGCAGGGTTTGTTTTTTTTCCTATTTGTACATTGGGAATCCCCTTTTTAATGTCCCATTACATGTTTTGTGGCATGGTAATTTTGTACTGCAGTTGTCCTCTTACATCTTTTACTCTGTTTATATTCTTCTTGTTTCTCTCTTGATTTTGAATGGATATAAAAGACAAGTAAGTACTAACTGTCTGTGAAAGTCTGAGTTTGTAAGTTGTACTCATCACCATGATATCACCATATAAAGAGGTCTGTGGACCTCTATTGTCAAATAATAATCTGTCTGCATACAACCTATCTACTGCAGACTATTGGGATAATTCAGATTGCTACTGCACGCTAGCTACCGTGTATGTTAAAGGAAACTTCCAGCTGAGTAGTGGCTAAAACAAGAAAAACTTCCCTTTAACTCTGTCAAGAATGCTGCTGCCTGACCAGAATAAGGAATCTGTTCAGTTGAACAAGGAGGTATACTTGATGTTCACATAGTAAGTCTAGCTGGGTGGAGGACACTGCTAAGCAGCTAAATCTGTAAGCGTTTCTAAAACACCGATTACTGTAGTACCTCAGATTAGGTCCAAATCCTCAGATGTGCCAGCACTTTGCCATATAAGAAATCATTATTATATACATATAATATTAATATTTTTGCAGGAGAAATAGGTGGAATGTGGAGAGGAATGGGAGTGTGTTTTACCAGCTGTCCCTCTCTGTGGATTAAAGTGTTTTTTTCACTTAACTGTTAACGGTCTTCTTGTAGTATTTATCTTTATGGACAGATAAAGGTGTAAAGTCATTTCACCTGAGAAAAGTGTTATCCTTCTTCCAAAAGACATTAAATCACTTCTCGTGTTTGGAGAATGCATTGAGGTAACATACCAAATTGTGCAGCCTGGATAGATGGGTTCAGATTCTTTCCTGTATCAAGAGCTGTTCTCAATCTGAGAATGAGAGGGCATAGCCATCAGAGATGCGGTTATGATTCCATTCTTGGACCAATCTACATTGGCCCCAGCTCCAATGTTTAAGGGCTTCTCTGCCCCCCTCCCACCATGACTTGCCCCATATTCCAGGGGGTACAGAGAGGCTGGCATAGGACCTGTCTGTGCTGGCTCTATACCTCCTGGATACTGCTCATCTGAGGACATGTGGGGTCTTTCCCATTCCCTTTGTGCTACAGTAGTTCACTTGGACCAAAGAGTCTCATATTTGCTGTATTCTTTTCCTCTAATTCCATTGGGTTTCTCTCCATAGAAATATTTAATACTATCCATATCTTCTTCAGAGAAAGAAACTCCCAAGCTGAACCTGTTCTTTCAAAGGATTTGTGACCTTTCATATGTTGGTGTCAAGTCAATTCACTTTGTCGATTTTATCCTATAAGCCTGCAATACAGTTACTGGAGGAAATTAATAGAGTTTAAAATTCCATTCTAAACTATAGTCTGTAAAGAGCTTTGGGCTCTGTCTGCATGAAAGGCACTAGGAAAATGTAAAGGTGTTATAATTACATCACTTTATTACAGTATTCAAACCTCACACCACATACCACCACTTATTAGAATCTGAAATCTCAACCTAGCTAATGCCAAGTACAGTAAAAGCTGTGTTATCCAGCACTTTACCAACCGGAACACTCTATAAACTGGCATTTCTGATCTTCAATAGGGTTGCCAGGTGTCCGATTTTTGACTGGAACGCCCGGTCAAAAAGGGACCCTGGCGTCACCAGGCAGCATCGCTGACCGGGCCGTTAAAAGTCTGGTTGGTGCGAGGCTGGCAGGCTCCGTTACCTGGCTCCACGTGGCTCCCCGGAAGCAGTGACATGTCCCTGCTGCTCCTAGTTGGAGGAACGGCCACAGGGGCTCCGTGCGCTACTCCTGCCCCACCCCAAGCCCTGGTTCTGCAGCTCCCATTGGCCAGGAACTGCGGCCAATGGGAGTTGCAGGGGCGATGTTTGTGGGCAGAGGCAGTGCGCACAGCCGCCTGGCCGCGCCTCTGCTTAGGAGCAGGGATGACATGTCGCCGCTTGCGGGGAGCTGCACAAGGTGAGCGCCGCCTGGATCCTGCACCCTGAAAACCCTCCCGTGCCCCACCCCTGTGCCCCAAGCCCCCTCCTGCACCCAAACTCCCTCCCAGAGCCCGCACCCCCTCCCATGCCCCAGCCCTGAGCCCCCACCCACACCCAAACGCCCTCCCTTTTAGTTAACTGGAATTTTTGACTTACTGGCACACACACACACCCATTCCCCCTTACATGCTGGATAACAAAGCTTTTACTATATATTAATCCAAATAAAAATCATTTTTCCCTTTACTTCAGTTCAGTTAATATATCTATTATTTCCCTGGATAGAATGGAAAAGTATACATGCTAAATATGTCTCAAATTATTTTCTTGTTCCTTTAAAGATCATGCTAATGGTGTTCATGCAAAAAATGAGAATACAGCCTGGATTAACTATTCACAGAGATATTAGTTATTCTGTCTCTTCTTTGACAGTCTCAGGGACACTACAAAAACAGAGTTTGCAGGGATGACTAATACTAAAAATATTTGTCAATTTCAAACTTTCATTCTCTGGAGAATGAAGATGAGCTTAACATAGTGGAAAAATAACATCTGTTAAACAAATAGGAAAGATATTCTAAACACTAATACTGACAGAAAAAAGATAGTATTTGATATTTGTATTGCATTTTAAAAAAATTAACCAGGAAGCCATCATATAGTGACAGTCTGACTCAATAATAGAGTTTGGTATTTAGATGAGACACAGATTTTTTTAATGATAAATTCTATTTTTAATTGAACACAATTTAAACTTGATCTAAAGCTTATGTCATTGTTAAAGTAACCACACATAATTTTAATTACTAAGCTTGCTTTATGACAACTTTAAAATACCGCCTTTTCGTGCATTCAGCTATTGAGCTATATGTCCCGAACTACATGAATAAACCAGACTTCCTGCTTGAATTTCTTTACTGATGCCTGTGCTCTGAACATATTTTAAAACTAATTCATATTTCTAGTCTGCCTTAATGTGACAGGGTGGACTAGGCCCCGAGGCCCCCTCCTGGAGGCCTCGTGGCCCTGCCACACCATGCCCCAGAAAAGGGCAGTGGAGAAGGTCCACCAAGCTTCCTAAAGAGATGGTGTGGGACACAGCCAATCAGGAAAGAGGGTGCAGGGAGCATCCAATTAGAGCCCAGCAGGCGTGTATAAAAGGAGCTGCAGGGCCAGAGTGAGTTCAGTGTGCTGGCAGGGACTGGGGGAGCAAGATGTGAAAGGGCTGCACAGATCAGTTGCTGGCAGGGACCAGAGGAACCCGAGACTAGCTTCTGGCTGGCTGCTGGGACTAAGCAGGTAGTTACTGGCAGGGACCAGGCAAGCAAGGGTAGAGTTTCTGGCTGCCTGCTGGGACTCAATTAAGATGGGCTCTGGGGAAGTGGAAGGGAAACAGCATGAGGCTGCTGTACTTATAGAGTCCCTGGGTTGGGACCCGGAGCAGTGGGCAGGACCAGTTTCCCCCCACCAGCCACTGGTGGAAGTGACTATGCCCTAAGGAACAGAATTAGAACTGTGACACCCCAGGGAAGGGTGTTGCACTGGGACTGACTCAGTGAGCTGTGGTCAGTGAACTGAGTCCAAGAGGGGTGGCTCAGCAGGAGAGTTGGGGTCACTGAGGACTCAAGTAGATGCAAGGAGTCCCCAGGGAAAAAGCCATTGGGGTGCTGCTCAATTCCAGAGTAGGAACTTTGCAACCTAGCCAGGCCAAACGGAACCATGATGGGCCCTTTTGGACTGTTTTAGAAGACTGAGCCCAGGGAGGGCTGCAGACATTGGGGACATTTTGGACTTTGTACCCTGGAAAGGGTTTGTTTGTTTTGCACATGGACAGAGTGTGACTCAGGCTGGAGGGCAGAGTCACCGAAGACCCACCTGACAAGCACAGCAGCTGACGGGACACCGTGAGTGTGGAAAAGACTGCAGGCACACATACACTTTGCCAGGAGGTGCTCATGAGAGGTAGGTACCGTCCTGTTTCTTATTTAATTTACATAAATTGAAGTCTCCATCTAATTCCTGAAATATGCACAATGCTATTTTCTTAGAAAAGCCTCTTTTAGAACTGGAAAATTTTCTTCTTTTGCGTGTCCTCTGCATATTCCCACTCGGATACTCTGAAAAGTGCAGCCTGAACTGTAATTCTGTTAGAAGTAGCTGTTGGAGCATCCACGTGCTCTCTGACACACACACCCCACCCCGCCCTTCACTGGACTCTGGATGTTTTAGGTTAAGGGTTTAAAATTATCATGGTGCTACACTACCTCAGTTCTTTCAACTACATGGATGGCCTCATTGTTGCTGTATGATCCTTACGGATCCCTAATAGCTATACAGCTTGTATAGGTTAGTTGTTTCATACGTACATAGTTGCATAGTATTATCTAGAGATAGTTAGTTAAAGGATAACATGTCCGATCAGAAGGCTAAGAAGCTTGGATTCAAAAAATGTGTCTCGTCTGGCAGTATTCCCAGCATCATATGCATATGCCAGATATTTGGCATGTTGGAGGGAATGGCATTGTCCTTCTAAAGGTCTGATCTGCTCAATGTTTACCATCAGAGCAGAGAAGCAAAATAAGCTTCGGCAATTTAATAGCAGGAAGCACTGACAGCGGTGACCAGTTCTCAGAGACTGGCTTCAGCTTTGCCTTCAGCTAATTCATCCAGAAAGAAGCAAGATTCAGCTTCTATGTCAGGCACAGGATCCAAGAGAGCTCAGGATCAGAAAAAGAAGAAAAAGTCTGGATCAGTGACAGACTCTGTTTCCATAGTTTCCTGTTTCAGACAGACTCAGCTGCAAAAAATTTACTGCCCTCCTCAGTGTCAGCCTCACTACAAAGAGCCAATCCAAAGGAGGAGGACTAACAGGGACAGAATCTCATGATGGAGCCAGGCTCTGATTCAAGCTTTCAGCACAGTTAGGAGCTGTCCCTCTATAGATCTGACAATATCTGACCCAGAAGAGCCTGTCCTGAGGGTGAGATTTAAGGATCCAATTAAGAGAACTGGTGACAGTTCATTAATTAGCATGCACTGCATAGTATTACCGTTAAAGCAGTTGCTCATCAGGCGGAGGTCTATGGCTTCATTAACAGTTGAGCCAGGTACTTGCTTCAGGACACAGCTGACTGCTTCTCCAAGAGTCAGCAAAGAACAGGAACAGTTCTGGAGCTCTCCATTGCTGCGTCCTCCTAAGACTCTTGGGGTTCCCTGGAAAAGAATTTTATGCTCTCCTTTTCAAGGAGATCATTGTCTCTGATCCTATCTGAGCCACAAATGGAGTGAGTCCAGATGAGAGATGTGGATCACAGATTAGAACCAGGAAAAATGTCTTGTAATCAGTTCAATGCAGTCCTGCTGGATCCACAGGCACAGAAATATTTCCAGCCAGATCCACAGTGGGGTTTTGGCCTGAGTGGCATGTACCTGCTTGTGTAAGGTGGTCTCACTGGCCATTTCTGGCACCCTCACCAATGTGTGGGGACAGACTTTCATCAAGACAGTATCAGGAGGACATTCAGTTATCAGATCCAAAGGATAAGGACCAGCCAATTCAGCTTACTCAGAACAAGTCACGTATAGTGAAATATTATCTGATAAGGAATTTGAGCTGGCAGATTAAGATTCAGAATTAAGGGATGTGCCTTCTCCAAATGAAAATTTGGGAGACATTTCAGTATCATCACCATTGGAAGATGCTATTATGTTTCATGAGTTAGTATCTCACATATCAAGGATATTAGATATTCCTTCAGCTTTTGTGTGGAGGAATCGTCACATCCTGTCCATGATATTTTGGGGGCAGCAGCTAGCCAACAAGTCACACTTACCTTGTTTGAAGGATTGCTTCAGCCAGCAAAGGCAGCCTAGAAAACTCCCTCAACCACTCTGCCTCTGTGTAAGAAAGCAGACTAATTTATATCTGTTCCTTCAAGAAGGATTTGCTCTGTTTCATACTCATGCGCCTCTTAATTCATTGTTGGTTGAGGTAGCACTTCACAGATCAAAAGTTGTCCAAGATCACTCTACTCCATTGGATAAGGAAGGGAAGAGGCTGGCTGTATTAGTAAGAAAAATATTTTCATCAGCTACCTTAAACATGCACATAACCAACTATGAAGCTGTCATGGCTAGGTACCAATACTATCTCTGGAGCAAAATGTCCTCTTTTCTTAATGTACTTCCAGGAACCAAAAAAAAAAAAAAATGTTATCGAATCCTATTTTGACTGACTGACAAAATGTTGCTAAGCAACAGTTGACAGCAGGTTTGACTCCTCAGATAGTTCAGCAAGATCAGTACCTTTGGCTGCTTCACTGAGAAGACATGTGGTTAAGATCAGCAGGACTCCCTCAGACAAAAATGAGGGTCAAGGACCTTCCTTTAAAGGAGAAGGTTGGTTTAGTATTCAGACTGATGAGGTACTAGAGAAGATGAAAAATGTGAGATCTAGTGCTAGTGTCATGACCCACAGGCCTGGAACCTGGGTTCACAGGAGCAGCCACGCTTCAACCCTCCACTTGGCAGCCTGCTGACAACTGCTGACCCATGAAGCCCAGTCCCAGTTTGCAGTTCTGCTCCTGACATCCTATTGGCATAGTCCCAGAGAAGCCAGTTTGGCCCGCTGGCCCTACTTAAGCTTTCAACAGGAACAGGAAGCTGGCCAAACAACTGGGATCCACCGTGCTCTGGACTCTGTATCTTTTGCCTCCTGCTCCCCCGGCTTGCCTTCCTGGCATCCTAATCTGGCTTGGCTCCTGACCTCTGACTTGTGGTTCTGATCTCTGATTTGTCTCCTGCTTCTGATCCTCTGGTAGCCGGGCCCAGCTGACTCTCAATTCCTGACTGTGGATGCCAGGTCTGACCACTAGGTCTGGCTGCCCATGATTCAGCCTTGATAGATCTTTAGACTTCTTTGATACAGTGGAGGAGCCATATTCGACTCTGTTACACAAGTATCAAAGGCAATACCCTCCCTCATCTCCTTCACTTCATAACAGTTATCAGAGAAGGGCATCTCATTTCCATTAACATTACACTCCACAACACCAGCTACACCAGAGGAATCAAGATCAGATGCAAAGTGGGAGGGCAGTCCTGCTCTCCTTGTTTAACTAGAATTCCAGGTCCCACCATCCTGGGTTAGAGTACTGCTTATTAAACTCTCACATGAGTGGGGATATGCAGAGAACTTTCGGTGGAAGAAGTGAAGGTTACTTACCTGTAACCAAGGTTCTTCAAGATGGACTCTGCCTAGTCACACTCCTCACCCACCTGTCCCCACGACCTCAGAGTCCTATTTACCAAAGGGCTTGGTGTAATGGTTGAAGGAATTGAGACAAGGGAGCACCACACTTTTAAACCTTTGGTGGCTCCTTCATGGGGCCGTGAGCACGGGCGTGTACTTGGCGCGGTTTACCCCCGTCCCAGACACCTGACCCTTCTGCAGCATGAGGGAGACCCTGGCGCACGTTTACTTGGAGTGTGCCAGGTTGAAGCCCCTATTCCGGCTCCTCACAAATATTCTGTTACGCTTCTGGCTGCACTTTTCCCCTCACCTCCTTATATATGCACTCCCCATCCGTGGCCCCACAAAGCCACGGGACCTCCTGGTCAACCTCTTCCTGGCCAACCTCTTCCTGGCCCTGGCTAAAACGGCCATCTATAAAACCAGGGAGAGGAGGTTGGCCGATGGGGTCTCCTGTGACTGTGGGGCCTATTTCCGATCCTCTGTCCACTCACGCATCCGGGCAGAGTTCCTCTGGGTGGCATCCACTGGCTCCCTTGATGCCTTCGAGAAGCAGTGGGCGCTGTCCGGGGTTCTCTGCTCGGTGTCCCCATCAGGTTCCCTTCATTTGACCCTTTGACCTCACTCCCGTCCCTGTTATCTCATTAGTTGTCCCCCGGAATTATTTGTTTTCCAGGCCCTGTGGATCCTCTCCTTAGCCTGGGGGGAGGTCCTTTAGTAGTGGGCGTCCGCCCGCCCACTTCCTGGTTCCCAATAGGAACGGAGTTCAGTGAAGGGGGAGAGGGAGGCAAGGGAGTCTCATGGATGCTCTAAGGTCTGTTGCTGGTAGAATTTTACTGTTCAGACTCTACTGATTGGAGCATCCCATGAGTCTGAATATTCAGAGTCCATCTCGAAGAACCCTGGTTACAGGTAAATAACCTTCATTTAACTTGAGTAACTTATGGTACTAAAAGCATCCTTTATTAGTGCACAACAATAGAACACAATTGCAAGTTTTCTAGGGCAGGGACAATGTCTGTATTTCTTCAAGTCATGGTCACTATCTTTATTCCACTGTGAGTATGCATGCAGTCTATTGCCTCAGACCAGAAGACTCTCTTGCTAGCAGTGTTCGTTGGACTGCACCTGTGCCCTTCTCCTCCTCATGCTCTAAACTGAGAGCATAAGGGGCAGTGCGGCCCAGTCACCTCTCCAGTTGCTTTCTTCTGCCGTATGGTCTGAGTTGGAACCCTCCAATGTCCACAGTTGATCTTCTGTCTTCAAACTTGTAAATATTGTAAATAGAGTTATAGTTAGATTTTAGTCTGTTTGCCTAGATTTAGTTCTAGTTAGAATTTAAGGACCCCCTTTCCTCTTGGGGAACCCCTCCTTCCTAGTAAGGAACTCAGATTCAGGGATTCCAGGATTTAAGAATTGTATCTCTTGCCCCCTCTCCTTTCTGTTGCACAGCTGCATTCCTCATTCATTACTCATGAGCTAGTGCCTGCCACCTGTGGAATTCAGAGGTGGTCCCTTCAGCTTAAGCCCACCAGACTTTCTGCCTCAGGAATCAAGAAGAATCAAGTTGGTACCATTTTCTTTAAAACCTTTTATTTGTATTTGTTTTCATGCAGTTGCAACTTATAATTTCCCTTCTCCTCCTCCTCCCATGCCTGGGTAAATAGCAGCATGGTGGTTTCAACCACACAGATCTGCCACTGCAGCCCCCTTGCCAAACTCTGCCCCCACTCACGCATAACAGAACTGTCCTGCAAACATCCAGCTGAAATATAAGTGGTGCTCCCTTTGTGAGGCAGCATTTACAAGCTCTACAGAGGATTAACTATGCCCTGCCTATGGCCAGTCAGCCAACACTTGCACTAATAGGGCATGAGGCTCAGTCAGGTATGTCAGGTCCCCACCCTGTCCCAATGCAGAAAATCCCAGGTCTGAGCTTTCAGGGAGAAGGGCTAAGGATGAGGAGGATGCTATCCACCCAGCTTAGGGGTAAATCCTGCAACAGACCTGGACTGCAGCAGGAAAAAACTCTGAAAGGATCCAGAGTCATTCTCCCTCCCCACCCGCAGATACTGAAGTGGGTCCTCTAATCCCTGCAGAAAGAAGCAGGGTTCCTATCCAGCTCCCCTTTCTCCTTCTATGAATCGGGGAATTCTCAGGGCACTCAGGGGTAAGTCCTGCAAACCCGAGAGACTCCCAAAAAGGCAAATGCAAGCATTGCCCTCCCAAGGCAGTCATTAATATTGTTAATGAACAAGTGGAGTGAAAATTAGGGGTTAAACCCCTTCTCCTTTGCCTTCTCTCCCTAGGGAGTCTTTGCTGGAGCTTTTCTCCCACACAGTTTCTTTCTGAGGGTATGTCTACACTGCAATTAGAAACCTGGGGGCTGGCCCATGCCAGCTAATTTGGGCAAAGGGACTGTTTAATTGCAGTGCAGATGTTCTGGCTCAGGCTGCTGCTTGAGCTCTGGGACCCTCCCACCTTGCAATGCCTTAGAGCCCTGGCTCCAGCCCGAGCCTAAACATTTACACCACAAGACTGAGCCCCACAGACAAGAGTCAGTGGATATGGGCCAGCCAGAGGCTTTTAATTGCAATACAAACATACACTGAGTGCTCTGTACCATGCTCACAACCCTTCCCTCAACCTGCAGTGTGTCCAAGCATGCAGAGAAGCTTGTTCCTCCTGTGCAGCTAGCCTCAGGCTGCAGCCTACTGGGAATTGTGACTGTCTGGCTTTCAGTCCAAGGAAAGGGTCTCAGAGAGCAGCAGATTGGGAATTGTGCCTTCTGATAGTCAGCCATAACCCCTTGCTCTGCCAAGGAAAGGAGATCAGGCTGCAAAAGGCAGGAAAGGGGTCTCTCCATCCCTCCCTGTGCCCCAGGCTGGCTCCATGTTAAAGCCTTAGGAGCACTTCAGGTATTTGTGATCAGAACAGAGGCATGTGAGGATTCCACTCGCCATAAAGCTTCACATTCCTGGGGTTACAGAAGGGTGAGGAGAAATCCCTTCCCATGTTCACAATGATCCTGATTTACTGAGTAAAGCCCCAGGTGTACCAGGTTGCTCCTACAGTAAATCCTTGGGTTCTAGCCAGCCTGCAGGAGCAGGCATGCAGCATTTCAGGCTCCCGGGGACATCTAGCAAGCTACTTCCACAATTGAGGTACGTGTACTGGTACCCTCCTCTGTTGGGTGGTCCCCAAGCCAGGATGAATAGTGTACTACCTCCCCACTGTAAACAGCCAAGGGAAGAACTACCACGTCTATTTAAAAAAAACCAACCATAAACCATAAAGGACTTTTCCAGGATACAATGTAAGTCAGTGGCTTGCAAGGAACTCATTAATAAAATATCTTCCCTTTCAGACATTGTTAGATACATGTTTTTCCCATTAATGCCTTGTTTGAGGGCATCATAAGATTCAAATGAGGACATCTGATTAAACCAAATGTTAAACAAAAATGTTTATATAAAAACAAAGACATTTCATACATTTTGGGAGCCTGAGGTTGGTGCAGCAGTAGCTCCACTAGTGAAAGACACAGTCATATCTTCAGAAGAGGATTTCCTTCCAAAATTCCCCATAGTCGATAAGAGTGATGACACACTGCACAGCCATTTCAAAGCCTCGGCTATAGCCTTTCAGGCTTTCATAGATTTAGTAAGGAAATGCTACTTTGTGGCAAACAAGTGGCTCATTATCTGGAGTTATGGTCCTTGCTGGGAGTGGGATGTCTCAGATTCTGTCTTCATCAAACCCTTGATGTGATTTGTGATGGGCAGTGGATTCTAACGTAGTGGCTAGGGAGAAGCCATGTTATATCCCTAAATAGTCGTCATTCATCCCAAACAGATATCTTGTGCATGCAAATGTGCAGCTGAGGAACTATTTGGGGGGGAGGGGAAATATAAGAAAAATTAATAGCTAGCTTGCACTGTCAAAGCCAGCATAGCAATCCACTGGTTGCTGCCAACACCAAAGGCATCCAAAAGGGACTGTTATCCTGACAGAGGGAAAAATCTGGAAACCAAGAAAACCTAGATTTTTCTTTCAAACCAACAAAATCCTCAGTATGACAAAGATGAAAAGAGCATTTGTGTACAGAAGCTCAGTTCCTGTTCAAGACTCTCTTTTTTTATCCACCCTCTGACTCCAGAGTCTTAAGTGGCCAGTAGTATTCGTAATATGACACAGGTTGCATGTTACACACCTATACCCATGTATAGACAACATGCCAATCAGTACCCTATCCAGAGAAACTGCTTGACCAAGACTTGAAAGCTACTGAAAAGGATTCGTAGCCACCAGTTCTTCAAGAGGAACTTTTGATCCCAATGCAAAGAATTGCTCACTCAAAGGTCAAAAGACACATTGCTCTTGCTGTAATTTTACCATAATAGTAAAGATTTGACAAGATCCAAAACTTCATTTCCTCAATTAGTTCCTGAGAGGTCCTCAGTAGCCAATTAGTTCCAATGGCTAGGATTGCTGGTGCTATACATCAGCTTCATGAACTGAGGGAGTTCCTTAAAATGCACCTGCTGAAATTCCTTCTGAGAACATAGAACAATTGATGCAATATAAAATTAGGTGGCATTCTCAGATAACATCTAAATTCCCCTTTGTGGACAGGTAAGTACAAACAATGTACTAAAAGCCATCCCAACTTTCCCTCTAGACTCTTGCATTCTCACTATGGAAGCAAGCATACTTGGAAGACAATTTTCCAAAAATCTCTTAGTACACATCCCTTTAGTTCATTTTTACATCTCTGTCAGGGTCTGTCTGTATCTGTGCATATAGAAGCAAAACCCGCAAACATGGCCATAGGGGATTGGACCAGCCATACACTGATGTATGGCTGACCCAATCCGCTATGACCATCCTATCTGTGCAAGTGACCAGTACCAGCTGTATCAGTGTTACCTAGGGTTTTCAGAACCCAAAGCCGTGGTAACTTAACCGTTTCTCTCCAGGTGGTGTCAGGAATAAATCAATGGGGACACAGCTCCTCCGTCTGATCAATGATTGATACAAACCAGAGTTCCTTTGCCTAAAACTACTTTTTATTAGGTCTCAAGCGCATACACACACACACACACACACACACACACACACACACACACATATGCTGTAGCAGTAGGTTTCAGAGCACCCCAAACAAAAGATGATCACCAGCCGGCCTTCTGGGGGTCCTCCTTCTGCCCAGCTGATGAGGAGTTTAGGTGCCAGCTCTTTGCCCAAAGGAAAGCTTCCTTGGACTGCTCCAAAGAACACTTTCTATTTAAACACTTTATACATTTTCTCCAAACAAAGTACATAATTTATAATAGCCCCTAATAGGCTAACAATTTCCCTACCAATAGCCAATAACAATTCATTATTATTCTTATCAGCAAAGCAGCTTCAGCCAAAAACAGACAACCAGAATCAGGGTCAGTTTTCCACATTTCCCCCCTTCTCATGAATCTGTCCTTTCACTTTATCTATCCCAGTCAGTAAAACTGCAGCTTACAGCTATTTTTGTTCTGTCTGCCTAAGCAAGGCCAAATTATTTCTCTGTGGTGCCCTCACTTCCAGCTTATGTAGGGCTAAGTGCACAAGATAGCTACGAGTTATGTCAAATCCACTTCTCTCACAACATCAGTAGAAGGTGCAAGAAGAAACCACATAGTGGACAATGATGGTACTCGCAGAGGAACTTTCCTACTTTGTGTTAGGAGTTGGCTTATGTTTGAGGCATGAGTTTTTGTATCCCTTCCAAAACTAGGGAATAACCAGAGGTGAAAACTTCTCCATGGCAATGGAAATAATGTCCTGGGCAGTGAAGAATCTGCTACCTTTCAAGACAGTTCATGTAAGGGATACAGAAAAGAGGAAAAGTGAGAGTTGTGGTGGTCTTCCTAGTCCTCCCCTGGCCCAGAATACACTTTGGACTTGTTAGATAGCCTAGGAATGCCTTCAGTTAACAGCTTGGGCATTGGAACAGAAATGTAATTCAGCACAGTTTCTCCATTAACCTCTGATACAGTTTGGTATCCAGATAGAACTCAACCAGGATATTTGATTCATTAATCTGGTCTAATTTATATTTTAGGTCTGAAGGAAAACAGAAAGCTCTCTGAGGCAGGGACTGCCTCTTTGTGCAGTATCCCAGCACAGTGGGGCTCTGAACTCTAGATGCTAATGTGATGCAAACGTAGTAATAATCCCAAAGTTCTGGTCATCTCAGCTACACTGGAATTTCTCCAGGAGATTTGGTTGGAGTCCTTCAACTAAACATCTTAGAAATGTGAGTACCAGCCATAGCAGCATTTTTTAGACAGGCCCTTTGGATCCTCTATTTGAGTATCAGTTACTAAGTTCAATCACAATGACAAATTAGACAAGCCCATGGCTGGCCTTTCTAGTAACCTTTACCTCAGAAAAGCAAGTTTTGGAATTAGTTCCCTGATCCAAACAACCACCACACTTCCTTTGTCATGCGGAAGAGGTTATTCTTATAGCTCCAAAAATCGTTGTGTCCAAAATAAATTCCTCTTTCCACACTTCCTGGGAAATAGTTCTCACGTCACTTTGTTCTAACCGTTGGAAGGTGGTGGTGTAAATGTGAATTCCTATATCTCATGCATATGGAGTACATATGCCAGTTGTACCCTGTTCATCTCATTCTATCCAAAATGCCAAGGCTTTAGGTGCTCAAGGTTGCTACAGGCAAGACATAAAAATTGTGCACCAAGCATCTGAGAAACTATTCACAGAAGTCACTAGAGCACTCGGGGAAAATGTATGAGACTCATTTGAGGAAGATCTGCAAGTAAATTTCCATTCCTCTGAAGAGGAATGGAAAGGTGCTACTGGGTTGGTTCCTACCTAACCCTTTTGTTTGTAAAGCTCTTGCTTTTGGAGGAACATTCATTTCTACCTATTATTTTACTATAATAATTAAACGCTGCTTATCCTTTCCCTCTGTAGGCGGTGATAATTTTAAAGTGCAAATTGCGCCTGTCACAAAAAACAGGTTCTTTATTCTGGCAGCTATTTGTAATTAATGAAGAAGATGAGATTGGTGAAGCACACGCAGTGACTTTGGGTTTTAGTTAATGCAGACAAATATAATATACCTAAGTATAAGAATAAAATAAGTACAGGTACAATTGTTTCCTACTTTGTGCATACTTACTTTTTACTGCAAATGGTCTTCATAAGGTTATAAGTACGTGGAGAGCACCAGCATGACCATACTACAGCTTTTGCCATTCTGTGTCATTTCTGGTGATCCACTGTTCCACCAGTCATGTTTTTATAGACCTCTATCATATCCCCCTTAGCCATCTCTTTTCTAAATTGAACAATCCAAGTATTTTAATCTCTACCCATAATCATTTTTGTTGCCCTTCTCTGTGCTTTTTCCAATTCTAATATGTCTTTTTGAGAGGGGGTGACCAGAACTGCACACACTATTCCAGGTGTGAGCATATCATGGATTCATATTGTGGCATTATGATATTTTCTGTTTTATTATCTATCCCTTTCCTAGTAGTTCCTAACCTTTTAACCTCCTAACCTGGTTAGCTTTTCTGACTGCCTCTGCACATTGAGCAGATCTTTTCAGAGTACTATCCACAATGACTCCAAGATCTCTTTCTTGAGTGGTAACAGCTAATTTAGAACCCCTCATTTTGTATGTATGGTTGGGATTATGTTTTTCAAGGTGCATTACTTTGCATTTATCAGCATTGAATTTCACCTGCCATTTTGTTGCCCAGTCACACAGTTTTGTGAGATCCTTTTGTAATTCTTCACAGTCAGCTTTGGTCTTAGCTATCTTGGGTAATTTAGTATTGTTTGCAAACTTTACCACCCACTGTTTAACCTGTGTTGAACAGCAAGGTCCCCCCTTGGAGGATCCCGCTATTTAGCTCTTTCCATTGTGAAAATGACCATTTATTCCTACCCTTGGTTTTCTCTTTTAACCAGTTACTGATCCATGGGAGGACCTTCCCTCTTATTCCATGACTTCTTACTTTGCATAAGGAACCTTTGGTGTGAGGCCTTCTCAAAGGCTTTCTGAAAGTCCAAGTATACTATATACACTGGATTATCCTTATCCACATGCTTGTTGACACATTCAAATAATTCTAATAGATTGGTGAGGCATAATTTCTCTTTACAAAAGCCATGTTCACTCTTCTCCAACTTTCTGTATTCATATATGTTTCTGATTATTCTGTTCTTTACTGTAGTTTCAACCAATTTGCTTCAACTGAAGTTAGGTTTACCATCCTATAAATGCTAGAATCGCCTCTGGAGTCTTGAAAAATTGGCATCACATTCGCTACCCTCCAGTCATCTGGTACAGACATTGATTTAAGCAATATGTTACATACCACAGTTCTGCAATTTCATATTTGAGTCCCATCAGAGCTCTTGGGGAATACCATCTGGTCCTGGTGACTTATTAGTGTGTAATTTATCAATTTGTTCCAAAACCTCCCCTATTGACACCTCAATCAGGGACAGCTCCTCAGATTTGTCAACTAAAAAGAATGGCTCAGGTGTGGGAATCTCCCTCACATCCTCTGCAGTGAAGACAAATGCAGAGAATTTGTTTAGATGAATGTTCCCTCTGAAGCATCTGGCACCGGCCACTGTCAGAAGACAGGATACTCAGCTAGATGGACCTTTGGTCTGACACAGTATGGCCACTTTTATGTTCTTACATTATATCAAGTTGTCTTAATGCTAATAATTGATTGCTGAATATTTGTATAGCTGTGGGAGAACTCTTCTGGTGCCCTCAGCTGAACGACAGAGCCTAGTCCTGGAGTGGCTAGCAACAACACTGGAATGCCTCCAAATTCCACAGGTGGGGGGGGGGGCATTAGCCTATGAGTAATTAGTTCAGAAAGAAGCTGCTAACAGAAAATTGTCAAGTAAGAAATTTCTCATTCTAGTCAGTGACAACCACCAACTGTGCCTTTATTGCCTCAGAGAAGACCACATCTCTGCAAAATGTACCATTAGCCACTCCTTTCCCAGCCGAACTTGGCAAGAACAGGAGTTCAGGCTTAGGAAACATCTCATGGAGCATGCAATGAGGCTCCACTCTGACCCTGGCCAGTCAGACTGTCCTGTACAGTGGACAGAAGTCTTGAGAAGTGCATCTCCCAGCACCAGGATGTCTGACTCCGGGACAGGCAAAAGTAGAGCCAAGGACTCTTCTTTTGGGGCTCAACATAATAGCAGAAAACACTCTCACAGGCGGAAAGGTAAATCCCCATCTAAATCCATCATCAGGAGCACAGCTTTCTCCCCAGCACCATCCATGTTGGGTGAGTCCTCGTGTCCTGGTCCTAGAGACTCAGGGGTTCCTAAGACTCAGGCACATATGCTCAGAAGTCCACCAGCTCCGGCAGTGACTTCTGGATCAGGACAGACCGATACCTGCCAAAGCCTAACACCGGGAACCAAGAACAGAACCTTTGGTACTGACCAAGGCTATATGAGCAGAGCCTCAAACACAATGGTACCACTGCACTCTCATAAGGAAGTGCCACTCTCTAAAAGCCTCCCTGCACTAGCTCTGATGATGCACAGAGAGAAGACTCTGCTTCCCCCAAAAGTGGACTCTGGGTGGTATTTTTATCCTATGGATCGGTAGTCTCCAATCCTAGCAGAATTGATACTCATGAAGGAGATTTCCAAACCGACGGTCCAGAAGGACTATGAAAGGAGAGGTCAAAGACGTTAACCCACATAACTCTGTCACTGTGCAACATTAAACAGTTTTAATCAAGGCTTGAGGTTTGGTATACAGAGACCTCAGCCTGCTTTGTACCATGGCAAATACACCATTAAAAATCCTTGTAACCTTTTATTAAAGCTACTGGAAGAGAAGTAAAAACAGTTAAAGCATTTCAAATGGAAGACTTTTATTTTAACAACATCCCTTTTCCCTTTCCCTTTAGCTGGAGAGAGTCTTTATCAGCAAAAAAAAAAAAATGTCTGACAGTCTGCTAGATAGTAATAACTGTCCTTTGGGGGAAAAGAGAAGAAGATAGATGAGATGGAGTGGAGCTGTTATTGCTTCTGCTAAAGTCCGATCCCGTTTCCTAGAAGACAAAACAAATACAAAAGAGAAAAGAAAAGAATTGCAAAGACAGAAAATACAGCTTATGTCCCTGGTATTGACTCTCACTTTTAACCTCACTGCTGGGAAAAACACATGCGTGGCACAGAATCTTATCAGCCCCTCTGAAACCTGGCAAACTTGTACCAGCATTAAACTGTTTGAGGCATTGCTTTAAGATGCCTCTTTCTGGGTGTAGGCTTACAGCAGTATTGCAAAATATGCAGTCTCAGCTGGTTAAACCAGACTCTTATTAGGTAGAAGGAGAAAGGAGAGAGAGAAGAAAAAAGGACCCTGGATGAGGCCTAGCCTCTGTTCCTTGGGTATATATATGCCAACCCTAAGGAGAAAATATCACAAACAGCCCTACAAACCAAGGCTGCTACCACCACAACCCTTTTACCATCAAAAGGCATCAAGGAAGTGGCAGAAGGTGCAAAAAAATAAACACAATGCTCCTCCTTCCACCTTCACCTCCTTCCAAGCTCAGCGCCCTAGCAAAGATATTTTTGGTGGGACTTTTCAGAGCTGTGAACCTACTCACATGCCATCTCCTTTCAATATCTAGTTTGGTGACCACCTATCACTTCTTTCTCACAGCCGGAGTATGATAATGGACAAGTGGCTCCTCAGTTGTAACATGGAGATATTTTCCTGTTTCAAAGGGCTGTCATGAGATTAAATTAATTGAAAGTTTGTGAGGTGTACAGAAATGACCATGATGGGTAAGCATACAGTGTAAAGCCCTTATTCAGCAGAGCACATGAACACATGCTTAAGAACATTGCCATTCAGCACAGCCCTTTGCTGAGTGACTTCAAGGGGGCTTTAGCACATGCTTAAAGTTAAGCACATGCTTATGTTTTGCTGAATCAGGGCCTAAAAGCCTGTAAATAAAATTAAGCGAATCAAGCCCTCCAGAGTCAAATTCACTGCTCATTGCCCCATTGGTAAAGCCAGAGCCTAGAATCGACATGTTCCAAACTATTCTATACAGATTTCACACTGCCCTCCTCACTGAAGTAGCTGAGCCCCTTCCAGTAGTGCCTTAAGTGATCTGACTAACTTTCATTCTCTCCCCTGGGAAAATTGTGTGAAGAGGAGTGTATGGTGTTAGGAGGGTGGGGTGTTTTTATGTACATACATAGTTTGTCAGGGAAGACCAGGTGAAAGAAGTGTATCTTTCAATTTGAGCAGAAAGTGGTGAGGATTGTGATTATCATTAGTTCCTGTAGGACTTTGAGCCACAGTCTTGAACTGTCCCTTGAGAAAGCTCTGTCAGCTTCACAGACAAGACCAACCACCAAACCAGCATGAAATTTAAATTGATTAAAGCATGGCATCCAACAAAGGGTCATATTTACAGTGAGATCATACACCATGCTCTCACTCTGAGTATTACTTGGTTTAACATTTACGATTCCCTTCACCAAAAAATTACGAATGGGAGGACAATTCACTGAATATGGCAGTGTCATGCACTCTGCGTCAATAGTAGCATGATTTTTACACTGTCTATAAATATCACCCTATTTGATGGAGTAGCAATCATTCTGAATCTGAGCAATCAACATCGAGAAAGTAGAAGATCTAAAAAGTAGAGGCTGTACTGGAACAGATGGAATGTGATTGAATCCTATGTGCATCAGTCTTTCCTGTTTGTTCAGAAATTCTAATGAGATGAAAGCTGTAATCTATATGAGTATTCTTTGAAGATCACAGGGAACAAATGCATGTTGCCATAATTTATTCATGAATAAAAGATCATAGTATTCAATTGCAAATATTCAGTAATCATATTGTTCTCAAGTCCATATACATGACTGAAAACATTAAAATATTAATCTGTCTCCTAGAATCTAGCAAAAGATTTAAATTAGAAAAGGCATGAAAAGCAATGACATTTTAGAATTATTAGATTGTCTTCAAGGAACATTACATATTTGTTACCTTACCTGACCAAGGTTTAAATATAACCTAACATTTAAATTCCATTTTCTAAATATGTTAATCTGGAAAGACTGAAGAGATGAAATAATAAAGGTGTGACAGACAACTATTTTCTGGCATTGTAACCCTGAGCCTTGTCAGGTAGCTAAAAGATTAATAGCCAGTCACATAACAAGGGTAAGTATCTGCAGACCCATTTGGGAAGTATAGTTTGTGCATTGCAAATATCCACTATTGTTTTACATAGTTTCATAAAGTTTAAGGCTGGATGGGACCATCAGATCCTCTTGCCTGACTTCCTGAATACCACAGGCCAATACATGTTGTCCAGTTACCCCTATGTTGAGCCCAATAACTTGGGTTACATATAAAGCATTTCTATCCTCATGAGACTAAATTGTTGTGTTAAGTCCTCAGGAGACTAAACTGCAACAAGCAGAGAACCGGAGAGACACTGGGATACCACTGTGCCTTGCGGTCCCTGATATGCCCAGATGATCCTAGCAGGTGATGCACATTCCATGTTACAGAGGAAGGCAAAAAAAAAAAAACCACTCAAGATCCTGCCAATCTGACCTTGTGGAAAATTCCTTCCCAACCCCCAGATCTGGCAATCAGTATGACTCTGAGCATAAGAGCAAGAAACTCTAGAAAAACATGTGCAAGAGTGGATTCTCTGTACCATCACAGAGCACCGGGCCACCAAATCCAGTGTCCTGTCTACAGCTGTAGCCAATGTCTGATATTTCAGAGAAAGGCAGGGAAAAAACCCAGCATGCATTTGGCCAGTTGTGCATTTGGAGGTAGAGGGGGAATTCCATCCTGTCTCCTGCAGGCGACTAGCTGAAGCCCTGAAGCTTGAGGTTTATTATAGTCACCTTAATGCAGAGTTGCCAGTATGAGCATGTTGAGGGCAATGCAGGCAATCCTGTTCTCCCCGTGGCCCATGAAGGAAGGGAATGAACAGGGGGAGTCAGAGACTCCAAGGCCAGAAGGGACCACCATGATCATCCAGCTTGACTCTGCACACACACAGGCCATAGAAGTTCTTCCAGAAGCTGGATCAAAGTGTATCTTTTTAAAAGACATCTAATCTCACTTTAAAGACTCCAAGTAATGGTGAGCCCACTGCCTCCCCTAGTGAACTGTTCAAATGTTTAATTATCTTCACTGCTAGAAAATTGTCTTATGTCAAGGTGAATTTGTCCAACTTCATCTTCCAGCATTGGATCTTGTCATGCCTTCATCAGGAAGATTGAAAAACCTTCCTCCACCCTGACTATCAGATATCTTTTCTGTGTGCTAAGTTCCTGTACAATGTGATTGAGTCACCTTTCAATCTTCTCTTCAATAAGCTGAATAGGTTGAGCTCCTTAAGCCTCACATCGTAAGATTTATTTTCCAGCTCCTGGATCGTTTTTGTGGCCTGCCTTTGAACTCTCTCCAATATTTCCACATGCTTCTTGAAGTGTAGACACCAGAATTGGACATGCTGTTCTAGCAGCTGTCTTACCATAGCTGTGTACAGGGACAAGATCACTTCCCCTTTTTATATATCTAAGGGTCTCATTAGCCCATCTTACCACACTGAGAGCTCATGCTGCGCTGTCCATCTATGATGAGCCCTAAGTCCTTCTCTTAGTTGCTACTCTCCAAGACAGTCTCCCAACCTATAGGCATAGCCTGCATTTTGTGTTCCCAGATGTATTACCTTCTATTTGGCTGTATTAAAACGCAATTGTGGTGTTTAATGAGGTGATTCAGATCTTCCTGTGATGCTTGCCTGTTATCCTTATTTGCTACCTCACCAGTTTTCGTGTCATCTGCAAACTTTACCAGCAAAGATTTTATAGCATTGTCTAGATCAGGGATGGGCAAACTACAGCCTGTGGGCTGGATCCGGCCCGTCAGGGCTTTCAATCTGGCCCGTGGGATTGCCAGCCCTGTGGCGTAGTGGGGCTAAGGCAGGCTCCCTGCCTGCCCTGGCCCCGCGCCGCTCCCGGAAGCGGCTGGCACCACGTCCCTGCAGCTCCTGGGGGAGAGGGAGACAGAGGGCTCTGTGTGCTGCCCTTGCCTGCAGGCACCGCTCCCCGCAGCTCCCATTGGCCGGGAATGGGGAACTGTGGCCAATGGGAGCTTCGGGGCTGGTACCCGCAGGCAAGGGCAGCGTGTGGTGGAGCCACCTGCCCTGCCCCACCCCAACCCCAGGAGCCACTGCCGGACATGCTGGCCACTTCTGGGTGCGGCGCGTGGCCAGGGCAGGCAGGGAGCCTGCCTTAGCCCCGCTGCGCGCCGCTGCCACCCTGGAGCCGCTCGAGGTAAGCAGCACCGGGCCGGAGCCTGCACCCCGAGCCCCTCCTGCACCCCAACCCCCTGCCCTGAGCCCCCCTGCACTTTGCACCCCCTCCTGCACCCCAACCCCCTGCCTTGAGCCCCCTGCCGCACCCCAACCCCCTGCCTTGAGCCCCCGCTGCACCCCGACCCCCTGCCCTGAGCCCCCAACCCCTGCCACACCCTGCACCCCTCCTGCACCCCAACCCCTTGCTCTGAGCCCCTTCCACAAACCGTACCCCCTCCAACACCCCAACTCTCTGCCCCAGCCCTACATTCATGGCCCTGCATACAATTTCCCCACCCAGATGTGGCCCTTGGGCCAAAAAGTTTGCCCACCCTTGGTCTAGATCTAAATAGCATTGGACCAAGAATTGATTCCTGGGAACCCTGCTAGAAATGGCCCCACTTGTTGATGTCTCCCCATTAATAATTACACTTAGAGATTTGTCAGTGAGCCAATGTTTAATCTGTCTAATGTGTGCCCTGTCAAATTCTTTGGAGAAATACAAGTATATTATATCAACACTATTGCCTTTATCCACCAGCCCTGTAACTTGTCAAAAAATAACAGATTTGTTTGACAAGACCTAATTTCCATGAAACCATGTTGACTAGTATTAATTATATATAATTTACAGTTATAGTCAGTATTTTGCAATAGCCTTGCTGAGACCTTATCAGATATGAGACAGAATTTTGTCTCTAATTAACCAATCTGTTAACTGTTCAGATCATACAATTTATTGTATAGATTGTAACATAATAGTCAATAGTTTCATTTTGCAGCTGGCCTCATGTTTAAAAAAAATAAAAAGCTGCTTTCCCAAGTACATGGATCAAAGTATTCTTGGAATTTTGGACTGACTTTGTCTAGCTGTTTTAGTCCTCTTCATGCTCTGACTAGAAAGTATCCGAGATCCCAATGCCTCTGGACCTGCCACACAAAGCAATGTGGAGACTTGCATACTTTCTGATTTCTTTTAAAGATAACTTTCTTCCAGGGAAATTAACAAGTGCTGCATTCACCTTCAGTTCTCTTCAACATTCCCTTCCAGGTGGAGACATTTAGGTGGGTTTATTTCTTCATTTTTGTCAAAAAGTAGTTTACTTCACAGGAGTGCTGGTAAGCGACTGAGCTTTATTTCCTTTCCCTAATCACATGACATGGGTCAGAGTTACAAAAAGATACATGTTAAAGGTCAATAGCCATTGAATCCATTGAATGTGGGGAAAGTGGTAGCTTGATGAATCAAGATGAAGAGGGCATTCCAAGCAAAGGAGCCAGTATTGAAAAAAGCACAGAGATGAGAATGGAAGGAGGAGTTGAATAGAGCCTTGATTCTGGCATCATTGGTGGAGCAGAATGGGTGGAGGAACCTGATAAACAAAATGATCAAATACAGTAGAACCTCAGAGTTACAAACACCTCGGGAATGGAGATTGTTCGTAACTCTGAAATGTTTGTAACTCTGAACAAAACGTTATGGTTGTTCTTTCAAAAGTTTACAACTGAACTTTGACATAATACAGCTTTGAAACTTTACTATGCAGGAAAAAATGCTGCTTTTAACTGTCTTAATTTAAATGAAACAAGCACAGAAACAGTTTCCTTACTTTGTCAAATCTTTTTTTAATCTTTCCCTTTATTTTTAGTAGTTTACATTTAACACAGTACTGTACTGTACAGTATTTGCTTTTGGGGGGGGGGGAGGTGGCAGGGGTTGCGTGCTGCGTACCTACAGTTCCAAATGAGGTGTGTGGTTGACCGATCAGTTCGTAACTCTGGTGTTCTACTGTAACTATAGTTATCAAGTAACCATAATGCACAATTGTGTGACTTTAAGATTACATTACTGTGATATACTGAACAGGTTAATCTGCCTCCTATAACTATAGGATCCAGCAGTAAATGGCTGAGGATGGGTAGAAGAGCTTCTGTTTATCTGTTGCTTCACATTGAGTGAAATGCACCACTGCTGCAGATGGCCAGCACAAAGCCTGATGTTGCTATTTAAAGTCAAAATTGACTAGTTCTTAAATATATTTTGAGTTTGTATTGCCCTATGTAGAGTCTTGACTGCTTAAAATCAGAGGTTATGGTGAGGCTCTTGGGATCAGAGCTCTCTTGAGGTAGAAGAGTTACTCCTGATGCTCTCCTACTAGAGCCCTAGTTTTGACAAATGTGTTCCCTTTGGAACCTGGAAGGTCCAGTGATTGGGTGTCATTCAGTGATGTGCTCACAAGGGCTCCTCAGAGCTATTTATTAGAATGCAGTCACCAAGTGGAAGGCAAGATTAGGGCAACCTGGATACTGTAAAATCATCTCGCCTCAAGACGGCTTATCTCCATGGCTCACAGTAATACTTCTGAAGAACAATTTTTGTTGTCATTGGAAATGATCAGATTACACCAAATGGCTGTTTTGTTTTGTGTTTTAATGCATTTTCCCACGGAAGAACAGTCCTGGACTCTCCTATTATGTCTTCACCCAGCCTCCTTCGAAGCACACAAGTCAAAGACAAAGGATATAACACATAATATACTCTGTATATTTTTTTAAGTAACAAAGTATAATTATTACCTGCAAAGTGCACCTAATGCCAGTCTGTTTGCCAGATGATGTTGCCTCCCTAAGTTAAAGTTCTGAGAATGTTTCATAAGCACTGGAATGGGTTACCTAGGGAGGTGGTGGAATCTCCATCCTTAGGGTTTTTAAGGCCTGGCTTGACAAAGCCCTGGCTGGGATGATTTAGTTGGGGGTGGTCCTACTTTGAGTAGAGGGTTGGACTAGATGACCTCCTGAGGTCTCTTCCAACCCTAATCTTCTATGATTCTATGAACTAAATTCTTTAGTCTCTCATGCTCCTTCTTTTCGAGCACAACACAGCTCTGGTGCCAGGAGTCCATTTAGAGGCAGTGTGGTCGAGATTATAGGGCATTGCACTGGGAGTCAGGAGACATAGGTTCTATTCTCAACTCTGCTACTAGCCTTCCATATTAGTTCCTCTGTTTTGTTCCTTTTTGTTCCTCTGTTTCCTCTTTGCCTGTCTTGTCTCTTTAGATTGTAAATTATATGGGGCAAGGACTGTCTCCTACTATGTGTTTGTGCAGTGTCTACACAAATGAGCCACAATCTCAGCCAAAGCCTCCAGGCACTACTAGTATTTTTATTTTTCATGAGATTAATTGATTTTATTGCTGCTTTTATGTAAGGAGCCAAAAAATGTATTGCAGGCAGAATCCTAATACATGTATATTATGATTATCATTATTACCACTGTGGTTGTATGTGGAAGACCATCCTCATTTTCTGAAGGCAGAAGTATAACTAATCTTGTTTATATTATTGTCAATTATTTCAGCTCTCTTAATCTCAGAATATATTCAGAAATTGCTTTTGTTGAATCTGGGAATGTTGTTAAAAATTCACTTTCAGGAGTAAATACTGAGATCTCAGAATGGCATGATACACCTAAAATTAAACCCACATTCCTGCCATTTTACTGCTTTCAGAGGTCATTTGTTGATCTCTGTCAAGTTTTTAAAAGACAGGTCTCCACATCACAAATGATACTACATGGCCCCCTTTTCTTTAGTCCCAGCAGAGAGGCCAAGGATTGAATGTTCATGGGGATTAAGCTATTCCCTCATCCCTAAGGCTGGGTCCTTTGAGTCACTAACTTTATCAATCTCTCTTGCTCATTAATAGGATAAAATGGTTCAGGAGAACATAAGCCTGTGGGTAATAGACAAATACACTTAACACAAAAGAGGGACAAATTTTAATATAACATTCATTGACTTTGTATATTCCTTAATATTGTTCACAGCCTTCACCTTTACATGTCTCTTCTAAGACAGAAAGAACAAGTGTTAGAAGAATAAGAAACACAGATTTGTTCCCAGCTATTCCCAGTTTCCAATATATGAGGAAGGCAACATATTTTACTTCATGTCGAGTCATGAAATACTTTTCAATAGGAACCTCTGGACAGCTGAAAATGTAGCAACTTCTCCCTGTTGTTCAGAAACAAATTCCATTAAAATGATAGGTGACGTTGCCAAGAGCTCATGCTATGTCTAATAAGGTTATTGTGCTGGTGATATCTGACACCTTACTGTAAATGTTCCCTTCAACATTCCAGTTTCCAAAGGTTGTTTGTCAATTATGAAGTAATGGCCTGATTTTCAAAAGTTCTGAGTTCCCACAAATCCCATTGACGTCAATTGGTCCGTCAGGCACTCAGTACTGTCAAAACTCAGATATGAGCTCCTGATAAAAGACTTTTCTGGGGTCAGGAGTAGGAAAAAGGATTGGAAGGTGTTTAAAAGGAAATAAAACTTGGAGGAAAGGCCTGGAGGAAAGGCTTGGAGGAAAGGCTGTTTTTCTGAAGGCTACATTTAACTGTTTCTATTGGCTTAAGTTTTTCTTTTCCTTTCCTATTTGTTGAGTACTACTAAGCACTATATTTCCCTGCCTGGCTGAAAAACCGAGCTAAAGGCAACCACCATAGTAGCATCAATACCTTTACAGAGAAGGTAATTAATAATTGGAACAACTTACCAATGGCCATGGTGAATATTCCATCGCTGAAAACTTTTAAATCAAGATTGGATGTTTTTCTAAAAGAGTAGCTCTAGTTTAAGCATAGCTGTTGAACTTGAAGCAAGAAGTAATGCAGGGAAGTCCAATGGCCTGTGTTATGCTGTAGGTCAGACCAATCTATTGCAATGGTTCCTTCTGGCCTTAAAAATCTATGAATTTATAGTGTGCTGTATAGAGTATTTAATCCTGTTCCTTACGTACTGACAGAGTATGCAGCTCTCCTACATGTAAATTACTGTCAATGAAACAAGCTTAAAAAATGGTCCCTCAATAGATGTCAGCTATCACCTTAAGTGTTGTTGGTTGCTTATCTGTGCTTTGAGGTGTCTGGTTAGTTCTGAGTGACCCAAACTATTTTACAAACTGGCCATTCAATAAAATAATNTTGTGCCCCCCCCCCCCCCCCCCGCAACTCCCTTTTGGGTCAGGACCCCCAGTTTAAGAAATGCTAGCCTCCCCTGTGAAATCTGTATAGTATAGGGTAAAAGCCCATAAAAGACCAAATTTCACAGGGGGAGACCAGATTTCACGGTCCCTGACACGTTTTTCATGGCTGTGAATTTGGTAGGGCCCTACTCATGCCTCTAGAGAAGACAGGAAACTCTGGATATTCATGGAGCATTGGCATTCTATTTGCAGAGGACAAAGCCCTTCAGGAAATCTCCTAGACTATTAGTCTCCTTTGAACTTACGAAATATGAAGCAGTCTCCTTGCAGAGACATTTTAAATGGATTTCAGGTTGCATCCTGCTTTGTCATGGGCTGATGTCTACCCCTTCCCCACAGGGTGTGACAGTCCACTCAACCAGAGCTCAAACTACATCAGTAACTTCATTTCATGGAGCTCTGTAGTGGCAATATGGGTCTCTGCACACTTTTACTAAGCATTACACCCTCATGCAAACTTCTTCAGTACAGTGGTCCTACAGTCTGTGATACAGCAGGGTTCTTCACACTTTCCTCATTAATGAATACTGAGTTACCTCAGGTGGAATACACATAGGGACTATCATTCAAAGAAGAAATTCTAGTTATTTACCTTACAGTAACTGGAGTTCTTCAAGGTGTGTGGTCCCTATTTGTGTATTCCACTACCCACCCTCCTCCTTCTCTGCTTTGGATCTTTTCCTCAGGGGTTTCATAGTTGAGAAGCAACTCCATTCTGCCCCTTATGCCCTTGGTTCAGAACACAAGGAGGTCTAGGGCTCAGGCGTGGACCAATGGACTCTACTAATGAAAAACCTTCTGGTCACAAGCACATGGAGCACATGCTTATTTTGAATGGAATCCGTGCCGGTGCTAGCCCATTGGGGGCCCTAAGCAGGAATATTTTGCCCCTCCCCACAACACATACTAATAATTAATAGAGAAGCAACTTGAGCAGCTCAGGGCCTTAAGCAATTGCTTAGTCTGCTTATGCCTAGTGCTTGCTCTGAATGGAATACGGTATATACAGAGGCCACACATCTCAAAGAACTGTAGGTACTGTAAGTTAAGTAACCACAATTTCCCCAGCAATCTTTACCCCCCAAGAGTGTGTGTGTCCTTTTGAAATCTAGCCAGTTTTTGTTCTGAGTTTTTTAGCCCTGCAAGTCCAAAACAAGTTTGGAGAGCTCCCCAACGGGTCAGAGTCAGAGAATTAAAGTGAATGACTTTGGCATTGTACCTGAAGCGTTAGCAGAGCAGTGTATCAAGATTCACCACCCACTTCCTGCATGCTTTTCCTAACAAATGTGCCATGGAATTGATTCAGTATATGCATACAGAAAACATTATAATAACCAGGTCAGGATACAGTATTCATAAATTATTACAGGCAGCTTCCAATCTGCCACAATATCAACCTGAAATTTTAGAGAACTCACAGTAGTCATTTGAAATATACATGTGCAAAGCCTGATTAAACTTCAGAAGGTCACATTTGTCATTCTCCAGTGAACGAGTGTTCTCATTAGCAACTGTCTCAAGCTGGTTCTGTGCAATGTCCTCAGAATGTGTTGCTATTGCTATGTGGTAACTTATCAGTATTATTTTGTTACCACTAACAACTTGATTTGTATACTGTGGCACCTTTGAGGGGCTTCATATAGGAATAAACTGTATACTGGTTACACAGTAATTATGTAGGTTCTGAAATTGTGATCTGCCAAGCCCCCTCTGGCGGGCTGCTGAATGAAACCTTTTGAACAGTAGAGGATATTTGTCCCTGGCACCCACCTCCCCTCCAGACAATCTCTCTATAACAGGGTGATCTACCCCTTTAGTGGCCTGGGCCTTCATTAAGCAGGTGCAGCTGAGGAAGGGACAGGTTTTCCCTATAAAGAATGGGGCTGTCAGTAAGGAAGGAGGGATTAGAGCGGCAGTGAGATGCTGCCAGAGACTCCTGGGGGAAAAGGGCCTGCAGGGATCAAGCCCTGGGAGGTGGTGCTCATCTAAAAGAACAAGGAAGAACCCTGCAGTAAGCCCTGAAGCAGGACGGTGAACTCAGAGAGGCAAAGGGGAAAATCTCCTAGGAGCTCTAATCCACGGTGGGCTGAGAAATTAGTTTTGTTTTTTGCCTATGTCTGGCAAATAAAATGTGCCTGGAAAGAGACTCTGGGTGTAGCAGTGGGTCCTTCATGGTCTAGGAGGAGCCGGCTCCTTACAGTCTCGTACTAAGGCTATGTCTGCATTACAAGCTTGGGGTGTGATTCCCCTGCTTGTGTACACATATTCGCACTCGCTCTCATTGAGCTAGCGTGAGTATAAATAGCAGTGTAGCTGCAGTAGCACAGATAGCACCTGCAGAAGCACAGGTGAGCCACGCCAAGTACAAAACTGCCTGAAACCTTTCCCAGACCTGAAACAGAGCTCTGTGGCTCTCCAAAGCTTGTCTCCTTCACCAACAGAAGTTGGTCCAGTAACAGATACTAGCTCACCCACCTTGTCTCTCTAGTTTGTCATAGATTCAGAGCTCTTTATTTGTTCCCTGTTTAATAAAGGATATATGTTTTCTTCAGAATGAGAAAGTACAGGGCTGGTTTTAACAATACCAACAAAAGTATTGGGAACCCCTTAGTATTGCTATGATGTTTGCCACTCATGATCCAGTACCAAGTGGCATGGAGAATGAGTTGCTTTGTGCCAGCAGAGCACTTCAGTAATAAATGGTTTGGCCACCTATGGAATTGGGTTGTTTTTGTCTGTAGTTCTGACAGGCCATAGGCTGTTCTCTGGCATTGCAAGTGTTCGACTTCTACTGACCATCTTTACCTGACCCACTCAAACCTTAGCTGTAACATCGGTCTTGTCCACAATGAATGGATTTTCTTTTTCCTGTCTTGACTTGGAATTCTGTCATCTCTGAAAGGCATTGTGCCACGAAGTGGCTTTTCAGGCCACATTTAAAATAGTCAATTATCCTCAGACCTGCCCAATGTAAGCTCTGGATCACTAAGTGCTCTTCTCCAGAACTTGGTTGATAAACCACATTTCACAGTTTGCACCTTGAGCTCATGAGCCAAGTCAGCAAACTCACCCATTTTTATGCCAGATTAATGTTCAAATATGTCACCTAATTTTTGTCTCACTAATCTGATATTCAATATACCATATTCTTTTTTGGTTAGAAACAGTCAGAACACTAAAGGCTTTTTCAGGAGAATCTGCATCTTTGCCAGATAAACATTGTTTACTTACTCCTAGGGGAATTCTGTGCCACTGTGCACATTAAGAATTTATGTCCTCCTGCACATTTTTTTCCCTGCAGAAAATATATTTTGCCAGAGAAGCACTGCAGGTACACCTTTCTCCCACCAGGGGCTGCTGTGGCACCAGAGGAGAGGGCAGCCAGCTTACAGGCCAGAGCTTCCAGCCACAGAGAGGGAGGGTGAGGCCAGGTGAGGAGGCACAGGATGTGGGGGGGTGGACAGACCAGGGCATATGGGGCTGATGGTAAGTCACATAGACGGGGGTTCAGAAGGGCTAGTGGGGGGACAGACTGGAGTGGGGGCATAGAAGCTAGTGAGGTGATGGAATTGGCCCAGAGCTGAATGGGAGTGGGTACAGGGCCACATGGGGATGAGGGGAGGGGAGGGAGGGTGGCTGAGTGCAGGTGCAGGGACACATGGGGTTGGGGGCAGATGTGCCTGACTGAATGGGAGAGGCTAGGGGTCAGCCAGAGTCTTCATGGGGGAGGCTCCCCAACTCTCTAACAATCCCTCCCCCTGAAAAAAAATTCTCTTCCATACTTCTCCCACCCACATCCAACAACCCTTAGGATCACACCCAGACTCCTTCCCAGCAATTATTTCCCTCATGCTCAGCTCCTCCAAGCCTTTGCACTGCTTCTGAGGGGTGCAGGAAATACATTTCTGTATTGTAGTTTAAATGAATTATTACTCAGAGTTCTGTATTAATATGCCTAGTAAGGAATCTAGTTGTCCAAAAACATTTCCCAAATCTTTTTTTGTTGTCCGTATTGTTACAAACATACTTGCTGACAGGTATTTTGAAATAAATGACCAAAAATAATTGAAACTGGTGTGATTATATTGTGTTACTTTGACAAATAAAATATGCAGAATTTTGCAGAATTTTAAAATATTGTGTGCAGAATTTTTAATTTTTGGTGCACAGTTCCCCCAGGAGTAATAATATAGCAGAAATGCAACTTGTTATTAGACTTTCAATGTTGAGCATGGCCAACAGTGCGCTGAATCTGCTTGTACATTTCTGCCCCCCCAGCGAGCAGCTGCTTCAACTTCATGGTTATTAGTTAGTGGGTCTAGTGAAGACCCACCAAATCGACAGCAGATCGCTCTCCAGTTGACCCCTGTACTTTACCCCCGACAAGAAGAGTAAGGTAAGTCAATGGGAGAGTTTCTCCCGTTGACACCCCTCCCCCCCCACGGTGTAGACCCTCTGATAACTCGACCTAAGGTACGTCGACTCCAGCTACGTTATTCAAGTAGCTGGAGCTGCGTAGCATAGGTTGACTTATCACGGTAGTGTAGACATAGTCTTCATAAAAATAAAGCCAGGCCCATACTCAGGTACCAAGGTAATGCTCTCTTTTTAGCTGAGCTCTATGCTCTTAACAGCTTATGCACTAGACTAAAGTCCAGCAGGTCTGGGGGTCTTAGATTGCAACTCTGTGGTAACCTTGAAGAGACATATCATTACATCCATCCCCAATATGAGAAGAGGCCATTTAAAAATAATTCTGAAAAGACCTAAATAAAATATTGTTCTAAATACAAAATATGTATGCACTGTAATTCATCTTTTTCTTCTCCCTTTGACCTTCATCAAAGACACCTCAGCACCATGTTTATCCCAGACACCTCAGCACCATGTTCATTCAGCACTCATCTTACAGCACAGCTTGTGTTCCTTAATGGATGCCCTTGCACCTCATGCAAGAGGAATTATAAGAGGGCCAGATCCTCTGACGTTAGGGTGGCGCAAAGTAACCATAGCAAAGTTCTGTCCCTAAACAGCAAGTTTGCCTTTTCACGTTCATACTGTAGACTTAATGGTCCTGGTTCTCCACTTCCTTACATCTTGTGTAGCATGGATGCCTGCGAAAAATGGATGAAAAATGCCACAGGATCAGAATTTTCAACCCAACTACTCCAGTGGTAGCATTTTACTGCAACTTTCCACAAGTATAAATCTCTGCATGGAGAACAAGGCAGTGGAGAAAAGTATCTTAATTGTGAGGGTAGCCTGTGGCCTCAGTCCTATTGAGAACAATAGATGGCAGCCATTTTGAAGGAGGGCAGTTCTTTGTGGAATTCTGTAAAGCAGAACATATTTATTTTGCCTCTGCTGAAGAAAAAGTAGCAATAAATGTCCACTAATCCTAAAATGAAAAGTCTAATACAGGTGTTAATTTTCTTAAAGGAACCATTTTAAATTTTAATTCATAAACTAATATATTCACTCATAAAGCCTCAGAAATTATGTCCTCAGTGTAAGTACTGTAATATGTACGTATGATGTATTTTCAATACACTTTTAAATATGCAGCCACAACAGGCACTTCCATAGTGAAATTCAAGTACTTTATGGTCACTGGTACCAAACTACCCCATATTTCTCAGGTTCTCAATCCATTTTTCCTTGCTGGAAAGAAGCGGATGCAGCAGTGTTTATCTTCTGGGTTTTCTGATTTTTTGCATCATAAAGTTGTTTTTACATGGAATTTGGCTGTTTGTTACCCAAAAGATGTTAGCCTAGGTAAAGTCCCTACAAGTATGAGATCCTGTGTTTTCAAGCGCTTCAAGAATTGGTCCATGAATTTTTTATTCTTACTCCTCTCTAGTTTCTGGTGGTCCATAGCAAATGTCTATTATAGATTTGACTTTGTTTTTCAGTCTTTGTATCCTAACTCAAGGTACTGCACCACTATACTCTTTGCTGTCAAATTGTCTCTCAGTGGCATCATAAATACTTATCAGATATAATATCACACCTGCACTGCTTTTTCCCTTTCCCTCTCCCCTATGATAGTTTATACCCATCAGTTCTGACATTCTGTTTTATTGACATTCTACACTATATGAACTCTGTCTCGGATATTTCTTCAGTTACCTCATGGGACTTTCTCAGACTTGCTACCTGTTTTAATGTGGGGTTGAAAATCATCCTGTTCATAGTTTAGTCCTGATGAGACTTACTTCCTTTAAAACTACACCACAGAGGGCAAAACACCAATTAGATGTCTTATGTTCTATATGAGACTCTTGTACCTTAGCAACCACCAAAACTGCTATAGATTTTCAACGTCAAAAAGAGCACAGTAGGAGGGAGAAGTACAAAAAACTTGCCTAAGGTTTACAGAACACAACTTGTTTTTTTAATGCTGTCATAACTTAGGGCCCAATCTTGCCTCCATTGAACTCAGTGGGAGTTTTGCATTGAGTTCAGTGATATCAGAATTAGACCCTAACATTTTAACATGCAAACTTTCTATGAATTGTCTTGGTATGTTTTCTTTTATGAAACATGAAGCTTCTATTGAGTTGAAATTCTCTATCATTTTATGTGCCCAATGTTTTCAGCACTTTATTTCACAGCACTATTATTGGCATCACAGTGATAATTATTTAACTGGGGAGATAATTTCAGTGACATGCTGAAAATTCTCTGAATTCTAAAGTCTTTTGTATACCACAAGAACATTGATTTTCAACATGTGTTAGGCAACAATGACTGGAAAAATATATTGCAAACTCTGTCTTTCCTTTATTCAATACTCTGCAAAACACAACCAACAAAATCAATTTCCCTGAAAAGGGTCTTTATAAGAGCATCAATCCGAGCATCCTGGCCAAATGCCAATCTAGGTAATTGCTTTCCCCCTACTTCATTTCCCCCTGCAGTTTCAGCTGGATACACAATTCTTTACTTCCTCCTGCAAAAGCTATGGAGTGTTGCTCTACATTATCCAGACACTATGTTCCTTTGAAGAGGTAACTGTATTTCAGTGGTGGACTAAGTGAACCCTGCATGTTGTTTATATATCAATTTGTCTGTGAAGTGCTTTAACATCCTTCAGAAAGACAACTGTTGTTAGCAACATTTTATTTTATTAATAATGGGCAATATAATGACACACAATGTCAATATTGTTGATTTGGATTCCTGAAATGGACGTTGGACTCCAAAGTGGCCCACTGAATAAGGCACTTGAATGACATGGGTTCAGTTCTCAACTCCACTACTGGCCTGTTGTACGTGACCTTAGGCAAGTCACTTTGATGTCCAGATTTGTAGCAGTTTCCCCATCCATAAAATGAGAATGGCATTTCTCTTTTGTATAGTGCTTTGAGATCTCTGAATGAAAAGAGCTATATAAGTTCTCTTCTTATTTACTTATTTATTTTTATATGATATGGAAAAAGAACAAGCCCCTCATTATTAAATATGGATCTTGTGCTATGTGCAGTTTCAAAGCCCCTTTGTGTTACTATCTATCTTACTCTTGATCTTTGCACACATGATGTGTAAACTGCTACAAATCTGATAATGCCTAGGTCATTCACCCTCTTCCTCCTACTCTTTGCAATCACCACAACCTTGATCTGTACCTTTGCACATATGCATTATGAGATGGTCTTTCATTACACAATCTCTTATCAAAGGGCAGTCATGTACTAATTGGCAAATATATACAATAATTTACAGACAAATTGTGGAAAAACAATACATGATCTGTATTAAAAACTGGACGATCACAAGGGGGCGAAATTAAAGTTGCACAGTCATTTCCTGCCTTTCCTGTCGATTAAGTGCTTGACTGTGCAACATTAATATTCTTTTCAGGTGGTTTGGTTTTGAAATGTAATTTCTTAAGTCATTAAATGAGCAAACATAAAAAGAACAAATTCCATCACATGGAACCATATTTCACCTGCAGGGTGGAAACTTTAGGTCTACCACATAGGTTTCTACCACTTGAGCTAAGGAAATAACGGACTAGCCACTAGAGGGATGAGGTAAACAGTACACAGGTATTTTCTTCACACCAGAGGAATGCTGAGGCTCAGGAATCCTGAATTCTATTTCTGATTCTGGAGAGGCGTGTTACTGTAGTAGTTGGAGGCCTTTCTTCCCCATTTCCTCCTCCCTCCAGCTTGCCCCCTTCTGCCCTTGCCCCACTGCTGTAATATCCCACTTGGTTCCTAACCTGCTTCCAGCCTGCCCTATTCCCTTTTATTCCTCTTCCCCTACTCCAATCTTTCCCGGCTCCTCTCTGCTTTCCATTTAGGCAGCTTCCTTTTCCTCCACTCTGCCTGGACACCAGCAGGGGGAGCATAGAGAGCACAGGGGATCTAGAGGAACAATTGCTCAGCCCTGTGCTGGAGCATACCCAGTGAGTTCTGGGGGGTGGAGCATGCTCAGTTCAGACAGAATGTTTGGAGAATTTAGCTGACAGTCTTTAATGAGCATGAACAAATGGTGATTTTCCAGGGTTTATAAATTGGTTTCACAAGGATGGCAAAAAGCACCTGCCTGAGGCCAGGGTGACAATCCTGGAAAATTTCAAAAGTCCCTGCTCCAAAACATGGAAGCACTAATAAGAATTTTTGAACATGAGCAAATCAGAGTATATTTCCCTAGCCTCATTCGTTGCAATGGCAAAATTGTTATTGCTGAATCTTTCAACAAAATTCGGCCTGAGGCAGACCCCCCCTGCCCGATTTCCAGCATGGAATATTTCAGCCCAAATGGCATGGGTGGCAGGTATAATAGGCCAGGGGAAGTTAAGCCTCCCCAAACAGGATGCAGTGCACCTCCCTTTGGGGGTGTGCTGCCAGTCTGCTGCCCTTGGAGTGCTGCTGCTGAAAGGGTGTCAAGGCCATGGCCCCACCCACGCTCCGCCCTGAGGCCCTGCTTCAGACTCCTGCTCTTCCCCCGTGGCCCCTCGGGGGAGGGGGCAGAGAGACCTGTGGGCCAGGGTCAGATGAGAAAATAATATTCCCTTGCTTACTGCTACCTGAGTTCTACCATGTGTGCCCCCCCCCCTTCCTGGCTCTTGCCTTTGTGTGCTCATGCTGCTCCTCTTCCCGACCCTGGTCCGCCGCTTGCACTTCTCCACTGCTTCCCCCCTCCCGCCCATCCCTCTTTGCCCCTTTCCCCGCGGTCCCCTCCACTTGCAGCTCGCACTTCCCCACCGCTTCCCCCGAGGCCCCCGCCTCCCAGCCTGCCGCTCATGCCTCTTCACCTCCTGAGAGGCAGAGAGACGCAGGCAGCGGGCAGGGGCCCTCAGGGGAGGAGGCAGAGAGAGGCGTGGGGGGGGGGGCTTGGGGCAGGGGGAAGAGAGAGGAGGCAAAGAGAATCATAGAATATCAGGGTTGAAAGGGACCTCAGGAGGTCATCTAGTCCAACCCCCTGCTCAAAGCAGGACCAATTCCCAACTAAATCATCCCCGCCAGGGCTTTGTCAAGCTTGACCTTAAACAGGGCCGGCTCCAGGCACCATCTTAACAAGCAGGTGCTTGGAGCGGCCACTCGGGAGAGAGGCGGCATGTCCAGCTATTCGGCGGCAATTCGGCGGAGGGTCCCTCACTCCCGCTCGGAGCGAAGGACCTCCTGCCGAATTGCCGCTGCAGATTGCGATCGCGGCTTTTTTGTTTTGTTTTGTTTTGTTTTTGGCTGCCTGGGGCAGCAAAAACCCTGGAGCCGGCGCTGACCTTAAAAATCTCTAAGGAAGGAGATTCCACCCCCTCCCTAGATAACCCATCCCAGTGCTTCACCACCCTCCTAGTGAAAAAGTTTTTCCTAATATCCAACCTAAACGTCCCCCACAAGAGGCACAAGCGGTGGGCAGGGGCCTCTGAGGAGGGGGTGAAAAGGCACGGTGGTGGGTGGGGAAGGTCTCGGGGGAGGGGGCTGAGCAGGCCCTGGGGCGTAGTGGGGGAGGAGGCTGAGTGGGGGTGGGCCTCAGGGCAGAGCACGGGATGTGGCCACAGTCTGGGCGCTGGTGGCCCCCCCTTCTAGGGAGCTTCCAGCACTCAGGCCCAGCCTCCCCAAGTGCGGGAGTCATGCGCCATCCATGCCAAATGGTTAATATTTGGCTAACTTAAAGGCAATTGAAAACAGAGCCTTATAATGTAAAGTGTTAATCAATCTTAACTGTAGGTTGTGCCACCTACCAACTCCACCTATAAATCTCCTCCTACAGCCCATATAAGAAGGATGAACAGTGATTGGGGCAGCTGGGAGTTGAGGGTTTGTATCTGGCCCATATCAGGAGAGCAGGAAGGTAAGCCAGTAGCTCAGATCTATAAGTAGAGGGCAGAGCTGAGGGTTATCTCTCACCCAGACATGAGCAGGGTGTCCAACTGTATCAGGAATTGGACATAGGTACTCTTTTTGGTTTGCGTAGAGAAGAGAGCTGATTTAGGAATAGTTCTAAAATGTTAACTGAGAATTTTCTAACTGATTTCCACTCAGCTATAAAATTGTAGATTTATTTGTGCATTAATGAACTTTTTGCTTGCGTAATAATAAACTTACCTTAAACTTTAAGTATAGATCTCAGTAAACCACTTATTGATTACTGAGGAAAAATATTAACCTCAGTAAAACAAAGGGCAATACTTTTCTAAAATAGAATAAGTGTCATCACTGGCAAAAGATCTGAATGTCGATATGCTTAGATTAATTGACTTCTAGTTAATTTGAAATCACATGGGGTTGATGGGTGTCTTAACAAAAAATGTAGTTGAGTGAGATGCTGGCAGCAGTGGCTGACTTTAATAATGGCAAACAAAAGGCATTGTTGAAAATATCAGTAAAGACCCAGGATTAAGAAATCAGGGCTAGTAATAAATTATCAGAAGTTAATGATTGCTGTGACTGACACATTTTATTTTAAGGTTACTCAATAAGAGAAATGTCTTGCATTTTGTGTGTATTTATTTCTAATGGCATCAGAGGAACACTGAGCTAAAGTTCTTATAAAAAATGTGATGGATTCCACAAATTATTTCCATATAATACACCTATCAACAACTATAAGACTCACAGTAACCAAGTGGCAGCATTCAACATTTGACAGAGCAAGTATACCAGTACCTGTTTGCTATTAAATATATAATATCAGTATTTCACATATACACACACTATTTTTTATATATATAGTGTGTAGCTTACGAGTGGCATAAATAGTTAAGGTTGCCTGTGACTTTCCATTATAAGGCACTGTTTTCACTTTCTTAAACCATTGCCAAACTTTACTTTCTGGGCTGAAATTTTTCATGCCAGAAAGATAAGAACTTTACAGTTATTATAATTATTTATTTGCAGAAGCCCTTCAATGAGTGTTGCTATAAAATAAAAAGACATGATCCCCCCACCCCCAACTTTCTTACAATGTAAATTAAACAATGATGTATTTTAGACACAGAATATACCAGATGACCAGTGACTGAATGGTCCAATCTTTGAATGATGTAGATTTATTCATATATTTGGGCAATTGTTAGACCACTGTTGAAAATATCTATATTTTTAGGTTTATCAGGAAATGTGCAATAAGAAAATCTCATTCTTTTTATTTTTAACCCTGGCTGGAATCCTGAGAGCTCGGTGATAAATTCTTTGTTATGGGTTTGAAGTCAATAGGACTACATAGGAGCTTAAAATTAAGCAAATGCTTAAATGCTTTGATGGCTAGGATCTAATGTGCTCAGCAATTTGTAGCATTGAATCCTATGCTTCTTTATCTTTATCCCCTTGAGTCCTGTCTACGCTAAGAAACAACTGTTTTTGACCAGCTTAGAGATTCAATTTCCTAGTGTAGACAGGGTTTTATGGGTTTTAATACCTTTGTTCTGATCTTGCCCAGATCAATCTCTTGTATTCAAATTTTACTGCTGAACTGCACTTCCTCATTAATCTGAAATTTCTAATGATCCAATATGTCTAAAATATTATTAAACATTTATTTTGATTATAATTCACTTTCTGTTTCTGTCTTGACTTCAGTGGAATTACATTATCGTAATACCAGCAGAAAAGAGTCTGACGGATCAGGTCCTAATTGTCTGAGTTGGAATTCTGTCCACATAGAGATACAGTGTAGGTTTCTGTTTATAATTTTAAATCTAAATCACAAAATTTTTCCTCTTACTCTTTGCCTTTTCTGGATGATTATGTATATGGTAGTTTATTTTGTTAAAGGGGTGAAATCCTGGTCCCATTGACTTCAATGGCAGAACTCCTATTGGCTTTTCTGGGACAGAATTTAACCTCAGAACTTCTGTTGGAAGTAATTTTGAAGAAGACTGTAAAGTGAGAGTTTAATTTAACAGCACTAAATTGCAAGAGTTGAACTTCACATTTATTCTGTTGTTTTATAAGAAATTTAATTTTTCAGGAAAGTCCTGATAAAATCAAATATAAGGTTTGTAACGATGCTGTTTTGTTTATAGCGTTCTCCCCCATACAGCATTTTTGATCAGGGCATTCTGCAACCTTCAGACAACCATAACTCTTTAAAAAGGTGAAAGAGAGAGTGGGGGTGAGGGGAAGCTAGTCTTTGAGAGCCTGATTCTGTTACCCATGATCTTGTTGAGTTTCACCACCTTCTGTGAGTAATCTCTCTATTCATGGAGCAAGTTACTATTCAGCATGAATAAGATACTCTGGTCCTGAATAAATATAAGGGATAAATTTATAGATTATGCAAGACGCACTTAAAGACTATAGTATAAAGCAATTGAAAGAAATGTGAAGATGACATTATAGAGATCTGCAATCAGCCTAAGGGCCAGATTTTTAAAGGGATTTAAGCAGTGCTTAATTTGTAATGGAAGAGGTGCCAGGGCTCAAGCTGGGTGGCGGGAGAGTGGTGGCTGCTGGCTGGGTGCCCAGCTCTAAAGGCAGCACCACCGCCAGCAGCAGCGCAGAAGTAAGGGTGGCATGGTATGGTGTATTGCCACCCTTACTCTGTGCTGTTCCTGGAAGTGGTGCTGCCTTCAGAGCTGGGCGGCCGGAGAATGGCAGCTGCTGGTCGGGAGCCCAGAGATGCTGGGGCTATGAACTGCCAAGCCTAGAGGTGCTGGGGCTCAGTCCTGGCAAGCCCCGGCACAAATTAAGCACTGGTTTTAGGCGTTGTTCAGCTGAGCAGAGCAACACCTAACCACTAGGCTAGTGCCACTGCCTAATGGAATTTTCAGCGCCAAATTAGGTGGCTTTGTGCTACCTGGGACCCCTAAAGAGTGCAGAGGGATAGTTAATCTCCTATGAAAGGGATTTTCAGAAGCTGGCCCCCTGAATGGGGAGGTGCCTAAACTAGCCTGGAGAGGGATTTAGGTGCTTAAGGGCTGACCTCGGTGCTTGGCTGATGGGCCAGAGATAGACGCCTCCCTCCACTCAGGATCCTCAGCTGCAAACCCACTCCCAGAGGTGAACACTAAGCCATGTCAGCCACTTAGATAGTCCATGCCCCAGCAGCCGAAACCATCTGTCTGTCTCTTTCTCTGTCTCCTGCTCACATGCAATATCTCTTATATTCACCCTACATTTCCCTGAGTCTTGGGCTGTCTTTTATGCAGGTGCTGTGCTGCCCCTCCACTTATCAGTGGCCTGCATCTGGCCCTCCTGCTGTGGGGTCTAACTGATTGCAAGTCTTAGCTGTGCTCAGAGTATCTCTGCAGGATCAGGTCCCCCCCGATGAGATAGACATTCCCTTACCTAGTGTAAAAATCCCACTTCAGGGCCCCTGGGGCATTGGCTTGAGCTGGAGCGCTGAGCAGTTTATTAGCTGTGAGGTGACATCAGGGTGTAGGCTGCTTTAAAAATGGCATCTGATGGAAATGGTGGCACTTTGGGGGGTTAGGTGGCAGCTGAACTGTGGTTTTGAAATTGTCAGTGGCTCCTCTGTGATGGCCACTATCTGCCTGTTTAGGGACCTAAATCCCTTAAAAATCTGGCCCTAGATCTCAAAGATTCAGATTGTGTGCTCACTTGTCTGGCTGGTTTGTACAACAATTAACTTATGATAATCAGACTGAGATTAGGAGTGCAAAATAAACATCACATATAAATTGCAATGCAACTAACACTGTCATAAAGACACAAAAGGAGAACATAGTCACCATTTTTTTTTAATGAAATGATGGATCAGAGTTTCACCTGCATGAAAGTGAAGGATTACACTGTGACAATCAAATAGATGAGGAAGCATGTAAATACATAATGAAACTGGGCACTAACAGTACTGTACAAGTACAATAAGTCCTACAGTGATCACAACAAGGGACATACTGGTATATTTTGAATAAAGATGACTGGAAGCAGGACATAGCTATCCCTGAAGGACCATCATGTAAAGTGCTGTCTGCAGTATTAGAGAGTGATTCATGGGTTCACAGCAAGATAATAAGCTCTAATAGAGGTGAATGTATGACCGGAATCAGCATTTAATACTTTTATTCAGCATCTTCTGAACAGAACTGTCGTCTTGTTGCAATTTTTGCACAGTACTGGAAATAATAACCTTTACTTTAGTGCTTATATTTAGCCAGATTGTGTTCCACAATTAGGCTTTGAAAGGGATATTCAATATTGGATGATAACTTGCTAGGCCACCAGGATAAAGAATAAAGTCTTGGGGATAGGCATTACCACAGCTGTTTTAAAAGTGACCTGTAAATAATTTTTGAAGACCCAACAAGTTTTCCTGTCTGTGCTGGATGTTTCAAAATAACCATGATAAGTGAGAGTATCATAGAGTGGCCCCATTTGGAACACACTCTTGTGGCAGGCTAAACACAAGTGCATCTGCCTCAGTTTCCTCCCCAGGTAACCCAAGGATTCTACTTCAATAATACCCTTCCAAGTCCCGCACATGGTCCATTTGTCACCCCAGTGCATGTAGTCCTTAAAACCCCATGACATGATGCCCACACATACCAACATCTTCCATCATACCTAGGATCCTTTTCAGTCCTCTTCTATCCCTCTGCCAGATCAGCCATCCCAGCCCTTCCAGCTAGAGTGGAACCTCCCTCTCCCCAATAAGAATCCCCACAGCCTCTCTACTGAGAGATCAGCCTCATCACTGATTCTCTTGGTCCAGCTCTGTGGTGCGGAGATGTTGGCAGGTAAGCCCCTCCACTCTTCCCCTGCCTTGGCTTTGGCGCTCCAGCTTAGAGACAACAGGCAACTCCCTCTACTACTCCTGCCTTCAGCCCTCTCCAGTCCTCTTGCCCTGGCTTTGTGACTTGGGTAGGTCAGCCAGCAAAGCCCTCTTGCTGCTCTCCTGCCTTCAGCCTTCCCCCAGTAACATCTTCTGGCTCTGAGAGCTCTGAGCTCCTGTCAATCTCCTCCTCCCAGACAGCTCTGACTCACTGGGTCTCTCTCAATTGACTCACCAGGTCTATCCCTCACCAGGTTTCCCTGGTCCTTTATAGCCACCAGGTGTTGCCCTGCCCTATTAATTGGCCAAATGGAAGCACCTGTTCTAGCAGAGGGATGCTGAACCTATTTCGTTTACAGGGATCAGCCACCCTGTGACAGAGTCTGTGTCCATTTCTCAGTACTGGTGTATTCAGTTCTCACCATCTTTGTCCAGCGAAGCAGTTCTCTTAAACCATAGATGTCGTATTCCATTCAACGGCTTTGAGATGTCTCATCCATGTGCCCACCCTTGTTTGTGAAATTGTAGACCATAATGATATGTCTGGTCTCTCCAGTGTTCCATATGCTAATGGAATGTTAAGGTTGTACAGCTGAACTCTTTAAGAAAAAAGTGTATGTTTTATAGTACTGGGTAAAATCATATGCCCATAAAATTAAAGACTTTATTGTAATGCAAGCACCTGAGTAAATTTGGCTGCCTTTGGCTTTCCTGTGATGGATTTTGGGTGACTTCTGTCCAGTTTCTAATGGAGAGGTATATAGTATCATAAAAACCAGACCCAAATCTACTTGGTGTTTAAAAATCCAATCAGAACAGGCATATTAATAATATTATGTCCATCTGCTTTCAGGCATCCACCAGTGACTCAAAGCCTGTATTCATCCTATGGTAGACTTGTACTTCTGTAAAATCAGTATTTGAATTTATTATGCCATTGATCTTAACATCTTATAAATTGCTACAAAGGTTAAAAATCAAGAAGTTAAGTGAGATAACTGTTGCAGGAAAAATGATGGCATGTACAGATCACCTTGAGAAAAGTGTAAGGGCCAAAGAGTAATTAGGGGGAGCTGGTCAGATTTTAGGTTAACTGGCCGGTAACCACACTGAACCCCAAAGATTCTGGACCTTTGATGCTCAGTAGCTGTTTATAAAATGGATTATAAAATGGATTAAAACATTTAATCAAAGAAATCAAATCAGGAAAATGTATCACCAAAGCTAAGCTATCATTAATCAAAATCAGATCAAGATCCAATCAAGAAATTAAATAAAATTAGTCTCAATATTGAAGTGGAATTAAATTATCAATGTTGTTAACTCATCAAAGTAATACCAAAAATAATCCTTATACATTCAAAGAAAGAGTTTCAAAAAGGTGACTGTCCTTTTGGTCATAAATCCCAACTAAAGAACTTTACCAAAGTCTATCAAATCTGTTATTTAAAGCCGGTCAAGGGTTAACATTGAAACCAAATTATCTGATGTCTAAACCACAACCTCAGGGCCAATTATAAAGCTTCCTCCTTAGAATGCTATTCCTATATAGTAGCTAACCCTTTCCTCCCCCTTCAAAAACAGAGATATTATTCAACCAACTTTAATAAAACACTTTTGATAACTAAAGCTTGACAACTCCTTTTTACCAGCAACTACAGATGACAATGACAAGTCTCTCAGAACTTTTAAAGAGAACACATGCTAATGAATAATTCCGTGAGACAACTTTTAGGGCTGTTTAAACCTACAGAGCCCTTTTTTTTTCCTGGCAGCTTTCCAATGTGGACTTTATGGGTTCTCTGACACGCGCATGCGCACAACCCTAAAATAAAGAATATAAAAGGGTTGGGACATCTTCCAGCTTAAAAACAAACAAACAAAAAATAGAAAGAGAAAAAATACGATGCTTAAGAAAATGGTTTAAAAACTCTTCAGATCTTGCAGTCTCGTGGACTCCTACAGAGTAGGAGCTGGAACTCCGATAAAGGAGCTAGATGGTGATGATCTGCTGGCACAGTGGTTCTCATCAGTGGACTTTCTTCAGGTACAGAAGGAGACTGGTCAAAGGCTGGAGTGGCCTGTTTGAGATTGTGGCCTCCTCTCCCCTAAGTGATTGTTTGGTTTTACCCACATAGTTGTTACTGGAGCATTTAGTGCATTTATTCAAATGTCTTGTTGACCTGAATGGCAGGGCTTCTCTGTCTCACCCTGGATTCGTCTTGTTTATAAACTTCGCTTACTTAATCTTGCAGCACCTCTCTCCAAGGTCTTCAGTCAAATCAGGTATGAAGCCTACCTTGGAGGCATGCAGCTTGGTCCAGTCTCGTTCAGATTGGGTTATCCTTAATGAGTGTCAGTTTTGGACAAGTAACATTTAAATCAGCAATTTTAAGAGTATTCAGTGTTTGCATACAAGGCTGCAAGTCTGTGAATCCCTCTCCCCTCCAAAAAATACCAAAAATCTGGATACATGAGATCACTTTTGAGGAAGCTGGCATGGTCTTACCTGAGTAAACAGGTCTTGAGACGGCACTGTCACCAGTTTTTGGAAAGTTCAATATAAAAATCCTATAAAAATTGCTGATTGAAAAAAGAACCCTAGCAACAGTCACTCAATATTCTTTCATCATCAAAATTAAAAATAAATACAACTTCATGTTCAGTTTCATCACCTCCAGTTCCTTCTTAGGAACAAGGTTTTTACAGACCAGTCAGCTTAACTTCTGTACCTGGAAAGATAATGCGGCAAATAATTAAGCAATCAGTTTGCAAGCATCTATAAGATAATAAGGTGATAAGTAACAGTCAGCATGGATTTGTCAAGAACAAATCATGTCAAACCAACCTGATAGCTTTCTTTGACAGGGAAACAAGCCTTGTGGGTGGGGCAAGCAGTAGACATGGTATATCTTGACTTTAGTAAAGCTTTTGATACTGTCTCGCAACCTCACAAACAACCTAGGGAAATGCAACTTAGATGGAGCTACTATAAGGTGGGTGCATAACTGGTTGGAAAACCATTCCCAGAAAGTAGTTATCAGTGGTTCACAGTCATGCTGGCAGGGCATAATGAGTGGGGTCCCGCAGGTATCAGTTCTGGGTCTGGTTCTGTTCAATATCTTAATCAATTATTTAGATAATGGCATAGAGAGTACACTTATAAAGTTTGTGGACGATACCAAGCTGGGGGGGTTTGCAAGTGCTTTGGGGATAGGATTATAAGTCAAAATGATCTGGACAAACTGGAGAAATGGTCCGAAGTAAATAGGATGAAATTTAATACGGACAAATGCAAAGTACTCCACTTAGGAAGGAACAATAAGTTGCACACATACAAAATGGGAAATGACTGCTTAGGAAGGAGTACTGCGGAAAGGGATCTGGGGGTCATAGTGGACCACAAGCTAAATATGAGTCAACAGTGTAACACTGTTGCAAAAAAAGCAAACATCATTCTGGGATCTATTAGTAGGTGTGTTGTAAGCAAGACACGAGAAATAATTCTTCCGCTCTATTCTGCACTGATTAGGCCTCAACTGGAGTATTGTGTCCAGTTCTGGGTGCCACATTTCAGGAAAGATGTGGGCAAATTGGAGAAAGTCCAGAGAAGAGCAACAAAAATGATTAAAGGTCTAGAAAACATGACCTATGAGCAGGGCCGGTGCAAGGATAAATCAGCTGTTTGGCACGGCAAGCCTGGGAGGGGAGGAGAATTAGAGCAGGGGCGGCGTGCTCAGGGGAGAAGGTGGAGCGGAGGTGAGCTGGGGCGGGGAGCAGTTCCCCTGCACGCCCCTCCCCCCCACCATTACTTGCTGCGGGCAGCCCTCCCTGTGCCCCCCTGCCCCAGCTCACCTCCACTCCACCACCTCCCCTGAGCGCGCTTTTTGGCGCCCCCAACCACTTGGCGCTCTAGGCGGCCGCCTAGTTCGTCTAGTGGTTGCACCGGCCCTGCCTATGAGGGAAGATTGAAAAAAAAATGGGTTTGTTTAGTCTGGAAAAGAGACGACTGAGAGTGGACATAACAGTTTTCAAATACATAAAAGATTGTTACAAGGAGGAGGGAGAAAAATTGTTGTTCTTAACCTCTGAGGATAGGACAAGAAGCAATGGGCTTAAATTGCAGCAACAGAAGTTTAGGTTGGACATTAGGAAAAACTTCCTGTCAGGGTGGTTAAGCACTGGAATAAATTGCCTAGGGAGGTGGTGGAATCTCCATCATTGGAGATTTTTAAGACCAGGTTAGACAAATACCTGTCAGGAATGGTCTAGATAATATTTAGTCCTGCCTTGAGTGCTGGGGACTGGACTAGATGACCTCTCGAGGTCCCTTTCAGTCCTATGATTCTATGATTTTCAGTAATGTTTCTGTTTTGGAATTGGGCTGTAAGTCAAACAGCTTATCTTCTGCAATCTTCATCTAGATAAAAGAAAGTTATTTTAAAGATCATCATGATGAAACACATTTCAGACAATTTGTATTAATAAAAGTTATTAAACTTTATATAGGATATGTATATCTACATAAACGATTTCTTTCACTAATGTCTTTACTTAGAGAGCACACAAACGTTCTGTATGATGCCAAGGAAGATCTCATCTCTCTCCCCTACTTGCAGCCATTAAAACAATTTCAGTCCTGTGGCACAGAGGGACAGTGAGCCAGCTGATGATTCCCCTCTCCTACCCCAATTTAAAGATCATAGTTAGGAAGACAAGAGTGCAGTTTGGAGCACTTCTGATCTGTGGTAAGCTCCAGTTGCTCAAAAGGCCCGGGAGGGGTGGAGTGGAGTGGGGTGGGGTGGAGTGGGGCCTATTGACAGCTGACATAGTTTAGATTAGTCAAGTGGCTGCTCCAAACTATGCCAGGACCAAAGAGCCGGGAGCCACTTCCTGGAGTGTCCCCCGCCCCTACCCTTCAGTGGTATACAATGTATATTGAGCACATCTGAGAATCTGGCCCAAAGTATCTCATGAAAGTCATCCCACATTTATGATAAAGAGTTCAAATGGATTTCCATGTCCAATGCAAAGACATATAGCACTCTTGTCATGTGTATGGTATATACAGCTCATGAACATTTCTCACTGAGGAAATTCCAAATGCTTTTTACAGTCAAAATGGATGGGATCTAGGTCAATTTGTAATTTTTTCATAATTATGCTTTTTAATTTTACATATTTGCATTAATAGACTGTTAATTAGCACATTTGAGAAATTCAAATAAATGAATATAACCTAATTAGAACTCTGGAAATGGATGTCCTTTTAATCGGTCAATGGTTGTAAAGTGCTTTGAACATACAATGTAAGTATTAAGTATCATTGTTATTATTCATCCATTAGGTTTAATTCTTTCTGCACCCAAAACCTAGCATGTTGTTGTCCTTCAATACCTGTGGATCATACAAACTGTTTGTTATCCATATATGTTTTATAAAATAAAAGTAAACATAAAAATAAAGGGATTGAGGGTAGTCTGAGCAAAATGGCTGTGATCAGAGGAAATTCCATTTCGCTGTGTGATGCCAGGAATAAATGATAGACTGTGATTATCAGAACTGAGTACAAGTTAAATCTGATCTGTGCTCCTCACTATCTGCACATGTGGTTTGGCAGATGGGATTAGAGATTCATAATGGAATTAGGATGTTTTTGCCTGTGAAATTATGTTTCTGCTACACCTGAGGAGACCGGAAAATTATTTTCACAAGTCAGCTCAAATTTAGTTGGAAGAAATCCCTTTGAAGTCAGTGGTAATTTGACCATTGATTTCAATGAGTCAGGATTTCATCTGTTAACTTTTGTGGAACAGACTATGAATATGACTATAAACAATGGCTATCTGATTTTTGTTATGATAATTGTAAGATCTTAGCTTGTGCCTATGTTACTGTGACTTGTATTCCCATACCAGGGGACATGATTATTTTGATATGCACCTCAACAGTAGATGGATAATTGTCCCTGTCACTTTGTCACTAGAGGGGGAGAGACTTTACTACAACAAATGCAGAGCAGTGAATTATTTTATACAATTTTGACTCCTGGAACTATGACCCTCTTTAATTACATGGAGAAAATGGAAATTGAATATTTTAGCCTAACAAAAAAATAGTTTGAGAGGGGACTTGATGATAGTGTATAAGTACCTTCATGGGGATAAAATACAGACTCCTAAAGGGCTCTTTAATCTAGCAGAGAACTGCATAATAGGGACCACTGGATGGGAGATGAAGCTAAACAAATTAAAATTAGAAATTAGACCCACATTTTTAACAGTGATGGTGATTAACCACTGGACTAAACTACCAAGAGAACTGGTAAATTTTCCATGTCTTGATGTCATATCAAGATAGGATGCCTTTCTGGAAGGTATGCTTTTGTGAAACACAAGTTATTGGGTTTAGTAGAGGGGTAACTGAATAACATATATTTTATAAGGTAGACGTTTTGATGACCCATATGGTTTCTCTTTCTGTATCTGGGAGCATGGATAAATGTAAATTAGTTAAATCTCATTTATTGATCCTATAGTAGCAGTGACCAGGACTGACTGCTTTTTTCACCTGTGTCTGGTCAAGAATTTGCAACTATTTCTTTCAGATACATACAGCTCATGCTACCCTAATCCATTCTTTTATCACAACAAGACTAGATTAATGCAATGTGGATACAGTCATACTTAAATCCATTCAGAAGTTGGAGATAAATAGCCACATGCTGCACTGTTTGCTTTATTGTTTGATTTTTTTTAAGCACTGCATCTTGCCAGGAGCACATGACATCAGGTCTCCATGATATGCATAGGCTGCCCATTGGTTTCTGGGAGAAGGTTTAAGTGTTGATTCCAGGGGTGGGTAAACTTTTTGGCCTGAGGGCCACATCTTGCTATGGAAATTGTATGGCGGGCCATGAATGCTCACAAAATTAACAATTCATGTTCAAACAGGGACAACACAAATTTGTTTCAAAATCAACACTATTAAAATGATGCTGTTGAACAATACGCTGTTAGAAAATTACATTACTGAGCTGTTTGTTGATTTTACCACACAATTTTGCTCCTGTCTGAACACAAATTGTATGTTAGCTAAAATTTTTCAGTGTAGTGCACTACGTAAAAGTGTGGTAGTTTTCACGTTTATTGCTGACTTCTTTACAATCTGTAATTAGCTTTGTTAAATCATCAGTGTTTCTCCATTTGTCCGTGGCAATAACCAAAATATATTCAAACTATTTTAGCTTCAACGCAAACCATAATTAAGCAATGTTGTGGTTAATCAATTGAATTCTGAAGTAAAGATATTCAAATAAACTTTTAATCCGGCCCTCAAGCTCATTGCCCCGCTCCGGCGCTTTGGCCGGGGAGAGGGGTTGGTGGCTCGTCCTACTCCGCCCACCTGGTGCTCCTGCCAGGGAGTGGGGCGCAGGGACTTGCTGGAGCACCGGAGTGGGGTAAGCCCCTGACCCTGCTCCCCAGCCAGAGCGGGGCAATGGAGCTCGAGGGCCAGATTAAAAACTGTGACAGGCTGGACGCAACCCACGGCCTGTAGTTTGCCCACCCGTTTTAACCTATAAAGCCCTAAATGACTTGGAGCCTACGTGAGAGACAGCTTTTCACCTGTGCCATGTTGTTATAGTTATCAGTAGAAGTTAGGTGACCAGATGTCCCGATTTTATAGGGACAGTCCCGGTTTTTGGGTCTTTTTCTTATATAGGCTCCTATTACCCCCCACCCCGTCCCAATTTTTCACATTTGCTGTCTGGTCACCCTAGTAGAGGTACTTGAGTTGGTGCCACATCAGTTTATAAAAGAGGTACTTGAGTTGGTGCCACATCAGTTTATAAAAGTTTATCTGTGAGGTCCCCATAACTCTGAAAATCATTTCCCTCAACCTTGGCTGAAATTGCCTGGATTTCTTGACTTTCAGGGCTTATGACAAAGCCTGCCTTTTTGAGTAGTGTTCATGGGGTTGAGGTCTGAGGGTGTGGAGAGTTTCAGTGAATTTTGAGATTTCTGCTGGTGTTGGGCACAATGAGATGGGGGTGTCTTTGTTTTGTTTTGCTGACAGGGTGTTTTGATGTTGTGAGGGATTGGATGCAAGTCTGTAGCTGGTTTTGGTGATGCTGTAGATGTGATTGTAATGAAAAGTCAGGGTGCCTAAAGCCTTTAGATAAATATCTTTTACTTGTTTCCAATGAAGTAAATAAGTATAGAACACATATTTACATGCATCTTTTTCCTTTCCTTTTTTATTTTCTGTCAAAGCCCAATATTATTGACACTTATTATCTTCTGACCATGCAACATACAATCTGAAATGCCATGTCACGTTAGCCCTCTTTCCACAGGCAGTCAGCACACAGGAAATGGCACAGAATGGACGTAAATGTAAAGCACTGTCTCTGTTCTCAGTCCACTGGCAAGGGATTTTTAATTTTATGCATCACTTTCAGCTTGCTGCAGAGATTCTGAGGAAAAAATGCATAACATTTTCCTGCATTCACATTAACACAGAGAGGTTAATTCACCACAAATATAGCCTGTCATTGCCATTGTCTATATTTTCTTTCTTGTTCTATACCCTACCTTCCTAGATCATGGACACAGGCTCCTAGTCTCATGTACAGTTCAGCCTCAATGTCAAACATTCTATGGGCATCAATCACTGTAGCATCTAGGCAGCAAGATAATGAAAATAAAATGTTATTGTTACTATGGTAGGTACTTTTCTTACAGGCTGTTGCAGTCTTGGAGTATTAACAGAAGCTCACTTAGATAGAGAGGCATGATATTTCTGCTGCTAGCACAGTGTGTGTAATATTGCAGGGCTACTGTCCAGCAAAAGAATAACTGATGTAGAGCAGCTTCCTTGCTGAATGAATAGTAACCTGAGAAAATGGGTGATACTATTGAAGATTAATTTCAGTCTGTATGATTGCTTCCTGGATCTGCAATCCCAGACGGATGTTGCACCAATTCTAACCCATCAGACAACATGGAGAGTAGCAGTAGGATTTCTCATGTTCAGCCTAACAAGTGCTACCAGTGTTAGATGTCACATACTGGGAATGCTGCAAGTGTTAGACTCTAGAATTACTTTCAATCTAGCTGTATTTATATAGCCCCCATCAGGGCTGGCTCTAGGCACCAGCTCAGCAAGCAGATGCTTGGGGCAGCCAAGGGGAAGGGGCAGCACGTTGTGCTCTTCGGTGGCGGGTCCCTCGGTCCCAGTAGCGGCGCCAGCTTTGCTGGCGCCCTAGGCAGCGGAAGGTCCCGCCCCCGAAATCCCGCCCCCAACAGCGGCGGCGGAAGGTCCCGCCCCCAAATTTTTACGGGCGGCGGGGGCGCAGGCGCCCCCAAAATAGCAGCGCCCTAGGCAACCGCCTAGGTCACCTAATGGAAGCGCCGGCCCTGCTCGGTCCCTCTCGGATTGAGAGCCGAAGAAGAATTGCCGCCGAAGAAGAAAGCGGCGCGGTGGAGCTGCCGCCGATCGCGATCCCGGCTTTTCTTTTCTTTTTTTTCTGCCGCTTGGGGCGGCAAAAACCCTGGAGCCGGCCCTGGCCCCCATCATCATTTTATGCTAGCACCTGCCAAATATTTAAAAAAGGAAATAATAACAATCTTGCATCCTTCCCACCATGTATGAAGCTTGACTAGTTTATAGAGGGTGGGAGTAAGCTTGTGTGTGTGAGTGAATGGGGATGTGGTGTGTCTATGTGCATGTTTGCAAGCGAGGAACTTAATAAGGAAAGCTAAGTGGAAAAATGAGTTTTGCATTTAATTCTGAAAATGCTGAGGTCCATAGTCTGTTGGAAGAGTGAGTTCCAGAGGAGTTCTGGCTCCTCTTATTGGTCAGCAGTTTCAGTTTTCCAGTGGAATGTAGTGGTTGTTTATAGCATGTTGAAGCAATGTCTCAGGTAGCTGTGTCTAATCCCATGGAAAGTTTTGAATATCTGGACAGAGATTTGAACTGATTTCTGCATTCAACCAGAGCCAGTACAGAGCCGAGCACCGGACAGATGTGTTCTTGGCAACTTGTGTTGCTAAGTAGACAGGCATTTTGTACTCATTGGGGCTGTGTGTGTGTGTGTGTGTGTGTATGTGTGTGTGTGTGTGTGTGTGTGTTTTCATTATTTTCATTATTAGAAATACCAGAGAGTCACAATAATCAAGCCTAGAGGTCACAACTCTTAGATCCGTGTCTGACAGGATAGGGTGTAATTTTACATCCAGTTTCAGAGAGGAGTGAGAGATTTTTCCTGCCATGACTATTTATGCACCTAATGGCAGTGTGAAGTCTAAAAGGACCCACAAGGCTGCAGACCAACTGAAGCCTAAAGGCAGCTGCCCTCACTAGTGAGATATGTTATGAAGGAGACCATGTTATTTGAAGGGCTTCCATTTTCTTACTAGCATCACCTCAGCCTTTTCTGGGTTCAGCTTCCAGCCGCTTTTCCTCTTCCAGGTGCTGGGTTTCACTAGGCAGTGAGCAAAGAATGAACCTACTTCTTCTCTGCCATAACAAAGGCATAATTGGCTGGACTTTTCTAGACCATAAATTACTTCATAAACTCACTCCACTGCCACTCAGCTCCAGAACACTGCATGAATTACCTCCCCATAAAAGCTAGAAGAAGCACTTGGGGTCAGTAGAAGAGGGGGCCAGACAAGGCTGGCAATGGTCTGAGCGGAATAAAAGGACAAGAGGGGCGCTGGGAAGTATAGAGAACAATACAAAAAATGAGAGAGATCAAGAGAACAGAAAACAGGAGCAATTAGAGACAAGGGGAGAGAGAGAGAGCAATCTACCCCACCAGAAACAGTGTTTTTTGGTCAGTCAGACAAGAAACACTGCCTCCAGAAAATCCAATTCAGATATTAGGACATGGCAGAAATCATAGGGGAGTGTGAACTAGCTCATGGGTAGTAACAAAAAATTGAGGACATGACTCTTTCTTTTTTTCACTTATTTGACCCCAGGTGGGGTTTTGGGGTTTTTGTCATTCCTGAGACACAGACACACTCTGATACATTTCAGAAATACACTCTGCTATTGAATGCCCAATCTTTCTTCCTCCTCAGAACAAATTGTTACAAAGCCAAGAGCACTTGTAGAGATAACAGAAATAAAGAACTTTGCTGCAGGTGTTAGGTATAGAGACAGTGAGTGCTGCAGTACCAACTGTGCCTGCCTAGCTCAAGCTAAACTAATATCTAAGTGATTTAATTAAGCAGACAGATGAGAGAGAATACTTAACTTATTGAGAAGGAGGAGAATCTTTGTCAGTGGACTTTTCTCTCTCTAGCTCTCTCTACAGTCTGTGCAAAACCCATTGTAAGTGATTCCATTCCCCCAATAAATCTGCTAAAGATTAGCTAGCAAAGTAAAAGAAAAACCTCTGTTTGGTAGACATGCACATCTGTATTTATGGCACTGCTGATCCATCTATGTTCAAATTGCATAGTGCTGTTACTTTATTTGGTGTGAGTTGAGGGAGGAGAAAGTCCCTGTCACAACCAGGAAACAAACAGCCTGTCCTTTCCCTCACATTTGTCTTTATCTACCATGCCCTTCTTTTTATAATAGTTTCCCCCACTTGTCACTAAACAAGTCTCATAGACTCATAGACTTTAAGGTCAGAAGGGACCATTATGATCATCTAGTCCGACCTCCTGCACAATGCGGGCCACAGAATCTCACCCACCCACTCCCGTAACAAACCCCTAACCTATGCCCGAGTTATTGAAGTCCTCAAATTGTGGTTTAAAGACCTCAAGGTGCAGAGAATCCTCCAGCAAGTGACCCCACGCTGCAGAGGAAGGTGAAAAACCTCCAGGGCCTCTGCCAATCTGCCCTGGAGGAAAATTCCTTCCCGACCCCAAATATGGCGATCAGCTAAACCCTGAGCATGTGGGCAAGACTCACCAGCCAGACACCCAGGAAAGAATTCTCTGTAGTAACTCAGATCCCACCCCATCTAACATCCCATCACAAGCCATTGGGCATATTTACCTGCTAATAATCAAAGATCAATTAATTGCCAAAATTAGGCTATTCCATCATACCATCCCCTCCATAAATTTATCAAGCTTAGTCTTGAAGCCAGATATGTCTTTTGCCCCCACTGCTCCCCTTGGAAGGGTGTTCCAGAACTTCACTCCTCTAATGGTTAGAAACCTTCGTCTAATTTCAAGTCTAAACTTCCTAATGTCCAGTTTATATCCATTTGTTCTCTAAGTCTTTCGTTTTCATTAAAAAAAAAAAAAAAAGATTGCTCAGCAGGCCATTTCTCAAGCTCTCCCATTTCTGTTCAGGATAATAAAAGTTGGTTCATGATGCTGCAGAATGGGAAAATATAATGAATTCAGACTGTTAGAAAACATTACAGCCACCATGAGCAATGGAGGCACCATATGGACAACATTATTTGACTAGCAACAATTATGATCTTAAAAGAGAGAGTAGAGAGTTACAATAACAGATTTTTTTTTACCAAATCTAGTATATTTATAGATCAGTTATTCATTATATGAAAAAATAATATTTGGACTTCTGAATGCTTATATTTGTAGCAACTTTTTCAGGTAACCAATAAAACAGCAGTACACAAATAACAATACTAGAATATAATTCTTTGCTGTAGATTGATTCTGTACTCTGTGTATTAATCAACTACTCCTGAGGGAATTTTGCACCAAAACATTATAAGTTCTATCCACAATATCTTAAAATTCTGCATATTTTATTTGTGAAAATAACACAAATACACAATAACAATACAATCACACTATTTTCAATTATTTGCAGAGAACTATTTTGAAATAAAGTACCAAAATAATTGAAAATGGTCTGATTATATTGTTAGTGTTACTGTGTTGTTTTCACAAATAAAATATGCAGAATTTTTAATTTTTTAATTTTTTGATGCAGAATTTTTAATTTTTGTTGCAGTATTCCCTCAAGAGTACCAGGGTTCTGGCACAATCTGAGTGTGGGCAGCTTGGTGGGAGGGATTTGGATGCACAGGGGCTCATTGGGGAGTTCTGGGTGCAGGGAGAATGGGACTCTGCAGGGGAGTCCAGGTGAAGGTGGTTGGGGCTCAGTGGGGTGGGGGCCTGGGTGTGCACGGCTCCCGATGCAGGAGGTGAGGCTTTGGGGGTGGAGAGTTGCATGGGGGGAGTCAGTGCGGGAGGTTCTCGGTGCGGGCTCCCCATGTCTTAGGAGCGATGAGGCCAGGAAGTGGAGGGAGGGGTCAGTGTACGGGGAACTGATCCCCCTGTCCACCCAATCCCTGTGCATCTTCACCCAAACTCTCCTGCCGAGCCTCACCCCTCCCTGCACCCGGAACCCCCACCCCACTGAGCCTCATTCCTTGTAACCAATGCAGTGATGTCTGCCTGAGTCTGTAGACAGCCTAGAACAGTGGCTCAGAGGTGTGAACTCCCCTGCCCCTATTAATCCAATTGGAGTGTCAACTCTAAAGCCCAATAATGACACTTCAGTGTCTACACTAGCTATTTAATCATTGGTCATTTTAGTGGATGGAATATGGATGGGGTGGGAGTGAAACTTACTGGGTGGGAATTTGGCCTTCCCCTCCCAATGAGCTTGACACCTCTGGCATGTAACCACTACGACGGGGTGAAACTACTTTTTTTGGTTTGCATGCTTTCAGCAAACCACACCCGGTGGGCTTAGTTCACTGGGATTGCATATGAAACTGCAGGCAAAAGTCACAATGAGCTTGGCTAAACTCCTCTGGTTTCTTTTGCCAAATGTCACCAAAGCATGCCTTGGGCTCCACTTATCCATTATCTAGTGTAGTCTTCTGGGGGCGAGTTGAACATTTACCCCTCCCCCATGTCTTCAGGAGCAGTCATCTGTGTGCCCTCCTGGATCTTTACAGCTGGCTGGCACAATGCTTCCTGTTTCTCCTCCTTTGGAGATGCATTAATGTACTCCTGTCCCCCCCCCCCACTTCCCAAAAATCCCCTACTAAGGAGCTTTAGAAGCTAGATGGCCTACCCACACTTTCCAACATTATGCAGCATTAGGAACCTAAAAGCTCCACTAGTCTCATTACTGTCATGGCAACAGCCCATTTCTTCATTTTGAGGTACTGTGCTATTGACAGATTTCTAGTATGGAGAGTCCCTCCTCTACTGTGGCATACCGTGGGGTCTCTTAGTTGTTGTATATGTATCATACTACAGCTGAGACAGTATGCAGCTATATGGTCCCATCCATTTTAGTGGCAGCATTAGGAAAGTTTTGCACTTACATAACCATATACATACAAAATTTAGACAAGCAGATTTAGAGTCCAGCAGAAAATTGACCCTAAGGGTGTGACATAAAGGATGACAGAACAAAGGGTGACACATAAAGGCCTTAAAAACACAACAGCTCTTGACAAGGAGTTAAGGAGCCCTCTGTTCTCTATGATTGCTGGAGTATGACTCTTGGTTTTGTTCTTTTCCACAGGCTCTTGCTGTTCTTATAGTGTCATTTTGTTCAAGATAATCTCCTTCTGTTTGTCCCGACCAGTCCCTGAATTCTGTGCAGGCAATGAATTAAACAGTCTCCCATTACAGTTTGATCAAGGTAATAAACATTTGCTTCTGGACAAAACTCCATCTGGCTTTGAACATGTAGAAGAATCGTAAGAGCGTATAAACTTTTGCTGATCAAAAATTGATATAGGATTATAATTTTGAAATGAAATCTCCTGCACTTAGTCAAGCATAAAATAATTCAGCCTGAATCTTTTAAAATATTTTCAAATAAATTTAGCTCAGCTTTTTTACTTTGAGGGTGCAAAATAATTTAGATGTTGCTCATTTTGAATGATCTATTGACTTCTTTCAATTAAAAATGGAGTTCAGTGAACTCTTCAAAATAAATATTTACAGGCATTTACTTAATAAATATGGATTAATCCATATTCATGTTTTAAACTACAAAAAAGCGAAATGGGTATCATTTCTAATATGCCCACTGCATAGTAGCAATAACTTTTTCATAAGGGTTTTGGCTACCTCCTATGAATTCACAATATGCTATTCATGTTGTTAATAATAATATACAGTGTACACAGTGTAAACAATTCTTAACATTCTTTCACAAATATATAGTGTATGCTGTGAGTATATAGAGAATAATAAACAACTTTGCCAAATATTAAGGAAATATCTGAATCATGTTTGACTAAGCTTAGATTGCCCAAAACACAATAGCTCTTTATATCTTAGTTGTTTAATTTTCTAAATTTCAATGGCACTAGAATAAAATAGATAAGAATATAAAGTTCAGCATCTGACTTCTGCCCGCAGAGCCAAGGAATTCAGAACCAAACATGAAATATCATTGTTAATCCCTTCCTCTGTGCCAAGGTGGTATAGGTATCAACAGACCAGGGTTTTCTCATGTCTAATATCACATGTGCTGAGAGACCTTGGCCCAGCATAGTGGGGAAAAAGAATAGTGTTGCTTCTTTAACTCTAAATGTTCTTGATTTTGAGGGTCCAAGTCAAATCCATTACATCAATTTACCATGCTTCGGGTGGCTTTGTTTGTGCATGCTAGTTGATATCCTAATGATCCTAATACATCTGCTTAAATTCTTGTAGGGATTTTGCTGAGGAATAAGAACTGTTCATTTTGCTCATTTTATATATAATTATTTTATAATTATATATAATTATATATAAAATGAGTAAAATGTAGTAAAAAATAGTAAAATTAATTCCCCTTGTCGCTATGGAACACAAGTTTACTATCTAATCCCTCAAACTGATACAATAGAGTAAGGTTAACATGCTTACATTTTGAACAGATGCATTTGCATCTCATCTGTGCAAGGCATACTGTGGAAAAATAATACTGCAGTGTATGGAGAATACAGGTTTAAATCAGGATTTGAAGATCTTTTTCCGACCTGTAAACTAACCAATATTCACATTCTAATATTAGAAGCTCTTACAGAACATGCAAACTTGCACCTTGGGCTTGTTTCCTAGGTGACCAAAGATTGGTTAGCTAGGTGACAGGAGTAGTTCAATGTGAGGAATGTGCCCTTTGAACAGATCTTGATAATAATGATTCCTCAAAAAACACCTGAGCAGCAGCAGTTCACAGAACTGCTGAAAATCCCAAAATAAAATTTATTTTATGCTAGATGACAATTAACTCTATGGGTTTTTTTAATAGGATCACAGAAATGTAGGGCTACAAGGGACCTACAGAGGTCATCTAGTCCAACCCCCTGCGCTGAGGCAGGACCAACTATCCCCTAAACCAAGGGTCTCAAACTCAATTTACCTTAGGGCCATGTCCTGTCCTCAAATCCTCCCAGTGGGCCAATAATGTCACTTATGCCACCCAGAACCCGCCACCCAAATTCCATCCCCCCAAACTCCGCCCCCCCACCTAAGGCTCTGGGAGGGAGTTTGGGTGGAGGAGGAGGTCTGGGGTAGGGGATTGGGGTGCAGGCTCTGGGAGGGAGTTTGGGTGCAGAAGGGGTGAGAGGTTGGGCTCTGAGAGGGAGTTTGGGTGGGGGAGGGGGTCTGGGGTGCAGGCTCTGGGATGGAGTTTGGGTGCTGGGTGCAGGCTCTGGGCTGGGGCAGGAGGTGAGGGTGCAGGAGGAGGGGGTGGGGTTACAGGCTCTGGGAGAGAGGAGCGGGGAGGGGTGCAGGCTCTGGGAGGGAGTTTGGGGGCGGGAAGGGGTATGTGGGGAGGAGGTGGGGGTGCAGACTCTGGGAGGTGGTCGGGGAGTGCAGTGCTTACCTGGGGCTCCAATAGGGTGACCAGATCACCACAATAAAATATCGGGACACATCGGAGTGCCATCAGCCCTGCCCACAGTCCACCCCTGCTCCTCCCAGGCTCCGCCCCCACTCGGCCCCAGGTCCCACCCCCTCCCCACTCAGCCCCCCCCACCGCGCCCTTCCTCATCCCCCGGCCTGCTGCTGGCTTGCTGCGTCCCTCCTCAGTCCCCCACCCACAGCTCGCCTCCCCGCCTGCTCGCTTGCCGATCCGCCGCTCGCCTCTTCACCCTCCCCGCCTGCCACTCACCCCTACCGCACTGACTTCCCCTCTGCCAGGTGGGTGCTTGCCCACCCCCCACCTCTGCACTGCCCTGGCCCCACCCCCATTCCACCCCCTTCCCCCAAGTCCCCGGCCCTGCCCTGCCCTGCCCTGCCTCTTCTCCACCTCCTCCCCTGAGCACGCCGCATACCCATTCCTCCCCCCTCCCTCCTGGAAAGCGCTAAGTGCCACCAAACAGCTGTTAGGCAGTGGGAAGTGCTGGAGGGGGGGAGGAGCGGGGACGTGGTGCGCTGGGGGGTGGGGGAGAGAAGGAGGCGAGGAGGAGGGAGCTTGGCTGCAATTTTTCCCCTGTGCTGCCGGTGGTGGGCAGGGCCTGGGGCCATTGTAAATCGTCTCGCCAGTTATTCCCTATTTTATTATTGTGCATTTGATGTTTCCTTCCTAGGTGCAGTACTTTGCGCTTTTCTTTATTAAATTTCATCTTGTTGATTTCAAACCAAGTCTCCAGTTTGTCCAGGTTGTTTTGAATTCTAATCCTGTCTTCCAAAGTGCCTGCAACCCCTTTCAGCTTGGTGCCCTCTGCAAATTTTATAAGCATACTCTCCATTCCATTATCCAAGTCATTAATGAAAATATTGAATAGTTCCAGACCCCTGCAGGACCCCACTAGATATGTCTTTTCAGTTTGATAGTGAACCATTGATGATTATTCTTTCAGTAGTCTTTCAATGTGTTATGTACCCACCTTCTACTAATTTCAACTAGACCACATTTCCCTAGTTTCCTTATGAGAATATCACGTGGGACTGTGTCAAGAGCCTTACTAAAATCAGGATGTATCATGTCCATGGCTTCCCCCTTATTCACTAGCCCAATAATGCTGTCAAAGAAAGAAAGTGGGTCTGTTTGGCATGGGTCTTTCTTGACAAATCCTTATTGGTTATTACTTATTACCCTATTATCCAGTAGGTGCTTACAAATAGATTGTTTCATCATTTGTTTCAGTATCTTTCCAAGTCTGAAGTTAGGCTGACTGGTCTATAATTTCCTGGGTCGTCTTTGTTCCCCTTTTTAAAGACAGGTACCGTGCTTGCCCTTCTCTAATCCTCTGAGACCTCACCCATCCTCCATGAGTTCTTGAAGATAATTAGTAACAGTTCCAGGAGTGCTTAGGGCCAGTTCCTTGAGTAAGAATTTCATCAGGCCTTACTGCTTTGAATACATCTAATTTATCTAAACATTATTTAATCTGCTCTTTCCCTGATCTATCTTGTGTTTCTTTACTCTTATTGTTAGCATTAATTGTGTTCCATATTGTTCCCTAACTCATGTCTCTAGTAGGGTTGGTCAAATTGCAGGCAATGGCCCAATCGCTGATTTATATTATTCTGAAGGCACTGTGATCCGGTGGATAGGGCACTAAGCCGGGAATCAGGAGACCTAAATTCTCTAACCATCTCTGCTATTGACCTGCTGTGTGATGTTTGGCAAGTCACTGCATCTCTATGTGGGTAATGGTGTTTATGCTCTTTTGTAAAGCACTTTAAGTCCTATACATGAAAAGCATTATTTAACAGCAAAGTTGTCTATTAAAATTCTTTCCCCATGCGCATCACCATGGTATTTGTGCACCTTCCAATGTAGCTCAAAGCCTGATACTTAATATAGCATTGCTACTCACTATGTACAGATAGTGGCCATTGCACCTATATGGCCCCATCTTGATCTGGGCAAGGGTCATTCACCTTAAAATGGAAAAAACATACTGGAACTTGAGGTCTCCACAGGACACAATTCTGTATGAAAGAGGAGAGCAGCTGCAATCTGTTCCAATTAATGCAAATTAGCTTCTGCCCTCCAGCTCCTGGCTCTTTGGAAGAAGACTTCAGTTGGAAATTTGGACTCCCTTGCCCTTTACCCTCTGCTGTGAAAGATTAGCAAGGTGACATTTTTCATTCCTATAAACACATTAGTACTAAGAAGCCTCTAAAGTACTTCATTCTAGCAGATATGCATATCAGGACCTTTTTCTTTTATCTTCCCTTCAATTTCTGTTTCTATTTTGGACACTTTGGCTTGATGCAGCTTACATTCAGAAAATGACTCCATCTGTCCTTCTCATCAGAACCAAATGCTTTTGTTGACATTGGCAATCAAGCTGCATTTGCAGAGCTGAGGCTCAGAACACTGTTACTGTAACTGTTACTGGCTTTAATGTATTTGCTAGGTCATTGCACGTGCTTTGTACTGAAGTGTTTTTCTGTTTTGCTCTCTCTCTTTAGCGCATGTTTACGAGACAGTATTTAGAGGTTTTTTAAGCAAATGAGAAATTATAAAATGTCAAGTGCCCCTCCACAGCTGTGAGCTGAAATAAAAAGTTTAGCTATTCATGCACAGCTGTTTATAGCACAATTTAAAGTCAATAGCTAAAATAATTTTAAATTGGCCTACTTGATCCAGTACAAAATTTATTTTTATTCCCTCTAGCCTTATAGTCACATTCTGCCACTGCATGTGGCCTGTGTACCTCAGAATTTCATGTAACTTACTTAAATAAAGCGTTTCATTGCAAGCTACTCAGGAGTGTACTCTGGAGATCTTTCCAGTTATCCAAAGGGTGGGTACATCATAAAAATGGGGGCTCAGGAATTTGGTGGTATTTATTAAAGTCTAATATTGCAGTTTATGCACCAGATTTTGGATGCAGTGGCACTAGAATGGTCCCATGCACAAAAAAGGGCAGATTTGTTTTGTGTAAACCTCAAAAGAGCCATGATCTGACCAAAAGTTTATTTTATTAACCAAATCTCATTATAATGTCCAAAATTTTGAGGACACAAATCAATGATGACCTTAGCTGGAATAACTTGTATACTTAGCCATTAAATAATATAGCTGTTAAATAATTGTCTGGTTACCTATGCTTTGTAAACCTGCTCTTTTCCACACCTCATAAAAGTAATTTAAACATGGTTCACAGTTCTATGTTGACAGGGAATGAAGGGCCTCATCTCTGGCTCACTGTTTTATTCTTGTGAAGAAGAACTGATATCGTATCTCGGCCTCTGTATATTATATGTTCTATATATAGAATTCTTGGTGCATGGTTGTGTGGATGGAAATAAGGACTTGTTTTTGTTGCACACAGAATTCATTAGGTAAAAAGTAGAGGATACTTATTGGCCATATATAAAGTGATTGGTACTAAGAACTGCTGTATACTACTCCCTTCCTCTATGTCTCTAAAATTCCTTAGCTTGATACTTATGACTGACTCCAACAATTGACTCATTTTCCTTGAGCTTTCAACTCGTGACTCAACCTATAATTTTTAGTTTAAAGTTCTATGTACTATTGCACTGGTCTAAGTTACTTTGAGTATCCAATTGTTGTCATTATCACTTACAGCTGTTTGGGAGTCATGGAGAATAATTGCTGTAAGTGACCACTGCTAGAGAATGTAAAAATACCACCATAGTTTATCTCAGCAAAAAGGGCTCTTTGCAGAGCAGTTTCATATGAGTTGGGGCCATTGGCATCTTTCCTTCCTGAACACTACTAACATATTGATCTATGTCAGTTCAAACACCTCAGGGCCAGTCACAAATTCTGGACATTACATCAGATGGGGCTTAATCACCAATTCACAGGTTGCTCCACTTAATGCTGAATGGCGCTGCCTCCTGGCAGTTCTGGGGATTAGCTCAGTCAGGCTGACATCCCTGCCAGTGGTTGCACCCCAACAGTTTCTCCTCTGCAGCCCCTCTCTCACTGTCAGGAGCCACAGTTGTCCTCTTCATGACTCAGCCTTCTGGCCAGGTCACTAGTGTGGTTTCCCCTTCCAGGGATGGGGGAGATCAAGGTTCTTGTTCTCCAGCAGTCTCTTGCTTCCCTGCCTCACAGTGCCATTCCCACAAGGGCTGGCAGGGGAACCCAGGCCCACCTTCTACTCTGGGTTCCAGCTCAGGGACCCTCTACACAACAGCCCAAGTCCATTCCTTGCACCTTGCTGCCTTTCCCTGAGCTGCTTCCATATCTCCTGGCCCTCCCCACTCCTCTGGGATTGCCAGTGGTTTCACTCCCTCCTTCCAGGGAGTATGTTTTGACAGCTCATCTCTGCAGGCCCATCTCCCTTCTCCCAGGGAATGACTGCAGACTCCTTCCCTGCAGTCCCCTTTACTTCCAACTTCCTGTCTTTTGTGGAAGCCCCGCCTGTCTCTCACAGGTGAGCTTCTCTCTAATTAGCTGCCTCCAGTTTAAAGCTCCCCCATTTGCAGCCTAAGTAACTGATTGGGCCCACCTGGCCCAATTCAGCTCTTGGGGAGGGGCAGTGTGGGGAGCACACCTCATCACACACTGCAATTGCTATTGTCTAATGTAAGTTCTGTGTTATAGGTTTTGGATGGTTGTCTGCAGATTGAAGACGTGCTTTGCTTACTGACTTCACACGTGTATTGCTATGTCTTTGGACTTTCTCCAGAACACCTGTCTGGCTCCCCTGCTAACTTTAATTACTTGTGTTTTAGCTGTATTTAAGATTAATCCAGTTAAACTAGCAAATGCCTTTGCAGGCCTTACATTTCTCTGTAAGTTTAATTATAGTGCCAGCTATGTGATCTAGCCAATTATTCACTGTTGCCCTGGACCTACATTGTCAAACAATAACAAACATGTTTATGAAGTTGCTTTAATTTGTTCTCTGAAAAATGGTTTACATCAGATAAGTGCTACCCAGGCAGATTTGTATAGACATATAAAACAATATTCATATTTGTATGAATCAAATAAAATCTTTAAAGAACTGTATTATAGACACTATAATAAGCAATAGATTATATTTACCAATAAATGCTGCCAATTTAAATGAGGATCCAATTATTTTCAGTGTCTCTGGGTGACCTCTGACTTGATAAACGATATGTTCTAATGAGAGGCATGCATTCATGTACTTGGGCCTGATCCAAAGTTCATTCACATCAATGGAAAGGTTCCCATTGACTATAAAGGGTTTTGGATTAGGTTTTAATCCATTCTAACATTGAAGGTACAGATTCCTATGTCCAATATTGCATCATACATGTTTTTGCTGTTGACAATGCAATCCCCATAAGTTTTCTTAATGTCCACTTAATATACCTTCCTCTGTGTTATATGTTGGTTAATGATTCAAACACATGCAGCTAATCTTGCATGTACTCAATATTTTCTGACCAAATTTTACACTTTTCCCCATATTTCCAAACCATGGTCTTGATTCAGCAAAGCACTTAAGCCTGTGTTTAAATCCATTTCTAATTAGCAAAGTACTTAAGAGCTTTCCTGAATAGGAATAGATTTAAGTACATGCTTGGAGTTAATCATATGCTTAAATGGTTTGCTGAATTGCAACCCATATATACAAATTCCCCATCCTCTGTTTTATAATGTTTAAATGCCCATTCCTTTTAATGTACAGTGTGAACAAAATACTCATTTTATTGTAATGCCAGAAAAGAGGGAATCATTTGAACTTTTATAAGTGGTACTAAACCAACCAGTTAAATCTGTCTGCAATTGCTAGAGTTGTCTGTGTGCAATCAAAACTGAATAACCCCTATTTTGTATGATAATTGGTTCATTTCTTACCATTAAAACTAATAGTTTATTTTCAGCCACATTGACAAAATTTCAGGAAGGTAAATATTGTATTAGAAAATAAATGAGTCAAGTGCTCTAATATTCAAAACAACAGTCAGTCTTCATCCAACTAGTAAAAACTGGGATGGCATAATCAGTGATTGTATCAACCCATGTTCTACGAAGGGGTGCTAGAATATGAACAGAATGATTTACATTTCACTCTTTGCTTTTGTTTTAATAGTTAAATATTTTACAACAAACCTGTTTCCCAGGTCAATTTGTGGACCCAGTCTTCATTGGATCTTCCCACAAACTGTATGGATTTGCAGGATGGGACTACTGGAACATAGGTAAGGAAAGTGTCATTTGAATTAGAAAGTCATACAGGATCCTGATAAAATAATGCTAGATTTACAGCAGTCACTGAATTTGTCAGTGAAGAACCTTAGAACAAAAACATACAGTACGTCTCCCATTAGATCCCTCTAGTAGGTTTACTTCAAGAGGAGCGAGAGGTTGGAGGGGAAATGGTGCAGTTACAACCATTGCAAATTTGAAGAATCATTCACCCATAAATAAAAGAAAGACAGAAATAAAGTTCTGTATTTCAATGGTTAAATGATCACACCTACTGCTAATTACAATATATGGCCATCTGAATTTAACACCTTACCATCATCATGTTCCTATTACGCCTCTGGCATTTAGGGAAGTGATGAAGCTCCTCCACTCTTGTCTGTTTCTGGCAAGTCTTTCAATGGTTCCCCAGCTGTGCCCCAGGTTTTTCAGCTTGGCTTCCACAGCTCTTTGCCATGTTGTTTTCAGGCGGCCTCATTTTTGCTTGCCTTCAGGTGTCCATCTTATTGCTACTCTGGTGATGGAATCCGTTTCCATCTGAAGCACATGACCGATCCATCTCCAACACATCCTGGCAATGATGGTGCTCAGATACTCTTGGTTGCACTGTGTCAATAGATCTTGATTTGAGATTGTTCTGGGCCAAAAGATACGGATGGTAGGTTGTATGGAATGAAGACAGTTTGGACATGTCATACTTTCTCATTCCCCAGTATTCTGCACTATAAAGTAATGTTGAAAGTATGCAGCTCTGATAAATCTTGAGTTTGGTTTTGGTGTTGTATTTTGATGATTTCCAGACTGTATTTAAGCTCCTGAAGGTGTTCCTGGCTTTATTGATTTTGTTCCGGATGTCCTGGCTTGTTCCACCGTCCTGGCTGAAGGTGCTGCCCAAGTATGTGAATGTTTCTACATTAGTGAGAACATAATCCTCTATCTGTACTGGTGATGGTGAGGCAATATTAAAGGTCATGATATCTGTCTTATTGCAGATGATTTTCAGTCCAATTTGCTGGCTGAATGTATTGAGTCGAGTTGTTTTTTCTTGTATATGGTGTGATGATGAAGTGATGAAGAAGTAAAGGACAAATTCTACCTTATACTACAGGCGGAGTTAGAGAGAGTACTATGCCACTACCTAACTATCGTCATGGGAGACCTCAATGCCAAGGTCGGTAAGGACACCACAAACAACGACAGATCAATGGGAAGACATGGGTGTGGCACCAGGAATGAAATGGAGAAAAGCTTGTTGATTTCTGTAATATGAATGACCTAGTAATCTGCAGAACCCTATTTGAAGATCGTGAAATTCACAAGCTCACATGGTGTTCTCCAAATCGCAGTGATAAGAACCAGATTGATCATATCATGATCAATAGCAAATGGCGACACTCACTGACAGATGTGAAAGTGAGAAAGGGTGCAGATGTTGGCAGCGACCATCACCTTGTGACAGCCTCCATCAAGCTAAAACTGAGAAGTGTGGGTCCACCAAACAAGGGACATAGACGTTCTGATATTGACAAGCTAAAGTCCTTTGAAATACCTAAATTAACACCTTATGCCAAACTCCAAAATATGTCTATACTTTCAGACAGTGGATAAAGCCCAACTTTGGGTGTGGGCATAATGGAAATCTTTTTAAATACACCAAGGAGTGCAGAGTCAATTGTGTTTTTTTTTAAGTTAACACGTTTAGTTAGATGTTCATTTAAGACATTGACTGTATGGCTGTATTTTTGGTTCAGTTTGTGGCAGGCAATTATTTATGATTAATTTTACACTACCCAAAAATGCACTAGATACTTAAAAGAACAAATGAAAAGGGGTACAAATTTCAAAACTGGCTAAGTGACGTAAGAGCCAGAGTTGTATTTTAAGAGATTTAGGTACTTTGGCCCAGATCTTTAAAGGTATTTAGATGCCTAATCCCCATTTATTTCAGTAGGAGTTAGGTGTCTAAATCAATGACACTTAAGCTATTCAGTGCCTAAGTAACTTTTGAAATTGGAACTAAGGCTCCTAAGTCACTTAAGCCCTTTTGAAAATTGTATCCAAGGTCCTTTCTCCAAAGATCATAGAATTGTAGGACTGGAAGGGACGTTAGGAGGTCTTATAGTCCAGTCTCCTGCACTCAAGGCAGGACTAAGTATTATCTAGACCATCCCTGACAGGTGTTTGTCTAAACTGCTCGTAAAAATCTCCAAGGATGGAGATTCCACAATTTCCCTAGGCAATTTATTCCAGTGCTTAACCACCCTGACTGTTAGGGAGTTTTCCTAATGTCCAACCTAAACCATCCTTGCTCCAATTTAAGCCTATTGCTTATTGTCCTATCCTCAAAGGTTAAAGAGAACAATTTTTCTCCCTCCTCCTTATAACAACCTTTTATGTACTTGAAAGCTCTTATCTTGTCCCCCCTCAGTCTTCCCTTCTCCAGACTAAACAAACCCAATTTTTTCAATCTTCCCTCATAGGCCATGTTTTCTAGAACTTTAATCATTTTTGTTTCTCTTCTCTGGACTTTCTCCAATTTGTCCACATCTTTCCTGTAATGTGGTGCCCAAAACTGGACACACTACTCCAGCTGAGTCCTGGAGTGGAAAAATTACATCTTGTGTCTTGATTATAACACTCCTGCTAATACATCCCAGAATGATGTTTGCTTCTTTTGCAACAGTGTTGCACTGTTGACTCTCATTTAGCTTGTGATCCACCATGATGCCCCAGATCTCTTTCTGCAGTACTTCTTCCTAGGCAGTCATTTCCCATTTTGTATGTGTGCAACTGATTGTTCTTTCCTAAATGGAGTACTTTTCATTTGTCCATATTGAATTTTATCCTATTTACTTCAGACTATTTCTCCAGTTTGTCCAGATCATTTTGAATTTTAATCCTATCCTCCAAAGCACTTGCAACCCCTCCCAGTTTAATATCATCCACAAACTTTATAAGTGTACTCTCTAAGCCAGGGATCAGCAACTTCTGGTATGCGGCCCATCAGGGAAATCCATTGGTGGGCCAGGACGGTTTGTTTACCTGCAGCGTCCGCAGGTTCGGCTGATCGCAGCTCCCATTGGCCGCCATTAGCCGTTCCAGGCCAATGGGGGCTGCGGGAAGCAGCGCGGGCCGAGGGATGTGCTGGCCGCCGCTTCCCGCAGCACCCTTTGGTTTGACATGATTTATTCTTGACAAAGTTACTTATCACCTTATTATCTCCTAGGTGTCTTCAAATTGATTGCTCCATTATCTTTCTGGGTACTGAAGTTAAGATGACTGTTCTGTAATTCCCTGGGTTGTCCTTATTCCCCTATTTCTAGTTTGGCACTATATTTGCCCTTTTCCAGTCCTCTGGAATCTCACCCGTGTTCCATGACTCTTTGAAGATAATCACTAATGGCTGAGAGAGCTCCTCAGTCAGCACCTTGAGTATTCTAGGATGTATTTCATCAGGCCCTGGTGACTTGAAAACATTTCACTTGTCTAAGGAATTTTTAACTTGTTCTTTCCCTATTTTAGCCTCTGATCATACCTCATTTTCACTGGCATTCATTAAGTTATATAAACAATTGCCACTAAACTATTTGGTGTAAATTGAAACAAAAAAGTCATTAGCACTTCTGCCATCTCCACATTTCTGTTATTGTTCCCCCCCCTCCCCCTCCCCATTGAGTAACGGGCCTACCCTGTCCTTGGTCTTCCTCTTGCTTCTACTGTATTTGTAGAATGTTTTCTTGTTACCCTTTATCTCTCTAGCTAGTTTAATCTTGTTTTGTGCCTTTGCCTTTCTAATTTTGTCTCTACATATGTGTGTTGTTTGTTTATATTCATTGTTTGTAATTTGACCTAGTTACCACTTTTTGTAGGATTCTTTTTTGAGTTTCATATCATTGAAGATCTCCTGGTTAAGCCAGGGTGGTGTCTTGTCATACTTCCTATCTTTCCTACACAGTAGGATAATTTGCTCTTGTGCCCTTAATAAAGTCTCTTTGAAAAACTGCCAACTCTCTTGAACTGTTTTTTCCCTTAAACTTGCTTCCCAAGGGATCTTACCTACCAACTCCCTTAGTTTTCTAAAGTCTGCCTTCTTGAAATTCATTTTCTTTATTGTGCTGTTTTCCCTTCTACTATTCCTTAGAATCATGAACTCTATCCTTTCATGGTCACTTTCACCCATGCTGCCTTCCACTTTCAAATTCTCAAACAGTTCTTCCTTATTTGTCAAAATCAAATCTAGAATAAAAAATTGTCTCCAATATATTCCAAGAACTTGTTGGATAATCTGTGCCCTGCTGTGTTATTTTCTCAACAGATGTCTGGGTAGTTGAAGTCCCCCATCACCACCAAGTCCTCTGCTTTGGATGATTTTGTTAGTTGTTTATAAAAAGCCTCATCCACCTTCTCTTCCTGGTTAGGTGGTCTCTAGTAGACCGTTACCATGACATTACCCTTGTTTTTACCTCTTTTATCCTTACCCAGAGACTTTCCACAAGTCTGTTTCCTATTTCAATTTCAACCCAGTCCAAGTGTATACATTTTTGATATATAAGGCAACACCTCCTCCCTTTTTTCCCTGCCTGTCCTTCCTGAGCAAGCTTTACCCTTCTATACCAATATTCCAGTCATGGGTATTATCCCACACAGTCTCTATGATGACAACTATGCCATCGTTGGGCTTATTGACAGACATTTCTAGTTCTTGCTGCTTATTCTTTTCACCGTTCCTAAAACAGCCCGGTTCCAGGGACGCAAGTCGTCTTGTCTGTGTTTTAAATTTCTGCAGCCCTGGACTTTTTTTTTTTTTTTTTGCTGGCCTTGCTATCTTGCAGGTCTGTGCAGTTGGATTTTTTTTTTTTTTATGGCTGCTCGGGAAAGCCTTAAGCCCCCGTCTTTCTCAGCTGTCAGCCAAGTCTCGGCTGTGAGCAATGTCCTTGGGCGGCTGGGGCCAGCATCTTATCTTCCAACTGAAATGTTGAGTTAACCCGTTTTTTGCTCTTTTTTGGGGGCCTCTCGTACCTGCAAAGGAAACTTCCACTCCCCACTCACACACCTTTGACCCTCCCCAAAATGCTTTGCGATGCTTGCAACAGCGTTAGCAATATACAATGCTGATCTGCCTTCCCAGGGGACTCCCTGAGGGGGGGGAGCCTTGGGGTGTAACACCCTGAGGGACAAATCAATTAAATAAGGGGCAGTTCCCTGAAATAAGCATGCATGGTCACCCAAAATGAGACTCGCAAAAATTGGGCACTGAAGATGATCTGGAAGCTTTTTCTGTGATGTTCAAACAAGTGGAGACGGCAATCAGTGGCCACCTGAGCAGTGAGTCTTCGTGTTAATGCTGTACCTGACCGGGCCAGCACAGCCTGCATACCAAGGGCTGGAAGCAGCATCAGCAGATTACACCCAGGTGAAAGTGGCTATATTGGGCTACCTTGATATCATGGAAGAGGCTTTTCAACAGTGATCCCAAGAGGAGAAATACCCCAGGTGGTGTGGCCCTGCATAGTGTCCAAGAAATTAGGAACTTGTGTTGGCAATAGTTGAAGCGAAGACTTAGACTTGAATGCAGGTTGCTGAGTTTATCTTGGCAGAGCAGTTAACCCACATACTCCCAGCAGGGGGGAGGGACTGGGTACTCAAACACCGGGCAGAGACCCTGGATGATGTGTGAAAGACCACCTTAGGCAAAGGGGGTCCCTCGAGTTGAAAGAGAACGTAACCAGGAGGGCAGTGGCCTGACAGCTTGGTTCCAGGCTCAGAAGCACCAGCCTCTAAAGGTCCCAGCAAACTATGGGGCCCCACGCTGGTCTCCATCAGAAAACCCAGATGCCCTAGACTGTGACACCCAGATGAAGTGCCTTGAGGCCCCTGCAGTATTCTCACCAGGGAAACCAGGGAGTGGGAGTAGGCAGGCTAGTTAGGGAGGTGCTACCTCAAATGCTAGGCCCAGGGCCAGAGCCCACCCAGCAAATAGTGGGAGTTTGCTTTTCAGGTGGGCACCTAGGACACCTGTATCACAAATGCCCCTATATTGAATGTAGTTATGGATAGGTGTGGATGGCAGAAAGTTGAGCCTGTAAACCAGTGGTCTGCAACCTTTTTACGCCCAAGATCACTTTTTGAATTTAAGGGCAACCCAGTATCTACCCCGCCCCTTCCCCGAGGCCCTGCCCCTTCCCTGAAGCCCTGCCCTGCTCACTCCATCATCCCGCCCCTCCCCCCCGGTTGCTTATTCTCCCCCACCCTCACTCACTTTCACCAGGCTGGGGCAGGGGGTTGGGGTTCAGGAGGGGGTGTGGGGGTTGAGGTGCCTTAGTGCTCAGCAGATCCTGGAGTGATCTTATAGGGACATGTATTTAAACCTGATGATTGGAGACTTGTCCTGCTCCCCAGAGTCCAAACTATTCACTAAGTGGCAGGGACCATATGAAGTAATACAGCAGGTGGGGCACATTAATTATGAAAGCAGATGGACCAGGGACCCAAATGAGACAACTTCTCTGAGATATTGTCATCTCAGCTGCGATGAATCCATCTAATAACTCAACATCATGTCCAGAACTGGGGCAACATGCCTGGGAGAACCATCGGCTGCTTCAAAAAAAAAAAATAGGGAAGTGTGATGCAGTGAAATAGGAACTCTGTACCATGCTGGAGATAGGAGCCATTGAAGAATCTCACAGCAATTGGCGAAGCCCAGTTGGCCTGGTCTGTAAACCGGATGGCACTATCCCAGTAGTCCCCAACGCGGTGCCCGCGGGCGCCATGGCACCCGCCGGGGCATTGATGTGCGCCCGCCTAGTGCCCAGCAGGGGAGAGAAGCTGTGGCCCCGTGCCTGCCGGGGACAGAGAACTCAGGCTGTGGGCGCGGTGTTCTCTGTTCCTGGCAGGTGTGGGGCCCGCCTAGTGCCCAGGAGGGGAGAGAAGCCGGGGCCCCGCGCCTGCTGGGGACAGAGTAATCTGGGGCTGCAGGCTGCGGGTGCCGGTGTTCTCGGTCCCTGGCAGGCGCGGGGCCACGGCTTAGGCCGGAGAGAAGCTGCAGCCCCGCACCTGCCGGGGACAGAGAACTCAGGCTGCGGGCGCGGTGTTCTCTGTCCCCGGCAGGTGCGGGGCCCACCTAGTGCCCAGGAGGGGAGAGAAGCCGGGGCCCCGCGCCTGCTGGGGACAGAGTACTCTGGGGCTGCGGGCTTCTCTCCGGCTTCTCTCTGGATTCATATATTATGTAATATTAAATATGATGTTTTTCGTATTATTTAATGTACAAATGCAAAATAAGCCTTGAAAAATTGTTGGCGCCCGCCACACTCTTCTGAAAACATGAATGTGCTACTGGCCACAAAAAGGTTGGGGACCACTGCACTATCCTATTCTGCACAGACTTCAGAAAGGTTAATGTATATTTCTAAGTTTCATGTGTACTCCATTACCTGAGTGGACGAACTACTAGACTGTGTAATTAGTCTAGTGGTAAGAGCAGAGAACTATGAGTCAGGCCTCCTGGGTACTGTTTCTGTCACTGATTGACCTTGAGGAAGTCAATTGACCTCTCTCTTTACTCATCCTTAAATGGACATAATCTTCTATCTCATAGAGGAATTGTGAGGATTCATTATTGTTTATAAAGCATTTTGAGATCCATGAATGAAAGGTCCTATATTAATGCAAGATATTTTTAGTTTTGCTTCAGTTTAATTTTCTGCATCTATTTATATATTTTTACATTTTCTTTTCAATGTGAAAGAAATGCATGATTGTTCAAAAATATGGCTTCAACTTAGGGCTTGTCTATACTGCTCCGCAGTTCAGACTACCACTGCATGAATAGCAGTGTGCACAAAAGTGCTGCTCTGTAACTCCCCCCTGTGGATGCTGTGGGCACAAACTAAACAGTTCCTAGTTCACATGAATGTAATTCTCTTCAAATAGGACTACATGCAGGTGACCCAGGAACCTTTCAGTTTTTGCCTGCTGTGTCTACACAGGGAGTTACAGTGCGGTACTTTGGTGTGTCCTGCTCATCACACCTCTGTAATCTGAACTGTGAGGCAGTATACACATAGCCTTAGAGTGTGGGCCAAGTTCATCCCTCAAGTAAGCAGGTGCAATGCCGTTTGTCAGATTTTTCACCTGCTTACACCAGGGCTGAATTTGGCCCTATGTATAATACAACCAATTCAAAAATAAAATAAAATTTGACTACTCCAACTACTCATAAACATCCACTTGACAAATGCAATTTTATTTGTATAGTAAAAAAGATGTATCCTAAACACAGAAAACTAAAAAGAAGTGGTATGGCAATCTGTATAGTTATATTTCTGTGGTACAGGTATTTATATAGTTGTATTTCTGTGCTTATGTAATCATATATAGCACAGTTACACAGAAAGTAAAAAGATTTTTCAGTAGTACTGGTAAAATAATTTCTGTATATAATATGCAAAGAGAGGAAAAAGCAAAACAAGTGCTTGAAAAAACTTGTAAAAAGGGAGCAAAGATACAAGGCTAACCTGGCAGCCAGAATTCTTCCATACTTCAAGAAGAAGCAGAGCCAGAAAACCACATGAGAAACATTATGTATGAAGGAGAAAGGATTGTGTAAGATGGGATGAAAGTTCTGTATCCAATATATTAAATGGCACCTGGGTACCTGTTAAGTTTGCTTTTTACTAGTAGCATTAGTGGTGCAGTATGTATGCAGATAGAATCTGTACATAAATCTAAAAGATCAGCAAAGGGGAAATGTTAACCAGATGCTGGTAAACAATGACACAATGTGATGAGGTAAGCTCACCGCTCATACACTTTAAGATGTATATAAATGGGTTGTGAAATATTTTAAAAGCTCTCTCACACCAGCTTGATGGAAATATCTGAAATGTCAGCATTCTGTAGTTCACCATCTGTGTATCCCTATTTTTTCTCTCTTTATTTTAAGGATTCCTTATGTTGGAGAGAGAAAAATGACTCTTCTGTAGTTCAAATGTGCTTGTGAAAAGGTGAAATGGGATTTTTTTTTTAAAGATTTGCTTTGTTCCAAATAATCATATGTAAAACAACAATTGGTAGTAACTTGCAAATAGTCAGTAATAATACTTAGCACTTTTATGGACTACTTTGTATCATCAAAGTTTTTTACACATATTATCTAATTAATACATAATTAAATAAATTTAATAAGACCATAATTACCATGAAACAAACAGCTACACTTTATTCCCCCAGCTATTATCTTTTAATAGAGGGCACATATTGGATGCTACTGCTATTTGAATGCAAGATGGCAAAAAGTGAGCCTGAGAAACAATCCCCACCCTTCTTTCCAATGTAATTGACTTCTGTCCATTGTGATCACATCATTTTGGGGTCAGCCTTAGGAAAAGCTGTGGAGGTATCCACATTGTTAAGCAGGCTGTCACCCCTGGAATATTATTTCTTACTGGAAAAGGAAAATTAAGACAAACACAAAACTTCCAATATCTTACCTATAGACAGAATATGGAGAGGGCTCCAAAAAGAAATCCATACAAAGAAGGAAAAGAAGAGCCAGAGAAAAAGGAGAAACTGGATTTTTCTTCCCAAATAAACAGTAACATGTGATATAGAATGTTCTTTAGGTTTTATCTTCTAGATAAATCTTATTTTTGTTAGGTACAGTTCTCAAGTTGGTTATTACCAATCAGACACCTGAGTTTAGATCAGAGGAAAATGTTTGTTTAATAATCGTCCTTTATCCAAGAATAATGAAAATTAATTGGATGCAAACAAAACACAAGTGAATATTGAAGATGGGATCTCTTCTGCCTAAGGAATATTCAGTAGGCTGTTTCATATGATTCTGAGTGGGGAGAATCATAATAGAGATGTAATTTTAACCACAGCATCTTTTTCACTTCAAATAAAGTTGTCTATTCAAAGCATGCATATCTGGGTTTCTTTTTAAGATATTATTTTGATCGTTCTTAGTTGAGTGTGTGTGGGTTGGCTGGTTCGTTTTTTTTGTGTTTTTTTGTTAATACTTGAGAGAGCCAGTGATGTACATGTGGTTTCATTTAATTTCACTGTTATGTTGGTGAATAATGTTGAACCCTGTTCTATTAGGTAGCAAGTGTTTAGGTAGGGATGTTAGACCCCTATTTACTGTGAAATATATAGTATTTGCATAAACAGTGCACCCCTTTTCAAAGTCCTTAATACAGTCAGTGATCTGGACTTATTGTTTGTCTTACAAAATTATTTGTAAGGGAAGCCATTTGAAACTGTGCTGACCATGAATGACCTGGAAAGCTCCCCTGCTTTCTATAGCATGTTGCAGCAGAGTGCTCACTCTGTCAGTATAGCTGCTTGCTTTATGGGGTGACAATTCACAGGGCAAAGTCTGTTGTCAAGAAAACAAACTGCTTTTCCTCGGTTCCTATTGGAGCTGGGCTTGAATTGCCTAAATATTCAGGAATGAAAATCACACTGAGACCCACACAATAAAGTGACTTGCACAGTAAAGTGTCCACTTTGACAGGGATGGTGTTCCTTGGCTTCTGTTGGCCAGAAGCTGGGAATGGGCGACAGGGGATGGATCACTTGATGATCACCTGTTTTGTTCATTCCCTCTGGGGGACCTGGCATTGGCCACTGTTTGAAGACAGGATACTGGGCTAGATCGACCTTTGGTGTGACCCAGTACAGCTGTTCTTATGTTCCTCCCCCAACACACACACACAAGACAATGGTCTATTTTGCCCAGATGGCGTAAAGAGGGAAAGGAGAAAATGAGGGGGATGGGGGAGGTGCCTTTCTCTGCCTTCATCTTAGCCCCTGGAAGCTCCTCTTAGCATCTCTTACTCTATAGCCCCCCAATGGGCAGCTGCGATGCTGCCTCTTCCAGCTGGAGGTTCACCAGAAGTAGTGGTTTGCTTTACAAGGGGCAGGGATCCCCAGTTCTTGCCATCTCCTGCCCTCTAACTCCCTGTGCCTCTCCCCCCTCTCTCCCTTGCCCTCACTGCTGCCCCTCCTCCCCTCACTGCTGCCCCGCCACCTGCCCTCAGTACTGCTCCTGCTCTCCTCTCATCAGTGGTGCCCCCTCTCCTGCCCGCTCCTTTCAGTGCTGCCCCCTCCTCCTGCCTCCGGGCTGCTCCTGCCCCCCTTCTCTCTCCCTTTAGTGCTGCTGTCCCTCCTCCTACCGCCTCCCTTCAGTGCTACTGTCCCTCCTCCTGTCCCCTCCCTCAGTGCTGCCCCCCTCCGCCTGCCCCTGCCCCCTCCTCAGTGCTGCCCCTCTCCCTTCTATGCTGCTGTCTCCCCTCCTGCCCTCAGTGCTGCCCCTGCCCGCACTGCTCCTGCCAGTCTCATGTTCCTCCTTTCCCGCTTCTTCCCGCCCTGCTGACTCCCCCCTCCCCCGCGCGCTGCTGTCTCTGCCCTCCCCTGCTCGGCGGCTGCTGTCTCCCCCTCTCTCCTCCGCGCTGGGCCCCGGGGCCACGTGCCGCCACCGGAGTTCTGCCCCTGCCCTCGGCTCTGCCATTGACGTCACATTCGGAACGGTCTCAGCCCGCGGTCCCCCGCGCGCCCTCACTCAGACACACGCGGGAGGCGACAGCAGCAGCAGCCCGCGCCTGCCCCTGCCCGCTCCACCGGCTGCCTCCTGCTCCGGCTCCTGCCCGCCCCGGCCCCGCTCGGCAGCCCGCCGCGCCGCGCTCATGAGAAGCGCCTGCCAGCCCTGATCCCAAGTAAGGACCCGGCGCGACTGCCCTCCCCGGATCGCGGCTCTGCGGAGCCCAGCTCGGGGCAGAGCCCGCTCCCGCGGCTCGTGCTGCAACCCCGCAGCCTGCCCCGGGCTGTGCCCAGCCGCCCCACGCCTGGCCAAGCGCACCCCCCTGGCGGGGCTCAGCTCAGCGCTGGCTCGGGAAACTGCGGGTTCAGCACCACGGTCAGGGCTCAGAGCCCCGGCCTCGTTTCTTTAGTGACTTCCCGCTGGTGGCGGGGCGTTGGCATTTATTCTGCCCGGGTCTTTCTGTCGCGCCCCTTCCCCTCCTTTCCCTGGGCAGGTTTCCTGCCCCTCAGGCGTGACCCGCCCAGCCAGGTGTGGCTCTGTCCTCTCCCCCCGCCCCGGTAGTCTGGGGGCAGGGGAAGGGAGCCTGGAGCTGCCCCCGCTGCTCACTTTGTGCTCATTTGCCTCATCTCGCCTCTTCTGCTCACAGGCGGCGCACCTGGCTTCGGCAGAGATGAATGAAAGCGGTTCGCTCAATGGAACCGGGGTCCCTTTAGCCCGCATTCAAGCCAGCGATGGCAACTCTTCTCTGGAGCTCTCCTCGCAGCTCCCCGTCTTTGCCATCAACCCCTGGGACGTTGTGCTCTGCATCTCCGGGACCATCATCGCCTGTGAAAATGCCATCGTGGTGGCCATTATATTCTACACTCCCACCCTGAGAACCCCTATGTTTGTGCTCATTGGGAGCCTGGCCACAGCGGACCTACTGGCTGGAGTTGGCTTAATCCTGAATTTTGTTTTTCAATATGTGATCCAGTCAGAGACCATTAGCCTTATTACCGTTGGATTCCTAGTTGCCTCCTTCACTGCTTCTGTGAGTAGCTTGTTAGCCATCACAGTCGATCGTTACCTTTCCCTGTACAATGCACTGACTTATTACTCAGAGAAGACTGTCCTCTGCATTCATATGATGCTAATCGTTACCTGGGGGGTGTCCCTCTGCTTGGGACTACTACCTGTTCTAGGCTGGAATTGTCTAGATGACTATTCATCATGCAGCATTGTCAGACCCTTGACCAAAAGTAACGTGACTTTGCTGTCTGCCTCTTTCTTTTTGGTTTTTATCATCATGCTTCATCTGTACATTAAAATCTGCAAAATAGTTTGCAGGCATGCACATCAGATAGCTCTCCAGCAACATTTTTTGACTGCATCTCACTATGTTGCTACTAAAAAAGGAGTCTCTACACTTGCTATAATTATTGGGATCTTTGGAGCAAGCTGGTTACCGTTTGCAATCTATTGTGTAGTTGGAGATCTTGACTACCCTTCCGTGTACACTTATGCCACACTTCTACCTGCTACTTACAACTCTATGATCAATCCTATCATTTATGCCTACAGAAACCAAGAAATTCAGAGGGCCATGTGGGTTCTTTTTTGTGGCTGCTTTCAGTCTAAAGTGTCCTTTCGTTCAAGATCACCCAGTGATGTCTAAGTGACTTTTCTTTTTGTAGTGCTGCCCAAAGAGACAATCTACTTAGTGAATTACAGTGCCTGTAATGAACTAGATCCATGTTGTGAAGTTGTTGAAAACATGCTTAAACATTAGCACTTTATGTATATATATTTGTATTATTTGGAATGTTCAGGTATGGAGCTTTCAGTTCTGTAAAAAAATGTGGTTGCATACAAAATGGTACATCACATTTGTAAAATGAAGACATTCCAATACTGCTTAATTATAGCACTTTATTTCTAACTGCTGAACTGCCAAACAGTGTTGCCACTTCCAAGGGCAGAGAGAAAGGAAGTGAAATGTTGTATTTTATGTGTGGGTGGGAGTATATTTTGCTGCACAATGTTGATAAATTATAACATTTTGTACACAAAGAAATAAATACATTGAACGTGTAATTTTATTTTGTGTGTTTAACTGATTACAGAGATATAAAAGCTTGAAAGACTGCCAGCTGAGCAAGCTCCCTTTTTGTTTACTCTAAAAGTTCACCCTGTACTTGTATCTAAGGAAACTTTATTTTACATATGCAGAGAAAATATCTCACAAAAATGCTTAACTGCTATTTTTGATTGGTTTCTTTCATTACCCTGACTAGTATTTATTTATCTTCCAGGAAGCAAGTACTTAAATATCTTATTGATTTTGTCTCCAATTCTCACAGGGTCTCATCTTTTATTCATAGGTTGGTCCCATATTAAAATATTACATTTTAAAAAAATTAAGGGAAAAATATCCAAGATGCTTTTCAGTTTCAGCCTAAACTCCCTTATTTCTCCCCTTAAAGGAGAAATAAAATCAGTTGATTTGGGGAAAAAATCAGTTGGTTCCCTAAAAGCCTGTACAAGGCCATCATAAATTGGCTTATGTGACCATCCACCGTTCTGAAGCTAAATGTATTACTCTTTCCTTCTGCTTGATTGAACTCTAACACTAACATGGAAGAATCACTTAAGTGCAGCTTTGTTGTCTGCCTGTCTTGGAGCAGTTTAAAATTTTCTGACAACCCCGTGGCTTAGTGGAGTGATTTTTGCCAGGAGCCAGGTGAACATTACACATAAGCTTTGAAGGATTTGCTCACTGGAGATCAAATTCCTAGACAACTGATTCTTTTAATAATGCTACATTGTATATGCAGCACACTTCAAAAATGTTGCTGGGCACTTTACTATTTAAATTCAGTGAAATTATGATTTATCACATACCCTTTCAACTTTTAGTTAAAGGCTGCAACAGATTAAACCTCTATTCATGTGTATAAGGCATAAATATTAAAGAATGTAGCCTCTAATATTTCCAAACTGTACCCAAGGCAAACCACCAAACAAACACTCATCTCCTGGAATGAGTAGGGCCATAAGAACATAGTAAGTCATAGAGATTCTTGAGCAGTATTTTTAAATTTATATTAAAGCCAAAGTACTAATATGCAATTTCACTGGTAATGAATGGCTTTTCAGTTTAAGAGTAATATGATCAAACAACTAGAACCCAGACTCTCATAACCCTTATTAATAAAAATGTTATTATTATGTATCAGCTGCATTTTTTTGACAGCAAGGTTGGAAGATCCTCAAATAAATGTTACAATAATCAGTCATAGAAGTGACAGCATCACTCATTAATATCTCCATGATCAAAGACCTTAATCTGGTGTTGTTATAAAGTTGATATAAAGTAGCCTCTGTGATATGTCAAAATGCCTATCAAATGAAAATATGAAGACGTTAGTACACGCAGGGCCAAATTCATCCCTATTTTAACTCCATTGAAGTAATTTGTTCCCCAGTGTTTTTGTACTCAGATGTTATATTAACAAAATTAATCGCCAAGAGACATGACCAACAGGTGGCTAGGACCAGTCAATAAAACTTACCACCTTCTAGGATTTAGCTTTATAATTCATTGTTATCTCAGCCTGAATACCATCAAAACTATACATCGAGACTGCAATAGGTTTTCTGATTTAGATAGGAACTATTATTCCAGTAATTAAAATTGCTTAACAGAGAAATGGAAGCAATTCATAGTTTTTTATCCTCATACAATCCTCAGGTGTGTTCTGATTACATTTTTAGACCAGCATATATAATATTTACTAGTTAATTTATTTTGCATTCTGTTTGTATAATGTGAACACATTTTTATTAACCATTTTCTCAATAATTTACAATAACATTTAACAAAACTGAAAATAATCTCAGTCTAAATTAGAAGTATTGTGATTTTTAAAAGATTTTAATAATCATTCTTCTACTACTGTAATGAGCATCAAATTTATTTTTAATGATTACAGCCATTTGTAATTTTTTTTTTTGGCATATACCATGTTAAGAAACCTTTTGCTGACCAAGCTAATAATTCCTGGGAAGGAGTAAACCAAAGTGGGGATGGTATTTTGATTTTGTTTTGGCTACCCAGTGGACTGGAATTGACGTCAATCTAGTTGCAGTAAAATATGGCCTTTCATTTCCAGAGTCTTGATCTGCAGGGATACCTGAGCAGAATAATATTAGCACAGACTACAAAATATCTGCCTCCTCAAATCAGATCTCAGTCTAGAGAAACAGAAAGCATAGTCCTTGGCTGAAAGCACCATGAGAGGAAATCCAGTAATTTTATAGACCTATACTACATATTGTTTTCTTGCTGAGATTGCTATATAAAGTAAAGAAGCAGGCATTTGCTTCAGAAGATGGTGTTATATTTGCAGCCTCTGCACATACACAATCTTAAACTGGCAAATTGCTGGCTTACCTTGGCTGCTGAATGATTTTTGACAAAAAATTGAATCATATACTGGAATTTATATTACCAATCAACTATGAAATGTATCACAATAATCAACAATAACCACCACTTTGAGGGCTGCTTCTACCAATTGTGCTTACTATCTGAGGTCAATCCAATTCACGTATCAGGTCTGATCCTGTATTCCTAAAACCCACACTAAAGTATATGGGGAATTTTGCCTGTGTGGGGACCTCAGAATTGGGATGCTAATCTATTATAAAAATAGCCACTCTGACAAACACTTATTTCCATGAGACCTCTGCCAGAAATGAACCCTACCCTTGGAAATATTTACACGCATAGGCCCTAAAGTAGTTATTTTTATAAAAACAAATGCTCATCCCAATCTTGCAGTCCCTATGTATGCAAAATTTCCATTAACTTCAGTGCAACTGTTGGGCGTGATATGTGATTATGGTATTTTATGTGTAGCCCTCATTGAAAATATACCATGAGGTGTCCACCTTTAAAGTTATCAATAATTTTTATGCTAAAATAGATAATGTAATGGTGTCACAGTTCTGGGCAACTGCAACTGTATTCCCCCTCGATTGTTCATCAAGGACACCATATTAAAGAGAAAGAGAAAAACATTAAACATTAAGGAGAAAGAGAAAACATATTAAAACAATAAAAAACAACAACACGCATTCTAATAAGCTTAGTAGAGATCAACCCTAATTCCAGGAAGCGCTTTGGTAGGAGTCATTCCTTAAAACTCCACCAAGGGTTTTTCTGTGATTACAAGTTCATAACCGCCTTTGCTCAGAACAAGCACACCCATGAATAAGTCATCCTGTCCTTTATATAGTTGGGACCTCTGAACTACAGATTCTGGGAGCTGGTAATCAGTAGATGTAGCAAGGAAGCATGGCATCCCTCAGGGATTGACAGGGAGGGATGGCTGCATGCCTCCTGGTGGGCGGAACCTGGAAGGCCATGCCCACCCTGCCGGAAGCAGAGGGGTGGGACAGGAACAGGAAATGGAAATACAAAAGGCGGGCCCTGCAGCTCAGTTGAGGGAGACAGACGCTTTGAACCTGCTCCAGCAGCAGGAGCCTGCAGAAGACTGTTGCTGTCCTGAGGACGTACTAGAGCTGCCAGACATGCCAGATGCTGAGGAGCTGCTGGGATTGCCACTGGCAGTGTACCCCGGGGAGATGGAGGATGACCCTGGGATTCAGGTACACCCTGAAGGGTGGATAGGAAGTAGCCCAGGGACAGCTGACTATTGTTCAGCTGTGTTGCTGCCTGAACCCAGGTCAGTGTGCTGCGGCCGAATCCCCACTGACGCAGTAGTGAAACACTCTGCCACTGTTAAGCCCCTGGGCTGGGACACGGTGGAGTAGGGTGGGGCTGGGTCACCCTACCCCCTTGCTGCCAACCCCACTCCTGGGGTGGCAGACTCCCCACCTTAGGCCAGAAGGCCTGTGTTGGTCTACTGCAGGGGTCGGCAACCTTTCAGAAGTGGTGTGCCGAGTCTTCATTTATTCACTCTAATTTAAGGTTTCGCGTGCCAGTCATACATTTTAACGTTTTTAGAAGGTCTCTTTCTATAAGTCTATATTATATAACTAAACTATTGTTGTATGTAAAGTAAATAAGGTTTTTAAAATGTTTAAGAAGCTTCATTTAAAATTAAATTAAAATGCAGAGGCCCCCCAGACCGGTGGCCAGGACCCGGGCAGTGTGAGTGCCACTGAAAATCAGCTCACGTGCCGCATTTGGCATGCGTGCCATAGGTTGCCTACCCCTGGTCTACTGTCTGTCAGAACTAGTATGCTAGATCCTTAGGCTGAGAGCCTTAGACTGTTTAGTGCCCCTCCCTACCTGAGGGCCTGGGCCCCTAGACTATTCATTGTTCTGCCCTGCCTAAAGGCTGGAGCCTTAGACTGTTTGGGTGTGTCACCCTGCTTGAGGCTTGAGCCCCAATGGCAGATTACTGCTTGGCCCAGCCCAGAGGGCCTGAGCTCTAGAGAGAGCTAATTTGCCCCCTTTTTACAGATTCACATTCTATGTGTGTGACAGTGAGGAGGCATGGCCTCCCTCGAAGATTGACAGGGAGGGAGGACCATGCACTCCTACAGTAGACAACGGACCTCTCCTCAGGGCATAGCTTCAACAGGCTGGGATTTTGCAAAACGGGACATTTGCATTCACTTCCCCCTAGAGTTTTCCTAGGAAACCCACTTAACTGAAAGTGCATTGTTGTCCGGCACATTGTTTAAAAGAGTCCTTTGAAGAGCCTAAGACTTCCTATGGTTTACATTAAGTATGTTTCCCCCCTAGAGACATTACATACAATTACACAATAATACATACGCATTTACATTTTTAATAGAATGAACTCCTAAGATACTTAAACTTAATTCAATAAGGTTTGTTCTGGATATTGCAGAAAATTTGACATATCTATCACAAAAGGCACATATGTAAAGAGGTCCCAACCTGCTCCTAATGAAGTCAATGTTAGTTTTGTTATTGACTTCAAAAGGAGCTAGAAGGCCATATGCATAAAGGCAGTGATTATGCTATATTAAAACACTTTTAAACTTGAGACAGTAACCCTTTAGTGTCAGCTCTAATTTTCATTAGCAACCGATAGCTTATTCAGAACCTTGAAAATCATGTGAGAAATGCAAAATCTGTAAGGGCCAGATTCTGCCACCTTTACTCATGCTGGGAATACCATCTTCTGTGATTTGTTCCATTCCGATCAGTGGGTCTGATGATGGAGAGTAGAGCACTACTCTGGGAGAGTAAGAGTGACAGAATCTGACCATAAAACACCAAGCAGACCCTGAGTCTCTTCTCACTTACAGGAGTAGCTTCATTGACACCAATGGTTGCACTGATGTAAGTATAAGTGAGTGGAGAATCAGGCCCAGGGTCTCATTATACTGTATATTGAAAAGTCACCCAGATTCAAAATCACAGGTCAAATAACAAACTCTTTAATGAATTAAAAAAACCCACATTTTTACACCTGAAAAATGAAACATTTACATTTTTTAACAATATAATGATCCACTTGTACTACATAACTACAACCTTGTTTGTTTTAGTGTATGTTATCACCTATCTTCTGTCATAGTTTTAAAGGGACGCAGTCAATTGAAAAAAGAGGTACAATTAAGTTCTGGTACTACAGCTGTCCCTGAGATCCCCTGCTATCTGTTGTACTTTTAAAAAAAATAGGGAAATGTGATTGTAAAAAAATTTCTCTTTCCTGTCGGAGTTTAAAAGGTCCATATAAATGACACAGGGAAACTGATTAATCAACCAGGGATTCAATTCACCACTATACAGAGGACCAGCCCACTTTTGAGTGCTTAAGCAAGACTTAAGTGGTTAATGGGCCTTGCTCTGGCACAGAGGTGAGTTTCAGCCTGCCTGAATACACAGGGAAAATGAAACTGCCTTGATACTCAAAATGCTGCCAATTGCACAAAGCAAACAAAAACTTTCTCACCCCCTGCATTCTTTTTCCATGATAGTACTGCTTGGGCGTTACCAATATACCAGCAGGTAATATATTTTCAGTAAAAATGTTGATTTTTTTAAAAGTTGTGTCCCTTTAAATTATGTAAAGACAACAGAAATAAAAAGCGAAAGATGGAAAATAATGTTTCTGGTTTCTCTCACCTGAAAACGGTTGTCAGGGGCTATTGGGTGCCCCTTGTTAAAATTCTCCTCCTGCTTGGAGAAGGGTCCATACATAACAGATGCTGGTCACGTTGCTTAATGTGTCACTGGAAAGTGCTTAGATGCCATACTGATGATTGGTTATAGTATAAGACCCAGAACTGAGAAGAAGAGAAATTGAAGTTTAGGTAATTTCCTTGCCTCTGATTGCGTTTACCCCTTCTCTGGAAGAATACATCATCTCTGCCAGGGATTGCTTCTGTCTGGGACTCATTTTAATATTTCTAAAGGAGCACACGTCTTGCTTTAAGAATGGATTACACCAAATAGAGATTTAAAAAAAAAAAAATTCCCAGTGCAGGATATAGCCAGAGTCCCCTAGAAGGTATTAGTCCCTATTCTTCATATCAAATTAGACAGGTTGCATATTGTGCTATACTGTTACTTGGTATATTTTTCAAAAACAATGTGCAAACATTTCAACTAAATGGCAAGTTATGTTGCCTCCTCACTTGATTATAAGTTTTATTAAATAGAAACCATGACAGATTTCCTTCCTCTCCTCTCCACTCTGCAAGCACCATGCACTCCTGCTTTATTATCACAGGCTAAAGGGGAATTTTCATGGGAGTCTTTTGCGGTATTAGTAGTATACCGATATCAGTTATAAAACATTCTATGGTCCAAATTCATCCTGGGTTTTCAGTGCACTTGCATTAGAATAATCTAATCCTAGAAATGTCCATATTCAGTAAATTAAGAACTATAATTGTACTAAACTGTGTACTATTTGAAATTCCATGGCCTGTGTTATGCAGGAGTTCAGAGTAGATGGCCTTCTAACCTTAAAATCTATGACTCTATGCTGAGAAAAAGGAAAAACTGAATAGCATAAAACATTGAGAGGAAGTTGGACCCAACATGATTAAGATAGCTAATCTATTAACTTTCTAAAGGCCCTTCTATTTCCTTCCACTATGTGGCCCAAAGGAGAACAAAGCCAGGGATAAGATAAGGTAGGGGTTGAGGAAACAGAATGTGCTGTGTAGGAAGCTCCCTCCTTACCCTGCAGTCATCAATATTACCATGGTAAGGTTTTCCTCTCAGAATATGATTTTAGTAGCTAATCCCAACAGTACTCTATACTCCCCATCAACAATGCAACTTTAAGGAATCTGTTAAATATATATATTGCTGGTGTGAAGAAGCAAGTTCTGGTTTATTTGATTCAGAAATTGCCTACCTGTTCATGTCCATGGTCCTGTGGGGAGCAATTTCTAATGAACAATTTCAGAATCCTACCCACTCATCAGAAATTGGCTAGAGATTGATGCTGCCAGAACTAGAAAGTAACCCTCATTGCAGCTTGATTCTCACCCCAAACTAGATTGTAATTACACAAACCCATTAGCAGAAATCTTGAACGAAAAAATGCAACTGTTAATATGATGTGCATCCAAAGGAAAGAGCATATTGATTGAAAAACCCTTCAAACACACAGATGATAAAATATGACTATCTGACTTTAAAAGGTTGAACTTAGTAAATGTATGCATCTGCTCTGCATTAATTTGTGTCATAAACCATTCAAATATGTAAATAAATGAATAAATGGACAGCACATAAAAGCTAAGCCACAACCACAGGGCTAAATCCTCAAGTCCTTATCCACTGTTTACTCAGTCCTTACTCATGGGACGTTTTGCCTGAGTAAGGACTGAGAGTTAAATTCACCCCTGTACAGAGGGCCTCCCTTAAATGCAGGCAATCAGGATGGTTGCCCTGGGCACCAACCTTTGTGGGTGCCAAATCAGCATTGGCCTCTTCGCTGGTCTGGTCCAGTCTGCTTTCCCCCCATTTTTCTCTGACAGTCCACTTGGTGGTTGGAGGAGACCAAAAATGTTTTCTGCCCTGGGCAGAAAAACCCTGTGCCTGCCTGTACATAGTGTCAGCACCAAGCCTATGAACCACGTAGGGCCAGATTTTTAAAAGTATTTAGGGGCCTAAAGATGCAAGTAAAGTGCCAAGTGGGATTTCAATGGGAGGTTGGCACCTAGGTGCTTTTGAAAATCCCACTAGGTACCTATCTGCGTCTTTAGGCACTTACATACCTTTAAAAATCTGATCCTTAAGCCCTCAAAGTATGCCAGGGGTTCTCAAACTGGGGGTCGTGACCCCTCAGGGGGTTGCAAGGTTATTACATGGGGGTTGCGAGCTGTCAGCCTCCATCCCCAAACCCTTCTTCGCCTCCAGCATTTATAAAGTGCTAAATATAAAAAAGTGTTATTGATTTATAATGGGGGGTTTCACTCAGGCTTGCTGTGTGAAAGGGATAACCAATATAAAAGTTCGAGAACCACTGAAGTAGGTGCTGTATGCAGGATTGACCTTCTGCCTGAGTAAACCATGAGAATAAGGATTCCAGGATTTGTCCCATTAAATAATATAGCATTGTTTATTTACTGTTTTATTTCTTATTACGTAATAAATCATGACATTGATTCTTAAAAAAAAAATGCTGAAAGTAAAAGGTGATGATGTTTTTTTGTATGGAGACAGAAATCCTCACAAATATCTTAAGGAAAGAAAGGAGTTTATACAAACAGTATTAATTGCATACAAGGCTAGAGTGTGCCCTGAGGCACAGCCTTAATCAAGGGGAGGTGTGTAAGATTCTTTACTCCTGTGGGAATTCTGTGCCACTGTGCATGCATAATTAATGAGACGTGCATATTTTAATTTTTTGCGCAGAAAAAGCTTCTGCTGAAAAGTTGCTGCAGTTCTGTCTTTTGCCCACCAGAGGGTGCTGTGGTGAGAGAACACAGCAGCCACTCTCAGCCAGCTAGGGAAGAGAAAGAGCCTGTCGTCTTCGCAATCCTTGTCAGGCCAGGTCAGGAGAGAGGGGCTATGGGGAGACAGACAGTGTGTGGTACTGTGGGGGTCAGACAGGGGCTCATAAGGCCTGCTGGGGGAGGACAGACTGGGGCAGGGGCTGAATAGGAGTGGAGGCACAGAGCCACAGAGGGGAAGGAGGTGCAGGGCCACATGGTGATGGGGGAGGGGTTGCAGAGCTACATAGGGACAGGGGAGTGGCTGGGTGGGGGCATAGAGGTACATGGGGATGGGGAGGGGTTGCAGGGCCACAAAGGGACAGGGAAGGGGGTTCAGGGCCACATGGGGATGTGGGGAGTGGGTGTCTGAGTGGACAGGGAGGGACACATGTGCTTGACTGAATGGGAGAGGCTAGGGGTCAGCCAGGGTCTGCATGGGGGAAGCTCCCTAATATTCCCTCCCTGCTCACCCCAAAACACTGTTCCATACTTTTCCCACCCATACCCAACAACCCTCTAAGTTCATACCCAGGCATCTTCCCAGCAATTATCTCTCAGCTCCTCCGTTACCCCTGACTCCCCCCAGCCTTTGCACTGCTTCTGGGAGGTGCAGGAAATATGATTCCGTATTGTAGTTTAAATGAATTATTATTCAGAGTTCTGTATTAATATGCCCAGTAAGGAATCTATTTGTCAAAAAACATTTTCTGAATCTTTTTTTGTTGTCTCTATTGTTATAGACATACTTGCTGACAGGTATTTTGAAATAAATGACCAAAAATAATTGAAACTGTTGTGATTATATTGTGTTATTTTAACAAATAAAATATGCAGAATTTTGCAGAATTCGAAAATATTGTGTGCAGAATTTTTAATTTTTTGGTACAGAATTCCCCCAGGAGTAGTAAGATGCACCACCCAGCAGTAGCCTTGGGGGACATTGTGCCTCAGACCCATCCCTCTGAGGCACAATTCCCTTCTAGCTTCTACTTTGCTAAAGTAATTTTCTGCTGGCAGGGGCAGCAGGTTTGTATAATTTTTCATGGAGCCCAGAACGGGTCCAAGTCCACCCCGCCCCCCATCTGCCTAAGGCTCTGGGAGGGAGTTTGGGTGTGGGAGGAGGGAGGCGTCTGGCTCTGGGAGGGCATTTGGGTGCGGGCTCTGGGCTGGGACAGGGGTTTGGGGTGCAGGAGGGGATACAGGGGGTGGGCTCTGAGAGGGAGTTTGGGGGCAGGCTCTGGTCTGGGACAGTGGGTTGGGGTGCAGGAGGGAGTGCAGGGGGCAAGCTCTAATGAGGGAGTTTGGGGGCAGGCTCTGGGATGGGGCAAGCGGTTGGGGTGCAGGAGAGGGTGCGGGAGACGCCATCTGGGAGGGAGTTTGTGTGAAGGGTCTGGGCTGGGGCAGGGGGTTGGGGTGCGGGAGAGGGAGAGGGGTGCAGCACTTACCTCGGGCGGCTCCCAAAAGTGACCCGCACCCCCCTCTGGCAGCAGCTCATAGGCAGGGGGCCGGAGGGGGTCTCCGCGTGCCGCTGCCTGCAGGCACCACCCCCGCAGCTCCCATTGGCTGCAGTTGTCAGAATTGGCGCTCGGGGCTGGGGCAGCATGTGGAGATGCCCCCTAGGGGCTGCAGGGACGTTCCGGCGGCTTCCGGAAGTGGAGCAGGTGGGCAGGAAGCCACCTTAGCCCCGTTGTGCTGCCAGTGGGGGCCCTGGGCCCTTTTAAATTGCCCGGGAGCGGCAGGCAGGGCTGGGGGAGACGCTCTGGGGGAGGCGGTCGGGGGTGGCGGTTGGAGGAGAGACCCGTCCCTGAACTTTGGTGGAGCCAGGCCCCCATGCTCTCATATTGGTGGAGCACGGGCACCACAGGCCCATACAACTCGCCGCTGCTGGCCCTACAGAAGAAGCAAATTACAACTCCCACACTAGCCAACACACTGGGGAACTGAGTCAAGGTTCTGCTCACTCTCCACCATCTGCTCCACTTACACTTGTTCAGCATTCAACAACTGCTTACTCCAGCATACTCAGCCCCTGCAACAATAGTAAGGGAGGTTCTTACTCCTCTGTGCAAATATGTAGTCCAAGTCACAGTCTAGCTCCAGTAATTAGCATTGTTCAGATAGGAATAAGAATGATCATTAAAGATATATATTAAAATTACAGTCAGCTGTTGGAAAAATCTAATATAGAATCTGTTGGATCAGTAACAGAGTTGTGAGCCAGACTGACAGAGCTATCTTCCTTTTTCATTTAAGAAGTGAAAAATCTTTTTGCATTTTAAGTCCAAAAAACCATAAATGTTTTGGTCTTTAATTAAGCTAAGCTTGGCAGGAAACAGGACAAGCAGAAACACCACAAACAGCAAATTCTGCCTTACACCAGAGTATTTTTTTTATGGAGGAGTAATTTTAGATATATCTGGAAATTATATATATATATAATTATGCTTAATAGTTCCACCTTTTCTCCTCACACAAACTATACCACCCATTTTCTATTATAAGAGGATTAAAGATTACATTTATGGTACAAGTAGAACAGATAAATTTATCTAGAGACTTAAATATTAGGTATATTTTCAAAATTGATATCTGAATTAATGGATCAAATCCTTGCCACAGAAATGAAAAATAACAGAACAGAGTTGTCTAGATCAACCTCCCCGGATGCTAATGGCCCAATGGGAGAATTTCATACCTGTACAGAGGGTCAGCACCAGGCATCAATGCAATACTTAAATCCCATTGGAGGGTAAAGTGGGACTTAAGTATTGCATAGGCCTTGTGCTGGCCTCTGTACAATGGCAAATATAATCCAATATGTGGATATTGGATGCTTTAGTAAAGGTTTCTAAATTGCACTATTATATCATTACTTTGCAGTGCAACAAGAAATTATCCCTAAATAGGGAACTATTAATATTTTCATATTTTCTTTCTCTGTTTCTAGAGTTTCTTTTTTCCATATTGTGATGGGGTGTATAAGCCCCACACTGGCAGTTACAGGGTTAAGGGGAGCCAGAGAGCCCAATTAGCCCATTGTGTGGCACCTGGAGGGGAGACAGATAATTAAAGGATTAGCGCTAGCTGGGGAGAACCAGACTGGGTGGTTCCTATAGCTGAAGGACTGCAAGGCAACAGTAGGAGCAGGCAGATAGTTGAGCTTCCTCCCTCCAGGAAAGGAATCCCAGAAGGGTCTGTAGAAAGCTGCTTGTACCCTTGGCAGGGAGAAGGAGACTGCTAAAGCAGCCTAGGAAAAGAGATATTCCAGGGAAGAAACTCTGAGGGTCAGTGCCTTGGAAGGAGCTGGGCCTCTAGGGAGAAAGCCCTGGGGTGGTGGCAGGGCTCTGTAACAGTGAGGAAGAATTCCACAGTCTGGGAGAGGGGTGAGAGAGTTCTAGTTCCTCTTACTGTCTGAATGTGGGCACTGTTACCCTGGAAGGGGTGGGACTCTTAGTGAGACCTGCCTGGAGGGCCAAGTCGTTGCACAAACCTCTGAAATCTGGAGGAGAAGGGTGAGGGAAAGTGGCTACAGTGCTGGGTCTTGCCATGAGAAGGTGCTCCAGGGTGGTGAGTCTGAGGCACATACACAAAGTTCTTTAGTGTTTCCACTGAATTTTATCAACCTTGGTAACAGTATTAGTTGTAGTAAGTAAGTTAGCACCAGTGTAATCAAACTGCTCATAGAGCCCGTGGGTAGTTATAAGAATTGATTCAGCAGCAATGCTAGATATGATAACTGGTTCAGACAAAACAGGTTTTCTGTCTGCTAGTCTAACTGCCTCCAATGCAATGACAGCAAAAGGAGAAAATATTGGGGACTGAAGCATAAGGGACAATCTCGTTGTGCTAGACCCATGTAGTACTGTAAGAATTTCTGTGGATGCTTTTTTCTAAGGGTGCCCAATCTCTATTTTTCTGTTTTCACTTTTTTTTTAATATCTCCATACACACAGACTAGTGCCTGCATAATCCTAGGAGAGCAGTGATTAAAAATATTACATAATAAGAGAGGATGCTTTGGATGCATCAGCTAAATTTAGAGCCAATTAAATAGCTGCAAAAATATAAACATTATTTACAGCTAACAAATGAGTCAGGCAGCAAACACCATACTGGAAAGGGTCCAAAAGATAACAGCAGCCAGAGGCCAAATGAAAGTTCCAACCTGAGCTCCCTGAAGTTGCTTCCATCAGAGAGAGGGCGATTGTGCTGGCAGGCAGGTAATGGATTAATGTGGAAAGTCTCACTGCACCCTGAAATAGCGCTGACTAGTGGTGTCATTTCCACGTTGTCTAACAAAACATTTACAGGTCCCGGTTTTCCCAGGATTGCCCCTTTTATATGAGAGCTGTCCTGAGAAATCTGCAAGGGTGCTCAGTACATGGGGACAGCTGTCCAGTTTTGTGGTCTCAGGATCCTCCCAGATGTCCTGGTTTTTGTGTACCTCAGAGGTGGCAACCCTATCTTCCAGAGCCCTCCAGCAGTGCTGGAACAATTTTCATAGTGGGGGTGATGAAGGCAGAAACCATGTGTTTGGGTTGTTATTACTACTTCATGCCACAGGGTAGGGCAGCACCCCCAGTTCTAACACCTATGGAACTCTCTATCCCAACAAGACTCCTGTGTAGAGTGAGGGGTGTAGAATTGGCTATGCTGGCTTTGCAAAACCCCAAAATTCCCCTGCAGCGGTGCCTCTAGGAAGGTTTTTCTGCCTGCTGTACACAGTAGGTAGAACTGAGATCAAGGATTGAGCAGTTGAAAAACAAAGTGAATGTGACAGACAGAAAAGATGATGAAACTGAGCTAAGTGTTGTTTGGGATTTTGTCAAATGAGTTGAATGATAGTTTTTTTTCATTATTCCATGTTCCTTGCTGCTCTGTTTATTTAAAAAAAAAAAAACTTAATATGTAGTAGGCATCTGTCATTATTTATCAAATCTGTTTGAACCTTAGAAATATCCCTTCTCTACCATATTTTCCAATTAGAACATCTATTCTTTCAATTGTTTAGGGAATTTCAGTGAAAACACTATATCCTACTACTTGGCAAATTTGGAGTCGCAGCAATTCAGGCTTACCCAGGGGTTCCTGGAAGAGAGGCCGCCCAGGAGAAGGTGAACCTAAGGCTATGGGTCCGGGTAAGAAATCCTGTGCACAGGAATGTTTTTATTACACTTTTAATATATAATGTATGTATATTTAATGTATGTTTTTCTGTGATCGCAGTAAAGTTTTCTCTGAGAGAGGAAGTTTGGCTGTGAGTTGTGGGCTTTTGTGTTGGATTTCTTCACCAACTTACAGCCTCATTTAGAGAAAACACAATAGAAGTCTTGTGTTACAGATTTTAAAAACAAGCTAATCAACTGTTTTTCCCTATCTTGAAATGAAGAATATTTTGTATGTATGAATTATCATTTGCTCACTGATCATGTGTTGGTCTCCAGATTCACAAAGTTGTATTGAAAACATTTGAGAAAGAGAAAGAAGAGACTGCAGAAACATTCTCCATTATGTAGGTTACTTTTTGAATAGAGGATAACTCTGATATAAAATGTGATTAAATTAATGATAGATCTTAGATGATTAAACATTTTTTAATAATCACAGCAGAGGCATGTTATTCTTTGTATCACAGGGAGATAATGTGAACATGTACCTGCAGGCAGACATAATTTGTCACTTCCAGTTAACACTGTTTTGTAAAGAAAAAAAATTGCATCCAGTAACCATTAGGGTGTAGAAAAAATAGTTTCCTTCAGAGGAAGTGAACTGTAAGAAAACTAGTAGCCTGAGCTCATTGGCACCCAAAAAACCTTTGAATTTTGAACCCTGCTGCTGTAGTAAATATTTATGAATTAATGGGAAGCCTGAGGTAGTCTTCATGGAAACTCTTTCAAATGGTGCTATTTGATTTTAAACTAAGTTGTGTAGTGGTGAGCTGGCAAATAGGAGAGCAATACCATGAGCCAGTAAACATTCTGTGCACTTGTTGAAATGTTTTATAAATTGTTCATAGATAAGTCTGACTTGTACTGATAGGATAACTCAAAGGAAGGCTTCTGCATGAGGAGCTGGTCCTCAGATGTGTGAGGGTGAGATTTCACTTGTTGCTCTAGGTTGAACTGTGAGAATTGAGCAGATCTTTAACTTGGTGCCCTTCCAAATATGGGGAAAATGTAAAAAGTGGTGTCCCTTGGGGGAAAATGGGTGTGCTCCTATGCCAAGCAGCAGCCCTGCACTGTGCTCAAATCTACATTCCTTGTGTGCCTGAAACTCCCATTAAAGCCAGTAAGAGTTTTGAGTGGCAAGGAATACAGGAAAGAGTTCAATGTCCAAATTTCCCAAGAGGAAAAATGTTAGTCTTAAAATAGTCAGAATTAAAAATGTAGCAAGCAGCCAAGATATGAGCAAGTATTGATCACATTATCCAGGCTACATTACATTGCTTTCCTGACAATTTGTCTATTTTGGGTGCTCTTTCTTGCCAGATAGTAATAGAGATTTGTAAGCTAAGTGCCTTGCTGAGTCTGACTGCTGGACTGTTACCATTCTTAGAGACTGAACTAAGATCCTGATTTAAAGCCTACTGATGTCATTTGAAAGATTCTCACTGCCTTGGGACAGAGGGGCTGGGTGGCATGACTGATATAATGTGTTTTGGTAACCCCTTGGTTTCCAGGGCCAACAAATATGGGGTGACATCCTAGTTCCATTCAAGTTAATGGGAGTCTTGCCACTTACTTCAGTGGAGCCAGGATTTCACCTGTGACCTCTTGTACTTGAGCAGATACATGTACTTTGTGTGATTATACAATGTAACTATGCAACATGAAAATATTGTTTCCACATTTGGGGGTGGATACTTGGGTGCAGTGTGGCTGCTTTGCATCCTACTGCTGGAAGATTCTGACTGTAAAATTGGCCTTGCCAGCCCCAGGTGACTCACTTGAGTGCAAAAGGGCTCCTCCAGTATGGTAGGGCTAGCATAGAGGTTCCTATACCACCTGTGACGGGTTGGATCACAGAAACCCCCTTGGGAGCTTCCAACTGATGTGCAAAGGCTACCTCTGTTCCTGTTCTCCCTGCCAGCTCAGTGGCTTCAGCTCCCTGTCTTGGTGAAGCCAGACACACCCATCTGCTCCAACCCAGACTCAGGGTCTGAATAACCTGTCCCAAAGTTGCAGGTTTACCTGCAATCAGCTCACAGAAGTGTGCTTGCCCTTAGCACTCAGAGGCCCAATTCCCAATGGGGTCTAAACCCAAATAAATCCGTTTTACCCTGTATAAAGCTTATACAGGGTAAACTCATAAATTGTTCGCCCTCTATAACACTGATAGAGAGATATGCACAGCTGTTTGCTCCCCCAGGTATTAATACATACTCTGAGTTAATTAATAAGTAGAAAGTGATTTTATTAAATACAGAAAGTAGGATTTAAGTGATTCCAAGTAGTAACAGACAGAACAAAGTAAGTTACCCAGCAAAATAAAATAAAATGCGCAAATCTATGTCTAATCAAACTGAATACAGATAATCTCACCCTCAGAGATGCTTCAGTAAGTTTTTTCTCAGACTGGACACCTTCCAGGCCTGGGCACAATTCTTTCCCCTGGTACAGCTCTTGTTCCAGCTCAGGTGATAGCTAGGGGATTCTTCATGATGGCTCCTCTCCCCCTCTGTTCTCTTCCACCCCTTTATATATCTTTTGCATAAGGCGGGAATCCTTTGTCCCTCTGGGTTCCCCCACCCCTCACTGGAAAAGCACCAGGTTAAAGATGGATTCCAGTTCAGGTGACATGATCACATGTCACTGCAAGGCTTCATTACTCACTTGCCAGCACACACATATACAGGAAGACTCACAGGTAAATACAGCCATCTGCAGACAATGGCTCTGGTTAATGGCAGTCATCAAGATTCCAAACCACCATTAATGGCCCACACATAACTCAGAGTTATATTTTATATTTCTAGTTTTAGATACAAGAGTGGTACATTTATACAAATAGGATGATCACTCAGTAGATTATAAGCTTTGTAATGATACCTTACAAGAGACCTTTTGCATGAAGCATATTCCAGTTACATTATATTCACTTATGATCATGTTTTTATAAAACCATATAGACTGCACAACGTCACACCACCCTCCCTGCTGATGATGGGGGAGGGGTTTAGACAGAGGAAAGAAGGTGGCCAGGACATCACTACACTCAGCTGGTCCCTAGCTGTGGTGTTAGGCCTCTGGGGTTCTGAGCAGCAGGAATGATACCATAGGAAAAGCCATGGACACTGTGCCCCTGGGATGGGAAGAATGAAAAGATGAGCCCTTTTTCCCCATCCCCCAACCTGCTCTGTTGGACCTCAAGATCATTGTGTGGGGGGAAGTGCAATTCAGATAATTAATCTCATAATACTACTTTAATGGGAAACACAATAAACACACAGTATCTGACTATTCCTAATGACAACTGCTAATTGCATCATTTTCATTGGAAAATAGCTAATTTTTTAAAGTTATCCTTATGTTGCTCTTCTGTCAAAATACTGTAAATTCCATGTGCTGGCTCACCTGAAGGATTAGTTCTTGAACAAATGCGCTGCCTACAAAGCATCACAGTTCTGTCAACCTTAATTATGCAAATGCCTTGTCTGACACCACATACTCTGAAACCCACCACTGCATTAACAGTGGGTGAGAATTACTGTACAAATGCGTACAGATGTAGTCTCCTCATCTCAAAAAAGATATACTGGCACTAGAAAAGGTTCAGAAAAGGGCAACTAAAATGATTAGGGGTTTGGAACGGGTCCCATATGAGGAGAGATTAAAGAGGCTAGGACTCTTCAGCTTGGAAAAGAGGAGACTAAGGGGGGATATGATAGAGGTATATAAAATCATGAGTGATGTGGAGAAAGTGGATAAGGAAAAGTTATTTACTTATTCCCATAATACAAGAACTAGGGGTCACCAAATGAAATTAATAGGCAGCAGGTTTAAAACAAATAAAAGGAAGTTCTTCTTCACGCAGCGCACAGTCAACTTGTGGAACTCCTTACCTGAGGAGGTTGTGAAGGCTAGGACTATAACAGTGTTTAAAAGAGAACTGGATAAATTCATGGAGGTTAAGTCCATTAATGGCTATTAGCCAGGATGGGTAAGGCATGGTGTCCCTAGCCTCTATTTGTCAGAGGGTGGAGATGGATGGCAGGAGAGAGATCACTTGATCATTGCCTGTTAGGTTCACTCCCTCTAGGGCACCTGGCATTGGCCACTGTCAGTAGACAGGATACTGGGCTAGATGGACCTTTGGTCTGACCGGGTACGGCCGTTCTTATGTTCTTATGTTGTTATGTTATCAACAGTCTCTATCTCTTTCTTTCTTTTTTTTAAGATGAGTTAGGAGAGGTACTGAATTTGCAGTTCTTAACAATGAGATGTGTCTAGTCCAGTGGTTCCCAAACTTTAACAACCTGTGAACCCCTTTCACTAAAATGTCAAGTCTCACGAACCCCCTCCTAAAAATGAATATTTCCAGAGATTTTATCCTTTACCTGAGTATAAATTATAAAAGCAGTGATCGTGGAAATATAAAAGTTGTTTTTATGACATGCTTATTACACACTATTTATTATTTATCATTACAGTATTTTTATTACATTATGGAAATGACAACACTCTTCCAAGATCTCACTTTCGTAGCTTGTATCAAGGCTCCTATGTTTCATCAAGGAGTATCAGATGTAAAACAGCATGAAGGTATTTAAGAAGCCAACTCAAAGAATTCCTCCTACACAAGCATTCAAGTATTGAGCAGTCCAGGCAAACAACGCATGTTACAACAAAGCTTAAACTTGTTCTTCATAATAATTTTAAAAACAATACTAGCTGCCTATTTAATTTTAAAAACGGCAAAAAATCTCCTCCTCCTCCCTTTCCATTTCTTATAAGGAGTCTTGAAGTTTAAATCTCCTCAGTGTGATAGAGATGCTGGCTTTGATCTGCTTAGCTCTTGGAAGTCCAGGGGCTCCGTGCTGCTGGCCCCGTGCTGCCCGGGGTCCCTAGGGACAGCTCTTGCTGCCATTGGGGAATTTTTTCCTGAGAACCCCGTATAACTTTTCACAAACCCCCAGGGGTTCATGAACCGCAGTCTGGGAACCACTGCTCTAGTCCTAAAACAGGCAGCAGCAGTACAAGTTTCCCAGCAATGCACAACTAGTACAGCTCATGTACACGTGCCAGAACTTTTCCTGCCCAACCCTTTAGCTGCCATATTGGCCTACCAAGCTGAACAACTATGTGTGTATCTTTTCAGCTCTCCCATACTGCCTCAGCTGGTGATAACAGGAACAGAGGATTGTGTTTTCCAGGACTCTCCTCTTCCCTCCAAATATTAATTTGGAATGTTTTGATAAATCAAGGAATCCATCAGTCCCACAGGGCAAAGTGCCCATTTTTCAAGATGGGGACTGCTTGGTGGTGCAGAATATTGTTCTCTAGCTGTACTAGTTTCATGCTGAATCACCCGGAAGGTAAATAACCTCCAAATGACCAATATACCTTTCTGCTTTCTTTGTGTATGGAGATTGCCTCACCAATACAGCACCTGTCTGCCCATATGTAAGCATCAGTTTCTGTGGACAAGGGAATTGCTATAAGTTTGCAGACACTGACTAATATGGACTCCTGCCACTGGCTCACCTCTTCAGTGTGGGCATGTCTGTGGTGGGTGCTGTTATACTGGAAACATGCCTAACACTTTTAAGTCGTACTGCATTATGTGATTTCCATGCTGAATGTTTCTGAGGTTTTTAAAGGAGGGATTAGAACATGAGGTGTCTTCTCAAATGCAACCATAAGGATGTTAATTAATCCTCCAAAATGATTGCTGCATGCTGTGTTATGAACAAAACTGTGTGAAAACAATGGGGAATATTATCTCCTGACCAGAATGGAAGAAACAAGGGTTGTTCTATTCTGGTAGCTTCCAGAGGTGGCAGAGTGCAATGGAAGCCAGTACTCAGAAAGCTAATCCAGCAAGGGATACTCTGGAACATTGTTTTGTTAGCAGTTTGACTGTGAAGGGCTCATGAACTGAGCTGTTTGTAATTCCCATTATTTTGGCTGGTGTGCACCATTGATTATCATTAGGGTGACCAGATGTCCTGATTTTATAGGGACAGTCCTGATTTTTGGGTCTTTTTCTTATATAGGCTCCTTTACCCCTCACCCCCTGTCCTGATTTTTCACATTTCTGGTCACCCTAATATCATACAACTGTTAGCACAACAAACAAATTAGAGACTTTACACATAAATGACAAGTCTCAGTTGGCTAGCATAGTACTTCTGAATGGGGATGTCCATGTCTATTAATGGTGACTTTCTCAAACAGTTTTGACATTTTAAACTTGCTCAGTGTAGCTTGAGTTGGCTTACCATGCCTCCCCTCCCCTGTTGGTTTTCTTAGTTTCAGGAGGAGACATCAGTCCCCCGTTTCTCCCCCGCCCCCCACACAGCACAATTTAAAGAACAAAATTTGTTAGCAATCAACTACCTAAGCAACTAACCCAATGAACACAGCATATGACTGTACATTTCAAGGCTTGTTTATACTGGGAGTCTGTTGTCCATGGATAACACTGTGCTACCTCCCATCATCCACCCTGAAAATGTGTGCTTGGGGAGCCTGATGCAGAGGTCAGAAAAGGAATCAGCCTGTAATGATGTTTGTTTGGATGCTGTGGAGAAACTGGAGAAGACTTCAGTTTGATGTTCTGAAAGTTTTAGTGCCCAAGGTCTCTGGCTATAAGTCAGAGATGGTGCATTTAATAGTTTCTTTCTTGGCAGTAGACATATGTCTGATGTTCCATTTTCTTTCCTTCCTTAGCTTGCCTCTCCTTCCCTCCTCAGATTCTTCTGCATGTCAATCTGTCTCTCTCTCCTTCTGCATACGCCCTGTGCACCATGAAAGCAATTATCCTTTTATTTTCCTTGCTCAGCAGCTGGTGCAGTTTGTCATGCAACACTTCCTCCCATGATTTCACTTTCCAGAGAGTCGTCAATGATGCTTTCTACAGGGTTTTCATGTTTGTGACATTAGATGAATGCCTACTCTTTAGATGGTGGGAGGAAAGCTGTTCCAGGTTTTCATTCATCCTGCAAGTCATTGTCTCCTACTGATCTGTGGACAGTAGATAAGGAAACTGACACTTGGGCAAATGTGCAGAGATGCAAGCAAAAATGGATAGCTCTGCTATGCTGCAACTTGGTCTGATAATTCTCCCTAGAAAATCTTTGTCCTTGTCCTTCATACTTTCAAGGTATTTTATTCCTTTTCTCCTTGCAAAAGTTCTACATTCAGTGGAGACCACACCACATGGGAATTATATTTTGTATTTTAACCTGGCACACGCTTTTCACTTCCAGCGTTCTTCATGTGAAATAGGGGCTCTGACAAAAACAAAGAATTATATTGCAGGTGAATCAAAGTAACTGAGTGTTATAAGCTGGTCCATTGCAGACATCTCCCTGCTGAATATTAGACTGTATTTACAGCCTGTCACTCCAAATTAGATCCATCTGCTTTGAATCTGTTTATACTCCCATTTAAGGGGGCTGTTGGCCCCTTACTGAAACGTAATGAGGTGTGTGTTTTTTGTTTTTTGGGGGTTTTTTTGGTTGGCCTTCTCCCAATAGCAGAAGAAAGGGGAAAGTCTGAAGAGGAGTCAGGAGCCTGGGACTGACCAGACAGGCAGACCAGTAAGGGTGTCAAGATCCCAGTGGGCCCATCCTCCATATAAGCCGGGGTTGCCTGGGCAGAGTAGAGCAGAGCTAAGGAGCATGCAGCAGGCCAGAGCTGGGTGTGGAATAGAAAGCAACTGGCCAGAACCAGAGCAGCAGAGCTGAGCTGGAGGTAGAACAGCAGCTCAGAGCTAGGAGACCAGCCACGCCGCTGGCAAGCCAGAACTGAGCTACAGTAGGAAGCAGTGGGGCCACAGCTGGGATAGCAGAAGCCAGCCATACAACGAGTAAAACTGGAGCTGAGCGTGGTGAGCATTTGGGGAGAACGAGGTAGGGCAGAGAGGGGCCCAACAGAAGATGTCACCAGACAAAAGGGCCTTGAAGGCCAGATTGGAGGGCAGGGAGATACAAACCTGATGGGAGGGCTGATACTGGGGAAAAGGTTCCCACCACCTAGAGCCTGAGGCTGCATAGCCACCACAAGAGCAGGTGTCTTACCTGTGGTATCACTGCAGTGCACCCAGGTCCTGGGAAGAAAGCCTGGGATATGCAGACTGAATTTTCTTGAGTCCCAAAGCCCATTGTTTAGTGTCCCCATGCTCATCGTGGGGTTCCTGGATCTTCTAACTTTCAGTTTTTCCCTTATTTGTTTATAGTTCCTGTTTAATAAATTGTATATTGTTTAAACTCAGTGTAGTGGTCACTGGGTCAGGGAAGTGGCCAATAAGGAGAGAATACCCTGGACTGGGAACATCCTAGCCGCTGTCCTGTATCATAGTTATGAAGACTCTGCCACATGAGTGATGGAAGAGGAGTCCTCAAGGTCAGGGAGGCATCTGTATAATAAAGGGTGTTGGGGTGGGGACTCAGATCCTTTTGCCATCTGATCCCACTGGGATAGTATAGGAGCCAGGAAAGTTCCCCACAATAGTGGTCCCATTCTGCTGCTTTCACACAGCTGGGACCAATGGCAAAAGAGCCCTTCTGCTAAGTTTGGTAGATATGCTGGTGACATGGGTGCCTGGCTGGCTTGCTGAGGTGAGAGCCCAAGAGCCTGGGCTTCAGATTGGTCTCACATTCTTCACTTCAAGCAAATAACTAGCGCAAAGGTTCAGTTGCCTAGCTGGGATGGACATTGAAATGTTTTCTATGGATAGCTATAGCAAGTGATAGAAAACGTAAACCAGCCCACTATTCTCTGGTTGGCTTAGGGCCAGAATCGCTCTCTGGAAAGGCAAAAAAGGGTGATTAGAGTAGTTGAAGGGCTTGTCTTCAGCATGTCTTCTTATGTGACACATGGTGCAATGCATTCTGGGATCCATTCTTGCAGACAGTGTTCCTAGTTGTTGAGCACAGTAAATATGCCAGAGCACCCTACTTTATAACCATGTTATAGCCATGTGTGGACGTGAACCTTGCTAGGAGGGTGCTCTGACATGTTTACAGAGCTGGTGAAAACCTATAGCCTAGAGGGGCCCCTGCAGTGAAAGGGTAGTTCGGACTCCATTGATTGCTGCAGATAAGGGCATTGCTTTTGTGACACCACTTTATTAATACTTCCCTTAAAAAAACCCTCTTAGCTGTACATTCTCCCCATTCTATAGAGGAGCAGGGTAAGGAAGAGGGAGAAAGTGGGAAAACTTAAATTAGAACGACCTTCTAAAGTTCTGCTTTCATTGCCAAGACTTATCAACTTTGTAACAAACACATCCATATCATCTTCATTGAGAGGGATCTCTTGTCTCTTCCAAGCAAATTATGCAAACTCAATGTGGCATGTACAGTTAGACAACTGAAATGTCATTCTGGGTTCTGTGTGCTACTCCTTTAAGTGTAAGGGCTGTTATGTAAGGGCTGTTATGAAGCAGCCGCCCTCTTGTATTTCAGTTGAGATGTTGAATATTGAAGAGTGAGTCATGGTCTCTCTTATGGAGGCTTTATGTTTGATATTTATTTTTCTTGTTTGCAGGCTTTCTTAGTCTGAAAAAAAGCCGTCCAGGCTGAAAAATGCATGTTTCTCTTTAAACATATCACTCTCGGCCAACAGAAATCACCCTTTAAACAATTCTAGCCAGACTTTTCATGGTCCTCTCCATCTCAGCTCCCAAATGCTTTAGTATGGAACTCACAACTTGTGTTGTCCTGATATCACCCTTGTTTGTTTCCATACAGCCAGTTGCCTTTTCTGTTTTTTGAACTTATTCTTAAATGGCTTTTCTTTAAAACTTCCGATCTTGCATATATACATAGCAATGTTTTCTTGACTGTTCCAGTCCTTTGTTATATTGACCTGCCACAAAATGCTCGTTGCATTGTGGGGAAAGTGTTCTGTTTCCCCAGTTCACCTCTACAGGAGGAGACAGGAGAATTATTACTCAATGTAATTTTCTGTGTCACAGCATTTCTCAAGAGTTACTTGTACACTTCATTCCTTCAATACATTTTGTCTTTCTTCCTGCAAACTCATTTATGCTGTGACCCCATAATGATCCTCTAATTCCTCACAAAAACATTTGAAAATGTTTTGATGTGGAGACTGTTCTGCTGATATACCATATGTATTATATGTGTCTTCTGGTGGATTTTCATTACTAGCTTGGGTTTTCATTCACTTGCTTGAAAATAGAATCTTTGCCTCAGTCAGTATAAATCACTCCATTGAAGTGATATCAGCTGAATGTCTGACCCTTTATTGTAGATTAGTTCATCTCTCCCAATGTTGGTGGTTTCTTTTTTAAATGATAGTTGCACACTCAATTTAGATTTAGATCTTTGAGGCAAAGGCCCTCTTTGTTTTGTGTTTTCACAGTGCCTAGCACAATGGGGCCCTGATCTGCAACTGAGAACAGTGTTACTGATACTATAATATAAATAATAAATGCTTCAGAAAATGGTTACTTCAGATAGTGGATTCGCAGCAGACTCAGCATATTCATGTAAATGTTCCTTAGAACCTTGTATTTTAATTGCCGATTTTCTTCAAATCTGCTTGCTATAGCAAGCTGATCACATTTGCCAGTTTAAAAAAAAAAATCCACATGTGCCAACATTTACCATGCAGTGGTGTCTGACACCTACTGTTTTCCACCCTATGCTTAGACCAAGAAATAACAGTGGAAAGTTTGTGATGTCTGTTGTCAAACGTTGACTTTTAAGGTTGACAACTCTTTTGCTAATCAATATGCTGTCTAGACCCCAGAATTGCATCTGCAAAACCAGCTTATATCTACATAGCATGTCTGTTTCCCATCAGGTGACAGCAACTTTCATGAAGCCCTACGCCCTGCACTACCATATGTATAATCTTTAAATTGTGGGGTTTTTTTGACATTCCATGGTGCAATCCAGACCACTGAGGGGCTGTCACCCATGCCGTGCAACCTGGGGTGCCTCATAATACTTGGGCCACTCACAAACACCCTGCCAGCATGCAGGTCACACCCTGCGTATAGATACAGCCCTGGCCCAGCAACTATGACCCCAACAGCCACACTCTCGCTTCCAGCAGCCTTGGTTACAGTTTGCAGCATGGCTCCCTCCCGGCCCAACACATGTCCAGTCCCAAATTTCCCCTCCCACCCCCAAATCTGTTCTGCACTGTCCTGCCCTCTCCTGGACAGTTCAGGTATAGTAGATTGGCTACATCTCTAAGAGGATCAGTACACAACAGTTTGCCACCCTAAATCAAATTACCTACATAGTTCACAACACAAGGTTAGTTTTGATTTAAAGAATAAAACCAGTTATCTTAACTACAAGGAGATAGGTTTTAAGCGGGTACAAGTGTAAGATATTGAAGTCAGGAATGGTTACAAGAGAAATAAAGATAAGTACTAAACTCGAACTAGACTTAGTTCAAGGTGAAGTCCCTTGCAACATGTACCTAGTAACATTGCTGACCAAATTCTCAAGCCAGGATCTGCTCCCAAAGACCAAAAGCTATTTCTTTTGTCATCGGGGCTGTTTTTTTTTTTTAAAGAGAGAGATTGATAGGGAGCGAGACCTTGGGGTGTTTTCCCCCCTCACTTTGTAGTCCAGTCCCCCTCTTGAAATGCATTTTCCTTAGGGTTAGCCCCAGATAAAGTTCATTCCTGCTGTGATGTTGGAGTCATGGAATCTTGTGGTGAAAGAGGTTCCCATGCTGCTGTTTGCTATGATGCAGATCTGTTTGTTCCTGCCCTCTTCCTTGCCAAAGAATGGCCACTTGGTAGATGATGGCCCATCAACTTTGACACCTGGTTAGAGCATTGGCTTGTCCTTTGCCTTTGAGAAACTGATTTACCCTCTCCACAGGCTTGTCTGGTAAATACACTTCAGTCGTGATTTAAGCTTCTGTTAATAACTTTATATATAATGTTGCTTCACACATATTGACCATGAGTTATTAGTTTTTCAAATGATACCTCACGAGGCATGTTTTGTGCAAAGCTGATTACGATAGAGTGTGGGTGTGAATACGGGGGTGCGTTCTGTCAGTTTTCTCTTCTTGGATTGCCTTCTGTGTACACTCTGCGGCAGTACTGAATACTACATATCATCCAACGACCTAGGAGGTACTCTGTTATAGTTCCTGTAGTGATTATATCCAGCTAAGCTGAAAATTGTTAGAGCAGTTACATGAAGTCATTTAACGACTGCTGAACAGGTAGCACCTTTGCTATAGGCTTAGACTCATGAGCTCTAATTTGCCTCTGAGCCTCCAGGCAATGGAGATTAAGGAGTCGGCCATCATTTTTTTAAAAGCTCTGGTAATCCTAAAATAATGGTTCCTGAAAATATATTCCAATCTAGAGTTGCTCTTTTCCCCCCCACTCCTGTGCCTATCCCCCAAGTAAATTTACAAACCACTGGGTCCAGGAGCTTTGGCTTTAGAACCAGATTGCAAGCCCCTGACTCAGATTCTACTGAAGCCAATGAAACTGTGTGAGTAATTGCTCACCAATATGAGTAAATGGCTTATAGTCAAGACCTTAGTAATCAAGGACTGATGCTTGCAGAAATAGCTGGCAAAAAAGGAAAAGTTTTTGAAAACATTTGTATCTGATGAAGGTGTGTGACCTGTATTACCTTGAGTGGCACCTGTAAAGATGACAAAATCAAACACGAGTTTGGAAAAAAATTCCCCTATTAAAAACTTTCTTGGGATTTTAATAAGAATGAGAAAAAAGGAGGGACTTAAGAATGGACATGCTCAGTTTGAGTTGGCCAAGTTGAAACAAAAAGTAGCATAACTCTCTGAAAGAGTATTTGGATGAATAAAATGGATCAAATTCTACTCTGTTCCGCAGATCCAAACCCCATTAATTTCACTTGGTTTGCAACAAAATGTGAGAGCAGAATTAAGCCCTGTATGTGTGTATTGTATTTACCTAGCAATATAAAATAATAAAATATAGACAAAACCCATTGTTTTATATCCAAGGGACCTAAAAATCCATCAAAAATAATTGCCAAGCCTCTGACAAATCTTGAAAGAACTGTGCCCATTCCCCCCCCAAAAATTATAGAAAAGCAAAGAATCTTCATAGAGAGTGATTCAAATTACTGACCAGTTGAGCTGACTTCTATAACAGGTAAATATGGAAAAATAAGAAGGGAATCAATATGTAATAATGCAGCAGAAAACAAGCTCACTGAGTGAGAATCAGCATGAGTTCATAAGGGACAGGTCACATCAGGCACAATCAATAGACTTCTCCGACAAAGTGCTAGATGAAGAAAGCAGTCACTTATCTAGATTTTTAGTAAGACTTTCAATATAGAACTTTGTAGAAAACCCAGAGGGAGACAGACTTGTTGATCATTATGCTCCAAGTTTGAATTCTTCAAACTTTGCTTGTTGAAAAGCAAACACTTTGTGTACAGGGACGCATCAGAGTGAAGCTGAAACAATGTTTTTTTGACTATAACACATCTAGGGCAGATTCTATCAGGGCCTGCAATGAGAGGGCGGGCCTGAAGATTCTCCATTCCTGGCACAGCTCATATAAAGGCCAGCTAGGATTAGGTCGTATTCTATCCCCTGTGTGGTATTTTACTGTTCTCACAAAAGGTGCTGAATTGAATGCCCATTATTGGTCACTGATGGGTAAATGCTCAGGATGATATTTTTCATAGAGCTAACAATGCCACGTGGTACCTGCACTCAGAGTCATTCAAGGTGTCGGTTAAAGCACTCACCTTTCTCTGGTATTTGAAGCTCTGAGGGTTCCTTTGTATTGCAGAGGAGCTGCACAAAAAGAAAGGAGATGCTCTGGCTCCCCTCCTTTCATGTGGTCTCCAAGAACAGCCTTGGACTAGAAGTTTCCAAGGCAAAAAGTGCAGGGGATGAAGGAGGGAAAGAGTTGTGTGAGCCGAGGGGAAGGGAGAGGCACAAGGTAGCTGCTTCTGTGGACTGGACCTTACCTGACCTGAGGTTTCTACAAGAAGGTGAAGTTTTTCCCTGTGTATTGTTTGTTGCTATCCCTACTTGAGTAAACGGGACTTGCATATGTTCTGTAAATGTACAAATGACACAAAGAACATACCAGATTCTGTGTTATAGACTTCTGCTCCAAACCAGAAACTGACCTGCAAGACCTCACATTTAGCTACTGCTTGGCAAAGGGGCAACAGTACACTTAGCCGAGTGCCTTGCACTAAAGTTACCAGTCCTGACTACTGCTGGAGACTAGGGTGACCAGACAGCAAGTGTGAAAAATCGGGACAGGGTGTGGGGGGTAATAGGAGCCTATATAAGAAAAAGACCCAAAAATCGGGACTGTCCCTATAAAATCAGGACATCTAGTCACCCTACTGGAGACAGGTCACTATACTTGATTCATTGCTCTCTCATTCTGGCTGTTCTTACTGTATGTTCATATCTATACAGCCCGGCTCACTATCTCCATCTTCAGGAAGTGAGCTTCTCGTTCTCTGAACACAGGTGCAATTGGCTATAAAACAGTAAAGACAGGGCATCTGGCAGCCATCTTAAGTCATGATGTTTGCTTTCTTAATATATAAGCAATGATCAACTGCTATATCCATAATTTATCAACAAAACCTAAGCTATGTTCATAAATTATATTGATAAAGCTGAATTACTGAAAAAAATTATATTTCACTTCCTCCACCACAGGAATCTTTGAGGGTAAAATGCGGCTTCTGCTTAACTGTGTACTACCCAACAGTATAGGACAGAAAAAGAGTACTATATTCCGCTGAAACTGCAGAGTTTCATTACACAGAGATAAAAATTCACTCCAATAGCTATCCCTAGGGTTCCCATCTCCCTTGTGCTTACACCTGTCTTCTGTATTATCTGTAAGCAGGAGTCTTGCTATATAACTTTCACAATAAATGCAATCGAGTTAGATGTGTAAAGAAGATACACCTCTACCCCAATATAACGCTGTCCTCGGTAGCCAAAAAATCTTACCGCGTTATAGGTGAAACCGCGTTATATCGAACTTGCTTTGATCCGCCGGAGGGCACCGCCCCCCCCCCCCCCCCCGGAGCGCTGCTTTACTGTGTTATATCCAAATTCATGTTATATCGGGCCGCGTTATATTAGGGTAGGAGGTGTACTATACTGCATCAGTTGCTAAGTAAGGCAACCTGTGTTGTGGATATTTTCCCTGGGTGTTTACTTTCCTCTGAACACTGAGTTAAAGACTTTTAAAGCAATCATGTGCTTGGTAATGAGCGTCTGTATTTTATGACAGGCTCTTGATGTTAGTTTTTCCCTGAGGAGAAGAGTATTCCTATAGGATTTCCATTCAGAACTCTTAAACATGTCAATGTTAGAGAAGGAATATGAATATGAATATGTGCAGAGTTATTGGGGAAGGCAAAAGTCTAACATGCAGACAATCACCAAAAGAAAATTGCTAATGTAACAAGCACAAACAGACTGTTGTTGTAATCTATAAAAGGAAAATCTGTGCTTAAACAAGTTGATGAAATCATGAGAACTACTATCTCAATATCCATTTGCTGATAAAGGTACAGCTATCTCCAGTTGACATTAAAATTCTGCAAGGAAGGCAGGCAGACACTAGTTATTTTAATTTAAAAGGCATTGGAGGGTTATTTGCCTTGCCAGTCACATTTATCTCTGAAGGGTCCTCCTTGTCTGAAGCCAAGTCACCTTGTACAGACGCTCCCCGGGTATACATTCCCGACTTATGCAAAATTCGACTTACGCAAGGCATTCCGGAATGGAACGCTTGCGTAAATCAGGGAGCGTCTGTACTGTAATCCTGTTGTGACCTTAGGCACCCCTGTATTCGCAGCCTACACACTATTGCGTTGATTTTTGTACAGAATATGCCTTGTGAGGTATCACTTGAAAACTTAACACACTAGTCAATAATATGTAACTGTGCTGCATGTGAAATCATGGATACTCTCTAATATCGGGCTTTAAAGTCTGTGACTAAAAGGTGTTTAAACCAGGCCTGTCAGGGCGAGTTGATAAACAGGTTTTCTCCAGACCAAGGAAAGAGACCAAGCCCTCAAATCAGGTGTGGCCCGAATTCAATGGGCTATTCATTTGTATCAGAAGTTGCAGCAGGAAGAAATTATTTGCATAGTAGCAACACAAGCAGGAGAGGAACCAGCAGGGAGCCTTATCTTTAATATAATAATATATGGAGATATACCTATCTCATAGAGCTGGAAGGGACCCCGAAGGGTCATTGAGTCCAGCCCCCTGCCTTCACTAGCAGGACCAATTTTGCCCCAGGTCCCTAAGTGGCCCCCTCAAGGATTGAACTCACAACCCTGGGTTTAGCAGGCCAATGCTCAAACCACTGAGCTATCCCTCCCCCCCTCTTCCAGACCTCGTGACTCATTTACTCAGCATTAACTGTATCTGGGGATACCCTACAGAACAATACATTTCAAACTTCACTGGACTATAAAAAATGGGGCAGTGAACCCCAGGTGATCGTTCACCTAAGAAGACACAGCAACTGAGCACTTTGGGCTTTGTGGGAGATCCTGACCAAGGGGGTGGTCAGACATCTTGCAGGAAGGAGGTGTGGTAAGACTCTTACCTTGAACCAAGACTGTAGTTTTGTTAAGTCTTAGCCACCGTAAAGCATTTTTCATTTTGGTTTGTAACCATTTCTGACTTTATCCTTTGTACTTGAACTCACTTAAAACCCCATCTCTTTGTTAATAAACTTGTTACTTTAATCTAAACAAATCCCGTGCTGTGCTTGAATTGAAGTGATTGTCAACTCCAAGTAAATCAACAAGCTGCTGTGCTTTTCTCTGTAAGGGAGCAACAGACCTTATTGCTTCTCCAAATGTTCCAGGAAAAGGCTGGGCATTTCGGGGCAGATGGCTTTGGGGAAATTTAGGACTGTGGGGGTGTTGGGGTCACTTGGCTAGTAGTCACCGAGACTGGTGGAGACCAGAGTGTGGCTGAGGTGTAACAAGCAGGCTGCTGGAGTTGGAGTTGCTGAACCAGGGCTGCTTAACACACAGACGCTCTCCATGCATGCTTGTTTGCTGGCTGGGTGTATCCAGAGAGGAACCTACAGCAGCAGAGCATTTTAAGGCACTCAGGGTTACAGGACAACCAATGACACAACCTCTCATTGGTCTGGGTATCACCCCAAAATGTGACATCTGTCAGCACTCAAGACTATGTGCCTCAAAATAGGGCTAACGTGGGACTTAAGTGTCCTTGTGGTGACTTTCTGGATAGAGGTGAATTTTGATCTCAGTATTGAACCTCTGCAGCTTCAGCTGAATACAATATTGTTCTGTCCTATACTGTTGGGTCGTGCAGAATTAAACAGAAGCCGTGTTTTACCCTCAAAGATACTTGTGGTGGAGTAAGTGAAATATAAAATTTTGCAGTAATCCAGCTTTATCAATGACTTATAAAAATATCAATACATGTAACATATCAAGATATATTGCCATTCTTTCATGATCTTGTTATAATTTGTTTTTTTCTATTAAAGTCCATTATTCATATTAGCAACCTCACAAAAATAGCTTTTGTGTGACTTTATCTGAATGAACATTTTAATTTGGGGGAATTTTTTTTTCTTGACCTTTAGATAGTTAGATAAGTGATGAATAGACATAAATATTTCCTCCAATCTCTTCCCCTCCCCCAAGAGTGACATAATTTTGGCTGGTGCTGGAGCCAGTCTTGGGATGACTGGAGAAGTTCTAGCTTCTGAGTGAATTTGAGCCCTCCGATTGGCTGTCTGCCTCCTGGGGCACAATAACAAATCTAGACCAGCTACAGGCAGAGCTCTCCCCCCTCCCCCTGCCCAAGATGACCTGAAGTCAATCTCGAGGAGGGAGCTAAAGAGTCCAGCAGCCCAGGGTGGATCTGCCCCCTCCTCCCCTTCTGTGAACAAAGAGGATGGGATGGTGCCACTGCTCCCCACCCCTCCCTGCAGCCAGGAGTGGCTCTAGCTTTTTTGCCACCCCAAGCACGGCAGGCAGGCTGCCTTCGGTGGCATGCCTACGGGAGGTCCATCGGTCCCGTGGCTTCGGCGTACCCGCCGCCGAATCCGCGGGACTGCCGGACCTCCCGCAGGCAAGCTGCTGAAGGCTACCTGACTGCCGCCCTCGCAGGGACCGGCAGGGCGCCCCCTGTGGCTTGCCGCCCCAGGCACGCGCTTGGAGTGTTGGTGCCTGGAGCCGCCGCTGCCTGCAGCACCTGGTCTGGGAAGGGGCAGAGATGGGTGAAGAGCCTCTGAAGCTGCTCCCCAGTTTGGAATGGGGAGAGGGGATACCAAAGCAGCCCCCCCCCCCCCAGTCCTGAGAGAGGAGGCTGAAGAGCACCAGGAGGAGCAGAGGTGATGTTATGCCAATTATATTAGACCAATAAAAACCAGCAGGATCTTATTAAAGGGGACAAGACATTTGTCACATTTATTGTAAATACCATAATAAAACAAATGATAACAGTNTCCATAATTTATCAACAAAACCTAAGCTATGTTCATAAATTATATTGATAAAGCTGAATTACTGAAAAAAATTATATTTCACTTCCTCCACCACAGGAATCTTTGAGGGTAAAATGCGGCTTCTGCTTAACTGTGTACTACCCAACAGTATAGGACAGAAAAAGAGTACTATATTCCGCTGAAACTGCAGAGTTTCATTACACAGAGATAAAAATTCACTCCAATAGCTATCCCTAGGGTTCCCATCTCCCTTGTGCTTACACCTGTCTTCTGTATTATTATTTTTGTACTTGGTGAAACTGTTGGATTTTAAACTGTGGGGGACAAATTGTGGGGGGGTCACTGTCACTTGGGGGAAATCACTGTTAGTACCTTCTTTAATATCCCTACGGTGAGACTGGGGGGTGCTATACTGATGGGGGTGAGGGATGAGTGAGACTGAGCTGATGGGGGTGGGGGAGGCATGGAATTAATTGCTGGGCAGGAAATGGGCAGATGTGAGGGTGCGAGTTCCTTACCCAGTACAGTTTGGAGAGTGGGCAACAGTAATGTGTGTCTCACACACTGCAGATGGGTGGGGGAGGTTAAAAATCAAGACAGACCAGACAAAACAAACACCCCAATATCAATCTTTTTTTTTTTTTTTTTTTTTAAATCTCATGATTATTTGCGGTCTGACTCATGAGCCATTCATTCCGGAGATATTTTAAAGTAATCATCAACTTATCCTTATTCCTGTAATAGAAACCAAGACCTATTGACGATCTATGTTTGAAGGCAATGATGCTACTGAGAATGTTTCCTGGTTGAACCACAGGTGCTTGGCAAGAATTTAGGCATTAATTGCTTGTGCCTTTTCTCTTGGCCCCCGATTACATTGTAGGGATTAGTGAGTGGATAAGGACTGGACATAACACTAAAACCTGAATTTGCTTAGGTACCTGAAGAGACCCTGTAATTCTTCCAGTATAATTGGTGCACTGCTGAGCTTTTACAATCCTAAAATATCTAATGTAGAAGTAGTCATTCTGTGGGCCTCTTTCCCTGCCTCTCCCCACTTTCCTTCCCAACACAGATGTGAATGACTTTGTCTATATAGCCTTGACATGAACTAGGTGCTCTAAATGCCAGTTAGAGGACTGATATTATAGCAGGCTGACTAATGGATAAAGCCCTAGTGCTTCCTTTTGTATACCGGTGTGCATGTTAGTTGTAATGATGGTCATTATTTTAACTTGAATAATGTTCTTAGGAGACATTAATGACTAATGTCTATGAAGAATATTGCTATTCAAAAATCCTTTAGCAGATTTCAGCTAGATTTTTCTTGAGTTATTTAATTTAGTTGAAAACATTTATGCTTTGCTATCTCAATGATTAACACAAGTGAAAGTGACGTATAAAATAACTCGGGGCTAAAATTTTCAAAAACAGGAGCTTAACTTTAGACACGCCAGGGTGGGATTTTCAAAAGCACTTAAGTGACTTAGGAGCCCAAGTTCCACTGAAGGCTATGGGAGCTGCTGGAGCTCAGCAACTCTGAAAATCAGGCCACTTATTTAGGTGGGAAATATGGACTTAAGGGTGCCTAGAGGTAGGATCCTCTCTTCTGGTCAGGACTATCTCTGTTACATGACTGTATAGTGCCCACCAAAATGGGGACATGGCTTCTAGGTGTTAATAAAAATCATATAATAAATATTGAAAATCTTGGCTCTGGTATATCATAAAGCAACTAGTACATGGTTGGAAAGAGGTAAATATAAATAACAAACACCTATATCAGGGGTAGGCAACCTATGGCACGTGTGCCGAAGGTGGCACACGAGCTGATTTTCAGTGGCACTCACTGCCTGGGTCCTGGCCACCGGTCTGGGGGGCTCTGTATTTTAATTTAAATGTAAATGAAGCTTCTTAAACATTTTACAAACCTTATTTACTTTACATACAACAATAGTTTAATTATATATTATAGACTTATAGAAAGAGACCTTATAAAAATGTTAAAATGTATTACTGGCATGCGCAACCTTAAATGAAAGTGAATAAATGAAGACTCGGCACACCACTTCTGAAAGGTTGCCGACCCCTGACCTATATAAATATACAAATATTAATGAATAATACACAAGTTGTTTCATGCTGTAAATTCCATTATGCCAAGACTTAACTGCCATCAGCTCTTCTATACACTGAATGAGGACTTCATGATGGAAAGAGGGATAGAGTTTAAGATCCCTGGCACTAAACGTCCTCTACCAGCATGTCCTATCTCTTGATCTTGAGGAATCTTCTTTAGCTGCATCATTGTTAGGGTTAATGTCCAATGTGGGTCAGTTACTGGTAAGAAATGTAGCACTTAGAGTTCTGTCATTCCATCTTGTAGGGTGGGTAGTGACACACTTTCATATTGGCTAGCAGGGTGGACTGAGGTAAATCAAAGGTGATTTAAATCACCAACTGGTGAGCCTTGGTTTAAATTATCTATTTCAATCAACTTTTCCACTTGTACTTCAGTTATTTGCTAAAGAAAGGTGCATTCTCATTGGTTGGTTGATATAGCAACATGCCTTAATGGTTATACAACTAAATAGAGCCTTTCCACTAGATTAGGTACATCTTTTTGCTATCTAGGAGAACACACTACATTATTTAAGTAATTTATATAGCATAATATTTTCAGATTATTAATTGTACATCTTTAATATGTTAGAAAATGGTGAATTATATATTCCTTATGTACTTGATAATTTTTTGCTCATGATTTGTATCAGGCTGCATTAGGATGGTAACTGCTATTTAATTAAACACACAAAACAGCATATTAAGAATAAATTTTAACAAAGCAACTTTAAATGTTTTGAATACATAAACTTTTCTTATCAAAATGAATTTCATATTTACACCTAAATGACCTAATAAGGGAACAGAGGGACAAACTGCAGTCAGTGAACTAAATGTCTACACTACCAATTTGTGTCGGCAAAAGTGGTGACACCCAAAAGTCAATATAATAAAAATCGCAATTTCGTTTTCACACTTGCTCCCTCTGTCGGCAGATTTGCATTCACAGTGGGGGCACCATCATCGACAGTGTGAGCAATGTACTGTGGGTACCTGTCGCTAGGTGTTGTGGGACAACCAAGCGGATTGCGGCGCATCTTGGGACAGTGCTAAATATCCCATGATACATTGCTTTCTGTCCCATCACTCCATGGGCTTCCAGCTTTTTCATGGCATTTTTTTCAATGGCCTTTCTTTGCTGTGCACTACAGCATCTTGGTCAGAAGGGATGGATCCCGCAGTGCTCTCCTATGCTCTGTTAACTGTCAGACGACGTCGCGGATGGCAGTGCAGTTAATCGTGAAGTTCCTTACTGAAGAAGACTAGCAGGCACCCGACATTCACAGAGCAGGTACATAGGGTAGACCGTCGCTTTTGGGCTCGTGAAACAAGCACTGAATGGTGGGATTGTATCATCATGCAGGTGTAGGATGATGAGCAGTGGCTACAGAACTTTTGGATGCAGAAAGCCACCTTCTTGGAACTGCGTGCGGAGCTCACGCAGCACTGCAGCGCAAGAACACCAGAATAAGAGCTGCCCTCTCGGTAGAGAAGCATGTGGTGATTGCTGTGTGGAAGCTGGCAACTCCAGACTGCTATTGGTTAGTTGTGAATCAATTTGGAGTGGGGAAGTCGACCATTGGGGCTACGTTAATGCAAGTGTTCAGGGAAATAAATCGCATCCTGCTACGAAGGAACGTGACTCTGGGAAATGTGCCTGAAATAGTGGACGGCTTTGCAGAAATGGGTTTCCCTAACTGTGGAGGGGCAATAGATGGAGCACACGTTCCAATTTTGACACCAGACCACCTTGTGATGGAATACATCAATAGGAAGGGGTACTTCTCCATGATGATGCAGATGCTTGTAGATCACCATGGGCGTTTCAGTGACATCAATGCAGAGCGGTCAGGAAGGTNGTATCAGGCTGCATTAGGATGGTAACTGCTATTTAATTAAACACACAAAACAGCATATTAATAAGAATAAATTTTAACAGCAACTTTAAATGTTTTGAATACATAAACTTTTCTTATCAAAATGAATTTCATATTTACACCTAAATGACCTAATAAGGGAACAGAGGGACAAACTGCAGTCAGTGAACTAAATGTCTACACTACCAATTTGTGTCGGCAAAAGTGGTGACACCCAAAAGTCAATATAATAAAAATCGCAATTTCGTTTTCACACTTGCTCCCTCTGTCGGCAGATTTGCATTCACAGTGGGGGCACCATCATCGACAGTGTGAGCAATGTACTGTGGGTACCTGTCGCTAGGTGTTGTGGGACAACCAAGCGGATTGCGGCGCATCTTGGGACAGTGCTAAATATCCCATGATGTATTGCTTTCTGTCCCATCACTCCATGGGCTTCCAGCTTTCTTTCATGGCATTTTTTTCAATGGCCTTTCTTTGCTGTGCACTACAGCATCTTGGTCAGAAGGGATGGATCCCGCAGTGCTCTCCTATGCTCTGTTAACTGTCATGAAGACGTCGCGGATGGCAGTGCAGTTAATCGTGAAGTTCCTTACTGAAGAAGACTAGCAGGCACCCGACATTCACAGAGCAGGTACATAGGGTAGACCGTCGCTTTTGGGCTCGTGAAACAAGCACTGAATGGTGGGATTGTATCATCATGCAGGTGTAGGATGATGAGCAGTGGCTACAGAACTTTTGGATGCAGAAAGCCACCTTCTTGGAACTGCGTGCGGAGCTCACGCAGCACTGCAGCGCAAGAACACCAGAATAAGAGCTGCCCTCTCGGTAGAGAAGCATGTGGTGATTGCTGTGTGGAAGCTGGCAACTCCAGACTGCTATTGGTTAGTTGTGAATCAATTTGGAGTGGGGAAGTCGACCATTGGGGCTACGTTAATGCAAGTGTTCAGGGAAATAAATCGCATCCTGCTACGAAGGAACGTGACTCTGGGAAATGTGCCTGAAATAGTGGACGGCTTTGCAGAAATGGGTTTCCCTAACTGTGGAGGGGCAATAGATGGAGCACACGTTCCAATTTTGACACCAGACCACCTTGTGATGGAATACATCAATAGGAAGGGGTACTTCTCCATGATGATGCAGATGCTTGTAGATCACCATGGGCGTTTCAGTGACATCAATGCAGAGCGGTCAGGAAGGTGCATGATGCATGCATCTTCAGGAAAACCAGCCTGTACAGAAAGTTGCAAGCAGAGACTTACTTTCCTAACCAGAAGATTACAGTGGGGGGTGTTGAAATGCCCATAGTGATCCCTGGGGACCTTGCATACCCCCTTAGAACCATGGTTCATTAAACCTTACACGGGACAGCAGTAAGGAGTGGTTCAACAACAGGCTCAGTAGGTGCTGGATGACAGTTGAATGTGCCTTGACAGATTAAAGGTGCGCTGGCAATGCCTTTATGGCAGGTTGGCTCTCACTGAGGATACTATTCCTATGGTCATAGCTGCATGCTGTACATTGCATAACCTCTGTGAAGCTAAGGGTGAAAGGTTTGTTCAGGGGTGGAGTTCTGAGGCAGACCACTTGGCTGCTGATTTTGAGCAGCCAGATACCAGGGCTGTTAGAGGAGCCCAGAGGGGAAGCTATTCGAATCAGGGAGGCTTTGAGGCAGCACTTTGACAATGACCACCAGTAACATAGATCTCTATCTAAGTTGCTTCAATGTTACATTACATGTAGTTTTCCTAGGGGACAATGGTGACATTTGGGGCCTTATATTCCTGTAGTAAAGTGATTAAAATGCCTGTGCATGTATTGACAGTGCCTGCAATCTCACCTTGTAGAAAAAAAAAAGTTTGCTTTTATTACACAAGAAACAGCACACACAAACACACACATGCTTGGTGGGAAAGGAGGAACCAGGGGAGGGCAGACTTTCACAGCTGTGTAGGTCCAGCTATCATTGTGAAAGTTGTCCGAGGGAGTGGAGTGAAGGGGAAACCGAGAAGTCCCGGAAGGTGGAAAGGAATGTGTGGGTGGAGTTTGGGGGGCCTGGAAAAGAGTTCTGAATGTGCTGCAGTGGAGGTCGAGCATAATCTGCTCAGTCTGCAGCATTATTAAGGACTTCTGCATTTGCTCCTCCATTACTTTAATCATCTGCTCAGTAGCGTCCTTAACAAATGCATGGTTCTCTTTTCTGTCCTGCCATTCATAGAATATCAGGGTTGGAAGGGACCTCAGGAGGTCATCTAGTCCAACCACCTGCTCAAAGCAGGACCTATCCCCAGACAGATGTTTGCCCCAGATCCCTAAATGGCCCCCTCAAGGCTTGAACTCTCAACCCTGGGTTTAGCAGGCCAATGCTCAAACCACTGGGCTATCCCTCCCCCCTCAGCACCCCTTTTTTCCCCTTTTTTCTGCATTGGAGCACTGCAGAGCCTCCCGGAACATGTCTTCTTTGCTGCATCTTGTATGCTTTCTTATCTGGCGGAGACACTCGGCTGGGGTGCGTATGGTGTTCCTGAAGGCCACATCTGGAGAAGCACAGGGGACAATGCACAGAAGCGGGAGTGTTAAATTCACGGATGGCATTGAAACATTTCTGTTAAATACACCTTTTGCAACATTGCCATCACTTTCTCATGGATCCTAGCCAGGCACACATTTCTGTGAACACCCAAAGCATGGTGAGTGGTGGCGGGGGAGTAGAAGGGGGACACTCCACATGGGGAAAGAGCACACATTCTTTGCAAGGGTCATGGTGCAGCATTCATGGGAACAAATTCTAAAATTTTTGCACACTTTTCCACAGGTGGGGGTAATTCTAGCAGACCTCTCCCTGCTAAGGGTAAGCAGCGAAATGAGGATACATGTATTCCATGCTTGTGGCTTCCACCCTGCTCCCTATGCTGCTTGCCTATGTGCCACTTTGGTGCCTGCACAAGTAATTGCTGAATGGCGTGGGAAAGTTTCCTACAATGGGGGAAGGAACAAAGCTGCTCTGCCATGGAACCTTCAGCAGAGGATTGCCGAGTACCGCCAGGAAACTTTCCTGGAGATCTCTCTGGAGAATTCCTGTGAGAGCTCGGCGTGCATCAACATCCTGTTCTGCCGTACTGATTAGCTACACAGGGAGATGTCCAGCTCACATCGACACAGCTAGCCTCCCATATTTCTATGCCCTGAACCCACCTCTGCACTATCAAGCCACAGCCACTTACTAGGAGTAGTATCTCCTGCTCCTTGCTCACAGGAGAGCAACTGCTGAGACTGGCTAGACACCTCTGGAATAGAGAACCGTTCCTGGCTGGCTGCCCCACCAGGTGACCCCGCTGGGAGTTGCACATCCTCCTCAAATGCCACCTCTTCATTAATAATTTCGTCCTCTGGGTTAGGTCCTCTTTCCACTGCCTCCCTGCCCTCTGAAGTATCTATGGGGCTCTTGGCGATGGAGGTGGGGTCACCACTGAGGATAGTATCCTGCTCCTTATAGAACCGGCAGGTCTTAGGTGAAGCACCTGAGCGATGGTTTCTCTGCCTCAGCTCCTTTATTTTCACTCTGCACTGCAGCGTGTCCCAATCATAGCCCTTTTCACACAAGCCTTGAGAAATTTGCCCATAGGTATCAAAATTCCTACAGCTCAAGCACAGCTGGGATTCCATAGTCTCCTCTACCCATATACTGAGCAGATCCAACAGCTCTATAGTGGTCCAAGCAGGAGAGTGTTTGCTGCAATAGCCCACTATGGTCACCTGGGAAGATGTGATGAGACCTCTCAACGCTGAGCAAACAAGAAATGGAATTTCAAAAATTTCTGGGGCTTCTAAGGGGGAGGGGCAGATGATTTAACTCCACTGCCCTGCAGTCAGGTAAACGAACTACTGACCAGAGCAGTCAGGATGGGCATGGTGGGACACCTCCTGGAGGTCAATTAAAGCAGTGAAATTAAGTGTAATGTCTACACTTGTCCTTTATTGACACAAATGTAGAGAACAAAGATGTAGATCTCTCATGAGGGGGTTGTATTTTGTCGCCAAAACCAGGCATTTTCCCTGACAAAAGTTGCCTCACAGTGTACGCACTCGCTGTTTGGGTCGACAGATGGTAGTTTTGGCGACAAAACTTGGTAGTGTAGACAAGGCCTAAGTCTCTTGAAAATGAGACAAAAGTCTCCTAAGTTACTCATGCTGTCCTTCAAACTCTTAAAACTAGTAGATTTCATTGTCCTCATTTTTATTCATAGACTGGAAGAGAGCGACAAGTTTTCCTGCTTTTTCAACTTCCACTTGATTTCTTGACTTTGACTGAATTAATCCAAATGAAGAAAATATTCTTTCTGTGCCTGAAGAAGACGCTATTGCTGTCAAAAGCTGGTTTAGCGCTTCAGCAAACTCTGGTTCCAGGTGCTTAACTAGTGACTTCCACCAGATCAGTGGTGTGACTTTCTTTAAAACAACACCAGCAAACGTATACCACTTGAACAGTTCACCTTCAGCCCTGAGATTGATTATGGTTCTTATGGGTAGTTATAAGATGCCCATGTCATAGCAGCATCTTCTTGATCAGTTAGGCATCTACCCTGGTACTTTGGGTTGAGAATATTGGCAAGAAAATGAGGTGGAGTAAGTGCTTGATCCATCTGCTTCTTTACTGCCAGCAATTTAACTTTGGTGTTGAGTATTTCTTTCTTGAATGTCTATTGAAGTTCTTCCAAATGTCAGCAGCAGCAATCTTTCTGCCTTTTGTCCAAGGCTATGAAGTAGGTTTCAGTATATTCAGCATATCTACTATATTTCTCTCTAACCTGATGTTGCCTACTTTGGCTTTGATAGTTCTGTCTATTTTGCCATGATTTTCTTCACAAATTGTCATCAGAATAGGCCACTTTTTAATAAAATTTAAAACGGTCAGACACTGAATTCTCACCCAAGATTTATGATAGAATTTGTTTGTATCCTCCTGCTCTCTTTAGTGATGCTGAAGCAGGAGGATACATCATCATTCTCCTTTATTAAGAACATAAGAACAGCCATACTGGGTCAGACCAATGGTCCATTTAGCCCAGTACACTGTCTTCCAACAATGGCTGGGCCAGATGCTTCAGAGGGGTGAACAGGGCAATTTATCGTATCATCCATCCTTTGTTGTCCAGTCCCAGCTTCTAGCAGTCCCAGGTTTAGGGATACCCAGAACATGGGGTTGCATCCCTGACCATCTTGGCTAATTGTGATTATTGGATCTATGCTCCATGAACTTAGCTAATTCTTGTTTGAACCCAGTTATACTTTTGGCCTTCACAACATCTCCTGGGAAGGAGTTTCACAGGTTGACTGTGTTGTGTGAAGAAGTACTTCCTTATGTTTGTTTTAACCCTGCTGCCTATTAATTTCATTGAGTGACCTTTGATTTGTGTATTACGTGAAGGGATAAATAACACTTTCTTCACTTTCTCCACACTATTCATGAGTTTGTAGAGACCTCAATCATCTCTTTCCAAGCTGAACAGACCCAGTTCCTTTAACCTCTCCTCTTTTAGGAAAGCTGTTCGGTTCCCCTAAATATTTTGTTGCCCTTTTCTTTACCTTTTCCATTTCCAATATATCTTTCTTGAGATGGGGGGGACAGAGCTACACACTGTATTAAAAAAATGGGTGTATCATGGATTTATGTAATAGCACCTTTTTATCTAGCACAGAGGTTCTCAAACTGGGTTAGGACCCCAATGAGGTCACCAGGGCTGACTTAGACTTGTTGGGGCCCGGGGCCGAAGCTCGAGCCCCACTGCCTGGGGCCGAAGCCTGAGGGCTTCAGTCCTGGGCAGCAGGGCTCAGGTAACAGGCCCCCTGCCTGGGGCTGAAGAAGCCCTCAGGCTTCAGCTTTGGCTCCCCTCCTACCCTGGGCAGCGGGGCTTGGGCAGGCTCAGGTTTCAGTCCCCTCTCCTGGGGTCGTGTAGTAATTTTTGTTATCAGAAGGGGGTCGTGATGCAATGAAGTTTGAGAACCCCTGCTCTAGCCCTTTCCTAATGGTTCCTAATATTGTTAGCTTTTTAGACTGCTGCTGCACATTGAGCAGATGTTTTCAGAGAACTATCACGATGACTCCAAGATTTATTTCTTGAGTTGTAACAGCTAATTTAGACTCCACCATTTTGTATGTATAGTTGAGATTATATTTTCCAATGTGCATTACTTGGCAGATGAAATTCAATGCTGATAAATGCAATTTTGTTTCCCAGTCACCAACTTTGTTTCCCAGTCACCAGTTTTGTGAGATCCCTTTAACTCTCATGAATATAGTGAACAGCACTGGCCCCAGTACAGATCCTTGGGGGAACCTCTATTTACTGACCGTTTTTATTCCTACCCTTTTATTCTGATCTCTTAACCAGTTACTGAGCCATGAATGGTCCTTCCTTCTTACTCCATGATTCTTTATTCTGCTTAAGATCCTTTGGTGAAGGACCTTGTCAAAGGCTTTCTGAAAGTCCAAGTACAACTATATCCACTGGATCACCCTTGTGCACATGTTAGTTGACCCACTCAGTGAATTCTAATAGATTGGTGAGTCATGATTTCCCTTTGTGTCTGATAATTCTGTTCTTGACTACAGTATCGGGCAAATTGGTTGAAACTAAAGTTAGGCTTATCGTCCTGTAATTTCCAGGATCACCTCTGGAGCCTTCGTTAAAAATCAACATAAAATTAGCTATCCACCAGTCATTTGGTACAGAGGCAGATTTGAGCAATAGGTTACTTACCACAGTTATTAGTCCTAACATTTCATATTTGAGTTCCTTCAGAACTTTTGGGTGAATACCATCTTGTGCTGGTGACTTATTACTGTATAACTTATTAATTTGTTCCAAAACCTCCTCTCCTGACACCTCAGTCTGGGACAGTTCCTCAGATTTGTCACTGAAAAAGAATGGCTTAGGTGTGGGAATCTCCCTCACATCTTCTGCAGTAAAGACTCATGCAAAGAATTAATTTAGCATCTCCGTAACAGCCGTGTCTTCCTTGAGTTCTCCTTTAGCACCTTGATCAACCCCACTGATTGTTTGGCAGGCTTCCTGCTTCTGATGTACTTACCAAAAACTAAATAGCAAAATTATTTTGTCTTTTGCTAGTTGCTCTTAAAATTCTCTTTTGGCTTGACTAATTATTCACTCTTGTGACTGTTCCTTTTAATTTCCATTTAACTAGCCTCTTTATTTTTGTGGTGGTCCCCTTTTTGAAGTTAAATACTACGTTTGTGGGTTTCTTTAGCGGTTTTTATTCCCCTCACTCCCCCGGATGTTAAATTTAATTACATTATGGTCACCATTACCAAACAGTTCAGCTATCCTCACCTCTCGGACCAGATCCTGAGCACCACTTAAGACCAAATCAACAATTGCCTAACCCCTTGTGGGTTCTAGGACTAGCTGTTCCACTAAGAAGTCATTAAGGGTGTCTAGAAATTTTATCTCTGCATCCTGTCCTGCGGTCACATGCTCCCAGTTAATATGAGGAGAGTTGAAATCCTCCATTATTGGATTTTCTGTTTTTGTAGCCTCGCTAATCTCCCTGAGTATTTCACAGTCACTGTCACCATCCTGGTCAAGTGGTCGGTAATATATTCCTATTGCTATACTCTTATTATTCAAGCATGGAATTTCTCTCCACAGAGATTCTATGGCACTGTATGATTCATTTAAGATTTTTACTATATTTGATTCACAGCTTTCTTTCACATACAGTGCCACTCCCCCCCCCAGTGTGACCTACTCTTTCATTCCTGTATATTTTGTACCCTGGTATTACCATGTCACATTGATTATTGTCATTCCACCTAGTTTCTGTGATACCTATTTTATCCATAGCCTCATTTAATACCAGGCACTTGAGTTTACCTGTCTTAGTATTTGGATTCCTTGCATCTGTGGACAAGCAGTTATAAGATTTGGCAATGTTTAGTTGTCTGTCTGTCTTCATGTGATGTAATTGAATGGAACTCTTCCCCCCTCCCCCTTAACTTCTTCGCCTCACTTCCTCCCTGTACTTTTATCAATGTCTATCCTCTCTGCTCTGCTAGGATATTGCGTATCCCCATTAATAGATCCTCCCTTAAGGAATATCTCTGTCTGAACTGTGTGCTCCTCTGCACTTGGCTTTCTACCAGCCTTCATTTAAAAACTCCTCTATGACCTTTCTGATTTTATATACCAGCAATCTGGTTTCATATGGGCTTAGGCAGAGCCCATCCTTTCTGCATATGCCCCTCTTTTCTGAAAGGGTTCCCCAGTTCCTACTAAATCTAAATCCCTCCTCCAAATGCCATCATCTCATCCACACATGGAGACCCTGCAGTTGTGCCCGTCTAACTGGCCCTGCACATGGAACTGGCAGTATTTCAGAGAATGCTGCCGTGGAGGTCCTGGACTTCAATCTCTTTCATATTGACTTATATTTGGCCTCCAGGACCTCTCTCCTACCTTCTCCAATGTCACTGGTACCTACATGTACCACAACCACCAGGTCCTCCCAAGCATGGTACACAAGTCTCTCTAGATGTCTCGAGGTCCACAACCTTCACACTGAACAGGCAACTCACTATGTGGTTCTGCCAGTCATCACAAAGCCATCTAACTGTATTTCTAATAATGAAATCCCCCATTACATTTCCTAATATTTGGGGTTCCCTCCCTGAGAGGGATATCCTCAGTGTGAAAGGATACCATGACATCATCTCAGAGGAGGGTCCTAACTATGGGATCATTTCCTTCTGCTCCGTAGAGGTTGTCAGACTGGGGATGGGTCCATTCTACTATGTCCCGGAAAGTCTTGTCTATGTACCCCTTCTCCTTTAGCTCCTCCAGTTCAGCCACTCTGGTCTCGAGAGCCCGTATTCTGTCTCTGAGGGCCATGAATTCCTTGCGCTGAATATATACATATGCCACCTGCCCACAAGGCAGGTAATCATACATGTTGCATTCACTGCAATAAACTGCATAGTCCCCCACTCTGCTGCTGGACTTTTACCTGCATTATTTTTACTCTTGCAGGGTTTGTTCTTTGTGTGAGGGGATTTTTCTTGGGGAAGGGTGTGTGTGGGGGGGGTATTGATCTACATTTAGAGAATATGGATTAGATGTATCTCCCTCTCTCAGCTCCCTCACAAAATTCCCATTTGCTGCTCCTGTTCTCTAGCTCCTCTGGTCGCTTAGGGTATGTCTATGCTGCCATGTAAGCCCAGGCTCAGACTGAGGTTTGAACCCAACCTCATCCCCTTTCCATCTACACACAAATCTCAGTCTTGGGCTCAGACCTAGGGTCCTAGGACCTTGCGCGGCTGGAGGCTCCAAGCCCAAATCAAGCTGTAACCCTATTGCTTTGCAGTGTCGATACAGGCCCTTCTCCTCCCCCCCCCCCGCCCCCAACTCGAGTGCTGGGAGGCCACCAAAAGTATCCCAGAATCACACTGGCCAATTCTCTTTGTCCTCTCCATCCTAAGAATCTCCAATCAATTCCAGTGAAAACAGAAGCAACCTCCCCCTTGGTGTACAGCAGCAGCTCAGTGAATCAGCATTAACCCTTCCATTGTCTTTTGACCACCAAGTCCCGTCTGAGAGCCTTCTGTCTTTGCAGTGAATCATAGAATATCAGGGTTGGAAGGGACCTTAGAATGTCATCTGTCTGCTCAAAGCAGGCCCAATCCCCAGACAGATTTCTTTGCCCCAGAACCCTAAATGGCCCCCTCAAGGATTCAACTCACAACCCTGGGTTTAGCAGGCCAATGCTCAAACCACTGAGCTATCTCTCTGGAGACTGACCAGAACAAGCCTTTTGCAAAGTGTGCTGCCTCATGGTCACAGGAGCACAGCCTGATTTTGGTAAATCTCTGGTGCGAGGCCAACAAAACTGTGGACTTTTGTAAGAGTACCAGGAACAACCATGCAAACTAGCAGATAACAAAGAAGCTGGCAGCTTTGCAAATTTACCGGACTGGTAACCAGTGCAAGGAGTGGATTAAGTATCTCAGGAGTGAGTGCTGGAAAACGAGGGCAGAACTGCACCTTTGGTAACTTGTTCACATCATTCCCGTTTTATGAGGAGTTTGACTGGGTGCTGGGCACTGCACCCAGCATGGAGCCAACCGTGGTGCATGATGACCTGGTAGCGTGGGAGCCAGCAGCAGGTGCCACGTGAGGACCACGAAGTCATTCTGTTACTGAAATCGGTCCGAGAGCAGGCTTTGGAACAGGAGCAGCAGCCGTACATTCTGGGCCCATACTCTAAGAAGCTGTTTAATTCCCCCTCCCCCCGCCCCAGGAACAGCCTGATGTGGAGCCTGCAGCAGACATGTAAGGGATGGAAGCTGCCCCTTAGCCTGGTAAGTTTCTGACTCCATTTCTTGTTTGTTAATGCAGTAATGGGAGGGATTTCCATTCTATGAACCAATGCAAAAGTTATGAGAAGGCCTGTCTAGTGGCGTGTATCCACTAATGGTGGATTGTACCCTAGCGTCTTGGCCTTCCCCCTCTCCCCCACCACATGGAGTTCAAAATGGTGACTGGGAAATGCAAACCGTAAAGAACACCTTTAAAGTGTATTTTTACTGGACAGGCAANACTGGTAACCAGTGCAAGGAGTGGATTAAGTATCTCAGGAGTGAGTGCTGGAAAACGAGGGACAGAACTGCACCTCTGGTAACTCGTTCACATCATTCCCGTTTTATGAGGAGTTTGACTGGGTGCTGGGCACTGCACCCAGCATGGAGCCAACCGTGGTGCATGATGACCTGGTAGCGTGGGAGCCAGCAGCAGGTGCCACGTGAGGACCACGAAGTCATTCTGTTACTGAAATCGGTCCGAGAGCAGGCTTTGGAACAGGAGCAGCAGCCGTACATTCTGGGCCCATACTCTAAGAAGCTGTTTAATTCCCCCTCCCCCCGCCCCAGGAACAGCCTGATGTGGAGCCTGCAGCAGACATGGAAGGGATGGAAGTTGCCCCTTAGCCTGGTAAGTTTCTGACTCCATTTCTTGTTTGTTAATGCAGTAATGGGAGGGATTTCCATTCTATGAACCAATGCAAAAGTTATGAGAAGGCCTGTCTAGTGGCGTGTATCCACTAATGGTGGATTGTACCCTAGCGTCTTGGCCTTCCCCCTCTCCCCCACCACATGGAGTTCAAAATGGTGACTGGGAAATGCAAACCGTAAAGAACACCTTTAAAGTGTATTTTTACTGGACAGGCAAAGAGGTGTGCCAGGGCCATTCCTGTTTCTTAAAAATAATAACCTTGCATTGCCATGCCTGTGAGTACGCTGCTCTGTAACCACTCAACGGTCTATTGAGCTGCCTGGAAACGGTGAACTCTGAGGGTGGGGGGGAGGGAAATGTGTTCCATTTACTAATCTAGTCCATTTCAGCTAGCGGTAGTTCATGCAGTGACAAACTAATTTGTCCCAAATATGACTGGGCTTGGAAATTTTGTCAAAATGTGCCAGGGAAGGGAGAGGGGAGGAGGAGGAAGACTGTGGAGTTCTGTGTATTTGCGTGCAGTGATAACAAGGTAAGCCACGTGGAAGCTAAATCAGCATCCTGTTGATTCTCTCGCTCTCCAAACCCAAGTAATTTTTAAAAATGCAAAGCCGCTTTTTTGATTTTTAGAAAATTTTAGCTTACCATTGTGTCTGCACTCCTTTCACTGCGATTAACCAGGCTGTATCCAGGGAGCTTCTGTGGTCTGAAGCATCCTTCTCACATAATACTGAAGCTCTCAGTTTATAAAAAATATCATTTTATGTACTTGAAATTCCACAAGAATATTTTTCTGTGTTCCTGCTCTGAGCCCTCTGTGTCTTGTCCTATTCCAGGCCCCTCAACCTGCAGTGGCTGCAGTACTTCCGCAGCTCACTCAAATTGCACCAGAAGCCTGGTGCAATGTACCTTCATGGACCATTCCAAGAGGAAGCATTTCCGTGATGAACTTTATGGTTGAGGTTCTGGAGAGGGCCAACAAGCAGATTCAATACCAAAGACAGAGGGACTTGTGGCTAGAGGGAAGGTATGGCAAGAGGAAAGGCTCAGCCTGTGCAGCTTGAGGACAAGGTTTCAGTGCAAGATCAGGCACTTCACAGTTCCTGGAACAGGAATGGCAGCTAAGGGAGGAGAATGACAGAGCTCAGCAGAAAGAACTGTGTAAGTGGCTCATATCACTAATGACTGCAAGAGTAGCAGATCCTTCTGCATCACCCCCACCACAGCCTGGGTCCCCTGTGCTGCAGTTCAGAAGCAGCTTGCAAAGACTCCATAGGCCTCATGAGTGGCTGGAGAGGGCAACCATGCTCCATGCAACCATCCATATTGATCCTCTTCCCTGTGGATGCCTCTGACCACCCCCTCTCCAGCGCCAAGTGCACAGCAAACAGAGAAAAGAGAATGTGTGGCCAGGTGATTTGCCATGGTAGGGGGTTTCTATCTTGTACATGGTTTCACTGTTTGCACTTGTTCTTCATGCACTTTTTAATTTTTTTTCCTGTAAGGTTCTGTTTGTTTGTTTGTTTGTTGTTTGTTATGGTGTGCCATCTGGCCTTCCTGGGAATGAGTGGATATTGTACTTTTCTAATACACGTTTATAAATACAGGTCTGTCTCCTCTTACGCTGGGGTTATGTTCCGCAGTCAGCGCCTAAAGTGAAAATCGCGTATAGTCAAAATTACATTGAGTGTAATGGCGGGTGGAATTGCCTGCACTACAGAAATAGTATTTAAATTGTTATTTTTCTCTTTTTTTTGTTTTTGCCGACCGCGTAAAGCTGAAATCGCTCATGTTAAATGTGCCTAAGATGCGACAGACCTGTAAAGCTTTTTATTTCATCAAGTAAGTTTATTGCTATCAGTACTTCACATCATATGATGTGCATTCAAAATAATAAAGGTAAACATGTGATCAGGGACAATTAGGAACTAGTATGCAATGACTATCCCTCTAGAGCAATTCATACTTCAATTACTTCCTTACATCAATCCATACTGTGAGTAACCTCCACCTCCCATTTCATAAGTAGTCATGTCACTCATAAGTACATTGCATGGCACTGAAACCACCCACAATCAGTAAGCCCCCACCACCGCAAACACACTCGTAAAGATTCTATTTCCCCTCCTTCCATGGGGCCATACAAATCCATAATGTGGAAGCACAAAGCATCCCTGACTTCTGTTCCCCAGATGCATCCAGCTCCAGCTGTGGTAGGTGCACTTTCTGGCTGAGAGTATGGATTTAGCAGTCCCTCGCTGTCATAGGTATATTCAGGGGGAAATGCCTCACCTCTGGCTTCACAAAGATTGTGAAGAGTGCAGCAAGCCACAGGAATGTGGACTGCACTGATGACACTGGAATCCAAATGGGCCGGTAGACGTCTCCAATGGGATTTCAATCTGCCAAAAGCACATTCAGCAACCATTCTATGCCTGCTGAGAGTGTAAGTAAACCTTCTTTTGCCAGGCCCTCTGAAATCAGTGTGCAGTTTCATAAGCCAAAGCAAAGGCAGGTATGCAGGGTCCCACAGAATAACGGTGGCAACAGAAATTCTATTTGCGAAAATGTTATTTGGTGGGAATAGTGCCCCAGCCTGTCCATGAATGAAAACTCCTGATCAATGAAAAACTCTGGCATCATGAACTTTCACAGTGCGATCCATGTTGACATTCATAAATCATCCTTTATGGTCCACGAGGGCTTGTGTAACCATGGAGTAGCACCCTTTGTGGTTTAGGTACTCGTGCTCCTTGAGGAAGGCAAACTATGGGCACATGAGTCCCATCAATGACTCCAGTGCAGTTTGGAAACCCCATTCTCCCAAAGCCAGCAATTACCTCAGGAATATATTTTATGCCTGCCACCTTGGGATAAATCACACACCTGATGGCCTTAGAAATCTCTGCCACCACTTTACCCACAGTTGACTTTCCAGCACCAGACTGGTTTGCAATGGACCAGTAGCAGTCTGGGGTATCCAGCTCCAAATGGTTATAGTAACCTGCTTCTGGACCGGCATGGATGGCCCCAGGTGTGTATCTTTATGCTGGAGGGTTGGGGCAAACTGCCCACAAAGCTCCAGAAATGTAGCTTTCTTTATGTGAAAGTTTTGGAGCCACTGCTGGTCATCCCAGGTCTGCATGACAATGTGATCCCACTGGTCTGTGCTTGTGGCCCTGTGCTAGAAGTACCGGTCTGTATAGGGGTCATCAGCGGCTATACTGAATGTAACAAGCAGCATCAGCCAGTTTGAGTCTGCCATGTGTGGGTGGTACTCCTGCTCCATCATAAAGCATCTATCAGGTGCTTTTGATGGGACAGAAAACACTGCCAAAATGTCCAACAGCATCTCATGGAATCTCCACCTGTTTCCTGACACAGGAGTGAAAGCAAAAGTAACGGACGTTCTTGAAAAGGCAGCTCTTATGTGTTGCTGGCTCCGGTAGCTGGGAGCGCACAGAACAAAATGACACCTTGGCAGGATGTGTTGTCAGGCTGTTCAAACTTCATGTAATGTGCAGAGTGGAGAGTCAAGTTTTCCCACAGTGCACCATGGTCAAAGGGCTAGAGTGGCCACATTTTGGGAGAGTTCTAGGGAGTCTGGCATATGGCTGGTTTGACTCGCGACTTTGTGCTATAGTGTGGACACGACCTCCAGGTTCGAGCATTGGTTAGAAAAATCTTACCATCAGGTTATCAAGCAGTGTAGATTCTCACGCCCTGGGTTCTCCAACCCAGGATCAGGCTGATTTGAGTCCCACTAACCCTGGGCTTACACTGCAGTGTAGATCAGGGGTTCTCAAACTGGGGGTCGTGACCCCTTAGGGGGTCATGAGACTATTACATGGGGGGGTCGCAAGCTGTCAGCCTCCCCCCAAACCCTGCTTTGCCTCCAGCATTTATAATAGTGTTAAATATAAAAGTGTTTTTAATTTATAAGGGGGAGGGGGTCGGACTCAGAGGCTTGCTGTGTGAAAGGGGTCACCAGTACAAAAGTTTGAGAACCACTGGTGTAGACATACCCTTAGGAGCTGGCTTCTTAAATTCCTGTTCTCCCTGAGTTAGCTCTGCCCCCTTGTCAANTAGGTCAATAATGTGCCGCCTGGGAGTTAGTACCGATTTTAAATGTTGGGATATTGGGAGTCTTTTCCTAAGTGTCAGGATAGAGAATATTGGCCACATGCTCGGGGTTCAGCTGATCGCCATATTTGGGGTCGGGAAGGAATTTTCCTCCGGGGTAGATTGGCAGAGGCCCTGGAGGTTTTTCGCCTTCCTCCGAGCATGGGGCAGGGGTTGTTTGCTAGAGGATTATCTGCTGCTTGAAGTCACCAAATCAGGATTTGGGGACTTCAACAGCTGAGTCAAGGGTGAGAATTATTTCGGGGTGGGTGGGTCAACTTTTGTGGCCTGCATCATGCAGGAGGTCAGACTAGATGATCATAATGGTCCCTTCTGATCTCAAGTTCTATGATTCTATGATTCTATGATTTATAAGGGGGGTCACACTCAGAGGCTTGCTATGTGAAAGGGGTCACCAGTACAAAAGTTTGAGAACCACTGGGATTGAGGGTCAAAGGATAGCAGGCTAGAGACTCATTAGGAAGCTCTCACCCTTGCCTAGCAGCCCCCTAAATTCAGCACATAACCCCCCAAACGACCACAATATAAACTGCAAGCAACCAGACAGCAAGCAAGCAAACAGACAACAAACTTACCCCAGGGGTCATGTTGTCACTCGTCCTTCAGCTGGAGAACTCCTTCACAAGAATCCTATTTGCTGCTCCTGTTCACTAGCTTCTGGAGTTCTATTTAAGTCTTTGGCTAAAAGATGCATCAAATGAGCACTGTACCAATTACGTTATAAGTTTCATGTTCCCTTCATTATCTTCTAGATTTCTTCTCATCTTTGCTATGTTTGCAGCATTGTCTGTGACAAAGAGATGCTCTTGAATTTTTGTTTGTTTTCTTGTAGCTTTTACTGTTACTACTTTTATATATTCTGCTTAATCCTGCTACCTCAGGGCATTTCCTGACGTATCAATTGTTTCCGTAAGATAGACAAGCCCATGTTCTGTTATCTCACAAGCATGTATTACCGGGTCACTGTGTACATTGCTCCACCCATCAAGACTCAGGTTTAGGAATTTCCTGTCAATGTTTTTGCACAGTGTTCAATTTCTTTCTCATGCACTGTATACAGCAACCTTCCAGCAATGTCTGCTTTGCCAGATGGAGTGTAGTCTGGTCGTAATGACTGAACCATGTCAATGAAATGTTTGTTCTGAACAAGATGAAAGAGAGAATTTGTTGAACAAAGCAATCTTTTCATCTATGGAGTTTGGAATTTGCTGGTCCTGATTACGAACCCATCCATGGTTTTACTCAATGGAGAAAGTCTGTTTTGTTTTTGTTTTTTAAATACAGGTAATTTACCATCTGATGTACAGGTCTGTCTCATCTTACGCTGGGGTTACGTTCCGCGGTCAGCGCATAAAGCGAAAACCGCGTATAGTCAAAATTACATTGAGTGTAATGGCGGGCAGAATCGCCCGCACTACAGAAATAGTATTTACATTATTTTTCTCTTTTTTTGTTTTGTTTGTTTTTCTTGTTTTTGCCGACCGCATAAAGCTGAAATCGCACTAAGATGCGACAGACCTGTATGTTTAGTTGCAGCCCTGCTAGTGATACCAGCAGATGACTCTGACTGCAGATGATGAATGTCCATACCGCTTATGTCTAAGCTGGACCCTGAAACAAAATGGTTTAAAAAAAAAAAAAAAAAAAAGTCACACTCATTCACTATTACTCAGTGCACTAATCTTAAAAAATGAGATTGTAATGGAAAGATTCCTCCTACTGCAGCTGTTTGTACCACTGTTTAAATGATATAATTTATGTAAAACCTGTTTTATAGGGAACATAATTAATAAATCATAAGGAATATCTAAGAAACCAAGTGGGCGAGGTAATATCTTTTATTGGATCACCTTCTGTTGGGGAAAGAGACGAGCTTTCCAGCTACACAGAGCTCTTCTTCAGATCACTTAGTTCTGTGTAGCTCAAAAGCTCGTCTCTTTCCCTCACAGAAGCTGGTCCAATAAAAGCTGTTACCTCACCCACCTTGTCTCTTTAATATCCTGGGACCAACAAGGCTACAACCATACTGCAAACAAGGAATATCTAAATCTATTTAAACCCTTATCTCTAGCAACATATGAAACAGCTTGGAAAAAAATTTATAATAAAATTTAAATGTAAAGTTTTATTAGGTATCTATTAAACAGGAAATCTTCACCAAATATATTTGATTTTATTGAACAATAAAATATCATTTCAAAAGTCCAGCGGTAACAATAAAAATGTAATTGATAAATATTTCCACAACAAACTAACCTACCAACTATACTTTGAACACAAACATTTTGAAATTCACAACTAAGCAATCCTCTCAAAACACAAATTTATGACAATCTGTCATTTTTTACTAGCGCAGTAAGACCTGGTAGGCAGTCAATACGAATGGTGCAAAGATACGTTTACTAACCAGTCGATCCAGATTGCACAGATATGGTCACATCATCATCTTCAAAGTTATCACCTACTGAGGAGGATTTTTTTATAATAATCTTTTATTCTGACAACCAGGCCTTGCAACTCTCCCCTCCCCCCCAATTTACATTTAGCATGTGTCCTTTTATTTTTTTTTAACCCAGAGGTACAGGAATTTATTGAAAATATTCCCAAGTAGGTTCTCTCTTGCTGAGCGGCAGCCATGGCAGGGATTCCCGCCCCCCTCCTGTTCCCAAGTGTTGAAATCAACACTAAAGGCTGCACTCTGAAGAACACTGTTCCTTCTTCCCACAGTGTCCTGCTTTGACACCAGTGTTGCTCCTTTCTGGTTGCAAACTTTCTCCTTTTCACTTAAGATGTAACTCTCCTACCCCCAAAAGAACTACCAATCATGCAAGATGTCTGCTCATGTAACCCACATTCCTTTTGCACTGAGGTATTTTATTTGTTTAGAGACAGAGAGGGAGGCAGTTGAGAAATTAATGGATTTCTGTTTGTGTATGTTGCATGTGTACACAGAGAGCAAGGAGATAGAGCAAGACCATTGACTTGAAGTGCCCAGAAGCAAGGGCTGGAAGTTACTGGGCAGATCAGTATTCTTCCATGAGCTGAAGAGTAAGTTTCCATGGTGGGTGAAATCATAAATATTAATTTGAGAACTGAGCCAATCAGAGCTCAGATGGGGAGAAGCTATGAAAAAGAGTATGAGACCCCTCAGGTGGCCTCAGTGAATGATCCTGATGAATACATGATGGTGTCGCCTGGAGCCAGAGATCGGGTCCCCTCCGCTGTGATGACTTTGCTGGTCTCTTGCACCCAGTAGCACAGCCCCTGGGTCCCTTAATATGAGCTGTTGTGCCATATTTATAAAGTTTGACCCTCAAAAGTTAGATGGTTTTTACCCTGATTCTTTCTTTTATATAGTAGGATCTTAGAGGTACGAACACCTGGGAAATGGAGGTTGTTTGTAACTCTGAACAAAACGTTATGTTTGTTCTTTCAAAAGTTTACACTTGAACATTGACTTAATACAGCTTTTAAATTTTACTGTGGAGAAGAAAAATGCTGCTTTACTTTTATTTTTTTAGTAGTTTACATTTAACACAGTACTGGACTGTATTTGTTTTTGTTTTGTTTTTTTAGTCTCTGCTGCTGCCTGATTCCAAAGGAAGTTTGCAGTTGACTGGTCAGTTCATAACTCTGGTGTTCATAACGCTGAGGTTCTACTGTATAGTAAAGCAGTCTTTAACTCAAAGTTTTTGGCCGAGGTTGATGGATTCAGCATATCTATTTTTTATTTAAATGTTTTAAGAGATCATAACTGTAGGATTTAACACATTTTATATTAAATTCAGTTTTCATTTTCAACGTATTTATTTTTAAAAGAGAAACATCTTATTTAAACAAAATTTTAAAAATCCAATTTAAATTTTTTTTTAAAACTGATTTTATTATTCAAAAAAAAATCTCATTCACCCTGTTAGCTAATACCTGCATTGTAGTATGTTAATGGGAATAAAAGAGGGCCCATACATTTTCCTGAAAGTTGGGTATTAAGGAATAACTGATGAGTCATCCTTACCAGAGAGGACGGATGGTCTTGCCATTAAGGCATTCAGGAGTTTTGCATTCAATTCCTGCTTCTACCACAGACTTGTTGTGTGACCTTGGGCAAGTCACTTAATCTCTGAGTGAAATTCACCCCTGTGCCGAGGGACATTGCTAAGCTTATGAACCACTTTTTCCTCAAAACAAGACTTAAGTTGTGTATATGCCTTGTGCTGGCCCTTTGCACGAGGGTGAATTTCCTCATCTGTAAAAATGGAGCTGCTAATTAAGGCTATGTTTTAGTCACGGGTATTTTTAGTAAAAGGGATGGACAGGTCACGGGGAGTAAACAAAAATTCATGGGGGAGGGATAGCTCAGTGGTTTGAGCATTGGCCTGCTAAACCCAGGGTTGTGAGTTCAATCCTTGAGGAGGCCACTTAGGGATCTGGGGCAAAATTGGTCCTGCTAGTGAAGGCAGGGGGCTGGACTCGATGACCCTTCAGGGTCCCTTCCAGCTCTATGAGATAGGTATATCTCCATATATTATATTATTATTATTATTTGACTTGTACTATATACCCCTGACTAAATCTTGGGGGGAGTGTGGCCTGGGGGTGCCACGGGCGCTCGGCGGGGGGAGAGAGGGGTTGGCGGGGCTGGCAGTCTCCCTCCCCAGCTCCTCCCGGCTCCCCGGAAGTGGCAACATGTCCCTCCCTCAGCTCCTAGCTCCACGTGCTGCCCCCACCCCAAGTGCCGGCTCCGCAGCTCCCACTGGCTGGGAACCGCAGGCAATGGGAGCTGCAGGTGTGGTGCCTGCAGGTGGAGGCAGCATGCAGAGCTAGGAGCTGAGGGAGGGACATGTTGCCGCTTCTGGGGAGCTCCCCAAGGTAAACGCCACCCAGAGCCCTCACCGCTTCCTGCGCCCCGAATCCCCTGCCCTGAGCCCCCTCCCACACCCAAACTCCTGTTGCTGCTGGGGGTGGGGTGGGGCAGTGGCCTGAGACTGCCCAGCAGTGGTTGGTGCGGCTGGCCCAGGGGCTGCCCAAGCTGCTCAGGCAGCCCCTAAGCCATCCGCACCGGCTGCTGCAGAAGTCACAGAGGTCCCAGAACGTCACGAAATCTGTGACTTCCGTGACCTCCATGACAAACTCGCAGCCTTACTAATATCTCCTTCCACAGCAGCAGTCTTGGAATAAATTCACAGATGCTTGATAGGCTTTTTTGTTTTCTAATTTAATATTTCATTATGTATGATTAAGTATTTTAATGCTCACATCTTTTCTACCCTCTTCCCCTCAAAATCTCTCTGTGCCAGCAGAAAATATTAAGTCAAAATGATTACATCACTAAGAACTGTTAGTACAGGTTTTACAAGTCAAAATCATAAGGCTTTTTACTAACTTTCCATCTTGGCTTGCATCAGCCAATCCCACGATGAGTAAGGTCAGCTGTTGATGTGCAAAACGTTGTGGGTAATTGCAGGCGCCACGGTGGCTGGGTGAGTCTTGATTTGAACCTGCAAAACTTTTTTTCCACAGGACGCTGTTCGTGTGAGTGGGAGAACTACAACAGGGCTATAAAATTGACAAACCATAGCATTAGCTGAGCTCCTATTTGCTGAGATGAGCACTGACATTTTGCACAGGGCCTTTCCACACCATGTCCAGCACCGTCCAGTGAAATAAAGGTTTCACTTCCATGAGCACTAAATTATTAGTAAGGAATTTTCTAAGTCCTTCCATGGTAAAACTATCTGCATGTTATTGGATAGACTGTTACCAGCTTTGCACCCTGAGTAGACGATGAGGAATGTTAGTTTAGTAGTAGGTAATTGGATCTGGCACATCTAGTGTCTGTGCATGTATGCAGAGTTTTAAAACGCACTGGTTGCCATTGTAAGTGCTCATCTTTAATAAGTATCAAAGGAGATTTACCACTTTACATTGTATATAAATTATGACATTTTATTTTAAATCCTATGTCCCTTGAGAAAATGTAATTTTCAGTAGATCATTTTGTAAAAGCTTTTAGGATATTGAATAAGAGAACAGTGGTGCACTCAGTAAAGCACAGCTTACATACGCATCATGACATTACTCCTGAGGGAATTTTGCACCACTGCGCAATGCAGAATTTTGCAGAAATTAACGTGCGCACAAAATTTCCTTTCCCCCACAGAAATGAGCTGCAGTGCTGCTAGCCACCACTAGGGGCTACTGGACCCAGCAGAGCCCAGCTTGCACATAGAAGATGCTGCTGGTGGGAGGGGGAGAGAGCTAGAGAGTGCCTGGCAGCTGCAGTTCCCAGCATGCCCTGAGGGAAGGAAAGGGCGCCGTGCAGGAAACTCCGTGCAAGCCTGGGACCAAGCATCAGGCTGTTTCTCCCTCTGGATCCCTGGGCTCTGCGGTAGGGGGAGAAGTGGAAGGGTCTCTGAGCAAGGGGGTGCCCCCACGGTTGGGCTTTGAGGGGGAGTGGTTTTGGGTGTCTGGGCTCTGGGTGGGGAAAGGGGGCAGAGAAACAGAATACTGGGTTGTCATAGGGGTTTCTTTAACTCTCTACTCCTAGGGGAATTTTTTGTCTGTCTGTATTGTTAGACATACTTGCTGACAGGTATTTTGAAATACATTACCAAAATAATTTAAACTGGCATGATTATGTATTTTTATTTTGACAAAATTTGCAGAGTTGTGCAGAATTTAAAATATTGTGTTCAGAATTTTTAATTTTTTGGCACAGAATTCCCCCAGGAGTATGATATGCAACTGAGATCCAACCAGTGCTGGGCCATTATTAGCTCAGTTGTCGCCAGTTGAATATTTGGTTCAACATCAGTTGTAAGATGGCTGAGGAGATGGTGTCATTGTGCTGGTTGCATCTGACTTCAAATTCAGGAGTTCTCCAATGCAAAACTAGATATGACAGTGTGTGTCCTCTGAACATGCAAGTCCCAAGATGAAGTTAGAATGGATTGAGATAGGGATAGGCTGTGCCATCGCACCTTGGTTCTGCTAGGGATTCCAATCAAGTTCATCAATGGTTTGGCCAGGAGGTTGTTGATACCAACTAGTCTGTGAGACTTAAGTGGCCATGTGGATGAATATTCTTTCAGGTTGGCTCAGGAATTCATGACCTCCATGAAAACCATGGGACTATCCCAGGTGATTACTGAAACAACATACTCTTAAATCTTGTGTTTTGGCATGGGACTGGAGGAGGGAGCGGCTGCATGTTTTGCCTGTCATGGACCAACTCTCACCACCTCCATTTTGATGTTGGTCCATTATTTGAGGAATCATAGACTCACAGGGTTAGAAGGGACCGCAGGGGTCATCTAGTCTAACCCCCATTGATAGGAGACTATCAATGCCTCCCTTCAGGAGGGCAGGGTGCTGGCTTCTCTTATGGAAGGAGTTGCTAGGTTCTTGCTAAAGAAACAATCTCTGGACATTGATACTCACTAATTATTCCATGGCCTGAAGCCTTCCTTTATGGAAAAGATCACACGGATGGTGGTACTGAGAAACTCTAGCAGTATTTGGAGTCAGTCCTGGTCAGTCCTGTTTTAGAACTGTGTGGGGTACAAGCTCTGCTCTGTTTTCATTGGTCAATGTCCTTCTACTGACAATGAACCAAGTGTCCATGCCAATTCTTTGAGGGCTGTCAGATGCCTTTTATACTCTTGACTGGGAAGAGTTGCTGATGGATTTGTTTTTGAGTGGCTCAGTTTCTTTTCTTTCTGAGATGACCCAAGGGGAGGTTTTGGGTGATTACTCACCTGTTCCAAGTATTCTTTCTTGTCGTAGCCCTATTGGGTTCTTTTTAACTCCTGTTCCTCTCCTTGTTAATGTGAATGCAAGACTATGAGGAAAAATAGTGAAGCAGAATAGGCTGTAGTATATCACAGCATGGGGGAGATTCAGTACTATATCTGTATTTCTTCTGAACTGGCTGCTGCAGTTGATCTGCTTACTCAGCGTCTTGGCAGGANAAAATTGACAAACCATAGCATTAGCTGAGCTCCTATTTGCTGAGATGAGCACTGACATTTTGCACAGGGCCTTTCCACACCATGTCCAGCACCGTCCAGTGAAATAAAGGTTTCACTTCCATGAGCACTAAATTATTAGTAAGGAATTTTCTAAGTCCTTCCATGGTAAAACTATCTGCATGTTATTGGATAGACTGTTACCAGCTTTGCACCCTGAGTAGACGATGAGGAATGTTAGTTTAGTAGTAGGTAATTGGATCTGGCACATCTAGTGTCTGTGCATGTATGCAGAGTTTTAAAACGCACTGGTTGCCATTGTAAGTGCTCATCTTTAATAAGTATCAAAGGAGATTTACCACTTTACATTGTATATAAATTATGACATTTTATTTTAAATCCTATGTCCCTTGAGAAAATGTAATTTTCAGTAGATCATTTTGTAAAAGCTTTTAGGATATTGAATAAGAGAACAGTGGTGCACTCAGTAAAGCACAGCTTACATACGCATCATGACATTACTCCTGAGGGAATTTTGCACTACTGAGCAATGCAGAATTTTGCAGAAATTAACGTGCGCACAAAATTTCCTTTCCCCCACAGAAATGAGCTGCAGTGCTGCTAGCCACCACTAGGGGCTACTGGACCCAGCAGAGCCCAGCTTGCACATAGAAGATGCTGCTGGTGGGAGGGGGAGAGAGCTAGAGAGTGCCTGGCAGCTGCAGTTCCCAGCATGCCCTGAGGGAAGGAAAGGGCGCCGTGCAGGAAACTCCGTGCAAGCCTGGGACCAAGCATCAGGCTGTTTCTCCCTCTGGATCCCTGGGCTCTGGGGGAGGGGGAGAAGCGGAAGGGTCTCTGAGCAAGGGGGTGCCCCCACGGTTGGGCTTTGAGGGGGAGTGGTTTTGGGTGTGTGGGCTCTGGGTGGGGAAAGGGGGCAGAGAAACAGAATACTGGCTTGTCATAGGGGTTTCTTTAACTCTCTACTCCTAGGGGAATTTTTTGTCTGTATTGTTACAGACATACTTGCTGACAGGTATTTTGAAATACATTATCAAAATAATTTAAACTGGCATAATTATGTATTTTTATTTTGACAAAATTTGCAGAGTTGTGCAGAATTTAAAATATTGTGTTCAGAATTTTTAATTTTTTGGCACAGAATTCCCCCAGGAGTATGATATGCAACTGAGATCCAACCAGTGCTGGGCCATTATTAGCTCAGTTGTCGCCAGTTGAATATTTGGTTCAACATCAGTTGTAAGATGGCTGAGGAGATGGTGTCATTGTGCTGGTTGCATCTGACTTCAAATTCAGGAGTTCTCCAATGCAAAACTAGATATGACAGTGTGTGTCCTCTGAACATGCAAGTCCCAAGATGAAGTTAGAATGGATTGGGATAGGGATAGGCTGTGCCATCGCACCTTGGTTCTGCTAGGGATTCCAATCAAGTTCATCAATGGTTTGGCCAGGAGGTTGTTGATACCAACTAGTCTGTGAGACTTAAGTGGCCATGTGGATGAATATTCTTTCAGGTTGGCTCAGGAATTCATGACCTCCATGAAAACCATGGGACTATCCCAGGTGGTTACTGAAACAACATACTCTTAAATCTTGTGTTTTGGCATGGGACTGGAGGAGGGAGCGGCTGCATGTTTTGCCTGTCATGGACCAACTCTCACCACCTCCATTTTGATGTTGGTCCATTATTTGAGGAATCATAGACTCACAGGGTTAGAAGGGACCGCAGGGGTCATCTAGTCTAACCCCCATTGATAGGAGACTATCAATGCCTCCCTTCAGGAGGGCAGGGTGCTGGCTTCTCTTATGGAAGGAGTTGCTAGGTTCTTGCTAAAGAAACAATCTCTGGACATTGATACTCACTAATTATTCCATGGCCTGAAGCCTTCCTTTATGGAAAAGATCACACGGATGGTGGTACTGAGAAACTCTAGCAGTATTTGGAGTCAGTCCTGGTCAGTCCTGTTTTAGAACTGTGTGGGGTACAAGCTCTGCTCTGTTTTCATTGGTCAATGTCCTTCTACTGACAATGAACCAAGTGTCCATGCCAATTCTTTGAGGGCTGTCAGATGCCTTTTATACTCTTGACTGGGAAGAGTTGCTGATGGATTTGTTTTTGAGTGGCTCAGTTTCTTTTCTTTCTGAGATGACCCAAGGGGAGGTTTTGGGTGATTACTCACCTGTTCCAAGTATTCTTTCTTGTCGTAGCCCTATTGGGTTCTTTTTAACTCCTGTTCCTCTCCTTGTTAATGTGAATGCAAGACTATGAGGAAAAATAGTGAAGCAGAATAGGCTGTAGTATATCACAGCATGGGGGAGATTCAGTACTATATCTGTATTTCTTCTGAACTGGCTGCTGCAGTTGATCTGCTTACTCAGCGTCTTGGCAGGACTGGAACATGGATGAGGAATGAGCTGACTACCCCATATCCCAGGGTAGATTAAAATTGTAGTATTTGGGTTCAGGAAACAATCAGAAGAAATAGTGATGCTGATACTGTCTCCCTCAGCTTCCCTTTCCCTCATCTAAGGGGATCTGTTTTCAAAGCTGAGGTGGGGATTCCAGTGGAAGTGAACCCATGTGATTGCCAGCCATAACACCACAGGCCTCAGTTGAAAAGTTCAGAAATGTCTCTCTCCAATTAAAAGTCTGGACATTTTAACTTGAACAGTTTGATGATTCCCATCACTCTGGGCTGTTTTTTCTTTTGCATCCTTCCTAGTATTTGCTACCTGTTCGTTCCTGCTCACATTTGTTTCTTTAGCACAAATTGGAAAGTCAAAACAAAGAACAGTTAACAAGGGGAAGACACGTGAAGCCAAACTCAGGCCTTGGCAACAAAAAAGAAGTGGCAGAGGCTGCTCTTTTTATAAGGGAAAATAGCAGGTTTGGGGATGAAGCATGCTGGGAAGCCTTCTGCAGCTTGTAACTTACTCCCTGAAGAGTTACAGAAATGTTTCCAAGCTTCAGCAATGCATCCTGACAGGCTTTCAAGAAACAGAGAAATGCTGCCACCTGTTGATGTATATTTTCATTTTAGCAAATTGTGCTCAGTCCTACTAAGAAACCTTCCTTTTTGTTTGACTTTTTTGACAGTTTTAAAAATGCATGTAAAACAGCTTCATTCAGACTCAGACATGGCATAAAATACGTTACATTTAGCACCAACTGACAATCAGCAGGGAGGTAAAGCAAAATCCAACTTACTGCCTCAATGAACCAACAGCATTGAAATTATATAGACATCAGATCTGAAACCTGTTACTCCACTGTCCCTTCATAGAGCCTAAATTATCAGATAACATTTTCCTGTGTAGGTAAAAAAGAATACGAGATGGATAGATCAAGAAATAGCCTTCACATAGCAAGGTGTAAAGTTTTCTATCTATCTTTCTATCTTTCTAGAGGAGGTCCAACAACTGGAACTGTTGCTATCATCACTAATATTCGATATCAGTTGCTCTCTGTTGGGGTTTTATGTCCTGCACATGTTTAAGGATAGACTCTGAATCCAATAAGTATTTTCCATCCCTAAATGCAACAGTAAATTCATCCTTATTACAACTTCACTGAAGGCAATGGAGTTAAACCAGAGATGAATTTCCCATTATTGACTATAACTACTTTGTATTTCAGAATAATAGTGTACGGCAAACTTTTACTCACATGAGTAGCAATGAGGAAGGATGGCATTGTTATTAAGGTGCAGGGCAGTGGCTTAAGAGATCTGGATTCTATTGCTGGTTCTTTCATAGACTACCTCTTTGAGCCTGGGGGAGTCACTTTGTCTGTACATCAGTTCCTCCTCTGCAAAAAGGAATGTTAAAATATCTCCATCTAACAAAGGTGTTGGGAGGAAATATCCATTAACATTTATGAGGCCCTATGGAGAGGGAGGTCATATATACCTAGCTAGATATCAGTCCCCTTGATGATTAAAGATTACTCAACTAAGAGTTTGCAACGTGAGGGCCATAGTCCTTCTACGTTACTCAGCTATAGCAAATGATCCACTTTCAAACAACAGGATTACCGTAATTATTTATTATTACTGATTTACTGATTAGGGAGGCTGTGAGGCCTAATAGCTAGAGCATTGGATTAAGACTCAGAAAACCTGAGTTCCAGTAGCTTGCTGGGTTGTGACCTTGGGGAAGTCGCTTCATTGCTCTGTGCCTCAGTTTCCCATCTGTAAAATGGGAATAATGAAACTTACCTTCTTTGTAAAGCACTTTGAGATCTATTCATGAAAAGTGCTGTCTAAGAGCTAGTGGGTGGTGGTGGTATTTTTACTTGCCTAGCTATCGTTTGTTGGAGGTGGAGAGGCAAAATATAAATTGATGCATTGTCCACATAGTGCATGAAGGGCCAAATCCTGGTCCTGCTGATGTCATTGACTTTAGTGGGACAGAGACTTTTTCTTAGAATAGATTTTGTGCGCAAGCCAAACTGCAGGGGGCCTCCCATCTGCCTAGCACCAGTGTTGTATGTGGGTCACATGCAGAGTGAGCATACTTTTGGACTCAGGGATGAAATGCAAAGGCTGTCAGCAGTATAGTCTTCACTTAACTGGACACACATGCATATTTTAAAGAATATGGGCCTTCTGTGGAATAAATTGAGTGCACTATTTGCATACTGCTAACATAGAAATCAGTGTAACTGTAACACTTGTATGCTGTAAAAAGCGACAGAGCTGTGGCACCTTAGAGACTAACAGACGTGTTGGAGCATAAGCTTTCGTGGGTGAATACCCACTTCGTCAGATGCATGTATGCTTGTATGCTGCTCACTTACGTAACTGAGTTTGAGAGGCAAGTTCCTCTATTAACCTCAGATCAATGTTTCCAGCAAATCAGGTGACTGTATAAGCGGAGATGGGTCTGAGCTATGGACTCTGGATATGGATAAGCACTTCACTAATGTTTGCTTTTGTGGTTTGGGAGGCGAGGCGCGGGCGGTGACAGGAATGGATTCTAGATTCCAGTCCAGGCCGGTTTTGGAGACTCAGATCCTGAAATCGTCTCCAAAAGTCAGTGATGTGATGTGTGTGCGTGTGCGGGGGGGGGGGGGGGGGGGGGGGGGGGGGGGGGGGGGGGGGTGGAGGAGCTTGCTTGGATTATGGATTCCAGTCCAGGCTCCTCTATAATTGAAAGTGCTCACATGTGTGATTGTCACAAAGCAGGTCAGTGTTCTCACCATAACTGCCTGGCCACTGCTGTTCACTGCAATTCATAGAGCATTGTGGCCAGGGGTGAAAGTAGAAATAGGGACTTACCGGTATGGGGCTGGGTTGGGGCTGGAAAGGGCAGGGCCTCAGGTGGAAGGGGCGGGGATGGGGGGGTCAGAGACAGCCCTGGCCCACGCTGTACCGGTAAGTGNAGCCGGGCTGCCCCGGTACGGTGCACCAGCTTACTTTCACCTCTGATTATGGCACAGATTCAGCCCAGGGCCTAGGCTTGGCAGCGAAGCCTCTTCTGATGGAAACTGTTGGATCAGGGGAGGCTACAGTGGGGGAAGGTGACTGGAACCTCCTCTGATAGAGGCCCTGTAAAGGGCCAGCACAGCAGGAAAAGTGCATAACTGAGAAGAGAGCAGCATTCCCAGAGTGGCTGGGAGGATGCACTGATTTACTGCCTCCTGCCAGCAGCCTCTGACTGTAACTAAAAGCGGCTCCCTGCCTGCAGGCAGAAATCCCCAAGGGAGGGCAAGCAACAGCAGCAGCAACATTCTTCGCCTTCCTTTGTGCTGAATCCCCAGAGGGACACAGGCAGCTTGGCTGGTGCCAGGAGGTGTAATGGCTACTGATAGTTATAATGCTTCCACATTATGTATATAAAATGTATATAAAATGCTTCCAATCAGGATATGGCAGCAAGTGTGTATCAGAGCTGATTACACTGGTTGCATCTTATCACTCTCAAGCAAATGACCTATTGGCAGTGTTTCTGATGGGAAATCTTCCTGCAGGCTCGTTACATTCTCTAAGTGTGTTTTTCAATATCTGAATACAAATGAATATAAGATCCCTGTGTTTGGTTTCCTAGGGCGCTGGGAAGCTTTTATGCAAGGAAGGGGATAGACGTGTTCATTTCCTAGAAGAAGGATCATGCATTTGACTTGATTCTAAAATAAAACTGATTTAGTGAGCAAGCCAAACAGCAGGGGGCCTCCCATCTGCCTAGCACCAGTGTTGTATGTGGGTCACATGCAGAGTGAGCATACTTTTGGACTTGGGGATGAAATGCAAAGGTTGTCAGCAGTATAGTCTTCACTTAACTGGACGCACATAAATATTTTAAAGAACATGGGCCTTCTGTGGAATAAGTTCAGTGCACTATTAGCATGCTGCTAACCTAGAAATCAGGTCTACTAATAGGGTGACCAGATGTCCCGATTTTATAGGGACAGTCCTGATATTTGGGACTTTTTCTTACATAGGCTCCTATTACGCCCCCATCCTCTGTCCCGATTTTTCACACTTGCTATCTGATCACCCTATCTACTAAACATATGTGGTGTTTACTTACTTGCAAGGTGGGAGGAGAGAGCCTGAATATTTTGATGGCATTACTAGGGATGGGCAAACTCACTCAGCCTCAGTATGACTTGCTCATGTATTGTGGGTCTGGAAGTTTGACCCTAATTGTAACATTCATAAAAAGGGGAGCAAAAGGGGGAAAGTGGGGAAAAAGCCAACTGAAAAAAGGAGAAGAGAGGCATGTAGGAGGGGTAAATACAGAGGGTCGGATCCCCAGGCTTGGCTGAGCTGCACTCAGTGCAGTACCTGGGGCAGGAGAAACATGGTTTGGAGGTCACCTTTCCGCACCTGAGCCATCTGCACCCTATGCAGACATAGAGGTATTCCTCAGTGGGGTGGGGTGGAGCCAGAGTGCCCCATGCTCAGGCTGAACCAGGCCAGCATGATTCAGAGCAATGTAAAAACTACTCCACCAGCCAGGGACAGCCTGAGCATAGGGCACTCTGGCTTCACCCCAGCCCACAGAGGAATAGGAATATTTCTGCATAGGGTGCACATGGCATAGAGGCAGGTCAGAGCCATAGGACCAGACATCAGGAGAACCCACAGCAGTGCAAAAGGGGCAGAATCAGAGGCCAGGATCTGGCATGTAAATTGAGAAAAGGAGTGGGATGGGGGAGGAGGAAGTATTATTTATACTTTATTCGTTCAGTAGATACTGTCTAATGGCTGTAAGGTCTCATAAAGAACCTGTGGCCTTCTCTTGGGGGGAGCGTTCACCTATCCCCAATGCAAGTATCAGGGGGTAGCCGTGTTAGTCTGTATCCACAAAAACAACGAGGAGTCTGGTGGCACCTTAAAGACTAACAGATTTATTTGGGCATAAGCTTTTGTGGGTAAAAAACCCACTTCTTCAGATGCATAGAGTGAAAATTACGGATACAGGCATAAATATATACTGGCATATGAAGAGAAGGGAGTTACCTTACAAGTGGAGAACCAATGCTGAAGACCAATTCAGTCAGGGTGGATGTGGTCCACTCCCAATAACTGATGAGGAGGTGTCAATACCAAGAGAGGGGAAAATTGCTTTTGTAGTGAGCCAGCCACTCCGTCCCTATTCAAGCCCAAATTGATGGTGTTAAGTTTGCAAATGAATTGTAGCTCTGCAGTTTCTCTGTTTTTGAAGGTCTGCAGAAGTCTGTTTTGTAGGTCTGCAGGTTTTGTAGGTCTGCAGAAGTCTGTTTTTGAAGGTTTTTTTGTTTGTTGAAGGATGGCTACTTTTAAATCCATTATTGAGTGTCCAGGGAGATTGAAGTGTTCTCCGACTGGCTTTTGTATGTTACCATTCCTGATGTCTGATTTGTGTCCATTTATCCTTTTACGTAGAGACTGTCCGGTTTGGCCAACGTACATGGCAGAGGGGCATTGCTGGCACATGATGGCATATATCACATTAGTAGATATGCAGGTGAATGAGCCCCTGATGGTGTGGTTGGGTCCTATGATGGTGTCGCTAGATNTAGTGTTTCTGTGGTGTGGTGTGTAGTTGCTGGTGAGTATTTGCTTCAGGTTGGGGGGCTGGGTTGGGGGGCTGTCTGTGAGCGAGGACTGGCCTGTCTCCCAAGGCCTGTGAGAGTGGGGGATCATTTTCCAGGATAGGTTGTAGATTGTTGTTGATGCGCTGGAGAGGTTTTAGCTGGGGGCTGTAGGTGATGGCTAGTGGTGTTCTGTTATTTTCCTTGTTGGGCCTGTCCTGTAGTAGGTGACTTCTGGGTACCCGTCTCACTCTGTTAATCTGTTTCCTCACTTTCCCAGGTGGGTATTGTAGTTTTAAGAATGCTAGATAAAGATCTTGTAGGTGTTTCTCTGTCTGAGGGATTGGAGCAAATGCGGTTTTATCTTAGGGCTTGGCTGTAGACCGGGGTCGTCAACCTACGGCACGTGTGCCAAAGGTGGCACACGAGCCGATTTTTGATGGAACGTGGCGATGGGCTGAGCAGCTCAGTCCGCCGCCGCTCTGGGGTTCCCGCCGCCGGTCCCACTCAGCGCCCGCTGCTGGCCTGGGTGAAGGAACCACAGGCTGGCAGCGGGCTGAGACCCTGGCTGGCAGGATCCAGCAGCTGAAACCCCAGAGCGGTGGCAGGCTGAGCCGCTCAGCCCGCCGCCGCTCTGGGGTTTCCGCCGCTGGCTCCTGCCAGCCGGGGTCCCACCGCCCATCCCACTCACCTTGCTTCCAGTTAGAGTTCCAGCGCAGGCCCCCTGCCAGACAGGGTCCAGGCCTCCGGCTCTGCTCAGCCCTACCAGCCGCCAGCTCCACTCACCTCAGCTGCCGATCTGGGGTTCCAGCCACTGACCTCCTGCCAGCTGGTTAACAACAGATCACTCAGAAGCCTGTGTGCAGCTTCAAGTATCCAAATACGTGCCAGACATTGGAAAACTCAGCAAGGAAAAGCAAGGGCAAGGATCACACTAAACTGATAAGATCTGCATTTTAATTTAATTTTAAATAAAGCTTCTGAAACATTTTGAAAACCTTGTTTACTTAACCAAACTACTGTTATATGTAATATAATATATAGACTTATAGAGAGACCTTCTAAAAAACGTTAAAATGTATTACTGGCACGCGAAGCCTTAAATTAGAGTGTGTAAATGAAGACTTGGCACACCACTTCTGAAAGTGCTGTAGACAATGGATTGTGTGATGTGTCCTGGATGGAAGCTAGAGGCATGCAGGTAAGTATAGCAGTTCCGGTATAGGGTGGTGGTTGTGACCATCACTTATTTGCACTGTGGTGTCCAGGAAGTGGATCTCTTGTGTGGACTGGTCCAGGCTGAGGTTGATGGTGGGTTGGAAGTTGTTGAAATCCAGGTGGAATTCTTCAAGGGCCTCCTTCTTGTGGGTCCATATGATGAAGATGTCATCAATGTAGCGTAAGTAGAGGAGGGGCGCTAGGGGACGAGAGCTGAGGAAGCGTTGTTCTAAGTCAGCCATAAAAATGTTGACATACTGTGGGGCCATGCGGGTACCCATAGCAGTGCCGCTGACTTGAAGGTATAAGTTGTCCCCAAATCTGAAAGGGTTCTGCATATCATCACAAAGACTATCAAAATGGATTTCTGACCGTATCAAAACCTGTTATGAGGTGGCTAAAGTAGATCCACCATCTGTACTCAAAGCTAATTTCACCAGGGCCCAGGCTGTATCAGCAGCATTCCTAAGAAATGGACTAGTACTGGATGTTTGCAGAGTAGCCACCTGGGGATCAATCCACACTTTCACAAAGCATTACGCTTTAGCAGAAGCCTCCATATCCAGTGCCACATTTGGCAAATCACCCCATGTGTGACTGTAGGGCCATGTCTACACTGTGTTTTATATCCCATGGCAGCAAATCAGAGAGCCCAGGTCTACGGACGATAGTGCTAAAAACAGTAGTGGAGACATGGTGGCTCAGGCTGGAACTTCAGCTCTGAAGTCCACCCCAATCACCAGGCTTCAGAGCCCACGCTCCAGCCCAAGCACAAATGTCAACACAGCTGTTTTTAGCACCCTTGCGTGAGCCTGAGTCTGTAGATTCAGGCTTTCAGACTCACCGCTGCAGGTTTTAAAACAGTGTAGACATACCCATAGAGTTTTGGGCCAGATGGGACCACCAGATCTAGTCTCATCTCCTGTATATTACAGGTCACTAACACCACCCAGCATCCACACGCTAAACCCAACAACTGAAATTAGACCAAAGTATTATAGCCCACAGTAAACTAGACTGTTATGTGCCACAGGCAGAGAAGCACTCCAGGTTTCTACCTCCTTTATGAGGTTGCTGCTTGGGAGTCAACCATCAGTGGAATGTGCACATGGACAAACGCTTGAAGGGGAATGAGAATTACTTACCATGTACAATCACTGGAGTTCTTCAAAATATGTTGTCCATATGCACATTCCATGGCCTGTGTGCACTCCCATCCCTTCTACCTCAGAGTCTGTACTCCTGGAGTTCAGCAGTGAAGAGGAAACCAAATGGCAGGCTGGTGCACTCTACCTTTATATGCCCTTGATGTGGCAAATGAGGACCTTAGAACACATGGGTACCATAAGGATACCACTGCCAAGAGGCTCCAATTTCTGGCACAAGTTTGTTTCGCACCATCAGTGGAATGCACATATGGACAACACATCTTGAAGACCTCCAGTGACTGTATAGTGAAAGTAACTTCCCATTATGCTGGCTATGGAACTACTTCTGCAGCTTTATATGTCTAATGTGTGTGGCCCTTATCCTTGTTGTATCTGAATGCCTCACAGTCCTACAATGCACTTATGAAATAATTAATGCTTTTAGACTAGAGAGAGCAGCCCGAGATGGGAAGTTAAAATTTGTGGCTGTTTGGATTTGGGTGTTGGTTTGAGCTCATCACTACTTTCCAACACACAATAACATTCCCTGTTGTGCAGTATGTTTCTGTTGAATGTTCTAGTCCCATATTTTCAAAAGTGGCCACTAATTTTGGGTATCCAGTTTGAGATACACAGGACTTAATTTTCAGCAGTGCTGAGCATAATTCTGACTAGAGTTGTTATACCAGATGGGGTTGGGGAAATACAGTAGAGGAAAGGCTTGAGGGAGTTAGAAAATGAGGGGAGAGAAATGAAGATGGAGATGGGATGGGAACTGGTGTGGAGGACAGGAAAAAAGGGGATACAAATGGAGAGAGAGTGAGGCAGAAAGGGAACTAAAGAATCAGAGTACGGGGAGGATAAATGGAGCCTGAGACAAGGAATATAGGGCAAAGTGGAGAAGGATTGGGACACAGCAAGTATGGGAGAGCATGGCTGTTTGGACAGATAGACATGGAGTAGGAAAAAGCAGAGAGGAAAATGAGGGCAGAATTTAGTCATATGTTGTTTGGTTCCTGCTAGCCTAGCTTTCAATAAGTGACTAGAGCCCTGTCTACCGTGGATGCTAAAACTGTGCTGGAAGCGTGCTAGCTACAACTGTGTTGGGAAATGATTGTTACGTGTGGTTCTGCCAGAACTGTGCTAGCAACTGCTTTAGGATACAGCTGAGCCTTTGTATAGTTATTCTTCCAAAGTGGACACCTGTGTAAAAGGCCTGGGCCCTTCATCCCGGACAGACAGCTTCTTTCCCCATAATATAATGTGGCCAGTGGAGGCACTCGAGCTGGATACCTGTTATTAAAGAGAAAGCAAGCTGCTGGCAGGGTAATGTTCAGAAGGGTCCCAGGGCTCTGGCGCTGACCCCCACCTTGTTTCAGAATACCCAGAACTTGACCTTCCAGGCATTTTACAAAAGCCAATTAATTATCTGACAGGGTTTTGGGGAAAAGTTGAAGAGATATTCCAGGGTATGGAAGGAGGGGTTAAATAAGTAAATAAATGACACTGTCAGGGAGACATCACATATTAAAAACCCCATGCTGAGAGGGATAAATTCAGTAAGGAAGCAACACCTTTTAACTCCCTCCCCCACCAGCACCCAGTGACCCAGGTGGAGCAAAGACTTTAATGCCCTTTAAAAATCCTCTATTAGAGAGAGAACAGAGGCTAGGATTTCATTCCTGGCAATACTAAGAGTAACATACATTATCAAAAGGCCTAGCTCTTCTCTGGGGATTGTGAGGCTGCTGAAGCTTTGCTGGAGAAAATAGAAGAAGACGAGAAAAGCCATTTGGAAATTCTGGACTGGGTGAGAAATGTGCAGAAAATCTTTGTTCTACCTTTGGATTATGAGTAGTGTCCTACCAAATTCGCGGTCGGGAGAAACACGTCACGGACCATGAAATCAGAGCTACCCTGTGAAATCTAGCTATTGGAGTGGAGGAGGCGGGTCGGGGCTGGGGGCTCCTACCATTCACCAGCTGCTAGTTCGCTGGGCTGGGGAAGTACAGGACTTCCTCCTCCCCTGCAAGGCCGCTCTCAGAGGGAGATCAGACCCACCTCCAGGTACCTCCCCAGCTGCAGGAAGATCCGTGGCTGCGTTGCCTTCAGAGTCTAGCTCTGTAATAGAATTTCGCTCTGATGGCAGCGCAGCTGCAGAGCTTCCTGCAGCCGGGAGAGGTACCCAGAGTGCTCATGCAGGGGAAGAGGAAGTCCTGTCCCTCTCCAGCCCAGCGGGGACTAGCAGCTAGGAGCCCCTGACTGGGGTGCTTCCAGCAACACGGGGAAGATCAGACCCACCTCCAGGAACCTCCCCCGTCTGCAGAAAGCTCTGAAGGCAGTGCAGGAGTGAGGGTGGCAATCCCGCAACCTCCCACAACCCTTTCTTGGGTCAGGACCCCCACGGTTACAACATAGTGAAATTTCAGATGTAAACATCTGAAAACGTGAAATTGACCAATTTAAAAACCCTCTGGCTGTGAAATTGATCAAAATAGATCCAGAATTTGGTAGGGCCCTAATTAGGACCCTTGAGCCAAATTTCCATCAAAGGCACTTATATTTTGCTACCAATTTTTAATACATAAAATACCCCCAAAACTACAACAACAAAAACTTACTAATTAAAATCCTTGAAAATGAAATTTTTGCAAGAGTTTCTTACACTATTTAATAGGGTGCTGTGATTTCCATGTAATTTTGAATAAAAATGAATGGACACGTCCAACAGGGATTAAAGTAAAATCCTATTAAAGGAGAGGGGGAATTTACCTGAGACTTTCCCCCCTTCTTTATAATGTATACAGAACCTGAAAAGTATAGGAGCAGGCTAGAGGTGTTTTTCTATTTGAGATTCCTGACATTTCTTAAGGTAAAAACAGCAAAGTCCAGATTTCCTGGTTCACTTGTATTAAAAATAGGTGCTGGCAAAAAACAAGCAAGCAAACAACAACAAAAACCAACAGACTTTTAAACAGTTTGATTAAAAATCCTTTCCCATTTCACTTAATCAGTTTTTACTTACATATCATGTCTGATGTCATAGTACCATCCTTCTCCAGCCTGCCAGAGAGTCTTCCCGAAAACAGGGCAGACAAAACATAAATGTCTAATGTAGCAAATGTGAGAGAAAAGTCAGCTCTTTTTTATATACTATAAGGAAGCAATAATGGGAGTCTCCTTTGCAGATAAATTTAAGTGAAATTCACTCCTGTGCCAATGGCCTGGCCAAGGCCTATATGCCACTTTAATCTTGATAAGGTTGGGAATTGTGAGGTAAATAAGCATTTTATAGGGCCTCTGCACAAGGAATACTTAGGCTAGAGTGAATGTAGGCCAAAATACAGTAGGCCAGATTGTCACTAGTCCTGCAGGGGTGTATATATAGGTAAGGCTGCAAGTTTGTCATGGAAAGTCACGGATTCCGTGACTTTTGCAGTGGCCAGTGCGCCTGGCTCAGGGGCAGCTCAGGCAGCCCCTGTGCCAGGCGCACAGGCTGCTGCTGGGGTGGTCTCGGGTCTCTGCGACCCATTCCTTCCCCCCCAGCAGCAGCAGAGTTTGGGTGTGGGAGGAGGCAGGGGGTTGGGGCATGGGACAGCGTGAGGCGGGTACTTTCCGGGGGGGCTCCCCAGAAGCAGCGACATCTCCCCTGCTCAGCTGCTAGATGGAGGCATGGCCAGGCAGCTCTCCGGGCTGCCTCTANGCCAAAATACAGTAGGCCAGATTGTCACTAGTCCTGCAGGGGTGTATATATAGGTAAGGCTGCGAGTTTGTCATGGAAAGTCACGGATTCCGTGACTTTTGCAGTGGCCAGTGCGCCTGGCTCAGGGGCAGCTCAGGCAGCCCCTGTGCCAGGCGCACAGGCTGCTGCTGGGGTGGTCTCGGGTCTCTGCGACCCATTCCTTCCCCCCCAGCAGCAGCAGAGTTTGGGTGTGGGAGGAGGCAGGGGGTTGGGGCATGGGACAGCGTGAGGCGGGTACTTTCCGGGGGGGCTCCCCAGAAGCAGCGACATCTCCCCTGCTCAGCTGCTAGATGGAGGCATGGCCAGGCAGCTCTCCGGGCTGCCTCTACCCAGAGTGCTGGCTTTGCAACTCCCATTGGCCAGGAACCGCCGCCAATGGGAGCTGCAGAGGCGGTGCCTGCAGGCAGAGGCAGCATGCAGAGCTGCCTGGCCATGCCTCTGCCTAGCAGCTGAGGCCACTTCCAGGGAGCCCCCCAGGTAAGTACCACCCAGAGCCTGCCTCACCCTGTCCCGTGCCCCATCCCCCTCCCCCCTCCCACACCCAAACTCTGCTGCTGCTGGTGGGGGGAGGTGCAGGGCCAGGCAGGGAGCCTGCCGGCTCCGCCAACCTTCCCCCCCAGCACCAGCGGGGGTCCCGGGCCACGCGCCGCTGCCCACCCCAGCAGCCAGTCCGCTCTCCCCAAGCACCTGCGGGGGCCCCGGAAAATGCCCCCTCCCCCCTAAGTTTTATTCACTGGTATTTTTACTAAAAGTCATGGACAGGTCATGACCTGTCTGTGACTTTTAATAAAAACACCCATGACTAAAACATAGCCTTATGTATAGGTATATGCAGTAAAGTTTTTTCAAAATAACATCATTAGAATACAAAATATAAATACAATACACAGTAGAAGTATAAAACAATACAAACTAGCTAGACAAAAATCCATAAACTGCTCCCACATTTCTTCCTTCCAAACCATCCAGTATATGAAGATCTCTATTTTCTTAAATGTAATCAACAAATTCAGCGCACACAGAATTTTAGTCTTTTGTTCTATAACTTACTGTATAAATAAGATATTCATATGTTCACTTGATTTTTTTTTTTAGAAGTTTACCAAGCGAACAGTGTGAGGCCAAAGAATTAAAACCATAATGTAATCTGCAGACAATCAGTAATTACAATGAATCAAAAATTCCTTTAGAACAGCTTGTTGTTATTTCACCGATAATATAATTTTTTATGCTGACAAACCACTAGAGAATGCTCATTTTTATTGCAGTGGCAAATCATTTCCTGCTATGAATACAATACTGCATCAAGCAAGTTAGTGACCCCATAAATCCATCTAACGAAATTTATGTAGAGTATAGGAGATACTTAAAATAAAGAGTAAGGGCTAGAAGAATACGTTAGGGGTTGGTGTGTGTGTATAACTGTTGATATATTTTACTCCTTTTTACAGTTAGGCTTGCAGCTAAATGCATCACTTAATTGTAAGAGGAGAATCAGAGTTGTCTTCCACAATGAGGGAGGAAACATACCAATATCCCATAGAGCTTTTTATTCCATCTAAAGTTGGAGGTCACATACGTATGTGAATATAGTCACAAGTGAACCATGACAAGTAGGATCATGTTGCGGTTAAAGCAGAGACAGGGAAGTCAGGAAGCCTGGGTTCTATTTCTGGCTCTGCCACAGACTTCATGTGTGACCTTGGGCAGGACACTTCACCTCTCCATATCTGTTTTCCCAGTGGTAAATTGGAAAGAGCAGTTCTGAGCTACCTCACAGCTGAGAGATCTAAGTTGTTGTTTATAAAAGGCTTCAGGCTCCTCAAAGAGAAGGCACTCTAGAAGCATAGGGTGGTCTAGCCAAAGGTGTAGCACAAAGGACAAGTAGTGAGACACAGCAGCAGGATCACGTAAATCCACTTTTGTCCCCAGCAATATCCCAAGAATGACATCACACCTAGCAAGGGAACACTGATTTGTTGACTCTGAAATCAATCTTTGGAGGTGGTTCTGCCAGGAATGATGTGAAAACATTTAGCATGATGGCAGAGAGAAGCAAGAGAGGCATTCCTGGCTCGCTCATTTAAAGCCACCTCATTTAGTTTCCCAAAAGAAAATGGCAATTCCACTTCCTCCCTACCCTTTGTCTGTCTTGTCTGTTTAGATTGTAAGCTCTTCAGAGCAGGGGCCATCTGTGTTTGGACAGTGCCTGGCACTACAGGAGCCCGATTCTTGGTTGAGGCCTCTAGGTGTTACTATATTACAAATAATCAGTGATGATAATTAGTCACTTCAGCCTAGATTTTAGAGGAAAAACATATCATTTAACCTTAGCTGACGGTACTTGTGCCTTATGTAGCTGAGTTTTTGTCTATACTGACAATACAAAGCATCTCTATATTGTACCTTATACTAAAACAGGCTGTAACTAGCAACTGTTAGTTATATTAACTGTACCTGCTGTATATGGAAAAGGTGACTATGGCCAATGTTTCCAAACCTTTGAGTCTAAAATGGCTCCTCAATCCATACTTTGACATCAGTGGCCTGATCTTCAAAGGTGCTGAGCCCAGGGATTTGCAGGTACCTGGCACCTTTGAAAATCAAGACACTTTTATTTAAATGTCTAAATATGGATTGATTATCCTAAATATAGGAACCCAAGTTTTAAAATGTTAGGCCGTTATCTCCTTATTATCCTGTAACTTATTCAGACAAAAACAACGTTTGTATATATGTCAGTTCACCTAGCCTGGTGCACCAGTTAGATTTGATCAATTCATTACCTCATAAAGCACAATCAATTTGTGATCCAGTCACTTTTTGATCCATGTCAGCCTCTTATCTAACCATGTCCAAGCACAAAGTAGGTCTGCCCAGGGTTTGTAGTGAACTTTTGGGAAGTTCTGATATCCCTGCTTTAACTAATTTGGCTTTATCTGTTATAATCACTACATTTGAAAAAATTTGGTTTACACATTTTGCTAGTAGGTCACCCTAGTGGGGGAGTGGTACTATAGATGAAAGAAAGAATTGAGTCAAATATAGTAAAAATCTTAAATGAATCAAACTGTACCATAGAATCTCTATGGATAGAAATTCCATGCTTAAATAATAAGAATATAGCAGTAGGAATATATTACTGACCACCTGACCAGAATGTTGACTGCAATTGTGAAATGCTCAAGTTGATTAGAGAGGCTACAAAAACAGAAAATCCAATACTAATGGGGGATTTCAACTCTTTCCCTTATTGATTGGGTACATGTCACCTCAGGATGGGATGCAGAGATAAAATTTCTAGACATCATTAATGACTGCTTATTGGAGCAGCTAGTACTGGAACCCACAAGGGGAGAGAAGCAATTCTTGATTTAGTCTGAAGTGGCTCTCAGGATCTGGTTCAAGAGGTGAAGATAGCTGAACCGCTTGGTAATAATTGCCACAATGTAATTAAATTTAACATCTTTGTAGGGGGGGAAATAGCAAAGAAACCCACCACAGTAGCATTTAACTTCAGAAAGGGGAACAGCACAAAAATGGGGAGGCTAGTTAGAAGGAAATTAAAAAGGAACAGTCACAAGAGTGAAATGCCCACAAGTTTAATGGAAACTTCTTAAAAACACAGACTAGAGATTCAAACTATATGTATATGCCAAATAAAAAAAGCAAGAGAAACCCCCCCCACAAAATGACACCATGGCTAAACAGTGTAAAAGAGGTAGTTAGAGACAAAAAGGCATCCTTTAAAAATTGGAAGTCAAATCCTACTGAGGAAAATAGAAAGGAGCATAAACTCTGGCAAGTCAAATGTAAAAATATTATTAGGCAGGCCAAAAAGGAATTTGAAGCGGAACTAGCAAAACACACAAAAACTAACACCTAAATATTTTAAGTACCTCAGAAACAGGAAGCCTGCCAAATAGTCACTAGGGCCACTGGATGATTGATTGAGGTGCTAAAGGAGCACTCAAGGAAGACAAGGCTGTTGTGGAGAAACTAAATGAAGTCTTCTGAATCGGTCTTCACTGCAGAGGATGTGAGGGAGATTCTTACATCTGAGACATTCTTTTTAGGTGACAGATCTGAGGAACTTCCCCAGATTGAGGTGTCAATAGAGGAGGTTTTGGAATAATATGATAAATCAAACAGTGTAAGTCACCAGGACCAGATAGTATTCACCCAAAAGGTCTGAAGGAACTCAGATGTGAAATTGCAGGATTACTAAGTGTGGTAAACTATTGCTTAACTCCGCCTCTGTACCAGATGACTGGTGGATAGCTAATGCAATGTTGAATTTTAACCAAGGTTCCAGAGGCAATCTTAGCAATTACAGGCCAGTAGGCCTAACTTCAGTAGCAGATAAATTGGTTAAAACTATAGCAAAGAACAGAATTATCAAACACATAGATGAACATGATTTTTGGGGAAAGAGACAACACAGTTTTTGAAAGGGAAATCATGCCTCCCCAATCTATTAGAATTCTTTGAGGGGGGTCAACAAATGTGCACAAAGATGATCCAGTGGATATAGGGTACTTGGACTTTCAGAAAAACTTTGACAAGGTCCATCACCAAAAGCTCGTAAGCAAATTAAGGGTTCATGGGATAAGAGGGAATGTCCACTCATGGATCAATAACCTATTAAAAGATAGGAAACGAAGGGTAGAAATAAACTGTCAGTAGATAAAGGGGCCCCCAAGGATCTGTCTGAAGTCAGTGTTTAACATATTCATAAGAGTTACAAAAGGATCTCACAAAACTGGTGACTGGGCAACAAAATGGCAGATGAAAGTCAATGCTGATAAATGCAGAGTAATGCACATTGGAAAATATAATTCCAACTATACATACCAAATAATGGGGTCTAAATTAACTATTACAACTGAAGAAATAAATCTTGGAGTCATCATGGATAGTTGTATGAAAACATCTGCTCAATATGCAGCAGGAGTCAAGCTAACAATGTTTGGAACCATTAGGAAAGGGATAGATAGTAAGACAGAAAATATCATAATGCCACTATATAAATCCATGGTATACCCACACTTTGAATACTGTGTGCAGTTCTGGTCCGTCCGTCCCCCCCCCCATCTCAAAAAAGATATATTAGAATTTGAAAAAGTTCAGAGAGGGACAACAAAAATGATTATGGGTATGGAACAGCTTCCATAAAAGGAGAGGTTAAAAAGGCTGTCTGTTCATCTTGGAAAAGAGATGACTGAGGGGAACTATGATAGAGGTCTATAAAATCATGAATGGTGTAGAGAAAGTGAATAAGGAAGTGTTATTTACCCTTTCACATAACACACAAACCGGGGTCACCCAATGAAATTAATAGGTAGCAGGTTTAAAACAAACATAAGGAAGTACTTCTTCATACAGTGCACAGTCAACCTGTGAAACTCTTTGGCAGGGGATGTTATGAAGGCCAAAATTATAACTGGGTTTGAAAAATAATTAGTTATGTTCATGGAGCATAGGTCCATCAATGGCTATTAGCCAAGATGGTCAGGGATGAAACCCCATGCTCTGGTGTTCCTAAACCTCTGACTGCTAGAAGCTGGACTGGACAACAGAGGATGGATCACTCAATAAATTGCCCTGTTCTATTCACCCCCTCTGAAGTGTCTGGCACCAGCCACTGTTGGAAGATAGGATACTGATCTAGAGATCATTGGTCTGACCCAGTATGGCCGTTCTTATGTTGTTAGAGTGGAACTAGCTGGACTTGGGCTGACTTTGTGTAAATTCTGCACTCTTTTAAACATTCTGTAGTAGTAAATTTTTGCTTTGAGGGAGAGAAAATGAATTCAATTTTGTTATGTTGGCACCAGAGATTGAAATCTACATACTGTATTAATGTGCACTTATTGTATATAGCAGCTTACAGAGGATCTCAAAGCATAGTATAACAGTGGGTATTCATCATCATCATGTTCCCATTATGTCTCTGGTGTTTAGGGCAGCAACAGAGCTCCTCCACTCCTGTCTGTTTCTGGCAAGTCTTTCAATGGTTCCCCAGCTGTGCCCCAGGTTTTTCAGCTCAGCTTTCACAGCTCTTCATCATGCTGTTTTCTGGCAGCCTCATTTTCGCTTGCCTTCAGGTGTCCATCTTACTGCTACTCTGGTGATAGAATCAGTTTCCATCCAAAGCACATGGCCAATCCATCTCCAACGCCTGCTGGCAATGATGGTACTCATATCCTCTTGGCTGCACTGTATCAATAGATCTTGGTTTGAGATTGTTCTGGGCCAAAAGATACAGATGATTTTTCTGAGGCAGGTTGTATGGAATGAAGACAGTTTGGACATGTCCTACTTTTTCATTCCCCAGCATTCTGCACTATAAAGTAATGTTGAAAGTGCGCAGCTCTGATAAATCTTGAGTTTGGTTTTGGTGTTGTATTTTGATGATTTCCAGACTATTTAAGCTCCTGAAGGTGTTCCTGGTTTTATTGATTTTGTTCCGGCTGTCCTGGCTTGTTCCACCATCCTGGCTGATGGTGCTGCCCAAGTATGCCCTCACAGACCAATCCAGCATGGTTGAACCTACCAGGAGCCTGCCGACACAGACTCTGGGGATCATTAGAGCACGCCAGCTGTCCTGCCACCACAAGGCACAGACACCAGAGGACATTTTAGAAATGGGGAAATTTAGGCAAATAGGGGAAGATTTTCAAGGTGCCCTGGGCAGCTGGGCACCCAATTCCTGTTGAAAGTCAGTGAGTGTTGGGCACCTAAGTCCCTAACATGCCTTTGAAAACATCCTCCATAGACATTAAGAAGTGACTTGCCAAAAGTCACCGAGAGAACCAGTGCCAGAGCAAGGAATAGACACCAGCCCACTCTACTTCTCACTGAGCAGAAAGCGTGTCAGCAAAATATTGTTATTGACCAATGCACCTACAAAAATCTCCAGGGCTAGAGGGAGAAAACACTCCATAAGCAAATGTTGGGCAGCTCATCCCAATCCAAAATATTTCTGACTTGTAATTTCCGTTCTCCTGAATCCAGTGATTACTATTAGGATACCAACCATGAGTCTTTGTGTGCAATAGGGTTTGAGTTATTTTTGTATTTGCTTTCAGCAGTGCTGCGCTGCATACAAATGTTCTTTTTTGAAGATAAAATTTATTTTGAGAGACAGAGTGCAATGCTCGAGAGCTTACTTAATAAAAAAAAAATCCTCCTACATGGGAATTCTCCTACCTGTGGGAAACAGCAGATACCAGCACCCTCACTGTCAGTTGCATTTCTCTTGCATACTTGGTGCAGTAGCTCAGACGTGCTCAATTTTTATATGCCTTTCCTTTGCTAAATGAACAGTTGTTTTTGTTTTTCTATTAGCTACTAGATCTCATTTGATGTGTGGTTAATGACCATGATTCTTTTTGTTTTGATTGCATATTAATATTTTGTTAGATACACTAATCAAACAAAGGCTGAGGGGAGATAAGATTGCTCTCTATAAATACATCAGAGGGATAAACACCAGGGACGGAAAGGACTTAATTAAGTTAAGGGTCAATGCTGGCACAAGAACAAATGGATATAAACTGGCCATCAACAAGTTTAGACTTGAAATTAGATGAAGGTTTCTAACCATCAGAGGAGTGAAGTTCTGGAATAGCCTCCCAAGGGGAGCAGTGGGGGCAAAACACCTAATTTGTTTCTAGACTGAGCTTGATAAAAGTATGGAGGGGGTGTATGATGAGGTTGCCTACAATGATATATAGCTTTTCTTTGACTGCTATGAGAAAAATACCTCCAACAACCAGAGATGGGACACTAGAGGGGAGGGCTCTGAGTTACCACAGTGAATTCCTTCCCAGGCATGACCGGTTGGTCTCGCCCACATGCTCAGGATCTAACTGGTTGCCATATTTGGGGTTGGGAAGGAATTTTCCTCCACCTCAGATTGGCGGAGACCCTGAGGAATGTTTGCCTTCCTCTGAACTGTGAGGTATGGGACACTTGCTGGTTTGAACTAGAGTAAATGGTGGATTCTCTGTAACTTGAAGTCTTTAAATCAAGATTTGAGGATTTCAGTAACTCAGCCAGAGGTTATGGGTCTATTACAGGAGTCGGTGGGGGCGGTTCTGTGGCCTGCCATGTTCAGGAGGTCAGACTCATGATAGTCCCTTCAGGCCTTAAAATGAGTCTAAGGTCACACAGGTCAGTGACGGAATCAGGAAAAGAATTCTGGTCTTCTGATTCCCAATCCAGAACTCTATCCACTAGACCAAGTTGCCTTGCAATAGACAAGTTGAAGTCTCTGCTGTGAAAGCCACAAGAGCTGCCCTGTTTCATAGCTGTAATGTCAGCATGAGGTTGAAATGGGACTTTGAACAGAATGTTATAGAAAAAATAATTAGAGACTATGCAAATGTATAAAATCTTCAGGAGATGTACAATATCTGCACAGATCCATGCCCGATTGTTTTAAATAGTTTTGCCAACAGGAAGATAGTTGGAGCAACTGGACAGAGATTAATGAAGGCAAAAACAATTAATAGATAATCTTGAAGGAATAGGGTAGCTGCAATTTTTCATTGAAGGCTAGTAATCATTTTCCTTTCAAAGCACTGCTGGTAGTATAGGAACGCAATTATTCTTCAGCCAAATCAGTGAGAACATACAGTAAACAAATCTGTGCACAGTACAGCTATAAAGATCAACCCCCATTAAAGTCAGTGGAAGTCTCTTTATTTCAAAGCTGTTTAATGGATTGTAGATCAGCACTGAGGGCTCAATTCACAAAGGGACTTAGGCACCTACAGGGGCAGTTAGATGTCAATGGCGTTCTCAAAAACACTGCTCAGCTGCCACCTAACGCTGTAGGTACCTACATTTCTGCCCGTGGGCATGACCCCAGTGGTTAGGGCACTCACCTGGGATATGGGAGGCCCAGATTTGAATCCCCACTATAATGGATTTGGAGCAGGGACTTGAGCCTGTCTTCCACATCCCAAGTGAATGTCCCAACAGGCTATTGGCAGTGTTGGGGTGGGTCTCTCAATCTCTCTTATTGAAGCTGTTCAACTTTGTATAAATAAACATTTATATAGGGGTGTGCCCTATCCACTGGGCTATTGGCTATAAGGGGTTGGTCGTCTCTCCCTCTGGTGTTTCATGAGGAAGAGCTAACTCTGGTAGAGGGTTCATGGCTGAGAATGCCGTTTGGAGGGCGGTACCTCCTTCCAGCCTGTCAATTAGGCACCTTTGGCCAGTTGTGGAGCTGCGTCCTAAGCCTCACTACTTTGCTCTGCATTTTGCTCCTGCCTAACATTATTTTTGTGTAGCTCTCTCCTATTTCTCACCAATTTCCAGTTAGTTGGGATTAATTCCCTGGTAGCCCACCTTTAAACATTAGCTACTTGTGTAATTCCCAATGTAACACTACCATTAAAGCCATCGCTGATGTCTTCCATCCTCTGCCTTTCTTTTTTCCCTTCCTCCCATCCTTTTTGATTCTTTTGCTGGCCTCTTTACATCTGCCTGCTGTTTGATGCTCTGTCCACCATGGTGATTTCTCTGACTTGTTACTTAAACAAATCCCTTTCCACTTTTCCTTTGTCAATCTTTCCCTCCAAGTGTGTTTCTGCCCTGTTACCATTGACTTTTTCTGTCTATTTTATTGTGTGTTTTCACTCCTTTTCTTTGTCTCTCTGATAGATTCATTTTAACATTCTCCCCTATCTGTTTACCATTGAACAAGGTGGTGGGTCCCTGAAGTTTAACAAAGGCTGCTTTCACGCGATATCAAAACAATCTATTGCCATGTTATTTTCCATGGCAGAATTCCTGGGTCTTTGAGTGTAACAAACTACTGTAAATGTACTGAAGTAAACAGAATCCAGGAAAAGCTGAATACATTACAATGCAAATTAATCGATTATACAGCTGATCAGCCCTTCAAGGAACGAGAGGCCCCCAAAGACAAATCAGTCAGATTGCAAGTATTTATATGTGAGTGGATATATGAACTCAAAGTTTTAAATTCAATAATCACTTCTAATAATTATTAAGAAATTAGGATTGTCGCTAGCTGCAGGCTTGTTGCTATGGCAAAGAGCTATATCTATGGCAGAAAACCAGGTGCATTGTCTCTGAAATCTTTAGCTGAATTTTAACTCTTGACTTTACTCAGTCAAGGATCATTACTTGGTGTGATTATGTCAAGTTATATTAATACTTAAACTGCCTTGGCCACCAGTTTCGAAGTGTGTAATGTTATTAATTGTCAGGACAGGTAGATAATGGACACAGGTCAGTAAAGACTGTCTACTCTCTCAAGTCTTATCTATCATCTTTGCTCTAGTAAGGTCTTGGCAGGGCCCAGCCTTACTATTGAGATACCCACATCAGGGAAATCAGGATTTTGGGCTTCCCCACATCTTTTAAAGCTCAGTTTCCTCCCATATATCTGGGACAGCTGCTACATATTATTCTTGCCCCTAAGAGAGCAGTTTCAGAGACTCACTAAGCAAACTGTTAAGGCTCAGCTATCTTACTCAATCTATAAATTACAGACAGAGCAGTTGTAGCCGAACCTGCTTTAATTTCCCCTATTGATTTCTTCAGTGTTAGGCCTAATTTTTGGGGTTCTTTTACTGAGATGGTCGGGTCCAAATTCAGACCTGAAATATTGACTTCAGGAGGAGTTGGGCCTCCTTATTCCAGGCCTAAACATGGCCCATACTCACATGGTAGCTGGTGCTACTGCTTTCCATAACACTGCTCCCATTTCCCTCCCTTTAGGGTTTGGCTGTAGCAGTTTTACAAATATTTTTCTTCAGAGTGTACTGATAAATGTGATCTGCGAAACTCAGCCCAGGAAATTTTCTTTTGTACTTCTCTCAGGAAAGGTAACTGAAGCCGAATGGAAACAGAGAGACAAATTAAGATATGTCCATGAGGATCATGTCTGATTGCATTTCTTATTCCTCAGGGAGCCTGCCATTCAAGGTACATGCTGTCAGCTTCATGCTAGCATCTGAAAGCAGCCTCTGAATTATTCCTGTATGTGAGCTTTACAAGACAAGTGTATGTAGTTTTTATTTTACAAAATAATAATGAGTGGATTCAAGTCTCATGGTTTAATCACACAGGACCAGTTGGCAATACAGAACCTTTTTCAGCACTGAGTACCCCAAATTTACTGACACGGGCTCCCTAATTTTTTTAAATGATTTCTCTGTAGTTAGTTGGCTATTCTATAGAGAATTTTGGTATTGAGAGGTGTGGAAAAGAAATGTGTCCTATTCAATACTCAATCCACCACCACTTGATTCAGCGGGCACTGGTCGAAATGTATTATCCTTTTTGTTGTGTCTGTCTACACGTATGCTCTCCTTCCATGCCATATAAATGGCAACCCAGTTCTGTCACAGACAACAGTGAGTTCCTTCTTCATGTGGAATACAGGATGTCTGCTTGTCCATTTGAATCAGACCCACGTTATGGGATTCCACAGTACAAGACGTGCATCCAGGACTGCCCTCCTTTCCAGGATATATGCATGAAGTTTAGATTCCTGGAGAAATTAAGTGTGGAACCCTGGCTCCTAACTGTGGGGTGGATGCAACCATGTATACTACAGTCTGGTCCTGAGGAATTCAAAAGTCCTTTCAGCATTGTAATCTATCCCTGCCATCTAGCTGTAGGGTGACACAGTGGTGCTCTGTGATCACTGAGCCTTCTTCACATAGTGGCATATCAACAAGATCTATTAATAGAGGTTAGAATTGTATCCAATATTTATACCATGGAGCTTACCAATACCTTTTCCATCCCTTTTCTCTGACAAATGATTAAGCTATACTATAAGGGTATATAGTTAGAAAAGAATACCATATTCCAGATATGAATTAACTCCCACCTCAAGAGGAACTATACCTCCTTGTTCTATAACATAAGAAACAGTTACTTACTGTCGTTCTTCAAGATGTGATGCAGACGTGTATTCCACTTAGGTGTGTGCATGGATAATTTTATCTTGCAATACCTGTAAAGGGACGGCAAGTGCACCTCGGGGCCATAGTCCCTCCCCTGGCCATCTGAGGCAGCGCTGCCCCAACTCCCCTCAATTCCTTCATACTGAATGCCCAGAGACTAGACTCTGATGCAGAGGGGATGGAGGGTGGGTCATCCAATGCATGTCTGCATCACATCTCAAAGAACCACATTTCCAGTAAGTAACCATTTCTTCTTCTTTGAGTAGATGCAGCCATGCATTGGACAACCCTATGAAAACTTGCATCCACACTGAAAGATGCAGTAATGGCATATGGGTTTGTAAATGTATGTATGGACAACCATGTAGCAGCCCTTCAAATGTCCATTATTGAGACGTCACTGAGGAACACTACTGATGTTGCTTGTGCTTTCGTAGAATGAGCTTGCATCTGCTGAGGAGGCATAGACAAAGTTATTTCATATGCAGTTTTGATACAGGACATTATCCATCTAGAATCGTCTGTGAAGAGACCGCTTGTCCCGTCACACAATCTGTGTATGACACAAATAGGCAAGGTGAAGCATGAAACACTTTAGTCCTGTCCAGACAGAAGGCCAGAAATTGCCTGACGTCTAATGTATGGAGATGCTGCTCCTCCAGAGATTAATGTGACTTAGGAAAGAACACAGGTAAATATACTGCCTGGGTCAAATGAAACTAGAACCACACCAAAAATATTTGTCCACAGTGGTTTCATAAAGTCACTTCGTCCTTAGAGAATGGTGTATAAGGATGCTCTGCAACTCAGACTCCCCTAGTGGATGTTACTACCAGGAACACAGTTTTTTGTAACAAAAATGGAAAGGGACAAAATGTCAGGGGCTCCGACGGAGGTCCCATTAAAGCTGCTAGGACCATGTTAAGGTTCCACAGAGGAACCAGCTCTTGGACAGGAGGCTAGAGAGACAAAGTAGCCCTTTTAAGAATCTTATTACCATGGTCCTGGAGAAAACTGATCTTCTCTGACAGGGGGGATGAAATATTGATGTCGCTGCCAGATGACTCTCAATGAACTAAGCGCAAGTCCTGACAACTGAAGGTGCAGCAGGTACTCTATTCAGGGCAACTTGGAAGCCAGCATCGGTTGAATTCTGCAGGTCAATGAACACATTGAAAACCGCTTCCATTTTGTCAAATAGGCCATTCTGGTAGAGGGCTTTCTACAGTTGAGTAGACCTATTGAACTGCCACTGAACACCACTCTTCCTCCTCATTTAGTCACGAAGCAGCCATCCTGTGAGATGCAGGGTGCTGAGTGTGGCATGCAAGGTGCGACCGTGATTCTTTGAGAGTACATTGGGTTGGAGAGGAAGGGGTATGGGAGGATGAACTGACTGTGCGAGGAGGTCAGGTAACTAGCACTGCCTCGGCCACATTGGGACAATGAGAATGAGCTTGACCCGATCTGTTTTCAGCTTGAGGATGAGCTGTGGGATGATTGAGATCGGGGGAAAAGCGTACAGGAGAGTTGACTGCCCAATGAGATGGAAAGCATCAGACAGGGCCCCTGGACTGAGGCCCCCTCAAGAGTGGAACAGATGCCATTTCCTGTTGTCCCTCGTGGCAAACAGGTCAATCATCGGAATGCCCCAAGATGCACAAAGATGCACAGAGATCATCGGAATGCCCCAAGATGCACAAAGATGACCCAGAGGACACTTGAGGTTCAGGGAAATATTCCTGCTGAGACGGTCCATGAGATGATTCTGGATCCCGGGCAAGTGGTCAGCTATCGGCGTGATACTCTCCTCAATGCAGAATTGCCACAACTTGACTGCCTCTTGGCAGAGCTCTCTGGAGTGTGCTCCCCCTTGCATGGTCACGTAATACACTGAGGTGGTAATGTAGATAAGTATGTGAACCACTGAGCCCCTCATATAGTCCAGAAAAGCATGACATGAATTATAGATGGCCTGAAACTCCAGCACATTGATATTCAGTGAGGACTCCTGCTCTGGCCATAGAGCTTGAACTTTCAATGACCCCAGATGTGTTCCCCAGGGAGAGAGGTATTGGTGACAACAGAACTGGCTGGTAAGGGCCAGACAAAGGGAACGCCAGACAAACATTCTCTGGAAGCATCCACCACTGCAAGGTTTCCAGGACCAGTGGAGGGAGACAGACCAATCTGTCCAAGGAGTTAAGTCAGACAATAAACTGTCCTGAGCCACATTTGAAGGGGTAGAAAGACAACCTTGCAAACTGGACCACCTGGGTGCAAGTGGACGTGGCTAAAGAGCCTCAGGTACATCCGAGCTATTGTGGAAGGCTGAGGCAGACTGAGGCAAAGGTGACAAATTGCCTGAAAACAGTCAGCAAAAATGCTCTTGAACTCGTAGTCTATTAGCACCCCAATGAACTAGATTATTTTGAGTGGGAACCAAAGTTGATTTTCTGGTGTTTAAGATCAGATCCAACTGGTCAAGCAAGTTCAGCGTAATGTCAATATGAGAAAGAACTTCCCCTTCCCCTCAGTAACCAGTCATCCAGGTATGAGAAGATGTGGATTTCTTCCTTTTTGAGGTATGCTGTCACCATGACCATGCATTTGGTAAAAACCCAGGGGCAGAAGAGAGACTGAAGGGAAGCACCATATACTGAAAGTGGCACTCCGCTATGACAAACCGAAATAATTTTCTGTGGCTTGACAAAATTGCCATGTGAAAGTGGGCATCCTGAAGGTCCTGAGCAGCGAACCAGTTGTTCTGAGACACCATGGGGAAGACAGGCAATAGAATGACCATGCAGAAATTCATATATCTGATATATTTGTTTAGGCCATGGAGATTGAGAATGGGTCTTACCCCTTCCTTGGATTTGGGCACCAGAAAATACCGGGAATAGAAGCCCTGACCCCACTGTACCAGCGGAACCGCCTCCACCATTCCCAAAGTCAGTAGAAAGTGGACCTGCTCGAGGAGCAGTATTTTGTGAGAGAGGTTCCTGAAGAGGCACAGGGAGGAAGGGGAGAGGAATGGACGGGAACTGGATGGCATAGCCCTATTTGACAATGCTTAGGACCCAACTGTCGGCAGTGATTGAGCCCCAAGCATTGTAAAAGTGAGTCAGCCTGTCCCCAAATGGAAGGGATGGGGAGAATGGAGTGATGACTGGAACACTGCTTCGGACCAAGGAGTCAAACTAGGTACTTGAGGAGTGCCAGGGAAGGAGTGTCAACTGCCCAGACCCCAGACCCAAATGCCTCCTCCTCTGGGACCTATGCCCCTTTCTGGGGTAGTCCCACTGTCTTGTGGGAGAGAGAAGCTGCCCAAAATGTGCACTGAGGATGATACTGCTGCTGCTCTTGACCACCGTAGTGGCACCTCTGCACTGCCGACATATGCACCCCCAAGGACTGTAGGATAGCCCTACAGTCCTTGAAGGAGTGCAAAGTCTCATAAATCTTGTTTGAGAAAAGGAATCAGCTGTCAAAAAGGCAAATCCTGTATGGCCTGTTGTACATTGGGAGCAATACCTGAATTCTGCAGCCAGGAAGCCCTTCTTGTGATCACCGCCAAGGCCAAGACTCTGGCCAAGGAATCCACAATGTCCAGCACACACTGCAACAAATTCTTAGCTACCAAGCAGCCTTCGATAACAAATGCCTGAAATTCATCCCTCAAGGCTTTGGGCAGCTGGTCCACAAACTTAGACAGAGCTGTCCAGTTCATGAAGTTGTATTTGGACAGCAACGCCTGCTGGTTAGCAATGCCCATCTGTTAGGAAGGGAAGAGGAGGTGTAAATCTTCCTACCCTTCAAGTCCATCCATTTAGAGTCCTTATCCTTGGGAGTAGACTTAATTCTGCCCTACTGGGCTGTATCACTGACTACCGTTACGGCCAGGGAGTTTGGGGCTGGATGCAAGTAACAACCCTCAAATCCCTGCACCAACGCAGTGGCATTTCTCCATGTGCTTCACAGTAGGTGGTACCGAAGCCAGCATGCTTCAGAGAACCTTAGCAGGCTCAAGGAGAGCATGATTAATAGGGAGGGCCACTCCCAGGGCAAATGGCTGCAGGATATCCAACAACTTATGGATATTCTCTTGTGGGAACTCCACTTGAATACCCAGGGAAGCAGTCACATGCCACAAAGGTCCTGGTATGCCTTGAAATCCTCTGGTACTGAAGAAGAGGAAGAGCCAGGCACTGCAGAATTGTCCAGGGACAAAGATGAAGAAGTTAACTGTTCCAGAACTGAGTCCTTTTCCAGGACTGATGGACTTCGATGGGATAACTGTGAAGGCTCCATGAGGGGAAGGTTCACAGTCCCTGGGCCTGCGGTGAATCAACAGTCACTGCCACGGGCCTGCTCGGTGGGCTTAGAATGACTTGAGGAGTGGGACCTCTGCAACAGAGGGGAGTCCCATGACAAGTGTCAATTCTGGTACCCCTTGTGCTCTAGGAGCAGCCCCCGATGTGGGTCAGGCAATGGAGAACAGGAGGAGGAAGATCCCTACCTGGATGTTGAGGAGTCCTGGGTTTCAGGGGACAAAGATGGAGCCAGCCCTGAGGGTGCGAGCAACTGGTCTGATTCATCTGGAGCTCAAAATGAAGAAGGAACTGGCACCAATGGTGGAAATGGTACCGCGAACTGAGTATGCCTCTGCTGTTTCCGGTGGTGGAAGTAGTGTTGAACCCCCAAAGTGGGCAGCAGTACCAAGGTGACTAATGGTACCTAAGTGGGGGGCAGTGAGTGCCACCACATTAACATTGGCAGCATCAACAGTAGGGTGCTGAAGAGGTTCCTGGTGCTGAGGAAGGACTTTGGCCCAGCTCAGCCCCGCTTCCACTGACTGTGGAAGGGAAACATCAGGATTTGGTGCTGATGGCCCCACAGGTTCAGGGGCTTGCCCAGCCAATGGAGCTATAAACAATGCAGCCCTGGACCAAGGGAGATTGGGACAGAAAGGCAGAGAAGGTCCATTGCTGCCTGATATGCCACCAGCACAAAAGCAGCTGGTGCCAGTATTGCCCTCATCAGTACTAGACTCAATGGATGCCCCAGGTCCATAGTCAATGGTATGGAGTCTCTGACTTCCCAGTATGTTAGTGTTTGAGGGGACCTACTCCTGTGCTCCGGCATTCACACCATGCCAGTCTGTGATCTTTCTGGAGGAGGCAGACAAGTCCCCATGTGACCTGGAGTGGCCATGATCAGTCTTATGTGACCTTTCCCTTGCCACGCTCGATGGGCAGCAACTTCTCAGTCTCTTCAGAGAGGTACCAGCTGGAGGATGTGAAGCGGCACCACTCTCAGAACCTGAGGGTGACCTCCAATCCAGCGTAGCTGCATGGCCTGTTCAAGCAGGTGCTGCTTTAGACGAAGATCTCTTGCAACCTGAGACCATTTCATGAATGATTTGCAAATTGAACACTGCTCCTTGAAGTGGGCTTTGCCTAAGCACAGCAAGCATTGGGTGTGGGGAATGCTCTCCCACACAACGGTAAGGGCATCACCAGGGAAATAAACAAAATCTAACTAACACTATACTAAGGGTACTAATTAACTATATATACACACCTCTACCCCGATATAACATGAATTTGAATATAACATGGTAAAGCAGCGCTCCGGGGGGGCGGGACTGTGCGCTCCGGCGGATCAAAGCAAGTTGGATATAACGTGGTTTCACCTATAACGCGGTAAGATTTTTTGGCTCCCGAGGACAGCGTTATATCAGGGTAGAGGTGTAACTAGAAAAAGTCACTAAGAAATAGAGAGGTTGCAAGAACACAAACCATACAGAGCTCCGACTCCAGCCACTGGTGGTAAGACGGAACTGAGGGGGGGCAGCATCGCTTCATATAGCCAGGGGATATGGCAATGAGACGCGAGAGCCGCCCCTCTATGGGTATTATGAGGCAAAAGTATCTGGCTCCGGTGCATTGGGCGCGCACACACCTAAGTGGAATACATGGTTGCATCTACTTGAACTCTGAATTGAGTCCAAAATTGCATTGGCTTTTTCTGTATATGGATGTGGCTGACATGCAGTATGAATTAGACAGCATGAGACATGATTTTGCAATATCATCTAGTTCTCTTTCAGTGTTGTTTCACAGGTTTTTCCCTCAACGAACATATTTGTCCTGATTATTGCCCCTCCCCCCATATGTACCAAAGGTACTTTTGAAAATTTAACCCAAGTTACTTAGAAGCTTAAGTAGTCTTTTTTTTATAAGTGATTTAGGCACTTTTGAAAATCTTGCCCTTCAGCTCCTAAGTAATGCCAGAAAAAGGGTGACTTTATTAAAAAAGCAACAGCTAAGAACATTTACCATTTATTAAACCAAACTGTTATTTTTAACAGTTACATAAGTTACACAGCATGTTTAAGTCAAAAGATTTCACACAGAAAAAATTTAAACTTTTGTATGCAGGCAAAATAGTACCACACGATATGTACCTGGGAGGGAGGGGGAAACCTCTAAACATTCAAATAAGGCCATAATTATTTAAAAAACAACAATAAAACAATAAAAGCCCCCAAAGATCCTTTTTTCCTTTCACTGTGTTCAGTGCTGCTAACTATATGTACCTTCTTAGTGTACAGATGTATATTTTGATAGCTAGGTTTTTAAAAACATTTATCAAAAATGGAATAAGGCTCATTAGTACATACAGCTGCCCTCGGAATTTCAATCTCAGTTACCTTCATTAACTTAAAATTCACAAAGTGCACAGTTAAGATATGCCAAAATATTGAAACTGCTACTCTACCAACAGCTGCCCATGCTTAATACTTAGTGGTCTATTAGAACAAAATATGTTCTTTCAAAAAAAGAAAAGAAAAGCCACTGTAAAACATTTAGTTTCAAAGATGTGCTAGTAGTTTTCTTGTAAACGGAAAAGTAGAAAAACATGGATTAATGATGTGTAGTGTAAAGAAAAAACAAACAAACGAAAACCACTAGAAATGACCATCAACTGTTTTCAAAGAACAATCACCACAATGGACATTAGCATTCAGTGTATATCAATGTATCTATTTTACTCCAACCAATCCACTTCATCAAACTCTGAATCATCTTCTGAATCACTGTATTCCACAGCAATGCGGCGAGACAATATAGTGGCAACATCATTCTCAATGCGCTCATGTTTAGCTTCTTGTTCACGCTGCTCTTCGACTTTGCGTAGCTGAATACCTAAATCACAAACATAATAATAATCATTCTTTGTTCTTATGCATAATACTCTTACCCACAGCTCTCAAATTGCTTAGCAAACAAAAACAAATTGACCGAGAACACTGCCTGTCAGAGAGGTAACTAATATTATATCCATTTTAAGAAAAAATTGCTGTACTAGATCAGAAGTCCATCTAGTACACTATCCTGCCTCTGAAAGTAGCTCGTAGCAGATGTTTCTGAGAAATAAACCCTAAAAACCTCAACTCTGCAGTAACATTCTAATGTTACAATAACTATATGATTATGATCGAAACATTTCAGTATCTGTGTTCCCAGATTAAATTAAACTGATTTTTAAATACAGTTTTTTCGTATATTTTTTTTCTCCTCGTGGTTTCACTTAAGGTTGCTTGGGTACCTTAACATACTTGGATTGCCTTTATGTGTAATCTTAAATCTGAATTTCCTGGTTTGGAATGCTAGGCTTTCAAATAATTAAAAGCTGTATTTTTTACCTTAAGTTTCACACTCTCAACCTCAACTCCCTCTTAATAGAGTTATGTTTGGGAATGTCCTTGTTTAAAAAATAAAACACTAAAAATGTCCATTCCCAAAGAAAATACTGTGTGATATTTCTCATAATTTGAAGGTGTATAGTATGAATCTTTAAATATATATATATACTTTTAAGGCCAGGGCAAAACAGCTGAAGTCTATTGGTGAATCTGGCAATTAAAATTGATTTTTTGTATAGAAGGGTGTGTTACAGAGACCCCTCTCTATGTGAAAGGAGGGATGAGGAAATCTGAGTCTGAGTTCCAATGTGTCTGCACTTTAAGGAACCTCAGTTCCCCCAGCAGGGCTGCCCTGGTGAATCATACATGACTGGTACCTCCCCATACTGGGGGGGCACCAGCTAAAGGGGAGGACACGTGACCTGCCACCATGCCTCCGCCCCCAGCCTGGTGCCCCTGTGCTCCCCCCTACCCCATGTTACCTGAGGGGGGGTGCTCTGTCCTCCTGCGTGCCGGCTCCCACCTCCGGCACCTTTGGCTGCCCTCCCTGGCAGCCAGGGACGGGCGGGGAGCAGGCCCGAGCCACTCCGGGTCATTGCTCCTTCCCTGGGAGAGAGCTGGCTGGGGCTTCCATGGACAGGGGCCAACTCCGAGCATGCCAGGGAGCGGGGGGGGCTCCGGCTCACTCAGCCGNGCGGGGGGGGGGGGGGGGGGGGGGGGGGGGGGGGGGGGGGGGGGGGGGGGGGCTCCGGCTCACTCAGCCTGGTCCTGGGAAGCCCAGCCTGGGCAGGGGGCAGCCTGCCGTTGCTACAGCCAGGCGCTCTCCCAGACAGTTGCTGTGTTGCACTGGGCAATGTCCCAGCACAGCCGGAAGTAGCTCTGGCCCCACCCCTTCTGCTTCCCACCTGGTTGGCTGCTGGGCATCTGTTAAAAGTACATTTGTTTTACACATCGCCTCTGTCTGTTGTGCAGTGCAGTGGAGGCAGCAGTGCCATGGGAGGTCTTTCAAACCCTGATGTCCAAGGTAGCATGTGGCCATGGACCCTTTAAAAGTAACTTCCTACCAATTAGGAATTCTTGGCACACATGTCCAGTTTTCCTCATGCCACTGAGTGCTTACAATCAACAGAATTTTTGCATGCAAAATAGCTAGAGAAAGGGTGGTGATTGGTAGAGTTACTTCTAATGTCACAAAAGCCTCATTTAAGTTACCTGAACCGGTGAGCAGATGCGGACCGTAACTTATATAATCATAACAATCATTAATAACTTCACTTAATTACAAGCTAATTGTTTCCAAGTATATAGTATATGCGCAATATATTTCAATGAATTTTAACTAAAGAAATTTGAAGGGTTTGCAAGTCTATTGTTAAAATCATCTGGGACAAGAAAAGACTGACAAATGTTATATGTCTTACACAATTCATTTTAAATTTGATTTTAATGCAAACTCATTAACTGATCAATTTCAGAAAATTCATTCTATACTCAAAGAGTAAATGTTAGTTTGGGGAGGCTGAATCCCTGCTTTAAGCACAAAATGGAACTCATCCTTAACGATGGAGTGCCGACCGGTGCCTCCACAATATTAAATAAAGATTCTAGTAGGGAGCCTTTGAGCACTCAGTCTTCAACAGGGCGAAAGTTTAAAAATCTATTTTTACTCCATTTTCTGTCTCCTAGCCAGGTTTTAATCTGTGACTCTACTCTACTTTTCACCCCCAGGGTTACTTAGTTTCCTTAATAGTGTCTTCTGTAGGATTTTGTCAAAAGCTTTTAGAAACTCAAATGAATTATGCCAGTGGGCTCTCCTTATATGTGGTTTTTTTTTCTGACATGCTCAAATAATTCTAACAGAATAGAGAGGAATGATTTCCTTTTAGAGAATTCATGCTAGTTATTAGATGTAGGTGTTCTATACCTATGTTTTTAGTTGTCACTTCAATCCATTTACTGGTATTAGAGCAAAGCTAACTAGTCTGATTCCCAGGATCATCCCTACCAGTTTTTGTACAAATATATTTATCATTTGTTACCATCTAGTTCTCTGGTATAGTGGCTTACTTCACAGAAAGATTGCATTTTTTTAAAGCACCTCAATTACTTCATTCTGAAGTTCCTTCAGAACCCTTTGATTTATACTGTTCAGGGTCCTGTTGGTTGAGTAAAGTGAGGTATAAAGAGGTTAACATGATTTGCAGCAGGGAATATAACCCAGGAGTCTCTCCTCTCTCACTTCTCTGCTCTAATCACTAGAAAACACTTGCTTATTGTAAACCATGTTATATCTCTAAGTACAAATTCTGCTCTGTATGTTGAAGAGGATGCAGGGAAGCCTCTACCAGTGTACCTAAAAACACGGAGAAGGATTCCAACTAGTGTTCAGGGCAGTACTAGAAGAGACCCTATAACCATGCACCCCACAGTCCTAAGGGTTCATGGTTAGACCACCAGTGCACATGTTGTGATGTGAAGCATGTGCAAGATAGGAGACCATCAGTAAGGTGCTGCCCCAGAAGGTTCCCCCACCCCTTTTGCTCTCCTGCCTTATATTGGCAAGAGGGTTCTGGGACCCACTGTTCCACTAGGCAGCTCAGGGTTACAAAACAAAACGAACCCTTACTGATTTAATCTTTTAAAAAAACTGCTGAATATTGTCCTTACATTGTTATTGCACTGCAGTAACGTGCGTGAGGGATGCTTACATAAAAACAGGATCTAATGCCAATCTGTCTGCTCTGCTCTTAGCTAACAGCTTTTGTGAAAAATATTCTTGACAACATTTTTGCTTTCCACACAATTTGGAACAAATGTATCAAGAGACACTCTTCAGATAATTAGAAATGAAAAGATAATCTCCATAGATCATCTAGAAACATGTACATTTCCTTAGCTAACTTTTATGGAGAACTGTTTTTTGCATTCTAAACTACATTCCTGATAGGTGCAATTATGAGTTGAACAAAATTTGTCTACTTGGCAAGCTGCATATTGTACAGAATACAAAGCAGCACCAGATTTAAGATACTCTTGTCAAATATTTTTTCCAGAGGTGTAAATTATTCCATCTGTTAAAAGTACATTCGTTTTATTAAACTGCTGAGACCAACTTCTGTTGCTCTTTTAGTGGCCAAACGTTACCTTTTCGTATTGCTTCCAGTAGAACGCTTCTGGCATCGCTGATTACAGGTAGAGTTGATGGGTGGCGTTTGGGTTCAGGAGCAGGAATCACTTGGGATGGTGGAGATGGAGGCATCAGTGGAGCATGAGGGCCAGGAACAATGGTTGTGGGAGGGTGAGAGAGGGTGGCAACTGAAACAGGAGATGAGGGTCGAATGCCAGGGGGAGGCAATGGAGGAGGTGGGGGGGGAGGAGGAAGTCCTTGCACTTCAGCTTGTGGAACTGGCTGAACTGGTACAGTTTCACATACTTGGGCAGCTCTAGTGACTGGAGGAGAGGGCTGTGCTAGAGGTGGTGCAATTGGAGGAGGAGCTGGATGAAGAACTCCAGGAGCAATCTGGAGAGGAGCTGGTGGAGGTGGCACTGCTGGTGCTTGCAAAACAGCTGCTGGAGGTGGTGGTGGTGGAGGTATGGGTGGGGGAGGGGTGGAAGTAATTGCAGCTCTCAATGAAGAAGTTGACAAAGCAGATGGAAGAGGAGGAGGAGGAGGGGGGGGTGTGGGGCTCACAAACACTGGTGTCCTGCCTGTTGCTGGTGACTGAGGACGATTTTCTATCAAACCTGTGGTGGAGCTGAAATACACAATAGTAGAGCAAGTTATTAAAACCACAAAGTGGAAAAACTGGCTAATATAATTATATTTACTTTTTTTTTGGCTTGTTAATATTTAAGATCAGTAATTAGGGTTATAAAAAAGCTAAATGTACTGATGTGACACCTGCATGGCTACTGTAGAGCCCCATGAAATCAAATTTACCCAATCTAAAGGCACAGTCTAGTTTTTTATTGTTTGGGTAGAACATACATCAGCCTTTTTCTTGCTAGCCTATACATGTACTGAGGCAAATACCCGAGTTTATTTCTCTTATCTAAGATTTCCTACAGTAAGAAAGATTTTCCCTACACATTGAATAAATCTCTGGATTTACTACTAAGTATGAGGACAAGCTAGTAGAATGTGGCAGTCTTGATTTCACTGCACATTTGACAAAATTCAAAGAAGGTACCAATGTGAGATTTCTAAAGATAGCTACAGCACTCGACCCAAGATTTAAGAACCTGAAGTGCCTTCCAAAATCTGAGTGAGACAAGGTGTGGAACATGCAGAAACTACAGAACCGGAACCACCTTCTGTTGGCAGCATCTGACTCAGATGATGAAAACGAACATGTGTCGTCAGCATGTTTATAGTTTTTACAGTACAAATATTTGTAATAAAAATAATATAAAATAAGCACTGTACACTTTGTATTCTGTTCTAATTGAAATCAATATATTTGAAAATGTAGAAAACATCCAAAAATATTTAAATAAATGTATTAACAGTACAACTAAAACTGTGATTTATTGCAGTTATTTTTTAAATCTCACAATTAATCACCATTATTTTTTTTTAAATTGTTTGAAAGCCCTATTCTAAAGGGACTATTTTTACGGAATGATTAACTAGATAAAATGACTTTGAAACTGAGCTATGGGTTTAAGTTCATTGACAGGTCCAGTGGTACTGTACAAGATCAGTCATGCATAGCTACAGAGGAGTATATCTACACATAAGACACTCCTGTCTAGTTCAGTGACCTTTTCAGTCCTCAAAGAGACAAGAGGTGACTGTAAATGTTATTTTTTAAAGTACAAGCTGCTAGAGGAATTTCTCAATCAGAATACTCAGGTAGGAAAATGTAACACTCATAACAAATATTAACCCAATAAAAGAGGTATATTTCTGTGTATGTTCCTTGGATAGTGGAAATACTTTCATTTGGACAGAGATGAAACTATTTTGCTGACATAACAACATAATCTAGATCTACTCTTGTATATTCCAGATAAGAGGAGCCCTATAAAAAAATCTAATCCATAAAGTATGACTTTGCTTGGATATGAAGTTACATGGAAAAATACTGTCAGGATGATTGGTTTAGATTGTATCCCAATATTCCATCCAGTGTTAGAAAGGCATAAAGAAGCAGAAAAATAAACTAAGAGAGAAATGTCTATAATTTAATCTATTTTATAGACTATTGTCTGTCAATGGTTTTCAAACTTATTTGATCGCACCCCCGCTCTTTGTGTCTGTAGTTTACACCCCCCTTCACCACACAAGTACATATACCGATTAAAAAAAAAAATCAACGTGCAACTCTGACTAAATACTAAAACCAGTAAGCCATTGATTCAAACAGAGCCAACAATCCATTGTAATAAGAGCAAAAGCAAAACTGCAACTGTGGTCGAAACTTACAATTAAATGTCCAGACTGCGTTGTAGCAAATGGAATAACATACAGATAGTAAAGAATGACTTTGTACAATGCTATGAAAGCTTAACAGAAATCTGTCAAAATTCACAGTGCCATCTGAGAACCTGATACGTCTGGAGGAATCAGATTTGCTAGTTATTCGTCGCTGTGGGTAAAATATACGCAGTATGTTTTTCCCCTCCCTAAAGCTTCTCATGCCCCCTAGAATACATTGCACACACCCCTCCCAGGCCAGCCCTCCACCCATTCTGAGAACCTCTGGTCTATGTTGCTCTCTGGGCTGAAATCAAGTACAATGATGCTGCTGCTTGCTTCTTCAAAGCAAAGTCTTGCGTATCTGGACCTTTTTCAGAGATGTACGTCAGTTTATTGTTGGCAAGTTGTTCCAAACTTGACTCCTTACCTAATACAAGGAGGTATGGGTTTCACATCTCCTGCACTATGCATTGGTGGAGGGGGTGGTGGCTCATGTGGTCTGACCAACACTCGCTCCTCAGCTCTGCTCAGAAGTTCAGTCATCTGACTATAGGGTAATGCAGAAAGGGAGTAGGATCCATCCATATGATCCACATATGGCTGAGGTCTAAGAAAAAACAAAGGAAATTTTCCACTTAAAAATTGTCTTGCTGATGATCACAGACATATGCATTAGTAGAAATCATTCATTACTCAGCTCAGCTACTGTATTATACTTCAGTTTGATCTCTGAATTAAATTCCCTCTCTGCACAAGAGATGCCAATCGAACTCTGGTTTTTAATATTTTTTTCTTTTCCCTTTCTGCCCTACTGCAATTGTTAAACGGTTTTTCATTGGTAAACCATACAATTCCTATAGTATGTGTCTGTGATGTTAGTGTTTATTATTCAGACTTTACTGAATTAAACAAATATAACAGTGTTATTAGAAACAGGTTTACAGTATGAAACAGTCATGTGCCTGTAGTGGTTTGTGATTCACAATCTTTTCATATGCAAACATTATTTTACTACTTTCCTAAATTGTATAGCAATACATCATATATTGTAGTACTTCTAACAGTTTTATAAAACATTTATCAAGGCATTACTGTGTTTGACTGTCTTGTGGACACACAACTTAAAGTAGAGTTCAACTGATCTCCTCACAAACACAATGTTGCAAGCTATATACTTTAACAAGATAACTTAAAGTGTACTATAATGTAGTAGCAGTAAAATGAAGATAATTCATCCAACAGCTTAAAATACTTCAATCTACTGTTAAAATCAACCCCTGCTTATGTCTTAAAGATCTGATCCAACACCAATTAAGAAATTTTTACAGATGTAACTGTTTAATTAAAATGTTGATAAAGATCACAATTTCTCTGAAGTCAGAGGAAAAGTGTTTGCAGAACACTTTCTAACTGCTGGTGGTTGTACTGTAGGTTTCTGGATAGTGCTCATGACTAATGTCTAAGCACAGTATTAGATAGTCACTGTTGATCCTTGGGGCACTGAGTTTTCAAGTGGTTCTACAATTACTTTGCTGTAGAATCGGGCATACATCTGCATGAGGGGTGTGGCAGGGAGGGTGATATACTCATTATGGGGAGCTAACACAGTGGAATACATCTATATGTGTTTTTTTCACAGAAGAGCTGCACTTTAAGGAGGGTTTCATCATAACCTGAGTTGTAAATTACAAATTGAAATGCACTTGAAACCATTTTTGACTTTTCATTCTACATCACTGTAAGGTCAGAGTTCTCAATAGGCAGGTTCTTTGTTTCAGGCACAACATCCTGGATCCTACAGTCTGCAGCAGGCAACAACTATTAATAGGGCTACCAGATAATCTTAAAAATTGTCTTATTTAAAAGGCTGAACAAAAAACAAGCCCCCCCCCCCCCAAAAAAAAACCCACACAACTATTTCTTTTTAATTTTCAAGATTAATGTTATTTGAGTGTCAGCTCTCTTTCCTAGTACAGTTCCTCAGTTGGTTACATGCTTTTGGTTTTGCACAAACACCACAGGTTTGTCACCTGAAATGCTATTGTCAGCCACCTGCAAAAGTATATTATGAAAAGAGAATTTAGCATGTTAAGGTTTGCAGAAACGTCAATCAAATTCTAGATTCAATCAAGAGTAAATAAGTTCAGTGATCTCATCCAAGTGGATAATTTGTTCACATCACAAAACCACCACATAATACTGGCAGTTTCTGCTCAAGTAAATCAGAAGACTAGAACAACAGGGGTTGTTGTAGGTTAGGACTGAAATACAGTGACAAATCTGTGTGTAAGCCTGCACCAATGATATTAGACTGATAAATGAGTAACAATGACACACACCTCCACATTCCCCATGACAATGAATTCCAGAGATATAAATTATTCTTTAAAATGACAAGGTAATAATAAACCATTTAAAACACCTGGGTGAAAGACCTTCAAAATTCTCTTTTGGTAGAGGCAATTCTGTTATCACCACTGCATTCTGAGTACTGCACCACATATACAGTCATTTACATCATAAATATACTTAGCCAAGGGTAAGATGAATGTCTCAAAATAAAGGAAGGAAAGAAACAAAAGAAACCTTGAGTCAAAATGCGAGGCTGGGCCATTAGCAACTTCAATGTGCTTATGTAAGAGATTGGCGTCATCCTCAGCAAGCTCTGGACCTTGGGCTAACTTCTGCCACTCTCGCCGTCTGTCATGAGGCGCCCTGGGCACTTTTTCCGGTTCATGAGGGCGATCTAGATTCTTCTGCTGTAAGAGTTATGCAAACAAAACTGACAGTCTTTTAAAAGAGGAATGCTTTTAAAATCAGTTACAAAACAGAGAGAGAGATTTTGATTCTAGCGCAAGAAAAAAAATTATTCAAACCAGAACAGGAAATGAAGGCGTAATAGAGGGAGACACTTCAGTTTATACGATACTTAGCTAAAGAATAATCGAATGATGGTACTAAGTTCATTCAAAATCTAAATCTAATCTGGCTTGAAATATGTCTTAAATGAGATTCTGAATCTGCCTCTCACATTTGCATTCTACACGATACCATACTTATGCTATGAAATATGTAAGATATAAATGGCAAAAAATAAGCATGTAGCAGTGCTTCCCTTCAGTTTTTTATCCTTTCTTTACAATTAAAATGTTCCCTTTCTACCATATTAACGCTAATAAACATTTCTCAAAAAGGTTCCAAGCAACTTTCTCTATAAAACTGTTGGGAATTCATATTTTAAAAGAAGACTCCAGAGACATCCTTGGATTCTTGTTGTATATCTTGTAAGAGCTTTTTTACTGTTGTGAGGAATTCATAACATTTGGTAAACCTGCTGTTAAGTATGGTGAGACAGCATTAAAACCCTGGGCTCTTTTAATGGTGTCTTATTTAAAAGGCAAGGAAAAATTGATTGAATTGAATGATGTTGAGCCAGCTTCGATATGCTTGAAAAGACTCTATTTGTCTATGTAAAGAACTGAACTTTTTAAATTGCAGAACCACTGAAGTATCATATGTGCAAGCAAACATAACCCACAGCTATTTAGCTTGGAACATACCTTCTGCTTTCTCTTTTCCTTTCTCTTGTCCTCGGTGTCCTGCAACATCTTTTCTTTCCATAGATCAAAGAAATATGAAGGATTGGTGTAAAACTTCAAACCTTCTTTTCCGTCATCTCTGAGGTAAATTTATCAAGATAGAACATACTGTTTATTTGGTAGCACATGGGACTAAATGCTGAGGCAATGTAAAGATAGCTTATTCAGGTAGCTGCAGCCATCATTTTTAAACACAATATTCAGGGTTTTTGCCTCAAGTACATTATAAAAAAAATTATTACAACACATAAGTTTACCTGAAGCATAATAATTAGATTTAAAATTATACTAAAGATCAGTACACATGTTAAAGATAAATAAATAAGCCTCTCTAACATGGATAGCCAGATTGATTGGGAGACTCACAAAAAACAGAACTGAAAGAAGAAAAGATGATGTGTATTTTACAGGGTAAAGGCTACCTCAATGAAGTCACTTTTTCTCCTGTTGTAGTTTGCTAGACCATTTTAGGGGTCCCTTTTGGCTTATAAGATCTGCAAACAGCTCTATTGAGGCTAGGAATCTATGATAGACTAATTCTCCTGCTTTTTGTATTAAACCTTTATGCTGGAAAATCTAGACACCTTGCCTCTGAGGATAACACTGTGGGAGCAATATTTTCTGATCTCTCTCTTCCTCTGTATGCTCAGCTTTTATTATTTCAGTTAGTTATTTCCAGTACTAATACTCTCATGTTGGTGCCTCTAAAACCTTCTTCCCCCATCATTCCTTGTAGTCAGATCCTTATTTTAGAAATACATTTTAATGCTAGTTGTGGGATAACAAGTGTCCTGAATAAATGAATCCACTCGCCCTAAATTGTTTTAAAATGTGACTCTAATCTATCTCCCAAAACAGTAAGTACAAGTTGAGGGACCAGTTTTTCATGTAAATAGGCATTCAACATAATTTTAGGAAAGCAACAAACCCTCAGCTCATTTTTTGTACTAACCACAACAGTGTAATCACCTGTTGTTTTTTTTAAATTATCTTCTTACTGTCATGTTATATTGTTATTATTATCCAATAAATAGAAACCTGTAATGGACTAAAATCAATGTCTTTTCCATTTTATTATGTGCTCTTCGGCATCAAATTTGCCTTGAATGTCAATGTCAGAGGAAGAGAATAATTTATTTCCAATTAATTTTGCTGTATCAAGTCTTAGAATGAAATGTGGTTTTGACTGTGCTCTGCCAGAAACCACTGAACATGGCAACAATGCGCAATCCTTTTGGAATTATTTTTTCCCTTTTCTCATAGATGCTATTGTGAAATTGGTCACACCATATAAGATTCAAGTCACAGGATTGTATACACTATACAGTACTCCTTGGCAGAAACAGAATGCATCTTAAAAGGAATTTAGCTTTAACTTTCCTTCTCTTTTTCAGTAGAAACAGTGTTTAACAAATATGGAGCTTTAGAATGGCTTTTCTTACCAATGTTAGCTGGGCATAACATTCACAGTAGTATTAACGTTGATGGCCAGATTTTGCCATCCTTACTCCTCAAGTAGTTTCATTGTTGTGGATGGGACTATTCCAAGACTATGGTACTACTCAACATGAGTAAGGGTGTCAGAATACTGCTATAAGTTACTGGGGGGGAAAAAAGTATTTTTTTCTGATTTTTCACACTTACCTGTAAGGGGTGAGTATGTTGAGTGGGGGAGGTTGTTCACAAGTGTCATAAGTCTCCTGCAAAGGAATAGGCAGAGTCTTGCGGTCAAACAGCTGCTGATCTTGAATTGTGGAACTCCGGAAAGCTTTTCTCATTGTAATATCCTGCAATGACACTGAAAGGGGACATCAAAATAAAAAAAAGAGTTGCCAACAACACTTGATTTGGTTGCATCTATCTGATTCATTATATTAATGCTGGAAAATCACTGTGAACTTGTAAAGCATTTTATAAGTGGTAAGCATTACTATTAATAATGATTTATTTGTCATATTAGCACCCCAGTTTTACAGTGGAATATAATGTCATATAGCTTTTAGTGATATGGTCAGACAACATGAAAACATGTATTGTATGTTCTGTTGTATTATCAGTGACTTATCACAGGAAACTTTTGCTCACTTGGACTCAGGTTGGTAACAGAATTCTGTTTTCCCAGACAAGTTGACTTTATCCCTGCTGGACCACCACAGCCACAAAAATGTGGTTCTAGATTTCAGAGGTACCTGCTAAAGTTAACCCATTCCATTTTATGATCCTACGGTACTAAAAGCTGTCTCATCTTGATGTGGGGGCTCTTGCCTTTAGCTCTCCTTAACATGAATAGGGACAAATTTGCACTCCTAGCATATGTAGCACTGCCGCTGAAGTCCCACTGAAGACACAATTTAGCAAAGTACTTAAGCATGTTCCATTGAAGTCAATGGGACTTACCGGTAAATAGTTTGATCTCTTCCATTCCATTCCATGAAACCAGTAAAATGTCTTTCTAAACAGATTTCTGAATCAGGATGTGACTTTTCAATTTAACTTAATTGCTTGTAACTACCAACATACTTTTAAAAATCCTGTAATGATTAGTATGCAAGATTCAAATAAAGAGAATGGGCAAGAGCCCCATGTAACAGTGATAAGCTTAAACACTGATTCATAACTAGCAAATATGTTTAATAAATCCTTAGCCAATAATCAAAATTAAGGTCAATGTGACATTTTATATTATTATACAACCTTTATGGTTTAAAGAACATCAGGCAGGCTGTGCTACAAGAATTCTTATTAGGAACCTCAGAAGGTTAATTGAAAAAAATGATGGCCACAGATGACATTTGCACTGCAGATTCATGGAATAGTTCAACATCACATCTTTCTCCTTCCCTTATTTCCAAACACTCCTCCCATTGAGTCCAGTTGCTTACTTGGCCTTTTCCCCCCTCCTAACTGTCAGTTTTTCAGATTTGACAAATAAAAGGAGTACAACCTATACCAGCAAGCTGTGGTGTTTTTTCTCTTCAAAATCATTCTATACTGCAACACGGCAAATTTAATCTAAGTAATAAAAAGTTGATTTTGAACAGAACTTTCAATCCTGTCAATATTTAAAGAAACAGATTTGTGTTTCTCCCCTCATCCCCACTAGAAATTTGGTTTTTTTTTCTGGAGGTCCCGCAGTCTCACGCACACAGGTGCTGGAACAGTTTGGTTCAATGGCTCTCAGCACCCCTACTATAAAAATTGTTCCAGTATCTCTGCTCACACATTCAGAAATGTCACTACAGTCTTTTAAAATAATGATTAAAAAGAGTGCATATGATTAAATTTTAAGGGTTTTCTTCAGTCTGATTTTTGTAGCGTATTAGCTAGGGCTGTCAAGCGATTAAAAAATGAATTGCGATTAATTGCGCAATTAATTGCACTGTTAATAAAAGAATACCATTTCTTTAAATATTTTTTGATGTTTTCTACATTTTCAAATATATTGATTTCAATTACAACACAGAATACAAAGTGTAGAGTGCTCACTTTATATTTATTTTTGATTACAAGTATTTGCACTGTAAAAAAACCCAATAGAAATAGTATTTTTCAATTCACCTAAGACAAGTACTGTAATGCAATCTCTTTATCATGAAAGTTGAACCTACAAATGTAGAATTATCTACAAAAAACCTGCATTCAAAAATAAAACAATGTAAAATTTTAGACCCTGCAAGTCCACTCAGACTTACTTCTTGTTCAGCCAATCACTCAGACAAACAAGTTTGTTTACATTTGCAGAAGATAATGCTGCCCGCTTCTTGTTTACGTCACCTGAAAGTGAGAACAGGCGTTCTCGTGGCACTGTTGTAGCCGGCATCGCAAGATTTTTATGTGCCAGATGCGCTAAAGATTCATGTCCCTTCATGCTTCAACCACCATTCCAGAAGACATGCGTCCATGCTGATGACAGGTTCTGCTTGATAACAATCCTAAGCAGTGTGGACCGACACATGTTCATTTTCATTATCTGAATCAGATGCCACCAGCAGAAAGTTGATTTTTTTTTTTTGTGGTTCGGGTTCTGTAGTTTCCACATTGGAGTCTTGCTCTTTTAAGACTTCTGAAAGCAAGCTCCACACCTCGTCCCTCTCAGATTTTGGAAGCCACTTCAGATTCTTAAACATTGGGTCGAGTGCTGTAGCTATCTTTAGAAATCTCACATTGGTACCTTCTTTGCGTTTTGTCAAATTTGCAGTGAAAGTGTTCTTAAAATGAACAACATGTGCTGGGTCATCATCCGAGACTGCTATAACAGAAAATATATGGCAGAATGTGGGTGAAACAGAGCAGGGGACATACAATTCTGCCCCAAGGAATTGAGTCAGAAATTTAATTAATGCTTATTTTTTTAACCAGCATCATCAGCATGGAAGCATGTCCTCTGGAATGGTGGCCGAAGCATGAAGGGGTATATGAATGTTTAGCATATCTGGCATGTAAATACCTTGCAGTGCCGGCTATGCAAGTGCCATGCAAATGCCTGTTCTCACTTTCAGGTGACAGTGTAAATAAGAAGCGGGCAGCATTATCTCCCTTAAATGTAAACAAACTTGTTTGTCTTAGCGATTGGCTGAACAAGAAGCAGGACTGAGTGGACTTGTAGGCTCTGAAGTTTTACACTGTTTTGTTTTTGAGTGCAATCATGTAACAAAAAGAAATCTACATTTGTAAGCTGCACTTTCACAACAAAGAGATTGCACTACAGTACTTGTATGAGGTGAATTGAAAAATACTATTTCTTTTGTTTATCATTTTTACAGTGCAAATATTTGTAAGCAAAAATAATTTACACTTTGATTTCAATTACAACACAGAATACAATATATATATGAAAATGTAGAAAAGCATCCAAAACATTTAATACATTTCAATTGGTATTCTATTGTTTAACAGTGCAATTAAAACTGTGATTAATCGCGATTAATTTTTTTAATTAATCGCTTGAGTTAATGGCTATTAATCAACAGCCCTTGTATTAGCGTATAAAAGCCAATCTACTTGAGGCACTGTCTGCCGCCTTACTTCCTTCCCATCGCAGCAACTGAAAACAGTACAGGTCTGTCGCATCTTAGGTGCATTTAACATGTGCGATTTCAGCTTTACGCGGTCGGCAAAAACAAGAAAAACACAAAAAAAAAGAAGAGAAAAATAACAATTTAAATACTGTTTCTGTAGTGCGGGCGATTCTGCCCGCCATTACACTCAATGTAATTTTGACTATACGCGGTTTTCGCTTTAGGCGCTGACCGCGGAACGTAACCCCAGTGTAAGATGAGCCAGACCTGTATTACTGGAACAGCTAGTAGTTCCACTGTATAATCACAAGAGGGCAGAAGGCAGGACTTTCTCCACAAAGGGCCTGCAACTTTGGAATGCTCTCCTCGCTTACCAAATCAATGACATTCTTTGTGAGGCTAAAGATGATTTTTGTTCACTGTGTCTTTTGAGGTTTTATTTATGGTGTTTTGGGGGGGGGGGCTTCTCCCCTCTACCCCCACTCCTGTCTTAGGATCTATTTAGTTATGGGATATTTTATCCCTGTGAAAACCTTGTCTAGTTAGGTGCTCAGAAGCCTTTTCAAGACTTCATGAATAATACTATTACTAACAGAAAATCCCAGCTAGATGGAAGTAAAGCAATTGACAATGGCATCAACAGTAATCTTGAATTCCATGAACAATGGAGACTTGAGTTTTAGAGACACAATTTTGCATTCAACCATGTGCATATATATATATATTTTTTACCTGCCATGAATTGCAAGTAATTTGCTTGCTAAAAACTGCACTTAAACAGAGGCTGGGGCTAACTTGATCTAAAATCAGGTCTTGAATTATTTCATAAAATTAACGGTTCTGCTTTCGAAGTTCTGTTGAAGATATGTACAACTGTCCGTGTTCAGTCTTAAATGCCATGCAGGAGTTTAGTTTGAAACACATTCTAATGAAAAAATCAGTAAAAATCTGTTTGAACACGTACCCTCAGACAGTAGTGAAGGGGTTAATTTGGAACATTTTTGGTCAAATAAAACGCATACAAAATGTGTCTTTGCTTTTGATATCTGACCTTCATAAAAATATGTAGCACATCTCCTAAAACATTGCCAAATTATTGAGACATGCACTGTTCTATATCCTCTCTTTTCTATCATCAATTGTCTTGTTAAGTCTTTAGAATGAATGACCTTGTCTTTCACCTTTCCAGGCCTAAAATGTCCAAATCATCAGTCTCCCTCTTCTAGATATAGACCTCCCCTCCCCACTTAGTACAGCAACTACACAAGTCTCACAAAAGGGGAAGATCACTCCCCAGGGCAATTAGTTCACAAAGCTCAACAGATTATCTTTCCTCTAAACTTAAGAAGTTATCTGATCTGAGGGCTATTTATATATTGTGGAATTCAAAACTGCTACTAGCATTTCCTTCTTTAACATTCTTTGATCCTGTCATGAAAAAGCAGCCTTTTGGTTCAAAACATTTGACCACATTATGATGACATCATTAAAGGAAATGGAAGGTCACAAAGCAAAGACTATGTAGAAATAGCATACTTTGAAATAATTAGCTTTTGAAAGTCATAACAAGCCTTGCTACACTGCAAGTACAAATAATCCAATATCCAAAATGTTTCGTGGATACATTTCTCAGGAAGCACAAACTCACTGTATATGTGGAAATCCCAGTTGTAGTACACAAACAATGAGACCCTATATATGCTGTTTATTCAACATTTAAATGTCTCTCATTTTACATTAAATGTACTTGCTCATTTGAGGATCTGTATTAACACAATAAGTGCAAGCTTGTCCTTTCCAACTCTATTCCTAGGATTCTGTGAAAAGACCCACTACATCAGCTAATCTTGCTCCCTGCAGAGTTTCCAAGTAATTTAAAACAACATCTTTTTGACAGGCATTACCAACATATTGTATGCGAGGTTCTGAAAGAGAGATCCTTGTCCATTTATCTTTTCAACTCAAGGAAAAAAATAGAAAAAGATAGCAAAAGCAAGTATTTAAATAGTGGTACTGCAACATATAGTAATTGGGTTTTGTTTGAAGCTGCCTTACGAATGAAATAAAAACCCATCAGTACTATAAATTGGTAATAATATTTTACCACCTGGTAAGCTGCTTCTTAGATTTCACTCCCCTTAGTATCATTAAAGTATGACCTGCAATTTAGAGCAACGGATGAGCTATGTACTATATCAGTGTGCTGACAGAAACTAGCTATTCTGATAGAAATAATTTACATTTCAAAAAAATATTAAATCTTGTATTTTATAGCTCACTTTAAAAGAAATCTGTTAGGCACTAGAGTTTTTACAGTCTTTCCAATGTACAGCTAATGAAAAGATTCTACACCAAAAACATTCCAGAGAAGAGGCTATTCACTTGGAACTGGCAAATATGTCTGTGCAGATCTACAGTTCTGTGAACTCTTACCTCAGTATTGCACTCCCAGCACCATTTAAAACCATGAGTTCTTGAGCGTCACAAGCATGATCCCTTGTGGATCTGAATGTTTTGTGAGAATTTGATATAAACAGTCCATGGACCCAAATGCCCTCAGTTCCCTTCCTCTATTTAAAATCCTGTCCAAAGACTTGGGAGAAGCAGGGAATGAAGGTGGATATTTAGAAAACTCTAGTTACCAGTAAGTAACCACCTTTTCTTTATTAAAAATTTTCTCTCCAGAAACGAGCATCTGCCTCAGCTCCCATGAGAGAGTAATCGTTGTGATCTGAGCTCCATGTAGGAGTTTTACAGATTTCAGAAAAGGTGATATTCTTTAAGCATGCTTAGAAGCCACCTTACATTTAGTAGAGTGACCCCTCTGCCACCAGATTTCCTGTCTGATCATAGTAGTCCTGATAGTTGCTAAACAGAGATTACTTTTCCCTTGGACCAGAAATTACTTTCCCCTAGACTTGTCCCTGAAGACAATGAGCAACCTCAAATTTTCTAAAAGGCTTTGTTTTAATGAAAATAATAGCTCATATGCTCTTTGGACATTAATTTACATGTGGAAATTAAGCTACATAAATTGAAGAGGCTTTGAAAAGACCTGGGAGGTTAATGTACTGATTGAGACAGTTAAGAAACCACCTTAAATTCAGGATGTAGGTGTAGAACTATGTCCTGTGAAACACTGAATAGCACTTTAGGGAATGCCCTTCTCACCCAGGCATTTCAGGCAGCAAATGTGTTGGTTGGGTCATCACAAATATTTTTACAAGAAAATGCACCACTCAAAACCTGACATTTTGTCCAGATCCCCCTTTTTATAGATAGAAAACCAATTGTAACGAAGCACAGATCTCTCACTAAATAAACTATCTTTATCAAATGGTGGGTGGGTTTCCCTACTTTAAAACTGATTAGCTACTAAACCATTAATAAATTGCATCAAAGGGCAGGACGACTGGATGAAATGCACTAAGGATGTTTGGGGACATGGCCCTCACCCCCAGTGTCTGGCTCTGTGTGAGGGACATGTTTTACCGCTTTAGGATTTGCAGCACATAGGAATGTGTGCTCAAAATAAGTGGGGATCCACAGATGCAAACTTTGATGGAGAAATGATTGCATTCTGCAATTCTAGCTTGAATGTATTGTTCTTTACTTAGGTTTGGTCCCAAAATTCTGTCTGCATTAATTATGCTCTGATCATATTGTAATCAGTGCTTAATTTGTGCCAGGACTTGCCAGGGCTGAGCCCAGGCACCTCTAGGCTTGGCAGTTCATGGCCCTGGCACCTCTGGGCTTGCTGTGTCAATTATGAAAGTAAAAAAATTGCTTGAGCTCCAGCACCTAACTGCTTCACCCTGGCACCTCTTTCATTACAAATTAAGCACTGATTGTAATTATGCATTTTAGCATACTGTATGTGGAGGTCAGGCCCCAACTACCTTGTATTCTTTGTTTTGAAACTCACTAAATCATCATTCACAATTCACCTACTCCCATTTTGTGACCCCAAAGACAATAAATGGGACCGGTTCTATAGCTCCCAGAAAGAGACAGTGGACCTCTTGTTTTAAATGTTTCTCATGAGATGGATCCCAGAAGAGGGACAGAGAGCAGGGGTCAGATGGAGGAATAGAAAGAATGGAAGTGGATAGAATGGCCCTCTTTTATGATTTCCAGTATCCACTTGTCTGAAGTAAGGTACTCCCAGGCAGGTAGGTAGTAAGAGAGTGGGTCTCCAGGAGGGGTAGTCACACAACTGGTGATCCAGTGGAGTGGAATACTTGATGCTGCCAATGAAGGCATCAGAAGTGTCTCTTAAGAGAGAGAGGTTGATTGGGTAGAAGTAGGGGTGGGAGTCCCTCGTTTCTGAGGTCTAGCCTTTCTCCTGAAGGATCCTGAGGCTTAGGGAAAGTGTGCTGATGGTAGTGGAAAGGTCTCAATTTCTGAGCAGTTTGAGATTAACTAAACTGGCTTCTCATTGCAGGCACATAAATCCCCAGTGATCGCAACACTGTCCTGGAGTCCTTGAGTATGTGGAGAAAGGAGTCTGTATGCTTGGGAAAGAGCTTAGGTCCTTCAAACAGAAGGTCTACTGCCATGTTTTGAACTTCTTTTGGAAGTCCTAAGGATTGGATTCAGGATGCTCTTCTCATGACCATCACCATGGCCATAGACCTGGAAGGTGTATGAGTGGCATCTAAGGCAGCTTGCAGAGAGGTTTTCGCTATCAACGGTCCTTCAGTGATGATAGATTGGAATTGATTTTTCTGGTCTTGTGGCAAATGCTCAATAAAATGTGTAAACTTGAAGTATGTACTGAAATCATATTTTGCCATCAAGGCCTAGCATTTGGCAATGTGAAATTGGAGAGTGGCTGATGAAAAGTTCTTCCTTCCTATCAAGTACAGTCGTTTAGATACCTTATCCGATGGAGAGGCCCTAGATCATGTTGGACTGTTTCTCATTGGTAGCCTCCACCATAAAGGAATTGGGGTTAAGGTGGGAGAAGATGTACTCCATTCCTTTGTGTGGGATGCAGTATTTTTTTTATCTGCCCACTTACAGATCAGTGGAATTCTGGCATGTGTTTGCCACAGGGCATATGCGGGAGATATAGGTAGGACAATGTTTACCTAGGGATGTCAGGATGTCCACCAGGGAATGTTTGGGCTCTTGCACCTCCTCTAGTGGGATTTGAAGGGAGTCCACTAGCCTTCTCAGGAGTTCCTGGAATGTTTTGAAATCATCTTTGTAAGAGGCTGATGGTGGCATTACCACCTCATCTAGAGATGAAGACTTTCCAGATGGACGCGAGATCTTCTCTGCCTGAGTCTCCTCTTCCTTTTGTACATCTTCCAGTGCTGGAGAAGTGCAGAAGTGTGAGGACATTCTGTAGAAGCTCATGGTTGGTATGGTACTGGTGCTTTATCCTAGGCATCCAATGAAGTTGGTCACTGTAGTGGCCCAGTGGTCTCAGGGACCCCACTGGGGAGGGACCCAATGATAATCATAGTCTCTGAGCCTATGATATCTGGTTGGTTCCCCAGGCTTGTGTTCATGCAAGGGGCTCATAGGGTGGGGTAGGATAGTACAGTACTGGGATGGATCCATGTACTGAGATCTCTGAGTCGGAGGTGTCTTCCTCCGAACTAAGGCAGGGGGAGCCCTCTGATGTTTTAATCTGTACTGAAAGCTGGAGGTGTAAACCAGTCCAGACATGCTGCTTTTGTAGTGGTACCATGGAGGCGATGGTGGTAGATCCTTCTATAATTTGCGATTCAGGTTCAGAGATAAGAAGATCCTCTGAAGAAAGGAACCTGGAAGGAGGTGGAGGGCTTGGATATCCCTCACCTGAAGCTCAAGTCGGTACTGGGTGGTGAGATGGAGGTTGTTGCAGTACCAAGATGGTTGTAGTGTCCTGCCCTCTTTCAGAGATATTGCGAGATACTGGTACCAGGGCGTGAATGATAGCCCTGTGGGTCTCGCTATGTCTAAAAGGAGTAGATGGTGGTGCTGTGGTATTTGCTCTTGAGGTAGGCACACCTGAGTGGGTCTTCTTCCTCAGAACCGATACCTCAATACCAGACCCAATCCGAGACTCTGCCGTACCCTTAGAAAGATGAGAGGTCTCCCAGGAGTGGGTCATATGCGGTGATCTTCCCCTCCTCTTCATTTCCCTGCTGGGAGAAGAAGGCTTCCTCTTTTTTGAGGTCTTATTGTCCAGGGCTGCAGAAGAAGCAGCAACAGTGACCAAGGCTGTCTGCAAAATAGATGCCAATATACTGGTGTGTGAGGGGGAAGTGGACCCCTCAGGAGCTAGGGCATGCTCCATTAGTATTAGCGTCAGTCTAGTGGGAGTAAATAGTGGGAGTAAAATCCCTTCCCCCTGTGTTGAGCAGGAACAGTCTCTATTGCTCCTAATTGGAGGAGATGATCTACTTCTTGGCACAGTAAATATTGGTGAGAGGGGTCCGTGAAGAGGGACGGGGAGGGTGGGTGGTATAGACAGGAAAGGAATGGTATAGCCCATTTGGATGACTGGTAGGGCACATTTGTCCATGGTGATAGCTGCCCACTTGAGGTAGAATGGGAGCAAACGGTCTCCAAATAGCTGGGTGGATGGTATATGTGCTGGAATGTGGGAGAGGTCTTCCAGACCCTCGACCAAGCCTTCAAATTTGCTTATTAGAGGAAGTAGGTTGAGACGCTGCTGGTGGTGGAGGGCGTCATCGTTGTGGTCTCTGTCCCTGTCATTGCAGGTGTTGTTCGTAAGGCTTCTGGTGTTGCTGTATGTATGTCAGATATCTAGGCCACTGATATAGTTGATACCTGTATTGTCTCCTTCTTGTGGCAGACGTATGAATGCCGAGGGACCGGAGGCTAGCCCGCAAACCCTTCATGGTGCGCAGCACTTCACTGATTTTGGCTGCAAACAATTTTTGTCTGTCGAAAGGGAGATCTTCAATCGTATTTTGTATCTCCCGTGGGAATGCCAAAGAATTAAACCACGAGGCTCATCGCATAATAACAGCTGTGTCAGCAGCGTTCAGTGAGGCAGAGCCATGAGTGAAATCATCTGTCCTTCAGAGACCAGAGATTTGAATTGTTGCCTCTTTTCCTCAGGAATGTCGTTAATAAAGTCCATACATTTGCCATAGTTCCTGTGGTCGTATTTAGCAAGTAATGCTGCGTAATTCGCCACTCTAAATTGAAGTGTTGATGATGAGTATACTTTGCGGCTGAATAGGTCCAACTCTTACTCTCCGTATTGAAAAGGGTGGATCGAAATTTATGTTGTTTGTCCCTTTGGTTGGCTGCTTCCACTACGAGCAAGTTGGGTGCTGGTAGTGGATCCCTTGCAGGAAATGTAATATTTTCGGTCCACCCTTTTGCATGTTGTGGGTATTGTGGCTGGAGTTTGCCACACTGTCTTGGTGGATTCCATGATAGCCCCATTGATTGGCAATGCTAATCTTGGAGGAGGAAGATGTCTGTAGGATATCAGTTAACTCATGTTGAGTTTCCGGCACTTCCTCCAGAGCAATCTTAACCTCATTACCCACTCTTTTGAACAAGTCTTGGAAGGCATAATAGCCTCGTCCGGTGAGGAGGAAGAATTATTGTTGGTTGGCGAGGTGTCGGGAGCAGTGTCCTCTTCCTAATTTGCCATGGGTTCCTCCCGTGTGTCCACTGCTACAGTCTCCAAAGGTGGAGGTGGGAATCTGGTGTCTTCCCTATGTGCGCTAGGGCACCTGTTATGGTGTCTTCTGTAAGACCCCCAGGGACTCCAATATGGCCAGTGACCAGGGAAGGGCATGGGTGGTTCCATCCATGGGTGGTCATACCAAGGTGGCATGTTGTGAGCGTATATGGACCATGATCATAGTGGTCTGGCAGCAATAGGTATCCTGATTGGGGAAGAATGGTGAGGGGAGACTACCGCTTCAACCTCATCTTCATCATTCGAAAACTATGATGGCATGGGAGATAGATGTTGGTGTGGTACCGCTGGCCCCGGTGAGACATCGGTGCCTAAGAGAGGAGACTCCGGGGTCGGGGAGACCAACAAATCCTTACGGTGTGGAAAATGGCAAGGTGCCAAAAGCACCAGTGCCACAGGGCCGGGTGCCGATTGCACCGGTGGTGTGGTGTGCTGAGTCGGTGCTGATGTTGCTTGTGTTGGTGCCATGGCACTAGCGGCATTAGTCTGTGGCGTGGAAATAGGAACAGTTGCCGGTGCCATCTCCTTTGGAGGTACCAACGGTGCCGTGGTGGAGACAGACAGCTTAAAGCCATTAGCCTCGGAGTGGTGGGTGCCAGTGGATAGTGCCGGAGGTGCCTGGAGTGTCATAGGTGCTGAGCCACGGTGAGGCTGGCATCAATGAGAGCAACGGTTGAGAAGGAACTGAGGAGTCCGGGTTGCGTGCACGCTAGTTGAAGTGCCAACGGTGTGCGAGGCAGGCACTGTGCATGCGCGACCCATACAGACACTGCTGCAAAACTCTCTGAGCAAAGGTGCAGGGACGCACCTTCACCCGGAGTGGAGTACCCACAAGAACATCTCTCTCGAAGAACCTGTTCTTTCAAATGTCCCAACCTCTTTTCCAGGTGCCGCTCCTTGTCTTACAATAAACAAAACTCTAGCTTCCAGTTTCTGTTTCCTTTCCCAAGACCAGTTTTTCATCCCAGCTGCTGCTCCCTCAAGTTATCACCACAATTGCCTCACCTCATAGTTGCAAACCATTCTAGGTTTCCCCTGCCAATGCCACTATTGTCACCTACAGCAAAAGCTTCTACCCCCACCTCTTGTGGTATTCAGGCTATATAACAGTGGTGGGCAACCTGCCGCACGTGGCTCGTCTGGGTAATCCGCGGGCAGGGCGCAAGACAGTTTGTTTATATTGACCATCCACAGGCACGGCCATCCGCAGCTCCCAGTGGCTCACCGTTCCCGGCCAATGAGAGCTGCGGGAAGCAGCGGCCAGCACGTCCCTGCAGCCCGTGCTGCTTCCCGCAGCTCCCATTGGCCGGGAATGGCGAACCGTGGCCACTGGGAGCTGAGGGCAGCTGTGCCTGCGAATGGTCAATGTAAACAAACTGTCTTGCGGCCCGCCAGCGGATTACCCTGATGGGCTGCGTGCGGCCCGTGGGCTGCAGGTTGCCCACCACTGCAGATAACATTTCTCAGCTATTAATCTTTCCCAGGTGGTAACTAAATTATGTGGCAAAGTGACGCTTCTAGAACACTAGAAACCTACAGGTACACTTAAACATTAAAAAGAGATGTTTGTATTGAATTAAAAATTAAACTAATGACTTTTATTCATTTTAATTCAATAACTTTCGTTTTTGAATTTTGCCACTTATTTCTCTGCTGCCATGGAATTTTCCATTTACCACAGCATTTAGCACAGGTGTGCTGCAAAAGTCAAAGACCTTATGTACTATGTTTGGCTTCCAATTTGTTAAAATTAAAAACACCATTATAAGGCATTCTTTTCTATTAAAATAGCAAAATAGACAGATCAGCTCTTAGCTTATACATTTTCCTTCTTCCAGGACACCAAATTTTTTTTTTTTAGGGAGTGATACACAACTGTTATTTGTTAATGACTTGTTACACTTGGTATCAGTACTGCACTGTATATCAATATCTCAAGAGAGAGGCGTGAAAGCTAGGATGATTATTCTTAACAAAAGCACTTAAAATTTCCACCCACACAGATTTTAAATTATTTATCTGTACTAGCACTTCAAGATTAATGGCACTAAGAAATTCATAGAACTGCGGGTAAAATTGACAAGTTTTCTTTACAAGAGCAACAATATGAATGCTCACGTATTCTTTACTTTATAGTTTGGACACAATTACTTTCACAAATAACCACTAACAGCTAACTCACTAGTATTTCAATTATTATAGGATGTATGTGAAACACACACCTTCAACCCCCTCAGAAATCAATGTATGTTAAATAAGGAAATTAAATAAAACATGGCTGCAGAGAAATCACATCTCCAGTGCAATGGATTTAAATTCTTTTTACTACAAGAAGGAATTTTATACCTTATCATGCTACATTTATGTTCTAAAAATAAATTATTAAAAGAAAAGATTTCAGAGAATTCATTAGGTATTTCTTCAGTTAACTTATGATAATACTTACAGCACTGATTTCTCATGAAATAATTTCATATCTGGCGTGTAATGCCATGCTAGTCACAGCCGAAACAGGCTGAATGCTTCTATTATTTTTCACTGAAGAATTAATTTTATTAACACATGCCTATTATCATGTATAAAGAAACGTATTAATTCTACATATTCATTCCACTTAATTGAAAACAAGCAATTATTCTTCCTCTATGTACAAAAATAGCATCACTGGTATGGGGAGAACAAAGTAATATAGAAGTCTTTGTGATGAGAAGAAAATGACGGGAAGATACCTTATATTCAAAACATACGGACACTCCCTCTCTAAGCTACAATTTTTCAGATGTTATGGATTCATTAATTTAAACAGAGTATTTCAGTGTTGGAAACCATTTTGATTTCCTTTTTACAGTATATTAATCAAATACATAAGGCAGAAATAATTCAAATGATAGCTCTGATAACATTAAAACCCATTTCTGGTTGTTTGAGTTCAATGTCTGATCACTGATTTTGTGAAATTAATAACTTCTAACAAACTTAGCAAATTTGATTCAAACAAAATCAAGTTTTTAAAGTAATTGATGCAATCAATATTCTGATTCATTTTATAAAATCTATGTATGAATGCCTGTCACAACACCATGTAATTTTTGTTCTTTCCTCTCCTCATTTTTTCTTGTAGAAAGTCAGTAATTCTCTATGTTCCTTGTTTCACCACTGAGGTAAAATGCTTCCTGGAGCTCCTGGTGGAACTATATATTTCTATGCTTCAGGGTAGTGCGTAGCAAACACAATCCAGTCACTCTCCTGATTTGATCTTTCTTCTTTTGCATTAGAAGATTTTATTCATACAAAATTATGAGGGAAATTCAAAGTCCTTTCAAAACTTCAGTTTCTTCTGTCAACCCTAAATCAAAGTTCATGTCAAGTATTTGTATCTTGCCCAAATGTACTTCATTCTCACTGTCCATTTATGCTGTGAGCCCCTAAAAGTGAATTTTTTCTTCTTTTCTCTGTTGCTGTATGGACACAGAGGAGTACATTTTAAAAGATCTCTCTGCTATTGTCTGCTGAAAGAGAATACCCCAGTGACATATCAAAAGAGAATCACCTGATGTGTATCCTGGTATAGATGACCCCCTTGCCATTCAAGTTAAGGCTAACAGAAGGGGAGTGAAGTTTTTACAGAGCTTCTGTAAATCACTCAGTTTTGTATGGTAAACATTTCTAATGGAAGAAAAAAAAAACCCATGATATAAAGCCTCTCCTAGGTCCATGGTGCATAGGGGCAGTGCTGTCGATACAACGCACTTTCAGAGGGTGCAGCATGTGCTCTGCTACACAGTTGGTCAGAGGGTGGAACCACAGTAACGCTTCCTTCCGTTTTGGAGTGGCTAGCACCTCTAAATAAATGCATTCTTTGCAATCAATTGAGCATAAGAACTGAGATTTGCTTGAATCTTGCATGGGGGCTTAAGGCAGGAGGCTCTACCCTTACATCCCTGTAACTTACCAAACTAATTTGCCAAACTTTTTTAGATTTTATTACTAAAATCATAAGCCATTTTCCTCCATTAAAAACCTCGATATTATTTTAGCCCAGATGAGAGCAAGAACTGTTTGTAAGTGAAGCCTTAAAATTCAAAGCCAGAGAAGCCTGGTAAAAATGAATGGTTTCCCCCATCTCTCATTTTGGGGAGAGATGTACTGTAGGGTCCCCCATTTCCCCACTTCATTGCCCTGTCAAAGGATTCACATTGGGTAAGCCTGTTCTTCTAAGCAAGCTCCTTCAAGAAACTTGTTAAATGACAATCCTGGATCAGTAAGACAGGCTTACTTAGGAAGACAGGAAGTACCCCAACCTTTCCTGTAAAGTACTGCCAAGCACTGCTAGCCCAGAGAATGAGGAACCAATACTGAGTTGCCACTTGGGTCATGCTGCATGACCATGAAATTGGTGGACTGGCACCCCCTCTTACCCCTGTTTTGTTTAACCGCAACATTCTTCTACTTCCTTATCAGTGTGGTTTAGTAAACATATGCAAGAATATATGCAGTATTGTCAAAAGCATTTGTAGTGCATTTGGGGCTAAATATTATTTTAACAATCTCTCTCCTGATTCTCTGGCAGCAAACATCCATTAGTGCCTAGTATGTAAGTAAGCCTATAACTGAACTTGTCAAAGGTCATTTGTGTAAGAAAGTATGAATACCCATACTCTGTAATATCCTCAGAATCTTAACTCCATCAAGCAAAATGGGCCCTATGTATTTTTCTGAAATTCGAATGTTTAACACATCTGCACAGACATAATTTCCCCAATACTTAAATTTTAAACAAATAACTAAATTGCCAAGGGTAAACATGAAAATGACATATCCCCACCATCACATTTGTTATAAGATCACAGTTGCTCACTAAGAAATCTTTCATTATCCAATCATTGTAAGCATAGTCCTTTACTTTAAAAAGGGGAGGTGTGTTTGGTTTTACTCTCAGTTGTTAAGAGATTGGAGAATGTCAGGCAAATCATGAGTTTGTGGAAAATCAGCAGTAATTCTGTGAGCAGTTGCTTTTAAAAATCTGTTCTAAAACAAATACCAAACATGTCAGAGTCAACAACTCACCCTTCCTGGGTTTAGTTTTTATTAACACTGAAATTAAAAACATAAAATTCAGTTCAGACCTTCACACTGGGTTTGGCTGCTCCTAGGATTCCTACCTTAGGACTGCTCAGCCTTCCCCCTAGATCAGTGGTTCTCAAACTTTTGTACTGGGGTCCCCTTTCACATAGCAAGCCTCTGTGTGCGATACCCCCCCCCCCGCCCATATAAATTAAAAACACTTTTTTATATATTTAACACTATTATAAATGCTGGAGGCAAAGCGGAGTTTGGGGTGGAGGCTGACAGCTCGCGACCCCCCATGTAATAACCTCATGACCCCCTGAAGGGTCCTGACCCCCAGTTTGAGAACCCCTGCCCTAGATCCTCCCTCTAAGGTTACTCCCACCTTTCCTATATCCAGGTCAGTTATGAGTCACCTGTTCAGAATCAGGAGAGCACACTTAACATTCCACAGAAGAATAAACACCTGCTAATAGGGTAGGCTATTACAAGCAAACAATCTTAAAAGCCGAAGAACTTGATAATTTCCACAAGACTAGGTTCCACAGTATGAGCTTGGTATGCCTGTTAGGTTTTGGAAATCTGGTGCATTTTTACCTAAAACAGACCAACCAAACGTTCAGGGTATGTCTACACTACCTGCCGAATCGGCGGGCAGCGATCGATCCAGCGGGGGTCGATTTATCGCATCTAGTCTAGATGCGATAAATCGATCCCCGAGCGCTCTCCCATCGACTCCTGTACTCCACCGCTGTGAGAGGTGCAGGCAGAGTCGACGGGGGAGTGGCAGCAGTCGACTCACCACGGTGAAGACACCACAGTAAGTCGATCTAAGTACATCAACTTCAGCTACATTATTCACGTAGCTGAAGTTGTGTAACTTAGATCGATACCCCCCCCAGTGTAGACCAGGCCTCAGACTCTGTTGTTTTACAATGAGCCAAAAGACTGAGCAGCCTGTCCAGTCCATCAATTTTAGCAACTGCTTGTCCCACAAAGAGAATCTTGATCACAAGCTGTCTCAGCTTAATGGTATGATCCATCAGTGATGCAGCTATCTCAAAAGAAACGTGTTTTTCATTTCTAAACAGAATAGCTGTAACATTATCCACCAGAACTGAAAAAAGCACCACAATAAGAATGCAAAACTTCCTTCTACTCATTCTAGTCTTGGAAAGTGAAGTTATATAAACTCCACAGTTCCTATAGGATGCAACATGAATCCTCACTCTAGTATAGTTGACATTTTCTATCCCCATGAATGGAGCTTTAACCGCAACTAATCATCCAGAACTGGAACATCTTTTTATTGAAAACTGGAATCTCAATCTCTGTCTGAGATTACATTCCAAAAAGTGGAGTGGTCTGATTTGGGATTCTTAGATATTGACCCCATGATGAGGGCCGACACAATGCCTATATACCACTTAAGCTGTACATAAATGCTACCTGCTAGTCCTCTGCCTAAGTCACCCTAGTGATGTTTTTTGAACTACTTGTTTTCTCAGGGCTCAATGTTATTTCTAAAGGAAAGAATGTCAGCTGGTGTAAATCAGCATACTTCACTGAAGTTAACTGAGATACAATGATTTACACCGGCTGAGGATCTGGTCAATGAGCCCCTATAATAAGTCATTGTCATTCTAACTGATCCAATTTTCACTAGTTTTCATACTAATAAAGTGATGCTGTGGGCTCCTCCTAAACTCCTTCCATAGCTAGCTCTGAAACTGTATGTTGAATCAGTCAATCACCCAAATAATATTTTACATGTTCTTATATTCATTCTGGTAACAATTCTTTAAGCAAGTCATTTATGCCTTATTTTTGACAGTTGCACCTTAGGTCAAACCGTGTTCCAGAGAAACATGTCTAAAACATTGCTTCTCCATTTTTTTCAAGTCTTCAGCTCTCTTATAACTCATTTACTTCTGCATCGCATCTATACTACCAAACTTCATATCTTCACTAATGGTAAAATGGTGGATTCTGTCTAAGTATAGACAGGGAACAGGTGTTTTAACCATGTTGCTTAACTGTACAGGAGATCCATGACAGAAACAGTCACAGAACCCACATCCTTTTATTCCATGTAGGGTTAATGACTTAGTGGTGAAAGCCTTGTCTATACTGCAGCTTCCACTGCTGCTATCACACATAGGGAATTATAACTGTGAAACCTCTGTAGAGGCCAGTAGGGGCAGACTGCTGACTGCCGGCCGAGAGGGCAGCCGAGCCCTGATTAGGGGGCGGAGCTTGGCTGAGGAGGGGGCCTATAAAAGCGGCCGCCCAGCCAGGCAGCGGCACAGCTGCGAGCAGCGGCACAGGAGCCGGCGAACAGGGCTGCTAACCGGGGAGTTTGAGTGGGAGTTCCCATTGGAGGAGAAGGTATTTGTACTTGCGTCTGTCTTTGTAGTGTTTGTTTCTGTAGAGGCCAGTAGGGGCAGACTGCTGACTGCCGGCCGAGAGGGCAGCCGAGCCCTGATTAGGGGGCGGAGCTTGGCTGAGGAGGGGGCCTATAAAAGCGGCCGCCCAGCCAGGCAGCGGCACAGCTGCGAGCAGCGGCACAGGAGCCGGCGAACAGGGCTGCTAACCGGGGAGTTTGAGTGGGAGTTCCCATTGGAGGAGAAGGTATTTGTACTTGCGTCTGTCTTTGTAGTGTTTGTTTCTGTAGAGGCCAGTAGGGGCAGACTGCTGACTGCCGGCCGAGAGGGCAGCCGAGCCCTAATTAGGGGGCGGAGCTTGGCTGAGGAGGGGGCCTATAAAAGCGGCCGCCCAGCCAGGCAGCGGCATAGCTGCGAGCAGCGGCACAGGAGCAGGCGAACAGGGCTGCTAACCGGGGAGTTTGAGTGGGAGTTCCCATTGGAGGAGAAGGTATTTGTACTTGCGTCTGTCTTTGCGTCTGTCTTTGTAGTGTGTGTTCTATAGAGGCCAGTAGGGGCAGACTGCTGACTGCCTGACTGCCGACCGAGAGGGCAGCAGAGCCCTAATTAGGGGGCGGAGCTTGGCTGAGGAGGGGGCCTATAAAAGCGGCCGCCCAGCCAGGCAGCGGCATAGCTGCGAGCAGCGGCACAGGAGCAGGCGAACAGGGCTGCTAACAGGGGAGTTTGAGTGGGAGTTCCCATTGGAGGAGAAGGTATTTGTACTTGCGTCTGTCTTTGTAGTGTTTGTTTCTGTAGAGGCCAGTAGGGGCAGACTGCTGACTGCCGGCCGAGAGGGCAGCCGAGCCCTGATTAGGGGGCGGAGCTTGGCTGAGGAGGGGGCCTATAAAAGCGGCCGCCCAGCCAGGCAGCGGCACAGCTGCGAGCAGCGGCACAGGAGCCGGCGAACAGGGCTGCTAACCGGGGAGTTTGAGTGGGAGTTCCCATTGGAGGAGAAGGTATTTGTACTTGCGTCTGTCTTTGTAGTGTTTGTTTCTGTAGAGGCCAGTAGGGGCAGACTGCTGACTGCCGGCCGAGAGGGCAGCCGAGCCCTAATTAGGGGGCGGAGCTTGGCTGAGGAGGGGGCCTATAAGAGCGGCCGCCCAGCCAGGCAGCGGCACAGGAGCCGGCGAACAGGGCTGCTAACAGGGGAGTTTGAGTGGGAGTTTACAGGGGGAGGTGGAAGGGGGCAGGGGGCGCGGTGCTCTGTGTGTTGTGTTCCCCAGGTGAGAATGCTGATAGAGGCAGAGGCAACAGCAGCCATGAGCCAAGCAGCAGAGGACTCAATGCAGATGATTGCATGTGGCAGCTGCGGTATGTACATGGTCCTAGCAGGGGCGCCTAAACAGAGGTATGTTTGCATGAAGTGCCGCCTAATAGAGCTGATGGAAGAAAAGATCTGAGGTTTGGAGATGCAGGTAGAAACCCTGATACAGCATAGAAGGGGGCTCGAGCAGCTGATAGAGCAAAGGCATGGTGTGGCTGAAGGGGAATGCTCAGAGGTATAGGTGGAAGCAGGGGTAAAGGCCTGTGAGGGGGGAATGCTGGGTGGGGAGCATGGCCAGTGGAAGCATGTGACCGTGAGAAGCAGGCAGGGTAAAAGGAGGGCCAGTGAGGGGGAAATAGAGCTACGTAACAGGTTTGAAGGTTTGGAGAATGAGGAGGGGTTACAGCAGGTGGTAGCTGACGGTGGGAGGGCGAGGAAGAAGAGAAGAGCGGCTAGTCCGATAGAAAGAGGGGAGGAGTCGATGGAGACAGCACCGACTTTGGGCCCGGGGAGGATACAGGATGGCTTAAGGGGGACTACAAGGGATGATAGGAATAGAAGGAGCTTGCAACCAGGGGGAACGGGGGATAGACTAGCAGAGCGCACTGTCACCAGGCAAAGGCAGGTCTACGTGATTGGGGATTCCTTACTGAGAAGGTTGGACAGGCCGGTGACCAGGGCCGATCCAGAGAACAGAAGGGTGTGCTGTCTACCGGGCGCTAAGATAAGGGATGTGGACCTGCGGTTGAAAAGGATCCTAAAAGGAGCAGGTANGATTAAGGATAATCTGGGCATGGCACAATATCTAAACGAATATTTTGCCTCGGTCTTTAATGAGGCTAATGAAGGGCTTAGGAATAGTGGCGGCGTGACTGTTGGGAACGAAGGTGTGGGGGGGTAGACATTACAGTATCCGAGGTGGAAGCCAAACTTGAACAGTTTAACGGTAGTAAATCGGGCGGCCCGGATAATCTTCATCCTAGAAAATTAAAGGAATTGCCGAGTGACATTGCAAGCCTGTTAGCGATAATTTTTAATGAATCTCTAAACTCGGGGGTTGTACCGTTTGACTGGAGATTAGCTAATGTAGTTCCTATATTCAAGAAGGGGAAAAAAAGTGACCCGGGTAACTACAGGCCTGTTAGTCTAACATCTGTAGTATGCAAAGTCATGGAAAAAATATTAAAGGAGAGAGTAGTTACGGACCTTGAGGTCAATGGCAATTGGGACAAATTACAACATGGTTTTACGAAAGGTAGATCGTGCCAAACCAACCTGATCTCCTTCTTTGAGAAAGTAACAGATTTTTTAGACAAGGGAAATGCGGTGGATCTGATATATCTTGATTTCAGTAAGGCGTTCGATACGGTACCGCATGAAGAATTACTGGTTAAATTGGAAAGGATGGGGATCGAAATGAAAATCCGGAGGTGGATAAAGAACTGGTTAAAGGGGAGACTGCAGCGGGTCGTACTGAAAGGGGATCTGTCGGGTTGGAGGGAGGTTACCAGTGGAGTTCCTCAGGGTTCGGTTTTGGGTCCGATTTTATTCAATCTATTTATCACTGACCTCGGAACCAAAAGTAGGAGTGGGCTGATAAAGTTTGCGGATGACACGAAGTTGGGAGGTATTGCCAATTCGGAGAAGGATCGGGATATCCTCCAGGGAGATTTGGATGACCTTGTAAACTGGAGTATTAGTAATAGGATGAAATTTAATAGTGAGAAGTGTAAGGTTATGCATTTAGGGATGACTAACAAGAATTTTAGTTATAAGCTGGGGACGCACCAGTTGGAAGTAACGGAAGAGGAGAAGGACCTCGGAGTCCTGGTTGATCGCAGGATGACTATGAGTCGGCAATGTGATGTGGCCGTTAAAAAGGCTAATGCGGTCTTGGGATGCATTAGGCGAGGTATTTCTAGTAGAGATAAGGAGGTGCTAGTCCCGTTATACAAGGCGTTGGTGAGACCTCATTTGGAGTACTGTGTGCAGTTCTGGTCTCCCATGTTTAAGAAGGATGAATTCAAACTGGAACGGGTACAAAGAAGGGCCACTAGGATGATCCGAGGAATGGAAAGCCTGTCGTATGAAAGGAGACTTGAGGAGCTCGGTTTGTTTTCCTTAACCAAAAGAAGGTTGAGGGGAGATATGATTGCTCTCTTTAAATATATCAGAGGGATAAATACCAGGGAGGGAGAGGAATTATTTCAGCTCAGTGCTAATGTGGACACGAGAACAAATGGATATAAATTGGCAGTCGGGAAGTTTAGGCTTGAAATTAGGCGAAGGTTTCTAACCGTCAGAGGAGTGAAATTCTGGAACAGCCTACCGAGGGAAACGGTGGGGGCGAAAGACCTCTCCGGCTTTAAGATTAAGCTTGATAAGTTTATGGAGGGAATGGTTTGATAGGATAACGTGATTTACTCAATAGGTCAATTATGTGCCACTGCTGGTAATTAGTACTGATGGTCAATGTTGGGATATTGAAAGTCTTTTTCCTGAAGTGTCTGTCTGGAGAGTCTTGCCCGCATGCTTGGGGTTCAGCTGATCGCCATATTTGGGGTCGGGAAGGAATTTTCCTACAGAGTAGATTGGCAGAGGCCCTGGAGGTTTTTCGCCTTCCTCCGCAGCATGGGGCAGGGGTCGCTTGATGGAGGATTATCTGCTACTTGAAGTCTTTAAATCAAGATTTGGGGACTTCAACAGCTGAGTCAAGGGTGAGAATTATTTCAGGAGAGGGTGGGTCAACTTTTGTGGCCTGCATCATGTGGGAGGTCAGACTAGATGATCATACTGGTCCCTTCTGATCTTAAGTTCTATGATACAGTAGACAAAGCTGTGGAGAAAAGGAAATTACTTACCTGTCATTCTTGTTCTTTGAAAGAAGCGATTATGACAGATTTATATTCACCCATCTTTCTCTACAACAGAGCTATGGCCTTAGCTGTTAGATTTTTGTGTGTGGTCAAAAAGAAACTGGAATTGGAAACTATAGCATTCTATGTACCTTCACAGGTTACATGATCTGCCCTCTTCAAAAGGTTCCATTATTTTGGCTTGTTAGACACATTCCAAATCTCATGACTAAGTCTTGAAACCCAACAGTATGGAAAAGCAGAGGATTTCAATCTCAGGATAGTCATCCAGAACCTTTCCTGAATACTAAATTCCCTTAGGCAAAAATAAATAAATACTAAATAAATATGGATCAAAGATTTATTTTTTAGCAAAATATAACAAAGATTTAACAATTATAAGGTACTTTAATAAATATGCATGAAAAAAGGAAGGGGAGAAAAGGGTGAAGGGGGACAGGAAAAGACAGGGAGAGTGCTGATTGGTCAATTTTTCACAATCTCGAAAAAGACACAAAGGACCAAAGAGATGGGGGAAGAGGTGGCAAAGGCTAATCCTTGATTTTTTGATGTCAAAGTTCCACAGTTAAACAATGAGTTGTTCACTGAAGATCAGTAGATGATGGACAGTATGGATGAGAGGGGAGAGCTGAACAGCATTATGCCTGTCCTGGGACAGATGTGTGAAACAATTTTTGACAAACAGGGCTACCGTTCAAACTTCACCATGAGCCCAAAGTTGTACACATTTTAATAAAGAATGACAATGTGTCAATTACTGAAGACTTTACTCACACAAGTGCTAATAAATCTCACTCATGAAGGTAAACACTGAGTACAGGTTTACTCCCAGAATTTGACTTAATTAATAAAAACAAAAATATAATAAATAGTAATGCCACGTCACACTCCTCTATCATCTTCCGGCTAAGTCAATGGAAGCTGTAGGTGTTCAGCACCCTGGTATGAAAATTTTGGGCTGAATGACTTGCTCAAGATCACATAGGAAGTCTGTTGCAGAACTAAGAGCAGAACCTATGCCTCCCATCCTCAGTCCTGTGCCTTAACCCCAAAATCATCCTTCTTTCCATTTTGCATATCAATTTATTTATAGCACAAAGGAAATACTCTTCAATGTAAGAATCACAGTCATGTGTGGAAGTAAACTTACATTCTTCTTCCTTTGGGTCAAGTTGTGTAACACTGACAGATAAACGGTCCACACGTTCTTGTAAGGAGTTAACCCTGAAGGAGAAACTGTGTGCTTCATTGAAAAGCTCACCAAATATATCTTCAGCATATTTACCTGCAACACAAAAAGTTGGAAAATCAGAATTCAAGAATGGCACAAGGGATCCAAATGAATGCTTTTTTAAAAGACTGTCTTTTGAATTACTGTTATGTTAAAAAGATTATTTTTAACAGCTGACAGGATAGGCGCTGACTCCGTGGGTGCTCCGGGGCTGGAGCACCCACGGGGAAAAATTGGTGGGTGCTGCTCCCCGCCCCCACATCCCAGCTCACCTCCGCCTCCACTCTGCCTCCGCCTCCCTCACCTGGGCGCACAGCGTGCCTGCTTTTCCCCCCTGGCTCCCAGCACTTGTGCCGCGAAACAGCTGATTCGCGTGGCAAGAGCGGGGAGGGGGAAACGGGGCGCGCTCGGGGAAGGGGCGGGGCCAGGGCGGGGATTTGGGGAAGGGGTCCAATAGGGGCAGGGAGGGGGCAGGGACTTTGGGGAAGGGGTTGGAATGGGGGCGGGGCAGGGAAAGGGTGGAGTTGGGACAAGGCCAGGGGGGCGCGAGCACCCACTGGCTCCGGGGAAAGTTGGTGCCTATGGCTGACAGGTGTTAAAGGTGCCAATCTTAACAAAAACTTGTAATTACTGAGTTCATTAAGAATGTTAGATGAAAGAAATAGAGAAGTAAAAGGGATTTTATTCAGCTGACAATGTATTTACTAAAAATAAAATTAATATATCCAATACACTAATGAACAGCTCCTCAGCTGGTGTAAACTGAGGTGGCTACAGTGACATCTGTGCTCAGCTAGGATGATGTAAACTATCTGAGGAGCCCTATAACTGGATTAAGTAATCGTTTCAAGTGTAATTAAAAAATACTAAAGTAAACTTGTCAGTTATATAATCTGACAGGTTTTCGTAAACAGAAACCCAGGTATTTAGTTTCAGTATAATTTGAATCAGATTGTTCATAGATACAATTAAAAAATAATTATTTTCCTCCTTGAGTGCTCAATATTGTAGAAACTGACTAACATGCACTGAGTCCTTCCATGGACTTCAGTAGTCAATGGACCTTTCCCTAATAACGCAACCTATAGCCAGGTATCATGTAGAAAGATATAGTACAAAATTCTCCAAGTAGTTCTGCTACTCCTCCTCCATCCTAACCTGCAACGCCTTTTACATCTTAAGCCTGTCCTGAGCAGAGTCTGCCAATGCTACTACAAATACACCAGACTTGGGGCCACATTTTCTGAAGATGCCTTCACAAGCATGTCATATAGACTTCTAAATACCTGATCTTTGTAGAATCAGCGAAATGTAGGACTAAAAGGAACCTTGATAGGTCATCTAATCCAGTCCCCTACAATGAGGCACACCTAAGTATTACCTAGACCATTTGTGAGAGGTGTTTAATCTATTCTGTTCTTATAAATCTTTAATGACAGAGATTCCACAACCTCCCCAGGTAATTTGTTCCAGTGCTTAACTACCCTGACAATTCGGAAGTTTTTCATAATATCTAACCTAGATCTCCCTTGCAGCAATTTAAGCCCCTTACTTCTTGTCCTATCCACAGTGGTTAAGGAGAACAATTTATCACCCTACTCTTTATAACAACCTTTTATGTATTTGAAGACTGTTATGTCCCCCTCAATCTGCTCTTCTCCAGACTAAACAAAACAAGTTTTTTTAATCTTTCCTCGTAGATCATGTTTTCTAGACCCATAATCATTTTTGTTGCTCTCCTTTGGACTTTCTTTAATTTGTCCATGTTTCTCAAAGTATTGCCCAGAACTGGACACAATACTTCAGTTGAGGCCTTATCAGTGCTGACTAGAGTGGAAGAATTACTTCTCTTATCTTGCTTACAACATTCCTGCTAATACATCCTAGAATGATGTTCGCTTTTTTACAACAGTATTAAATTGTTGACTCATATTTAATTTGTGATCCACTATAACCCCCAGATCTTTGTCTTCAGTACTCCTTCCTAGGTAGTCATTTCCCATTTTGTTATTTGTGCAATCGATTGTTCCTTCCTAAGTGTAGTACTTCACATTTGTCCTTAGTGAATTTCATCCTATTTACTTCAGACCATTTCTCCAGTTAGTCAAGATCATTTTGAATTCTAAGGCTGTGCTCCAAAGTGCTTGCAAACCCTCCCAGTTTGGTATCATCTGCAAAGTTTATAAAAGTGTACTCTCTATGCTATTAGCAAAATCATTTATGAAGATATTGAATAGGACCTGACTCCAAACAGATCCCTGTGGGACCACACTCAATATACCCTTCCCAGCTTGATTGTGAACCATTGATAACTATTCTTGGAGTACACTTTTCCAACCAGTTGTGCACTCACTTTCTAGTGTAGTGTAGTTCATCTGGAGAAGCAAGAAGTTCAGTGGAGAAGCAAGTGGCAATAGCTCTGTGGACTCTTGCAACGCCAGACTGCTACCAGTCAGTGGAGCATCAACTTGGAGTGGGTAAATCTACCGTGGGATTTGTTGTGATTCAAGTTTGCAGGGCCATCAAAAGACTTCTGCTAAGAAGGGTAGTGACTCTGGGCAACGTGCAGGACATAGTAGATGGTTTTGCCATGATGGGGTTCCCTAACTGTGGTGGGGAGATAGACGGAACACATATCCCTATCTTGGCACCAGACCACCTTGCCAAAGAGTACATAAACCAAAAGGGGTACTTCTCAATGGTGTTGCGAGCGCTGGTGGATCACAGGGGCCATTTTACCAACACCAACGTGGGATGGTCGGGAAAGGTGCATGACGCAGGCATCTTTAGGAACACAGGTCTTTTCAAAAAGCTGTAAGAAGGGACTTTCTTTCCAGATTGCAAAATAACCATTGGTGATGTTGAAATTCCAATCGTGATCCTGGGAGACCCAGCTTATCTAAGGTATAAGATATTACTCAACAAAAGAACCTACTCAGCAAAAAGAGAATTTGCTAATTTATTTGATTCCTACAGAACTCTAATAATTGCTAAATCTTTATTCTTAAACTGTAGGTGATGAGTAATTCCATTGTAGTGACTAGGAGTTATTCATATCCTGCACGCAGAGAACTGGGTTCCTAGTGGTGAACAAATGGTTACTAACCTTCCATAACTGTTGTTCTCCGAAATGTGTAATCTAGGACCAAACATTGAGGAAGCGGGAAAGGTAGTTTACAAACATGGGGAGATGGAAACCACAGAAGCAATAGTCCTAGCAGCTGAGTCTGCCACGTGCAGTGCAGCCTGTAGTGAAGTTCTTGCTACAGATTTCCCCTCATCAACTAAAGAGAACTCCTGTCTAGCATCCTCCAGCAACATGTCCCTAAACTTTAACATGGAGTCCCAAACATTACAATCATAATGTCCCAAAGAGTTAGTTGGTTGGCAATTCCGATTTGCAATCCCTCAGTAGAATAAACTTTTCTACCAAATATATCTAGGTTCTTTTGCATCGTTTGATTTGGGAATTGCTGCCTGTTGTCCCTGTCGTTCCCATTCATTGGCTGCTGGCATCACCAGAGAGCCTGGTGGGGATGAAAGTATAGATATTCAACCCCTTGGGAGGGTATATAGTATTTACATTCAACCCTTTTTGAAGTGGGAGGAAGGGATCTTCCAGAAAGATTAATGGGCTTCATAATTGCCTCTTTAATAGATAAGGACACCTGCGAAGGCCCTGTGGTGGCTAAAATATCAATAAAGTGGTCTGAGGACTTCTTAACCTCCTCTACCTGGATCCCCAAACTTACCCTCTTCAATAGCTGTTGTGAGTTTTATAATCATCAGGATGAGGTGAGATGCCTCATCAGAAGAGGAGAATGAAGAAGCCGGCACAAGCTGAGGCTGCACCTCCTCCACTAGCCGTCCAGCAGGACCCTCCTGAACTGCCTCTTGCTGCTTGGCTCTGGGCCTCGTGCCAGGCTCAGGAACAGGTGGCACCTGGTGAGAAGATCTCCCACACCTCCTTCCAGGACACAGAGCAGGAAAATCTGGTGTATGACCTAGAAACCTGGGGGAGTCCCCCTAGGTTCCAAAAGGGCCACTACTGGACCAGTAGTGAGCCCCCTTGACTCCCCGGCCACATGCCTGATCCTATTCCAGCTGGAGGATCCCAAGGCACCCCAGGGTAGTAACACCTCAGTGGAGAGTAATGAGACCAGCTCCCATGGATGCGAAATATAGGAGCCAATCTTCAGTTCAGAGGTGAATGAATCCCTCTATTGACCAAGGGGGTGGGGGGCTGCCCCCACTCTAAGGCAATGGAGTTTGTTGCAGAACTGAGGGTTGCATCAATGAAACTGGCACCCCTTTGTCTGCTGGTACCAAGAGCGCAGTCTCCTGCACTCCCAGGGATACTGGTACTGATAGGCTCAAAACATCTCTCACTGCCGCAAACATCTCCAGTGTGGTCCGTAACGAGATAGTCCCAGAATGCTGAGGTACTACAGATGTAGAAGATGTCCCCTCAGGCCTCAGACTTGATAGTACTTTCCTGGGTGCAAGAGTCAATGGTATCAGTTTCTGTGGTACCAATGAAGAGGAGTGCTTGGGTTTCGGTTGCACTCTACTTATCCCCATGCTTAGACGATGACCTTTCTCTCTCAGTGGTGCCGGTGACCTTCTTCTCTCGGTAGTCTGTTTAGAGGTCTGATGTCACTTCTTAGGCACTGGGGAGGGCAAATGGTGCCAGGCACATTCCTAACTGATGTCAAAGTACTCAGTGCTGAGTCTGAATGGCTGGGCTGTGATGGAGGTCTCAGGGCCTCCTCCATAAGCAAAAACTTTAGGCTGGCTTCTCTGTCTTAGGCATAGAGTGAGGCATAGAATTTGAAAATTTGGCAACAATCCTGAATATGAGCTTCCCCAAAACAGTTCAAGCAGCTTGAGTGAGAGTTACTCACAGGCATCAGCCTAGCGCAGGAGATGCAGGGTTTGAAGCCAGGTGACCCAGGCATTCGTGGGTACCCAGAAATGGAAACCCCAAAATTGGGGACCAAAAAAGAAACTAATTCTATCTACACTATTAACTAAATACTAATCAACAATAAAACCAGAAAACTACAATAAATTTACAGTGAGCACACAGAGCACTTGCTAATGCAAGCAAAGCAATTCCAATTACCATCATGGGTGCTAAGAAGGGACTCAGGGGGCTTGGGGTTAGCTGGGCCTTTATACTCCGGCATGTAGTGGCCCACGGCAGCAGGGTGATTTGTGTGCAGCCCTGCACAACTCTGAGGTTCCTTGGTATTATAAAGTTAGTCAAAAAATTAAATGTTAACTTTTTAATTGTAAGAAACACAGAAAAAAATCATAAGACGACAAGAAGTGTGACAGTATTATTGTGTGTTTATCTTTTAAAGTTTTAAACCAATATCCTAACCACTCAGGCAAATGTGAGAACATGACAGACACTAGTAATGTTTTCAATACCATCATGATTTATCAATGTGGTTTTATACGTAACAGACACTTTCACAAGAGTCGAGCATGTGAAAAACTTCCAGACCATTGCTGTTTATAATGTCTCCTATCAGAGGAGCTAAGGAAGATATGAAAAGCTGACTGGCATTTGTTTGTAGATATCTCAAACTATCTGTGGCTCAGAAAGAAAACCTAAGAGATACATGGAATCCTAGGCACTAAAGCAGAGTGACCGAGAATTAGCACCAAATCTTTTTTATCGTGACTCCAAACTAGGGTAATCTTTTTGTTTTGAAAAGGCAGATCGGGGGGACAAGAAGCCACTCACACACTACAAAAGGTACAAATCATTCAGCAAACTCTGCAGCTCTTCACATTTAAAAATACCAGTTACAAATCCAGGAATGCTTTAAATAGACTGCAACAGCAATCTTTTAAAACTCATTTTATAGTCGTTACATATATCTGCAAGACAGCATAGAAATTCATAAAAGAAACACTGTTTACCTTTCCTATAGCTACTGCCAACCACTAATATAAAAAATCATTTAGGCTGAACTGATTTGGACAGGTTTATATATCTCAATGTACAAGGCTATTTAGAGGGCCTAGGGGTTTAGTTTAACTACCTGACTTACTTCTAAACCACTGGACTATTCAATTATATCATCCTTTATGTAAGTACCAAAACCAGTACTTCCAGGGGTTATACATTCAGATAATAAGGCCAGAAGGAACCACTGTGATCATCTAGCCTGAACTTCTGTATAACACAGGCCATCACAGCTCCCCAAAGTGACTGTCAATATAGTGAAGTAGTGTATTTTACTGCAAAGCATGCAGCACGATTAGTATTGGGGTTATTTATTAAGAAAGGGAAGGGTCATGTTGGGTTATTTTAATCCTACTTCACTTGGAGCAGAGCATTATTGCAGGAAAATGTCTCCCACTTTGAAAAGTTTTTGCCTAATGTCTATTTTCAGTCAGTGGCATCTTTTCTTCATATCATTTATGTAGCAGTGTGAGACAATTATCTCATGCAGTGTTTTGTTCCAGTGATATCACCTCATATAGATAACTTTATTTGTGTATAAGTCACATAAACCATTGTCTTTTGTTAGCATCTGGGTAGTATTTTACTTCATTTGTACAGGAAATTGTTTGGGAGATGAACAGAATTTGGAGGCAATGTCTCCATAGCTATGCTAAAATAATAATAATAGTTATTTCCTGGATTTTAACAAATATGCAAGCAAAAAGGATGAACTCTGCTCTTGTGATTGGTTGTCATTTACTCACCAAAAATGTAAAGGAGATATGAGGCAGAGATTAGGAAAAAAACATTTGTGATTTTCAAGTGCATCTTGATTATAGATAATGAGTGTTTTAGCAGTAATTTGAGTATCTCTGAAAATGGCAATATACTCTGATCTTCAACTTACAGTACTTGGTAATTGCTTTCATCACATATTACACATGAAAAAATCCACGTTTTTTGCAGTCGATGAAGCCTTTTCTTCTGTAAAAAGAAGCAGGGTACTTTTTATGAGTTTCTTAAATCAAGTTCTTAAGAAACTTTCCATGATTCTTTCATAGGCTTGTAAACCTCCAAAGGTAGGGTCAATATAGCTTTCACTTCAGTAAACCAGGAAAGAAGAAAACCCATTCTGAACTTAGGCATGGGAGTGTCACCATTCATTTTATTGTGCCCACCAATCAAATTCTGAACCAGGTCTGAACTAAAAGTTAATCTTGGTCACAGAGATCTGAGAGAAATAAGCTACATAGTGTAAATTCAAACCTTAATTTGTGTTGCAGCTCTGTCTTCTGTGTGACTCCTCCACACAACGCTGTACTACACTAATTCTAATCACAGGTATCACTTTTGGTCAAGCTTGTGATATTTTAAAATGTCACAATAAGTAAATAATGGAAAAAGAGAATCAATACAGTTTGGGTGGGTCGTTATTCTGAATGATCAATTCTGAATTCTGCTATTTATTTCATTCATATAAAAAGACGGTTACTTGCCTTTTGTAACTGTTGTTCTTCAAGATGTGTTGCTCATGTCCATTCCAATAGTTGTGCGTGTGCGTGCTGCGTGCATGATCGTCAGAAGTTTTTACCCTAGCGGTATCCATTGGGTCAGCTGTGGAGCCCCCTGGAGTGGCGCCTTTGTGGCGGTGTATATAGGTCCCTGCCGACCCACTGCCTGCTCAGTTCCTTCTTGCTGGAATACTCCGACAGAGGGGAGGCGGGTGGGATTAATATTGCACGGCTCGAACCCCTGGAGCTGCGGCATGCCCCGGCGACAGGGAAAAATACTGGGGGGGGGAGCCCCCCCAACTTAAACGTACTAACAAACTGACTAAGATAGTGAAGGATAACAACTATATACAGGGAAAACCACAAGGAAGAACTTGCTAAAGCAAGAGACCAGTTGCTCCAACAACCGTCACTGGCGGTAAGAAGGAACTGAGCAGGCAGTGGGTCGGCAGGGACCTATATATACCGCCACAAAGGTGCCACTCCAGGAGGCTCCAGAGCCGACCCGACGGGTACCGCTAGGGTAAAAACTTCCGATGATCGTGCATGCAGCGCGCTCAAACACACCTATTGGAATGGACATGAGCAATCACTTGAAGAAGAATAGGGCCCTACCAAATTCATGACCATGAAAAAAGCATCACGGACTGTGAAATCTGGTCTTTTGTGTGCTTTTACACTATACTATACAGATTTCATGAGGGAGACCAGCATTTCTCAAATTGGGGGTCCTGACCCCAAATGGAGTTGCAGGGAGGGATCACAAGGTTATTTGGGGGGAGGGGGAAGGGCGGTCATGATAAGGCCACCCTTACTTTTGCACTGCCTTCGGAGCTGGGCAGCCAGAGAGTGGCAGCTGCTGACTGAGGGCCCAGCTCTGCAGGCAGCAGCGCAGAAATAAAGGTGGCAATATCGTACCATAGCATGCCATTCTTACTTCGGCGCTGCTGCTGGCAACAGCTCTGCCTTCAGAGCTGGGCTTCCACCCAGCAGCTGCCGCTCTCCAACTGCCCAGCTCTGAAGGCAGCACCGCCACCAGCAGCGGCGCAGAAGTAAGGGTAGCAGTACCACAACAATAACTTTGTGACCCCCCCCCCCAATAACCTACAATAACCTTGCAACCCCCCCACAACTCCTTTTTGGGTCAGGACCCCTACAATTACAACACTGTGAAATTTCAGATTTAAATGGCTGAAATCATGAAATTTACTATTTTAAAAATCCTCTGACTGTGAAATTGACCAAAATGGACCGTGAATTTGGTAGGGCCCTACGTATAAAAGTTGACAAAGTATAGTTGAAATTTATGTGAATAATAATCAGAATGCAATACCTATTGGTGCCACTTATGTCTTGAGCATGCAGGGTTTTTTTTGTTTTGTTTTCAAATCCCTATTCTTAATCATTAATTTATGTACATCCTTCATGCTAGATAAGATGTTGAACTCTTCAAGTGAGGTTACAGATGCTCTTTTATTGGTGCAGCCAAAATCCCAGTGCTTGAGTACAAGATGTTGGGAAGCCATGGCACTACCAATACTGGACAGTGCCTCAATGGGGGTATGGCTGAGTGTAGACAAAGTCCTGCCCCCTTCCTCACCATTTGGGAGCACACACTGAACTCTTTTACAGTGCCACTAGATGGAGATCACTGGTCTTCTTTTGCACACCATTTGAAGAACCTTGCTGGATTATAGGTAACAGGGTACCAATCCTTGAAACAGAAGGTCATCTTAAAGGAGTGAGGACTAGTGACTTTGACATGAGTTTCAGGTATCAATGACAAAAATCAATGTAGTGCAACCACAATTATTCATGCTCACTCCTTGAACATTTTCTTCGATGCTCTAGCTATGAGAGAAATGATTGGGGAAGGACACAGAACAAGAAATGATAAGGAAGACAGCCATGCTGCTTGATATTGCCACCTTTACCAGAATAGACTGTCAATCAGGGTGGAATATGAGAAACCTTGAGCTTCACTTGACTAGCTATAAAATACTCCTCTACACAAGAGGAATAAAGTGACCCTGCCACTGTGGCCTACAAGAGACCAATATAGTGTTACAGCAGATCTCACTCCCATGGACTCATAAGCCGTTTTGGCGATGAGAAAACAGAAGATCCTGAACTCACTCCTGAAAAGCATCTGACCTCCTTATCTGCTTTGCTTCAGATGACAGAATTCACTGGACCAGTACAGCAACCTAACTCACTTACTTCATTCTCCATCAACTAGGGGTTCCTGTGGGATAGCAGAATACATGGGGCTGAAAGCTGCAGATCAAGTGTGCTGCTGAGCACAATAATGGAGATTTGTAGCCAGTCCTACAGCCACGTTAGCAGATCAGGACCTCCTACTAGCTGACCAAATATGCAAGGCACAATAACAGGGACAAATGATTTGCAGCCATTAGAAAGCCAGATTCTTTATTGCTTTGAGCCCTCTGTAGATTGGTTAATGGGAACTGCCTAAAAGCTGCTGAGGCACTGTCCCCTTTGAAGAGCTGTCCTGACTGAAAAAGTGTAAAAAATAAAATAAAATTCTAAAATGAATAAAATATTCCCAGAACTCAGTCCTCAAAGTTGGCCAGGAGATATTCCAGACCAGCAAGAAGGTTGCTTCTATCTGTTACAGATGGGAAAAAACTGAAGAGGGACATCCAGGAAGTTCCTAATATATGAAGGCTTCATAATAAAAATAATAAACAGCCAAAATATTCAGCTCGTGCTCAGTAAACAAATATATTATTAACTTCTCAAGACAAAACTACTCTTCAGAATGGTACCATACCAGGTGCAAATCAGCAAAATGGATCCACAGGTCCAATAAAGTTAGAAGTTTTGGCATATCATCTTGATGAAATTCTACTGTAGACATTATCATAGATAGGACATTTTTGAGTTGCAGCATGGTTTTAAACCCAGGAGACCTAGGACTGAGTGTTGCACTGTTGTCCCTGCTCTAAAGCACAGACCATTGGCAAGCTGTCTCAACCTTTAGTGTGGACAGATCAAATATTGGCTATATGTATTCATTTTCAACTTACTATCTTACAGTGCCCAAAACTATTTTACACACTTTACAGTATGCATAAATTGTCCCTGCCTCAAATTTCTTACAAATCTAATTTCACAAATGAGAGAGACAACAAAGCAGTGAAGTGTAGATGTAAGGACAAAGGAAAGGCCATAGCAATTACAAAGTTACTCAGCAAAGACACATGCATTGTACAGTTGAACATTTTTTGTCAGGTGCTTTCCTAAATATGTCAAAATAAAAAATGTCTTTTTGCGGCCAAATCACTAGAAATCGGTCTGAAGAAGTGGAGGGTGGCAGCTTAGCAAACCAGTTTGGGAAGGAACTCCTCACTATGCAGGCCAAAAACAACTGCTAAATATAACTTGCCAACTCATATGCATTTATGAACTTATCAACAAATAAAGTTTCCAACTCTCAGAAAAAGGTACAGAAGAAAAATTGTTCAAACACTTATTCTTGCAGAGAATCAGCCACAGGGGGTGACAGAGGCTCTAAAGCTATTATATGCTTTCCTTAACAAAGTCCTATGTCTCAGAGTTCTCCATCCAGCCTTTTATTTGCTCCACAGCCTCAATTGTATACTGGTTCTGGTCCAAAAATGTATTAACTTCTGTTGTAGTTCCAGAAAGGTAATTATCTTTATCAGACATAATTCTCTAAATTGAGAACAGATGTTTTTAATGTAGGTGTTACCCAATATGTGATTCCTAAAACAAAGATTAGACAAAATATTCTCATGTGCTTTTCTTTGTGTAATTTGACTGGACTTTGGGTTTAGTCAATATCACCGTTTCCCCTGCAAATGGGTGTTTTACACGGCTATAAGGGAGGTTTTTTTTTAAATAGGAATGTGTAACTAAAAATTTTGCAGGACAACTCAGCGGCAGGTGTAGTACTGGACACTGCTTTTAATTCATTTTTTGAAACTGACTAGATTTCCACCTGACAACGTCACTTTCAGGATTTCAAAATCATCATTCTCAAAATGAGTCACAAGTTGTTAAGTCAACACAATTTCCATCAGTGGCTCTCCTCTTATTTTCTTAAGGAGTAATAACCTCATAATTTTCCATCTTATTGGTTCTGGAGGATTCACTAAACCAAATGATTCAAGCTAGCATTTGGTAAAGATTCAACATTTTTGGTGCTGAACACCTATAGGCTGGTCAGTTCTTATTTGTAATTTTTTTTAAAATTAAAAATCTCCTCACTTTAGGATCCCCATCCCTTCAAGGGACAATTTTAGAAACAAAAAAGATGCTTTCCACCAAACTAATTCTAGCACCGAGAGTCTCTTGGCTTGCCTATACAGAGACTTAGTGCGTGACAAGCTGGAGAGTGAATCTACCCTGCTGTGCATTAAGTAGTTATGTGGACCCTGCTGCCGTGCACTACAAGTTCTGTAATGAATAGATTCATTAATAGGTCCATTATTAGAAGTGATGATTTTAGACAACATCTGTACACCAGGATCACTTGAAATCCTTGAGAGAATATATGCATTCAGCTTCATAGAAAGCTGCTCCAGACTGCTAGTTATTGGGATCTGCTTATTTTGGGGTTGTTTTTTCTCTATCTCAGTTCCCAAAAGGGTCTAAGGGCTTGATCCAAAGTCCTTTGAAGTCACTTAAAAGATTCCCATGGGGGTTTGGATCAGTTCCTTAGTTCTTATCATCTTAAAATCCTAGATTCAGCATGAAGGCTACTTAAACAGCAGTCTCAGAAGGAATACAGACCCATAAATACAAAGGGAACCAGGAAGAGAAGGAAAAAATAATAGAGTTACATAGCAAGATACAAAAGGTTGCTTGAGCAAAACACATATCCATCATAACAGAAATCCAACACAAGTAAACCCTACAGAAAGAAACAAATTATGGCACATAAAATCTAAAACAGAAATTAGGAGTGCTAAAAGATATTTTAAAAGAGCAATTAACCAAAGATGATGAAGAAATACAATTTTTTTAAATGATATCAGAAGCAGGAAGTCACCCTGTGGCAGAATTGGTGGGTCTGCTGGACTACCAGGGAACAATTAAGGAGGTAAGGAAATTGCTTAGAAGCTAAATGATTTCTTTGCATCAGACAGCACCACAAAGGATGGTGAGGCGGTATCTATTCTTTTCAAGTAATAAAGATGTGGCAGTGTCAGAGTGCAGTCTGTCAAAAGAGGTGGTGCTAGAACAGATGGAAGAATTAAAGAAAAAGAATTAAATGGCTGAGTTGCTAACAAGGACTATGCATTATATGGATATCAAGAATATGCATAATCACATTGGATAGGATTAAATTATGGATCTGCTGGTTGGAACTCCACAATTAAGGTTGAGTTGAGTTTTGCATATAAAGGATATAAACTCTCATGCTTCAGAGCACAAAATAACAAAAGGTTAGAAAGAAACTTTGACAGTTTGTCCTATAATTGTCCAATATGGGGTTTCTTGCATCTTCCTCTGAAATATCTGATATTGAATAGCATCAGAAATATGATACTGTATTAGATGGACTGCTGGTGTGATTCAATGTGGCACTTCCTGTATCCTTATATTATACAATTCCAAGAAAACTGGCTACAGAAATGTTAGTTTTAAAAAATAGGTCTCAAGTGAGGTTTCTGCTAAATAGATTCTCTCTCAAGCTGCAGTACAGCCTCATCCCCACAGGTNTCAGTTGTCAGCAGGAGAGAAAAAAAAGTATTTGTGGTGGTAATGAAAATGGCCCATTTACAGCACTTGACAAGGAGATATAAGGAAATGTAGGGGGCGGGGGGAAGATAAGCATGGAGAAATAGTTTTACCTTGTGTAATGGCTCATCCACTCCCAGTCTTTATTCAAACCTAATTTGATGGTGTCCAATTTGCAAATTAATTCCAATTCAGCAGTTTCTCATTGGAGTCTGTTTTTGAAGTTTTTTTGTTTTAATACAATCTACCTCAGAATGATAGTAACCTTTTTCACAACTACGTCACATTGTTGGATTAATTTGTGATCCACTATAAACTCCAGAATCTTTTTCATTAGTACTGCTGCCTAGCTAGTTAGTCCCCATTTCGTAGTTGTGCATTTGATTTTTTCTTCCTAAGTGCAGAACTTTGCTCTTGTCTTTCTTGGATTTCATCTTGTTGATTTCAGACCAATTCTCTAATTTGTCAAGGTCATTTTGAATTCTAATTCTGCCCTTCAAATGTTTACAGCTGTCCCTCTCAGCTTGGCATCCTCTTCAAATTTCATAAGCATACTCAACACTCCATTATCCAAGTCATTAATAAAAATATTGAATGGTACCAGACCCAGACAGAATCCTGCAGGACTTTGGGTGACCAGATAGCACTTGTGAAAAATCGGGGTGGGGGATATAAGAGAAAGCCCCGAATATCAAGACCGTCCCTATAAAATCGGGACACCTGGTCAACTAGGTCAACCTAGTGGGACTCCACTAGATACATCTTCTGAGTTTGACAGCAAACCATTGATAACTACTCTGAGTATGGTCTTTCAACCAGTTATGGCTCCTCCTTATAGTACTTTCATCTAGACCACATTTCCCTAGTTTTGCTTATGATAATGTCACATGAGACTGTGACAGAAGCCTTAGATGTCTATAGCTTCTCCCCATCCACTAGGCCAACAACCCTGTCAAAGAAGGAAACTAGGTTGGTTTGGCATGATTTGTTCTTGACAAATTCATGCTGCTATTACTTATTACCCTATTATCCTCTAGGTGCTTACAAATGCTTAATAATTCGTTCCAGTATTTTTCCAGGTATCCAAGTTAGGCTGACTGATCTATAATTCCCCAGGTCCTCTTTGCTCCCCTTTTTAAAGATAGGTACTATGTTTGCCCTTCTCCAGCCCTCTAGGTCCTCACCAGTACTCCATGAGTTCCTGAAATAACTGCTAATGGTTCCAAGATTGCCTCAGCTAGCACCTTTAAGTAATTTAGGATGAACTACATCAGGTCTTGCCACCTTGAATACATCTAACATACCTGAACATTCTTTAACCTGTTCTTTCCCTATTTTGGCTTGCGTTCCTTCTCCCTTGTTGTTAATATTAGTTCAGTATCCGGTCACCATTAACCTTGAAGATTGAACAAAGTGTGTTAGACATTATGGATCAGAATCCAATTTTGAACCTGCAATTTTGCAGTTACAATTAACTGCATGCAAAAGTAACAATTTAGATGTCATGCTCTGTAATCAAAACTGATAGGTGTTTAATGCTCCCATTAATTGTGGGCATATAACCAGAGGCTAAGTAGAGACTGTAAGTAGAGACTGTATGACTGTATGAAAACAGGAAGTTACAATGGAAACTTTTTGCATCTTTAATTACAGCATTCACTACAAAAAAAACCCTGTAATACATCTAAACACTTGCATTCACATCTCTGAAAACACAGCACATGTAGGTGCACAGTGTAGATCAGTGTGTACAATGACGTAATTTTGCTACAGCACATGTTCAACAAGTACCAGGATGTTTAAACAGTTGTTTGCATAAATATTAGCATTAGTCAGCATATGAAAAGTTTAAAAATGAATAGATAAACTTGATTTTAAAGCAGAGTTCAGTTTCAGGTATCTGAAGTGTTAACAGTAAAAATGTCAAGTTAAAAACATACTTAAAAAATCTGAGTTTTGACCCGATGGTATTACTTTAGCTACCATAGTGGATCACCTATCTAACCGATCTTACCTAAAGTGCTGCCTTTTGGACTTTTTAAATCCCTATTGAAGTGGCAAAGGTATCTCTCCATCAGATGGTGAGATGAGAGAAGAATGGAAGTCAGGGTGGATTTGATTTAAATCAAATTGATTTAAATCATGATTTAAATCACTAGTCAGGAAGACTCGATTTAATCATGGTTTTCTACATAAAAGTGCATTCTTGTTGGTTGTTATAACCTTAATACATATTCTTCACAACTCAGAGATAGATATAGGTTTCATTTTTAGAAGGTACACACTATATGTTTTTTAAGTGATTTATTTTGAAAACCTTGCAGATTAGTTTTACAGCTATATCAGAAAATGAATGATTGTTTTGGTTATTTCATTTACCAAAGGTAACTGAATCAGATATTTATGAAGTCATTGGGAGGTGAACTATCTCCAATTCAACAGGTTAATCATTAATATTTGGAGGATTTTCTTGCCATGCTGTATTAGGAGGAGAACATCACCAGACAGACATTTAAATTGTTTTATTTAACTAAAACAACAACGTTAAGTATTCTGGATTTTTTTTTCTTCAACAGCAAACGTATAGTATTTTAACAAATCAAGCATATGTCCCTCGCTTCTCACATTTATCTCCAGACTTCTTCTCCTTGTCCAGATCTATTCCGCCCCCAACAATCTTCTATTCATTGAACTTTTTGAAACTTTGCACTTTGAGAGAGAAGTAAGGGATGGATTGACTCTGTGTACACAAATTTGCAGAGGGACAATAGAGTTGAGGTCTTATTTCTCACCTCTATATATTGTTTATTTATTTATAAACATTTTTTCTGTTAACAAGCACATTACCTCTAGAGACACAAATCCACAGTTTGAGAACTGCAAAACTAAGCATCTCTGATGGTATCTTCTAGACTGAGCACTGAGTCCCATTGGGTAGATAGAAAGATTAACCTAAATAATGTATACAGAAGCCTGTGGAACCCCATAAGATTGGGTCCCTAATCCATGAACTATTGGAACTCATTTACAAAAGTTTTCTTAAACATTACATGAATATAGTGTCTCATACTATAGAATTAGAATTTATAATCCCTATTCCATGATGAGATATCTTTGAGCTATAATGTATCTTAATTAAAACTATTTTTAGATAGGTTTTTTCCTCAAAAAGCATATCAAAAAAATTCGATTTAAATTAAAAAAAATCCGATTTTTAAAAAAAATCATTGATTTTTATCCACCCTGATGGAAGTAGAAAGCTGAACTTCTCATGTGGCATATGGTCACTGTATACTAGCGGCAGCTTAGTTAAAAGAAAAGTAAGCCTGACTGGGAGTTGTGAAAGAAACACAGAGGTTGCAACTACACAAGAAAATTGGATACACACTTTCTAACAATGGTGCAGCTACACAGGTGATAGCAGCTGTGTTTCATGCCTGAGTCTGGTCTATGGTAACTTTGCACCACTGTTAATGTCAATTCAGCTGCACCATTGCTGGAAAATGGATATGCAATTTTCTTGTATAGATGCAATCAGAAAGCAAGTAATACAGAGAAGAGTGCTTAGGAAGCTGAAACAACAGCTGCTGGTGTCCGGAGAGCTACTGTTGCTAAGGTAGTAAGAAGAGCTGCCAAATGATAGATTCTTTTATCAAGTTACAGAAGCCGAGAAAAGGAGAGAGAGAGCGAGAGAGAGCGCGCGCAAGAAATAGGTAGAAAAAGAAATATTACTTACTGGCAATTCTGTATGTTGCAGTTACATCTTCCCCCATTATACATACACACAAAGAGTGATACAGCTCCATAAACCAGGGAGAAAGGATTGTCACTCAAGTAGACATATAGATATTTTTGCACTCCCACTTCCATTTCTTCCTGATGCCAAGAAATTTTCCAAGCTAATCAATTAAAACCAACCACGCAAATGAACTACACAGGGGACTGGGAATTTTTATGGGGGAAGATGACAACTATGGCAAATAGAACACTGGTACATAACTTCACCTTATAATGCCTTTCCTCTCATCCTATACATTATTGTATAAACCCATGAGGAAACCATTTCTGTAATCCCGGAACTAGGTTGAATCATAAGAAAACAACTCAAAGAAATCATGTGGTTCCAAATGATAAAATAAAACAAGCACCCCAAAATCTAAAGACAAGTTCTTAAAGTGTGAGAGCCAATTCAGGTGAGCCTCTTGTATCTAGGAACTAATTCTAGATTAACAAAATCAACTTCCCTAAAAAAAAAAAAAAAAGGCAAATAAGGATAATTTTTACCCAACACAAAAGACAAACACACTAAAACTTACTAGTTCTCCAACTCGATCTGACAGAAGAAAAGGCCAGCTAAAAAAGTTTATTTAAAAGTTAAAACACTTGCTAAACACTAAAGCTGTTAAATGAGGGCCCAAGGGGCTACTATCATCAAAACCCAGTTTTCAGAGCATAAAGGCCTCAAATAGCCCAGTGGGCTCATAAATAAGATCTGTTTTACAGACTTCCATAGTGGAGGGAAAAAATGCAAAAGGTTGATGCTTAGACTCAAAGATGTCAAAACCAAGGCATCTCTTTAATTGATCAGCTAATTCATTCATTCAAATTATATGCGAAGAACCATGGTCAGTCTCAATGCAAACTAAACCTATTTCCCCAATACCTCACTGACTTGAGGTACAATCAAGTGGAAACTCACCCTACAGTTCCCAAACAGATTACTATTAAATATCATTCTTCCAGGGATCACCTGCGCAACTGTAGGATACAATATCTGTACTGAGACACAAGGAGCAGAGTAAATATCATAGATCATAATATGCTAACTAAAAGGTTGTCTGCTCATAATTAAGAGAAAATGTAAGGGCTCAGGGGAGTACCTCCTAAGCTGGTCTGTCTTCTGGGTCAGTTCATATCCTCATAATTCCCCAAAATGGACATCCAAAATACTTTCAAAAATCCAGTAAGCAATATCACAGGGACTAATATTAATATTTAAACACTGCCTTCCTACGATGTTTTACGAGAATACTTAAACAAGGTCGTGCTTAAGGAGCTTATACCAGCTTACAGTTGTATTCAAAAACACATGATATAAAAGTAAAAAGAAATAGGTGCACAGTCTATGAAGATCAACAGAGAAAGACTTCATGAAAAAGTCATGACGAAGTGGAAGGAGGCAGCTTTGTGCTTAGAAATGGGAAGCAAATTCTAAGTGTAAGCAGTGTTATGAGGGAAGGCATGAAGCTGCGACTCTTTCAACATATCCCAAACAGCAGAAGGATCTTTCAGTACATAACACCACATCAGCACGAGGTACTCTTTGAATGGGAACTACACTAGCACACTCCACTGGTGGAGCCACCTCTAGTCTTATGGAACCCAAACTGGCTAATGTTGTCAAAGCCTCCCCTGTGGTCATGCAATGAAAACGTGCCCATGCACAAGTATATTCAGACTACTAACATATAGTAATTTTATGAAAAACATTAACAAATGGATCCCCACAACATACTGTGAGATAGAAAATTATGTATTTACAGATGAGGAAATAGATGCCACAAGACTAGCTTGCCCACAGCCACAGAGTGAGTTAGTGAAAGAGCTGGGATTTGAACTCAAGAGTTCCTGGTTCCCAGTCATTTACTTAAGGCTTACTAGCCAATGAAGCCTGTCAGGCTAATGTAACCATCTTAGCTGCACGTTGCATAAGCTGCTAAGGATCCAAAGTAAAATAATAATTGTTTTTTCTAATTTTATTTTACACGGATGCAGGATGGCATTTACCTTTCTTTAAGGAAAATATTTCAAGAACTAAATGGGTCACAAAGTCTTCCTTTAAATAGAAGATATAAAAAAGACACGAAATAGGTGTTATCGCACATTTGTCCACAGAGTTTCAGTGGGCAATTGTGTTCTCTATGTATACACACAAAAAGCAGAAGTGGATCACCAAAAAGCCTCCACTAGCCTGTTCAGTAGCTTACTGTTATACCACAGCATGTACCACGGACATTACCTTTCCGATGACAATAAGTGAAAAAGATAAAGAAAGATCTATAGTCTGCTACCCATTGCTCCTACAACTGCTGGGACATCTGCCAAATTATTTTTGGAAATATCATTATGACAATTTCTGGATTATTATGTGACAGGAGAACTGCCTGCTAGAGACATAAACTGACATGTGGTCTGGTTCATGGCAGGATTTTGTGTACTGAAAACTTGTGATAATGTGCTGCACAAATTTATCATGGGCTTTTTGTTTTGTTGCTGTATCTTTTTACCATTACTAACATCACTGCAGTGACTGATGTGCTACAGCAAACAGGGCTCTAGCCCTGTTTCAGTTTCTTTTGAGAATTGTCCCAAGCAGAGAATTACATACATATCATCCTAATTTCTCAATTGTTGCTGTTTTTCTCTCTTCTTACTTCTAATTTTTTCAATAAAAATGCTTCATTAAAACCAACAGGACAACAGATTTGCTCTCATGTTATGATGTCATCAAACACCTCTTGTATCTTATCTTTATTTAGCTTTATGTCTCTTTGCTTCCTTTGTAATATCTATATGAACTCAGAACAAAACTATACATAAATTATCTAACCAAAACCATAATACACATCAGTTTCATTTAAAGTACTGAAAAAGACGGTTACTCACCTTTGTAACTGTAGTTCTTCGAGATGTGTTGCTCATATCCATTCCAATTAGGTGTGCGCACGCCACGGGCACGATTGTCGGAAGGTTTTTACCCCAGCAACACTTGGTGGGTCAGCTGAGGCACCCCCTGGAGTGGTGCCTTTACGGCGCTGGATATATACCCCAGACGGCCCAGCGCCCCCTCAGTTCCTTCTTGCTGGCTACTCCGACAGAGGGGAAGGAGGGTGGGTTTGGAATGGATATGAGTAACACATCTCGAAGAACAACAGTTACAAAGGTGAGTAACCGTCTGTTCTTCTTCGAGTGCTTGCTCATATCGATTCCAATTAGGTGACTCCCAAGCCTTACCTAGGCGGTGGGGTCGGAGTGAAATGTCGCGGACTGCAGAATCGCTGAACCAAATGCCGCGTCACCCCTTGACTGCTGGACGATCGCATAGTGGGAAGCAAAGGTATGCACCAATGACCAAGTTGCTGCCCTACATATCTCCTGTATGGGTACATGAGCCAGGAAGGTGGAGGACGAAGCTTGAGCCCGAGTGGAGTGGGCAGTAAGGTGCGTAGTTGGGACACCAGCTAAGTCATAGCATGCATGGATGCATGATGTGATCCAGGACGAGATGCGCTGGGCGGAGACCGGGAGGCCCTTCATCCGGTCTGCCACAGCTACGAACAGCTGGGTCATCCTCCTAAAAGGTTTCGTTCGTTTGATGTAAAAGGCAAGGGCCCTGCGAACGTCTAGGGAGTGCAGCTGTTGTTCTCGTCGAGAAGCGTGCGGCTTCGGATAGAAGACCGGGAGGAAGATGTCTTGGTTGACATGGAAGCCAGACACCACCTTAGGAAGGAAGGCAGGGTGTGGTCGCAGCTGTACCTTGTCCTTATGGAACACCGTGTACGGTAGGTCTGACGTGAGGGCTCTAAGCTCAGAGACACGTCTTGCCAAGGTGATAGCTACGAGGAAGGCTGTCTTCCAGGAAAGGTACAGGAGCGAGCAGGTGGCCATTGGCTCGAACGGGGCACCCATGAGTCTGGATAGGACCAGGTTGAGGTCCCACGTAGGGGCCGGATGCCGAATTTGCGGGTACAGACGTTCCAATCCTTTGAGGAACCATGGGATTGGAGAAGACCGAGCGCCCATTTTCCCCCGGGTGGAAGGCCGAAATCACCGCTAGGTGTACTCTGATGGATGAAACTGCTAGGCCCTGCTGTTTCAAGCACAAGAGATAGTCTAGATGGTAGGTACTGGCGCCTCCAGTGGGGCAGTATTGCTTAGGGCACACCAGCAGGAAAAATGCTTCCACTTGGCCAAATACATGGACCTGGTAGAGGGCTTTCTGCTACCCAAAAGTACCTGCTGCACCGAGCGGGAGCAACGTAGCTCAGACTGTTAGCCATGCAGTATCCACGCTGTGAGGTGGAGGGATTGCAGGTCGGAATGACAGAGTCGTCCGTGTTCCTGAGTGATCAGTTCCGGCCACAACGGAAGTGGAATTGGAGTGGTCACTGACAGATCGAGGAGAGTGGTGTACCAATGCTGCCTGGGCCACGCCGGGGTGATCAAAATTAAGCGGGCCCTGTCTCTGCACAACTTGAGAAGGACCCTGTGGACTAACGGGAATGGAGGAAAGGAGTAACACAGGCGGTCTTTCCACAGTATCAGGAAGGTGTCCGACAGGGAACCTGGGGAGCGTCCCTGGAGAGAGCAGAACATCTGGCACTTCCGATTCTTGCGAGAGGCGAATAGGTCTATCTGGGGAAACCCCCACTTCCGGAAAACAGAGTGGTTGACATCCGGGCGAATTGACCACTCGTGAGCCTGTAAGGATCTGCTGAGGTGGTCTGCCAAGGTGTTCTGGACTCCTGGGAGAAACGATGCCACCAGGTCGATCAAGTGGGCTATGCAGAATTCCCACAGGTGAATGGCTTCCTGATAGAGGGGGGACGATTGCGCTCCCCCTTGTTTGTTGATATAAAACAATGGCCGTTGTGTTGTCTGTGAGAACTGCAACACAACGGCCCTGAAGGTGCTTGCGGAACACTTGACACGCCAGGCGCACTGCCCTCAGCTCCCGTACGTTGATGTGCAGGGATATCTCGTGTGTACCAAAGGCCCTGTGTGCGAAGGTCCGCAAGGTGAGCACCCCAACCCAAAGATGATGCGTCCGTGGTTAGGACCAGGGAGGGCTGCGGGGCATGGAATGGTACCCCTTCGCATACCGAGTTGGGGTTCAGCCACCAGACCAGGGAGGTTAAGACTTCCGGCGGTACCGTGACCACTGTGCCCATGTTGTCCCAGCCGGGCGGTATACAGTTGAGAGCCAGGCCTGAAGTGGACGGAGGCGCAGTCTGGCATGTCTGGTCACGAAGGTACAAGACGCCATGTGTCCCAGGAGACTGAGGCACGTCCGTGCTGTCGAGGTCAGGAAGCTTTGGAGGCCGTGGATAATGCTCGCCATGGACTGAAAGCGGGCATGCGGTAGGCACGCACGGGCGAGTCTTGAATCTAGGACTGCTCCGATGAAGTCTATTCTTTGGGTCGGCTCCAAAGTGGACTTTTTGACATTGAGCAGCAGGCCCAGCTGTCTGAACAAGCTCATGGTGAACTGAACATGAGAGTGCACCTGGTCCTTCGAGCGACCCCGAATGAGCCAGTCGTCGAGGTACAGAAACACTTGGATCCGATGTCAACAGAGTGAGGCAGCTACGACGGCCATACACTTTGTAAAGACCCTTGGTGCTGTGGATAGGCCGAAGGGAAGGACGGTAAATTGGAAGTGCTGTTGGTTGACCACAAAGCGAAGGAAACGCCTGTGCGGTGGTTAAATCGTTATGTGGAAGTACACGTCCTTCATGTCGAGGGTGGCGTACCAGTCTCCAGGATCCAGGGAAGGAATAACGATCCCCAGGGAAACCATGCGGAACTTCAACCTTACATGAATTTGTTGAGTCCGTGCAGGTCCAGGATGGGCCGTAGCCCGCCCTTTGCCTTGGGAACTAGGAAATAACATGAGTAAACCCCCCTGCCCCTCAGTTCCCTTGAAACCTCCTCTATAGCTCCGATAGCTAGGAGTGTTTGCACCTCCTGTAGAAGGAGTTGCTCGTGAGAGGGGTCCCTGAAGAGGGATGGGGAGAGAGTGTGTGTGTGTGGGGGAAACAAATTGAAGGCGGTATCCACTTTCCACCGTACGTAGGACCCAGCGGTCTGACGTTATACAGGACCACGCAGGGAGGAAATAGGAGAGGCGGTTGTTGAAAGGCGGGGAAGTATCCTGGAAGGAGACTGGTGCTCCACCCTCGGACGCACCTTCAAAAATTTTGTTTGGACCCCGCCGATGGTTTGGGGAGCCCTGGTTCTGGCCCGTCTGAGGACCAGACTGTCTCCGCCTACCACCCCAGCCGCGTCTTCTAGAGAAGTCCTGTCTTGGCTGGGGATTAGGGTAGGTGCGCTGTGGTTGGGGTCGGAAGGGCCTACGTTGCGTCACCGGGGTATGCATGCCCAGTGAACACATGATGGCCCGGTTGTCCTTCAGACTCTGAAGTCTGGAGTTCGTCTTGTCCAAAAACAGACCATGGCCATCAAAGGGTAGGTCCTGAATAGTCTGCTGGAGTTCCGGTGGGAGACCGGAGACCTGTAGCCACGAGATGCGGCGCATAGCTACACCCGAGGATAGAGTCCTAGCCGCCAAGTCTGCTCCATCTATTGAGGCTTGCAAAGATGTTCTGGCTACCTTCTTGCCCTCCTCTAGTAGGGCCCCGAACTCCTCCCTGGACTCCTGAGGAATAAGCTCTTTGAACTTTTGCATCGAGTTCCAGGTATTATAATTGTAGCGGCTCAAGAGGGCCTGCTGGTTAGCCACTCTGAGCTGCAAGCCGCCAGTAGAATAAATTTTGCGCCCAAATAAATCCAGGCATCTAGCGTCCTTGGATTTAGGAGCGGGAGCTTGTTGGCCATGTCTTTCCCTCTCGTTAACAGACTGTACAACGAGGGAGCACGGCTGGGGGTGAATATACAAGTATTCGTAGTCGTTGGAGGGGACCAAATACTTCCTCTCCACCCCTTTGGCAGTAGGAGGAATAGAGGCCGGAGATTGCCAGATCGTAGTGGCATTAGCCTGGATAGTCCGGATAAAGAGCAAGGCTATTCTGGTCGGGGTGTCGGCAGATAGAATGTCCACTACAGGATCCTCGACCTCCACCACCGCCTCCACCTGGAGGCTCATGTTTTGTGCAACCCTGCAGAGCAACTCCTGGTGTGCAGGGAGGTCTATAGGTGGGGGCCAGAGGAGGGCGTACCCGCCACCGCCTTGTCAGGTGAGGACGAGGAGGATACTCCTGGGACAGGTCTTGCTGGGGAGGGTCCGGCTGCCCTAGGTCCACCATGCTAGGGGCATGGGCCTGAACTGAGGGCAGGGCCGTCGCCTCCAAACCACCCGGGGGAGGGCAACTCACAGTAGCCTCCGGTACATGGGGCTCCGAGTGGGCAGAGCAAGAAGCCCCCGAGGGAACACCTTGGGCCTGATGGTATGCCCAAGGGGTCCAAAAGGACCATTGTGGAGGTCCCTGACCAGGATCCTGTCCCTCATCGTGCCATTGGCTAGCACCGTCCGCATCTTGGTCCTGGACATGATAGCCAATTTCTGCCTGGGACGACCTCGAGGTGGGACAGGACGGCCAAGGTGGAGCCGAGCACGTATGCTGGGTCGCCTTGTCGTGTGGTACCGCACCACGCCATGGAGATAGAGATCGGCGCCGTGGTCTTGAGCGGTACCGCGATCCTGATCGGGACCGGCGGTCATATTGGTGCTGGGAGGCAGATCTGGACCTCGACGAAGATCTATGGGTGGAATGGTGCCGGGATCGACTCTGAGTAGATCGGCGCTCGGACCGGTGTCGGGATCGGTGCCGGGAGCTGGACCGGTACCGACCGTACTGAGAAGATGATCTTCGTGAGGCGGAGCGGTGCCGCGAGTGCAACCGGCGCCGAGATGGTGATTGGTGCCGGGACTGCGAGCGGTGCCATTAATGAGACCAGCATCTGGATCGGGACCGTCCTATCTCACTCTGCGACGGAGGATGCAGCATGGAGGGCTTTCCTTTTGAGAGAACAGCCCGTACCTGCGGTACCTAAGGTTGCGACTGTCTCGGCTCGGTGAGCGCAATCAGGTCGCTTGCCATGGAGAAAATCTCCGGAGTGGATGGCAGCCCGAGCTTGACCATGGTATGCACCGGGGAGCTTACGTGCACCGGACTCGACGGCCCTTGTGGCGCCGGAGTCAACGGTAGCGGGGTTGGTGCCTTTGCGGGACGGTCCAACACGGGACGCAGCTCCGAGGGAGGCACAGGCGGTGCCGGCAACTGCAAGGGAGCAGCAGGTTGTTTATGCTGCTTACAGAAGTGTTCCTGTCTTTAACACTCAGATATCCAACTCCCAATGGGGTCCAAACCCCAAATAAATCCGTTTTACCCTGTAAATTTACTCAAATTGTTCGCCCTCTATAACACTGATAGAGAGATAGGCACAGCTGTTTGCCCCCCCCCTCAAGTATTAATACATACTCTGAGTTAATTAATAAGTAAAAAGTGATTTTATTAAATACCAAAAGTAGGATTTAAGTGGTTCCAAGTAGTAACAGACAGAACAAAGTAAAATAAAATAGAACACGCAAGTCTATGTCTAAGAAACTGAATACAAATAAAACCTCACCAGTTCCAGTAAGCTTCCTTTCACAGACTAGTCTCCTGCTAGTCTGGGTCCAGCAATCATTCACACCCCCTGTAGTTACTGTCCTTTGTTCCAGTTTCTTTCAGGTATCCTTGGGGGTGGAGAGGCTCTCTCTTTAGCCAGCTGAAGACAAAATGGAGGGGTCTCCCAGGGGTTTAAATAGACTCTCTCTTGTGGGTGGATACCCCCTTCCTCACTTAATCATAGAATCATAGAACTTAAGATCAGAAGGGACCATTATGATCATCTAGTCTGACCTCCTGCATGATGCAGGCCACAAGAGTTGACCCACCCACTCCTGAATTAACTCTCACCCTTGACTCAGCTGTTGAAGTCCCCAAATCATGATTTGACGACTTCAAGCAGCAGATAATCCTCTAGCAAGCGACCCCTGCCCCATGCTGCGGAGGAAGGCGAAAAACCTCCAGGGCCTCTGCCAATCTACCCTGGAGGAAAATTCCTTCCCGACCCCAAATATGGCGATCAGCTGAACCCCGAGCATGCGGCCAAGATTCTCCATCCAGACACTTAGGAAAAGACTTTCAATATCCCAACATTTATCATCGGTACTAACTACCAGCGGTGGCACATTATTGACCTATTGAGTAAATCAAGTTATCCTATCAAACCATTCCCTCCATAAACTTATCAAGCTTAGTCTTAAAGCCGGAGAGGTCTTTCGCCCCCACTATGTCCCTCGGCAGGCCATTCCAGTATTTCACTCCTCTGACGGTTAGAAACCTTCGCCTAATTTCAAGCCTAAACTTCCCAACTGCCAATTTATATCCATTTGTTCTCGTATCCACATTAGCACTGAGCCGAAATAATTCCTCTCCCTCCCTGATATTGATCCCTCTGATATATTTAAAGAGAGCAATCATATCTCCCCTCAACCTTCTTTTGGTTAAGGAAAACAAACCGAGCTCCTCAAGTCGCCTTTCATACGACAGGCTTTCCATTCCTCGGATCATCCTAGTGGCCCTTCTCTGTACCCTTTCCAGTTTAAATTCATCCTTCTTAAACATGGGAGACCAGAACTGCACACAGTACTCCAAATGAGGTCTCACCAGCGCCTTGTATAACGGGACTAGCACCTCCTTATCTCTACTAGAAATACCTCGCCTAATGCATCCCAAGACCGCATTAGCCTTTTTAACGGCCACATCACATTGCCGACTCATAGTCATCCTGCGATCAACCAGGACTCCGAGGTCCTTCTCCTCGTCCGTTACTTCCAACTGGTGCGTCCCCAGCCTATAACTATAATTCTTGTTAGTCATCCCTAGATGCATAACCTTACACTTCTCACTATTAAATTTCATCCTATTACTAATACTCCAGTTTACAAGGTCATCCAAATCTCCCTGGAGGATATCCCTATCCTTCTCCGAATTGGCAATACCTCCCAACTTCGTGTCATCCGCAAACTTTATCAGCCCACTCCTACTTTTGGTTCCGAGGTCAGCGATAAATAGATTGAATAACATCGGACCCAAAACCGAACCCTGAGGAACTCCACTGGTAACCTCCCTCCAACCCGACAGCTCCCCTTTCAGTACGACCCGCTGCAGTCTCCCCTTTAACCAGTTCTTTATCCACCTCCGGAATTTCATTTCGATCCCCATCCTTTCCAATTTACCCAGTAATTCTTCATGCGGTACCGTATCGAACGCCTTACTGAAATCAAGATATATCAGATCCACCGCATTTCCCTTATCTAAAAAATCTGTTACTTTCTCAAAGAAGGAGATCAGGTTGGTTTGGCACGATCTACCTTTCGTAAAACCATGTTGTAATTTGTCCCAATCGCCATCGACCTCAAGGTCCGTAACTACTCTCTCCTTCAATATTTTTTCCATGACTTTGCACACTACAGATGTTAAACTAACAGGCCTGTAGTTACCCGGGTCACTTTTTTTCCCCTTCTTGAATATAGGAACTACATTAGCTAATCTCCAGTCAAACGGTACAACACCCGAGTTTAGGGATTCATTAAAAATTATCGCTAACGGGCTCGCAATTTCACTCGCCAATTCTTTTAATATTCTAGGATGAAGGTCATCCGGGCCGCCCGATTTACTGCCGTTAAGCTGTTCAAGTTTGGCTCGTACCTCGGATACTGTAATGTCTACCCCCCCCCCTTCATTCCCATCATTCACGCCGCCACTATTCCCAAGCCCTTCAGTAGCCTCATTAAATACCGAGGCAAAATATTCGTTCAGATATTGTGCCATGCCTAGATGATCCTTAATCTCCACCCCGTCTCCATTCTTAAGCGGTCCCACTTCTTCTTTCTTGGATTTCTTCCTATTTATATGGCTAAAAAACCTTTTACTATTGTTTTTAATTCCCTTCGCGAGATCTATCTCCACTTGGCTTTTGGCCTTTCTAACCGCATCCCGACACCCTCTTACCTCCATAAGGTAGGTTTCTTTGCTGATCCCTCCCATCTTCCACTGTTTATACGCCTTCTGTTTTTTCCTAATCACCCCTCTGAGACGCTTGCTCATCCAGTCCGGTCTAAAACCGCTACCTACAACCCTTTTTCCCTTTCTCGGGATACAGGCCTCAGAGAGGTCCTGCAACCTCCACCTAAAATAATCCCACGCCTCTTCCGCCTTTAGATCTCTAAATATGTTTGCCCAATCCACTTTTTTAACTAGCTGCCTTAATTTAGTAAAGTTAGCCCTCTTGAAATCATAAACCTTAGTCTCAGATGCATTTTTATTTATCTTTCCATTTAGTTTGAACCGGATTAGCTCATGATCACTCGAGCCAAGGTTGTCCCCTACAACCATTTCCTCAACGAGGTCCTCACTACTCACCAAAACCAAATCTAAAATGGCATCCCCCCTCGTCGGTTCAGCAACCATTTGGTGAAGGAATTCATCAGCTATCACATCTAGGAAAAGCTGAGCCCTATGATTATTACTAGCGTTTATTCCCCAATCTATATCCGGGAAGTTAAAGTCTCCCATGATCATACAGTTCCTACCAGTATTGACCTCTTTAAAAACATTAAAGAGTTCTCTATCCATCTCCAGGCTGGATCCCGGCGGTCTATAGCACACCCCGATCACTATCCCAGGGGAGGCTCTAGTATTTTTCTTCCCCAACGTGACCCTTGCCCAAACAGACTCCGTATTATCTATTCCATTACTATTTATTTCATTACACTCTACCTCTTTATTGACATACAAGGCAACCCCACCCCCTTTACCTTTGTTCCGGTCTTTCCTAAAAAGAACATACCCTTCCATACCTGCACTCCAGTCGTGGCTACCGTTCCACCACGTTTCAGTTATTCCCACGATATCTGGTTTCAAATCTCGGACCAGGAGCTCCAGTTCCTCCATTTTGTTACCTAGGCTTCTAGCATTAGTGAACAAACATCCTAATTTTTGCCCTTTGGCTTCTCTCCCCTTTGTTACCCTCTTTGGTAGGGACACCGTACCGTCAGTATGACGTATCGGTCTAGTATCCCTCCCCCCCCTCTTCCTTATGTCCAAACCCCTCCCTCTGTCAATATCAGTTTTTATCCCTTCGTCCACCCTCTCAATGTTAAAGTCTGGCATGGAGAGTGCCCGGACATCTCCCAACCGTCTCCCCGCAATTCCTAGTTTAAAGCTCTCTCGATCAGATGCGCCAGCCTCCCTCCTAGAAGTCTATTTCCTTCCCTACTCAGGTGGAGCCCATCCTGCGAGAACAGTTCTCTGTTCCCGAAAGCCTCCCAGTGGCCATACATCCCAAAGCCCTCCTTATAACACCATTCTCTGAGCCAACCATTTATCATCACAATCCTGTCCCCCCTTTGCCGCCCTTCTCTAGGGACAGGCAAAATCCCACTAAAGATTACCTGAGCCTCGATTTCCTATGCAAAGTCCAGCTCCAAGATGGAGTTTTGGAGTCACATGGGCAAGCCACATGTCCATGCATGACTCAGTTTTTACCAGCCAAGCCACATTCCTGGGAAGGTTCAGATGTGGATTGGCGTCTTCAAATTCATTGTTGGCTTAAGTGGTTTTTGATCGGGCACTTAATTTGCACTTTTCCTAAGAAGCTGACCAAGTGCTCTACTAGGCTAGTTAAAATCAAGCAAGTATACAGCCAATATTCCTAACTTCAAGTACAAAAATGATACATACATACAAATAAGATTAATAGATTCAGTAGATCATAACCTTTACAGAGATATGTTACATGGCATATATAGCACAAAACATATTCTAGTTATGTCATATATACATTCATAAGCATATTCCATAAAGCCTTATGGGGGGAACTGTCACAGTGACCTCAACAAATAATGTATTCCATCCCCTTGCACTGAGCCATGAACCCCTGACAAGTGTCTGTCTAATCTGATGGTGATTCCATAACCTCCTTTGGAAGCTTATTCCAAAACTTAACTGTCAGTACACCTCTACCCTGATATAACGCTGTCCTCGGGAGCCAAATAATCTTACCGTGTTATAGGTGAAACCGCGTTATATCAAACTTGCTTTGATCCACCGGAGTGCGCCGCCCCACCCCCCCTCCCCCCGGAGCGCTGCTTTTCCGCGTTATATCCGAATTCATGTTATATCGGGCCGCGTTATTTTGGGGTAGAGGTGTATATTTGGAAAGATTTCCTTAATACCTTACCCAAATCTCCTGTGCTACAGATTAAGCCAATTAATTCTTGTCCGATCTTCTGTGGACATAGAAAACAATCGATCATCAACCTCCTTATAACAGCCCTTAAGATATATGAAGATTGTTATCAGGTCTCCCCCTCAGTCATCTTTTTTCAAGACTAAATGTGCCCATTTTTCTAACCCCTCCTCATGGTCAGGTTTTCTAAACCATTTATCATTTTTGTTGCTCTCCTCTAGATTCTCTCCAATTTATCCATATTTGTCTTAAAGTGTGGTGCCCGGACCTCGACACAGTACTCCAGCTGAGGCCTCCCCAGCATCAAGCAGAGTGGGACAATCACCTCCCATTTCTTACATATGACACTCCTGTTAATACACCCCAGAATGACATTAGCCTTTTTCATAACTGCATCACACTGTTGGCTCATATTCAATTTGTGATCCATTATAACCCCAAGATCCTTTTAATCAGTGCTACTGCCTAGTCAGTTATTCCCCATTTTGTAGTTGTGTTTTTGATTTTTTCTTCCTAGGTGCAGTACTTTGAACTTCTCTTTCTTGAATTTTATTTTGCAGGTTTCAGACCAATTCTCCAATTTGTCAAGTCATTTTCGGGAATTCTAATCCGGTTCTCCAAAGTGCTTGCAACCCCTTCCGGCATGGTGTCACCTGTAATTTTTATAAGTGTACTCTCTACTCCATTATCCAAGTCACTAATGAAAATATTGAACTGCTCTGGACCCAAGACGGACCCCTGTGGGATCCCACTAGATTCTCTCAGTTTGACAGCAAATCATTGATAACTACTCTGAGTATGGTTTTTCAACCAGTTATGCACCCATCTTATAATAATTTCATCTAGATCAAATTTCCCTAGTTTGCTTATGAGAATATCATGTGGGACTGTGTCAAAATCCTTATTAAAAAGGAGATACATCAACTGCTTTCCCCCAGACACTAGGCCAGTAACCTTGTCAAAGAAGAAAAATAGGCTGGTTTGGCAGGATTTGTTCTTGACAAATCCATGTTGGCTATTACCTATTACCCTATTATCCTCTAGGTACTTATAAATTGATTGTTTAATGATTTGTTCCAGTAGCTTTCCAAGTATTGAAGGTAGGCTGACTGGTCTATCATTCCCCGGGTCCTCATTGTTGCCCTTTTTAAAGATAGGTACTATGTTTGCTCTTCTCCAGTTCTCTGGGACCCCGCCTATCCTCTGAGAGTTCTCAAAGATAATCACTAACAGTTCCAAGATTGCTTTGGCTAGTTCCTTAAGTACCGTTAAGTGAATTCTGAAGCGAAGTAGGCATTGAACACCTCAGCCTTCTTAATATCATCCATTATTAGCTCTCCTTTCCCTCTAAGTAGGGGGCCAACACTTCCCTTTGTCTTTCTCTTGCTCTTAATGTATTTATAGAACCTCTTCTTATGGCGGCAGGCGGGATCGAACCGGTGACCTCTGGAACCAAAAGGCTGTTAGCTAAGGCTGTAGAGCAGACTCATTTAACTCTCTAAGTGGTCTCAGTGCCACTAGATGGGACAAAACACCACACCCAGGTGGTGTGTGGGTTACATTATGTCCTTTGCTTTGTGTCTTAGCTTTTCTCATTTTGTCCCTTCATGCTTGTATTATTCTTTTGTACTCAACTGTAGCCATTTGTTCATGTTTCCACTTTTTGTAGGATTGCTTTTTTACTTTCAGGTTATTAAAGAGCTTCTAATGGAGTCATATTAGCCTCTTAGTATTCTTTCTATCTTTCCTTCACATCAGATTAGTTTGTTGTTGTGCCTTTAATATTACCTCTTTGAGAATCTGCCAACTCTCCTGAACTCCTTTTTACCATAGATTTTCTTAATAATCACAACATAATCCAGAGTGTTTGTTATTGTGTAATACTGTTATAATTAGGTGACTGATAGCACTTACTGTCAGCTTCAAGCCTAACAAACCATACATTAAGGCCATATCATAATTACACTTTAACATAAGTCCAATTATGTCCTATTACTTACTCAAAAATTGCATTTGGTTAGCCAATACTGACTTATATGGCTAGAAGGCCATGTCTTACTGTTATCTTTGACTAACTGTAGTGCCATATAGCTGAATACCTTTGAGGGTTGTTACTGGGAAAGATCCCTTTTTAGTCCAATCTTGCTCTCACTGAAGTCAATGATAAAATAATCACTAACTACAATAGGAGCAGGTACGAGGGTCCATGATAACTCCTGTGCCTTCCTTATTCTTGATATCAAGTTTCCAGAATTTTTTGCCCCTTGAAGGGACACAATTCCCAGTAGGAGGGGGGAGAACAAGTATAAAGTGGAAATCAATAAGGGGGAGGAAATGATGAAAGGTGGTTGGGATGATAGAGGCAGAAGAAACAGCTCCTCAACACATGACAGCTATATTTTCAAGCATGCTAACTGTGCTGTTCACTTCTGATGCTAACTTTACTGTTCACTCAGTCAGTAATGTTAAGACAGAGACGCTGACATTGTAAATTTGGAAAAGCCAAGAGTGCTCTTTGCCTGTTATCTACCTGTTTTGTGGAGGCTTACGTCTCCAGAACTGTCAGTCAGCACCTTTCATGAGCACTAAATTAATTTACAAGATAACAAAAGAAAACATAAGGTTCAGAGCAGTTTGTGTAATACAAGGTTGATAGAGAAATAAGGCTTTTTTGTTTCATTTTAAATTTGAAAATGTGGTTCTGTTTCATCTATAAAAACTGTAAGCAAATGACATTTTAGTTTGAAATGAATTGTAAAGTTAATAGCACAATGTACTTACTTAGACTACTCAGTTGTCTAATTATATTTGCCAGGGAGATATTGGTGACACATTCCAGTTCATTCTTGATGCCTCTGGGCAGTGCTGTGTGACACAGGTGCCTGGGGTCTATGTTTCTTTTCACTAATGGCATTTTGAGATATCAGAGGGCTAGCAAACCTGTGAAGAAATTAAACAGAAGCATTATTATAGCTTTCCTTAACTATTTTGGTACAGATCATTATATCCAATCAAGTCAGTAATACTGGCAAGATTAAAATACCTTCACATTTAGGTGAAGAAGGGATTTCTTTGGCTTGAAAGGTTAGTTACATGAACCTGTATATTTGAGTCTGATTTTCAACCTTGTGAACTTTTATCTGACTACTGTGTCAATGATACTATGAACATTTTGTTACTATTCATGTTTTTCTGAAAAAGATGGAAAACCCTCTTTTGTACTGTAATTGTATCTTTCTCGGCACACTAGTTCCTTACTCAGGAAAAATCCAATGGGCAAATCCTCTTGATTTACTCCCTTTTTCAAATCAGAGTGGTAGCCGTGTTAGTCTGTATCAGCAAAAACAACGAGGCGTCCTTGTGGCACCTTAGAGACTAACGAATTTATTTGGGCATAAGCTTTCGTGGGCTAAAACCCACTTCATCAGATGCATGCAGTGAAAAATACAGTAAGCAGTATAAATATTACAGCACATGAAAAGATGGGAGTTGCCTTTCCAAGTGGGGAGTCAGTGAATTACCAAATCAATTCAAATCAAACTCCCTCCAATTGAGGCAGGCACAGTGCTCATATCATTCAATCTGGAAGGCAGGTGTGAGAAGCATATTCCAAAGATCAGTTGGTAGGAAAACTTGGTGTTGCTAGTATGTATCTCCCTCCTCTTGAAGTCTAATTGCAATTTCTGTATCATACCTAACTCAGGGGAAACAACAGGAGACTGATGGATCTCCTAGCCATCATGCAAGGTTATGAGTGAGACAGTTAGCTCGGCTTAAAATGTGTCTGGTAAAAGCAGAGATTTCTCACTCCATTTGTGGTAGAGCATCCTCAGGCTGTTCCAATCGATGGAGGCATAAAATAGTAAATTAACTGCCTTTTGCAGCAGAGGAGACTTTTTCCATGGTCAGTTTACAGGCGGGTTTATAGAGCTTTCTCTGGCAGAGTGGAAGTTTTTGGCTTATAGATGAAAGCTAGATGGTGTATTGGCAGTAGAGGGTAGGAGGACAGCATTAAAGCTTATACTGGAACCTTAAATGAGTATTTCTAGATTTTCTGATATTTAAGTGTTTTGAACTCGAATTAAACACTTCTAAATTGCTGACTCTGTTGGGAAATTTGGAGTTAAGTTAAAAAAATTAAGCATTGTATTTTAAACCCTAAATCAGAACTTTGTAATTTTTACATGCGTTTTGCATTATGTCTACAACAGTCTCATAATGCTGTTTTAAATTAAAACTATTTACAACTGTAATTCCATTTTTGTTTGGGAATTTCTTGAGGGTCTCTCCCCCCCTCTTCTTTAATGAATGAAAACTTGATGTAGAAGGATTCACTACAATTTGGAGAAAAAGAGCAGGTGGACCTGGGACATCTCTGGAACTTATAAGAAGGAGATTTGTCCGTCACCTAGTTTGCTCACTCTTCCTATAGTACTTGTCAATCTGCAGGAATCCTGCCCAAGTGTTCTTGCTAGTTCCCTGAAGTTTGTCAATTATTCAGGAGTCCCTATAAATCTTACAAACACTCCAGGAACACCTGCAGGCTGGGACTGAAACATTTGTAACTTTCTGGAGCACTTAGGTGGAAGGAGTTTCCAAACCAGCAAGTTAAGCCTACAGCATGTGTTATTTTTACAGAACTACTCATGAAGATAAATTTGTGGAGATTTTGCATAGTTTCCAGAAGTTTATTTTTTCTAAAGCAAATATCATTTCTATTAACCCAGCATAACTCAATAAAACTGATGCAAGAGTCCTGATTGAGATCTAGCAAATACAACACATTTGAAATTAACTATGGATTCACTCTTATAGTTCCATAATAGAAAATAAATGTGTTAGTCTGTTGTACATATAAACAAAACATCCAATGTATGAGTATTGTTCTTCAGAAGCAATTAAATATTAATTACTTTCCTGATTGCTTCATTAATGATGCTATTGTGTGCACAAATGGAAGCAGATTCTACTGTTCTATTAAAAACACGGGAGGGGAGGGGGGCGAGAAGCAGTGACTATTATTAAATACAGATGCTCCCCGACTTACACAAGCGTTCTGTTCCAGAACGCCTCGCATAACTCGAATTTTGCGTAATTTGGAAAAGTATACCCAACCATTACGCAAACAACAACTAAAATAAAATAAAATAAAATACCTTGCATTTCTAGTTTACGGAACTTTTTCCGTAAGTGCAGATTTGCATAAGTTGGGTTTGCGTAACCCGGGGGGTGTCTGTAGAGGTAAAATTCAGTATGGAAAGAAACTTCATTTTCAAACTTCCAAAAGCATAACTAGTAAAAATGTATATATAAAAGAAAGTTGACAGCTCTCACTGTTCATGGATATAAAGGAGGCAAAAAAGTCTGTAAATCTGTTAATCAATTGATATCAAGTGGATATTTTCTCTGTCTTTTTTATTTATTTATTAATATTTAATTGTCCAATCAAGGTATGACTGAATGTTATATAGTTTTATTTTTCCCACTGATTTTACATCAGTGATGAAACAATGTGATTAAATTTATATTTATATATCTATATATCTATATATATAATAGCAAACTTCAGCCCTCAGATGGTGGGTTGTTGGTTTTCTTATAAATGTGTGTAACAACAAGAATAATAAAATGCAATTAAAGTCTATGTTATGTAATCTTTAGAAGTTAGCTAAACATTTTTAAATAATAACGGCACCTGTCAGTATATTTAGTGGAACTGAATTGTCTAAAGGGTTTACATGATAAAACTCATTTTACAAAGGAGGACTGATATTTGCATACACTTGTCAGACATTGGCTCTGTCCAAGAGAAATAAAAAAAAAACAGAAAAATAAAATTGGGGATTGATCTTTTATTCATTGGACACCCAGAATGCCCACTGAAGTTTTGCATTCACAAGGAATGCAGGATCAAGCTCTGTGAGTGCACAATGAAAGAGGAGTTCCCCCTTCTCTGGGCCTGATCCAAAGCCCATTGAAGTCAATGGGAGTCTTTCCATTGACTTCAGTGGACTTTGAACTATCCCCTGCAAAAACACACACACCATTTTCTAACATACTTTTAACATGTAATGTGAAATACTTGTATTATATTTACAGTTACCTAAGGACCAAACGTGGGGCCCAGTCCTGCAAGCCCTCCATGTTTAACACTCCCAATGAAGCTCTGCAAGTAAAGTACTTGCAAGTTTAGATCCTTCATTGTCAAATCTGGGAGAATTGCTCTGAATGTGTTAGTTTTGTACAATAACTACTTTACATTAAAAAAAACAACAGAATAATTCACTCTAACACTGGATCCCCTTCTCCTCCACACCAAAATAAATAAATAAAATAAAATAAATCAGTTTTATAGGTTTCCTATTCATAACTAAATTGTAGGCAGAGCCGGCTTTAGGGCGATTCACCTGATTCCCCCTAAGAGGGCCCCGCAACGTCCCTAAGGACCCTCCACCGACGTGCCGCCGAAGGCACCAGCAGTCAATAGAGCTGCCGCCGAAGTCCCACCGCTGTCTTCGGCGGCTGCTCTTTCCTAAAGCCGGCCCTGATTGTAGGGAAACTTTTCCTCTTTATTGTTGCTTCATACTTTGCTTCAACGATAATAAATAATAAATTAGGCCTGGTTTTCATACATTTTTATGCATATAGATCTTTCTAAGAACTAAGGCACTGTGTTTGCACTTCATTCAATTTTTAGTTCTTTTTCTTCATACCTATCTTATGTATAGAGACATATGACAGCCCTCCTGTGCCCAAAGCAAATCCATATATATACACAGGAACCCAAGAGTTCAACAATAATGAGCTAGACCCCCAAAATTAATGGGATTGGTTTAAAAAATCACGATTTTTAAACAAATAAATAAATTTGGAGTTCCTTTACTTTACGTTCTGTTTTTTGAGAACTTGGGATGAACTCATTTCATACTTTCAAGCTTTTCTCTACAACCATGAGGGCTGGTTTTTTATTTTTAAATGACAGCTGAGATCCTCACACAATCACATGAACCTATAAAGCTTTAAGGAAAATATCAAAGATCCTGAGACCCATGCTGAAAATCACAAGAGTTGGCAATACTGTATGGTTAACCAAAACTGTGTAGTCTACACACCAAGCCTTAGTGTAGGGTGTCTGTTTGGAGTCAAATTTTATCTTGCAGGTGTTGTTCCCAGACACCAAAGAAAGATAAGACAAGCCACCAGGAATGAAGTTTAACAAGGCCACAACTTTATTAAGTAACATATCTGGGAACTATCCAGCAATAACTCACCCAGTGCAGGTCATCCCTCATTTCTAATCCATACCATCTGGTGGAGGGTTGCCCTCTGCCTGCCACTCCTTTGTTCACAGGGTGGGAAGCTGCCATCACAGCCTCCCCCCCCCCCCTTAACCTGGCCCCAGCACTGTTTCTGGGCCCCCATTGCCCTCCCCTAATACAAGGGCTAAGGGGTGGAACAGGAGGGTTTTGTCTCTGCTGTAGCAGTCATTAGGAGTCCTGACCCTATTCCCCTTTCAGAGATGCCTTCTCCCAATCTGCACCCAGTTCCACTTTATGAGGGAATCAGACCCCCCCTACTGAATGATTAGCTGCACTGGGCACCTGCCAAATTGCAACAAAAAGAAATTTTACAGCCAAACTTGCCCACCTGCTGAGGCAACTGAGAGAAAGGCAAGAAAACCTGCCCTGCCCAGGACAATCTGGCAGAGAAGGAAAAATTCCTTTGCAGCCGCAAAAAGATGACTAGACATAATGCCTACAACAAGGCCTCAAAACCCAGTCCTTCTCTGATCCCAAGGGTGTTTTACTTCCTGGCAGGCGGAAGACTTTATAAGCCCCTCCCTTTGGGTATGCAGAAGTCAACAGGCTCCCCTCCCTTCATCAAGCCCATGAGGAGGTAGAAGGCCCATAAGGAAGGGAAAGGTGTGTGTACAATCCTTAAAGGGGCAAAGGGTTTTCTTTTCTATGTCAGCTCACACAAAGCCTCTCACCTCTGAGGCTGTGGGTGAGGCAGGGGGTGGTACAGGTCTACACTGAGGATTATGTGGCGCTGACCTAATCCCATGTTCTTTATAGAGACCTGGTGGACAGGTCTCTCACCAATGCCAGTATGCAAAGGGAGTGAGACCAGGTTCTGCCTCCTCCCCACCCCATTTGGAGTAGTGTTTACCCTCAAAGGGAGCAATCCCTGAGCTTCCTCAAATACAGAGACTGGGATTGTGACTGACCCTTATATGGGATGCCTGGAGAAAGGAGGCTCCTTGAAAACGCCTCTGCCACCTTCATATTGCATAAAGGCTAGTCACAATGTGATCCTTTATGTATTGAGTTAATAGTCTTTAAGTGCTATGCTTTCATTACAATAGCCATTAAATTCTGACAGATGTCACCAATTTTTTTAAGCAGTGAAAATGCTTTGGATCTGATTTTTCCTTGTTTAATTCCTACCCCAATGTATAATGGCACTGGTGAAAAAAGTGAACATATTTTAAAAACCAATTTAATGACATTTGAATGAACTACACCTCTACCCCGATATAACACGAATTCAGATATAACGCGGTAAAGCAGTGCTCCAGGGGGGCGGGACTGCGCACTCCGGTGGATCAAAGCAAGTTCAATATAACGCGGTTTCACCTATAACGTGGTAAGATTTTTTTGGCTCCCGAGGACAGCGTTATATCGGGGTAGAGGTGTACTTTTGAAAAGTGAGATAGTTACTTAATCCACTATGTTACATGCAGGCACAGATGCATCCTCTGTCCTCTAAAAGCCTTCAGCAGCTAACTTTTCTTCCTCATTCTTACCTTTTTCAAATGCCTCTGGCAGCTGCAGAGGAACCTGCCTGTGGCATTTCTGCCCTGTACATGTACTACATCTCCAGTAGGAGCAACACTGTTAAAATGACAAGGATTATGTCAGTTTCATTCTGCTCCTAATGCTGAAGGAACACTTTGGAGAGCACCCCAACTCATTGCTTTATAAAGCTCTTTTGGATAGTCTGAGAGTTACCAACATATGAAACCCAAAGTCTCTTCTATGAAAATAGGGTGTGTATGGAATTTTTAGGAATCTCCCCCTCCCACAACACCCGCTGTTTAGCAAAAGAAATACAACTTTTTACCAAAAATTGCAAGTTTTAGTGATTAACTTAACTTTCAAAATATTCACACAGATGGGGGACACCATTTTGAAGAGCGCCCTGCCCCCCATGTGACCTTGCGCACATCACACGTGCGATGTCACACAGGTGGGGGCAGGGTGGCGCACTCTTCAAAATGGCATTCACCATCTGAAACTGGACAAAACCACATCTTGTTTCGTCTTATACCGGACCCAGGACAAACTTCAGAAAAGCAGGACTGTACAGCTTAAAAACGGACAAATGGCTTGCCTATCATGAGCACAGGCACAGGCATTATTTTCCCTTGCAGAACTGGCCTACAGAATTATTTCAGAAGTGTAAGGAGTATGGGAAAATGTTAAACTGCTGCAATCTTGTGACAAATGTAAACCCCAATTGTCAGGAAATAGGTCACAGTTCCTATCAGGGACAGTCAGACAGGAAGAGTGGAAGGATGGCAAATGTACATATAACTGAGAAAAAACCCAACTGCTCCACCTTTGCTGCTGACTTGCTGCCCACAAAACTAACTGGTATTTAATCTACATTTCAGTCTTATTCTTGGAAAGCTCATAGAATCTTCCAGATCAAGAGGACTTTTAAAAAGTTGCTTCTGATTAAGTTCCATTTGGGGACTATCAACCTTGATAGTATTTCCTTAATGTTAACAAAAGTCATGTATCTATATCCCTACACAGTGTGCTGAAAAAGTAGCACTGAATGTTCTTGCTTTAACGGATTTAAATCAGACTTATATTTTCTTTAATATATTTTTGTGCCTTAATATTGCTATGGTTCTTGCTACCTATGTTTTAAAATACACAGTCCAGTAATGCCTCGTACAGCCCCAATTTTCAATCAAGCATTCTCTGACTGCTAGCAGAATGTTACATTTCAAAGTTTGTGACAGTGAAATTTATTATATAGATTAAAAAAAAAAACAGCAATAGAGTACATAACAGTCATTGTGTCTGCCTACACAGTCACGCACTACCAGTACCCAACTCATTGCTTTATAATGCATTTTGGGATACTGTGAAAGTTGCTAGCATATGAAACTCAATGTCTCTTTTATGAAAACGCGGGGCGGGCGGCAGAGGGGTGGTGGTGGAAGTTTTAGGAATCTACTCCCCTCCCCCCCAAAAGACTATATTTCTTTTACTGAACCATGGATAATAAAGTTTCACCAAAAATTGCAAGTTTTAGTGATTAACTTAACTTTCAAAATATTCTACTATACAAGTACTGAAGTAACATTCATGACATTACAGGAAACTTAGCAGCCATGGATTTATTGTGTGATGTTGATATCACAGCCTCAGATTTAGGGACAAATTCTGATATCTTGCCAGAGCAGCTCCACAGTGGTAGCAACAAGATTTCAGAGAAGAAGGCAAGCGTGTAAACGCCTAATTATGGTGCTTAGTACCAAGCTATCACTGAAGTTATATAATATTTACACTTTGGAGAAACCTGCATTATACTAGTCTACTCAAATTGGGTGTGTGTAATTTAGTAGTGTGTTAACTACATTTAAAAGTTAAAATTATGTGTCTAACAAACCAGTACTGGGCTCATGTCCTATAACTGCATATTACTTCAACTAGTGTTACTAGGAGATTTACACTTTAAATTCCTCTGCATGCAAGTGTATAAGCTTGAATAGAAACTGCTTCCCCACCATGCCGCCTATGGGGACTTGGGGATTTCCAGACCACTGGATTTGTGCTTATACAGGTAGGAAGAGAGGGCTATTTCTTAAGTATAAGTTAAACTTTTCCCTTCTGTGCAGACCTATTAGGAACTCGTATTGAGCACAAACTTCCAGTGGGCAGGGCATGTGGAAGGTCAACTTTGCATCGACTTCACCTATACACCCCATGTCAGGACTACAATGAGGATGGGCTTCTACAGTGTGAAGAATTCTGCAAGATGAAGGACTTTGCACTGGCCCTCTGTAAACAGTAAATGCTGAGATATGTGCTGAATGTCCTTCTTACCCTTGCTATTAGGATGGAGCATTCAGCACAAAGCCTTCCAATTTTTTGTTAACACCTGCAAATGCTTCAGGTGAGATAAACAGCATCCACACTTTGCCAACTTCCATACTTTTGTTAAGTGGGAATGTTATGTGTTGCTGTTCTCTTAGATTATTTTCTGACTTGCAAGTCTAAATAGGGTTAAGTTTTTTTTAAAATCCACAATTTAAGAGGTTTTTCTCTCTCTTCATTTCTGGATTTCTGTATCTTAAACCGGCAGCAAATGAGTTTCAATTTGTTATGCAATAATTATTTTTAATCATATCATCTTATTCAAGTTCTGGTCTGCACCTACTTTTACGTTATCTACAATGTAAAACTGTTATTTGTGACTTTACAGATTAATACATTTTTTTAATGCAGAAACAAAAATAAGCAACTATCAGCTCCCAACAAACTTACCCATATTTAATTAACAAAGATGTATATATTTACTTGTTATTAGCTGTAATTTATTTTTGTCTAAGAAAATAAACTATTTTATGGGCCTATTCCTACAAAGACCTGTCACAGGATGAAGCACTTATTACTGTCAGTAGCAGAACTACTGAAGACAGTAAGGCACTAAGGGTATGTCTTCACTTCCAGCCGGATCAGCGGGCATGATCTAGTCTAGACGCGATAAATTGATCCCTGAGCGCTCTCCCGTCGACTCCTGTACTCCAGCTCAGCGAGAGGCGCAGGCAGAGTCAACGGGGGAGCAGCAGCAGTCGACTCACCGTAGTGAAGACACCGCGGTAAGTGGATCTAAGTACGTCGACTTCAGCTACGTTATTCACGTAGCTGAAGTTGCGTAACTGAGATTGATCCCTCCCCCCCCAGTGTAGACCAGGCCTAAGCCTGTAGCATATCTGGCCCTTTGACATCTCCCCACCCCCCGCATCACAAATGACCACCCCTCACTGTTTTTTCAATATCAGACGTCAATAGAGAGTAACACTTCAATTTTTAAAATTCATTTCCTTTCAATTAAATATTTTAAGCAAATTTTGAAATTAAAAATATGTATTTAGCTATTTTTCAGTAAAACAGTATGTAAAAATATTTTCCTAAAGGTAAAACACACCGAAGTTACAACAAACAGAATTCTTGATTTAAACCAAAGTAACTAAAATACATTCAAACAACAGGATACTCAAAATAGAATTAAAGAATAGCAAATGTTACATTGCACTATTTAACTGATATTTAATATTTTGTTATAATAATTCTTCTAGATATTTTTAATATGAACGTCTCTCCGTTTCATATTTGCTGAACGAATTTCTTTGCTGGCCCATGATACATTAAGTGTACAAGATGATGAAAAGGTTAGAGACTAGATTAGCCAATATCATTATAAAGCTTCATGGCCAAACAAAAATATTAAAGGCAGAAAATGGTAAAAACATTTTTTTCAGATATTGAAGATATCACACTAAACTATAGTAGAAACACATAAAAGACCTTCCCCCTAATAGTTTACTACAAACAAAAGGGATGGCTTCCAAAAATGGGCACAAGATCTAATTATATATTACTGTGGCAAGAATGAAAGAATAATTAAATTCATAATATGCCATGCATACATTAACACAAATATATAAATCACATACCTAGAGATATATTGCACATATATGCCCAGTTTTATTGTTATGGTCTTAACCAAGAAGAATCTGATGGCTCCTTGTATTCATTCTTCTACTGAAGCTTCTGAATATGTAGCATAATTTTAAAAAGATAATACATGCACAATTTTATCTGTATTATATATCTATACAACTATGGTATATCTTTGTATTACATATAACATTTAAAATTACTACATATAACATACATACATAGACTTCAAAAGAGGACAGTTGCAGAGTTTTCTGGTAACACTACTAAAAATTCTTCAGATTATCCAGGGCTCATTATTTTTCTTCTAGAGAGCCCATTCAAATAATTTGATTTCAAAACATTTTGGAAGTACCCTGGGTTCTAATTTAAGCACAGCCAAGAATTAATAAATTAATTTTAATTACAAGTTCTTCTCCACCCCCAAAAGGCTAAAAATGTATTAACGATATATAACATACTATGCCATTTGAAATTGCTTTTAAGACCTAGTGTTCATCTAATGATATTTTTTCCTCACAGCATTAATCTATTCTGTTAACAGCTTCTGCATACAGTACATCACACAAAAGCCCTATGATGGATCACAACAAAAGCTCTTTGTAATCTTGACAGAGATAGATAACTAATCCAGTGTTAATTTAAATCCAACATCTCTAAAGCCAGAAATAAAGAATAACTTCTGAGGTTTTATCAAATCGATCATAATATATTATCATTGATGAAATTACATGATAACCGTATCAAATAATTAAATTCTATGAATTAAAACACACAACAGTTAAATTCCATAGATATTCATCTACCACTTGAAGATAGCTATCTTTCAAATGCACACGCCAATTTTACAACTTGATTCTAAAAAAATTATCAGACACACAAACCTGCCCTAAATGGGTAGCGTGCTGCAGTAACAATAAATATTTAAAGAAAAAGTACCTGAACTTCACAGCAGCTAAGAAATGTAATGTAATCCCAGACAAAACCTGGTTGGCATAGAGAAGATATTCAGTTCCCACCTCCGCTACAACATTAAACTTCACTGTTACTCATCAACGGTGTATCAACTTTTAGAATTCTACACACACAGAAAGCACAGTCAACCTAGTCAATCACAGAACTGTAGCACTATTAATCATACTGAACACCTCCAGTCATTGGATTGCTTTGAAACGGGCTGGCTCTTGCACAAAGGAATTAGAATTCAACACACAGTGTCTTGCCTTAACAACAGAGCTATCTATACAAAGAAAACACAGAAGCACTCACCCCCAGTGACCAAAGACTTCCTTTTTTCCTCAGAAACGTGAAAGGAACCCCCTAAAGGCAGAATGATTAAGAAATAATTATTCCTTTGGTTCCAAGTCATAATTGCTAAATATTAAATTATGACATGCCAGAAATGAGGGAAATGAGTGGCTATGCTGGTGGTGGAGAGAAGAGGAGGGAGGGGGGAATAAGACACACAGTCTATGCAGCTCATTGCACTGACCTTACTGTTGAATCCAAGAAGGAAATTGGATGCTAATGAAATAATAAATAATGTCAGACACCTACAATAGAACTGAGGTCCAGCGTACAAAGGTCTGTGACTAGGAAACCTGACACAACATGGGAGCTAATTATGCAGTTGCTATATATTAATCCACAAGTGACATACAATTGTTTTAATTATTACAACCATAGCTTCAGACACATTTGACTAAACAGTAGACAGTGTCATAACATTACCTTATTAAAGCTTTTTGTGGCTGGATAGTTTTAAGTTTCTTATGCAAAACACAAAAGACGTAGCTTAACCAGACATTTGAAAAAGGTGATCAATCATTCTTTGCAATATTAAAATAAATCATAATAATAAATAACAGCCTTTTAGCTTTCCAAAGTAAGTTTTATACTAAGGTCCCAAAACAGACACTTTGAATTTGCTAAATATTTACAGGATTTTAATTTGATGATTACTGCTAACTTTTTTTCCAGCTTTAAAGAAGAGTTAAGATATGTCACATATTGAGTCAGATAGGCAGTAATGATCAGCTCATTATCACTAGCTGAGCTCCTTTCTATATGGATTTCTTCCCTTGCAAACAACAAAATTCCTCAGAAGGCACTATGCCAATATCCATAAATAACATGCTGCCTTGTCTACTAAAGCCTTTTTTCTCTATAATGGTGACTCACATTTTAGCGTTATTTAAAGTGCCTGTTTAAACAGTGTTCTGTTGAAAAAAAAAGTTATCTAAATTGACAGAAAAGGTTGTTTACTTTCAAGCAGGGATGTTATTAAAAGCTCTGAAAAGACTTACCTTTCGTAACTGTTCTTCGAGATGCATTGCTCATGTCCATTCCATTGTAGGTGTGTGTGCTCGCCACATGCACTGGTGTCAGAAGTTTTTCCCTCAGTGGTATCCATAGGGGACCAGCTCTTGCACCCTCTGGAATGGCACGCGTATGCGCAGGTATAAGGGGTGCCCCCGGCTTCCCTCTCTCTCAGTTCTTTGTTGCCAGAACTCCAACAGAGGGAAAGGATGATGGGTCATGGAATGGACATGAGCAACACATCTCAAAGAACAGCAGTTACGAAAGGTTACCATCTTTTCTTCTTCGAGTGCTTATTCATGTCCATTTCATTGTAGGTGACTCCCAAGCAGTACCATCGGAGGTGGGTAGGAGTTCATGGAGGTGTCGATTGCAACACAGCTCTGCCAAATCCAGCATCATCTCTGGCTTGCTGGGTGATGGCTTAATGCGCCGTGAATGTGTGTACCGAAGACCACATCGCCCTGCAGATGTCCTGGACAGGGCCATGTGCCAGGAAGGCAGCCGAAGATACCTGAGCCCTAGTCAAGTGAACCTTCACTATCGGTGGAGGCACAGCCTGCGCCAACTAGTAACAAGTATGGATGCAGATGGTGATCCAATTCGAAATTCTCTGAGAGGACACTGGAAGGTCCTTCATCCTGTCAGCTATCGTGATAAAGAGCTGAGTCGATCTGCAGAAGGGCTTGGTGCGCTCCAGGTAGAACGCCAGGGTGTGCCTGACATCTAGAGTGTGCAGCCGCCTCTCCTCATTGGTCGTGTGAGGCTTTGGACAGAACACTGGGAGGAAGATATCCTGGTTGACATGGAAGTGCAACACCACCTTTGGCAGGAACGCCAGATGGGGCCGCAGCTGGACCTTGTCCTTGTAAAATACCATGTTCCGGGGGCTCCAAAGTGAGGACTTTAATTTTGGAGACACGTCTAGCTGAGGTAATAGCTACAAGGAATGCAACCTTCCACAAGTGGGAAAGGGAACAAGAAGCTGAAGCCTCAAAGGGTGGATCCGTGAGCATGGAGAGGACCAGGTTGAGGTCCCATTGGGGAACCAGGTCCCAGACCGGTGGAAAGAGTCTTTCAAGGCCTTTCAGGAACCTGATCGACATCTCATGTGAGAACACTGATCTACCCTGGATGCAAGGATGGAAGGCTGATATGGCAGCCAGATGCACCTTGATCAAAGAGAAGGTGAGAACTTGGTGCTTTAAGTGAAAGCAGGTAATCCAGGATGGACTGCAGAGACGACTGGGTAGGGGAGATATTCCGCTCTGATGCCCAGCAGGAGAAACGCTTCCACTTTGCCAGGTAAGTTGCTCTGGTGGAGGGCTTTCTGCTCTCCAAGAGAACCTGCCGTACCTGACTAGAGCAGGCTTGTTCCTCTGGATTCAGCCATGCAGCATCCAAGCTGTGAGGTGGAGAGAGGCGAGGTTCGGATGCAGGAGTTGACCGTGATCCTGCAAGAGTAGGTCCGGGCGGCTGAGAAGTGGCCACAGGGCTGCAACAGCCAGGTCCATGAGCATGCCGAACCAATGCTGGCGAGGCCATGCTTGGGCGATCATAATGACCCCTGCCTTATCCCTCTTGATTTCTGAGAGGACTTTGCTGATGAGCAGAATTGGTGGGAAGGCATACATCAGGTCCCCTGACCAAGACAGGAGAAAGGCATTGGATAGTGAGCCTAAGCCGAGGCCTTGGATAGAACAAAACTGATGACAGTTTCTGTTCTGTCTGGTGGCGAACAGGTCCACTCAGGGAGCTTCCCACTTCTGGAAAAGCATTCTGACAACCTCCAAGTGAAGGGACCACTCATGGTGAGAGAAGAAGAACCCGATGAGGCGATCGGCTAGCGTGTTCCAGACGCTGGAGAGGTGCAAGGCTTTCAGGTGGATTGCATACTGGATTCAAAAGTCCCACAGATGGAGGGCCTCCTGGCACAGAGCCGACAATCGAGCTCCCCCCCGCCTGTTGACATAGAACATGGAGGCCATGTTGTCTGCCAACACCTGCACCACTTGGCCGGACAGTTGGGGAAGGAAGACACCACAAGCCAGACGGATGGCCCGGAGCTCCCTGACGTTTATATGCAACGTGAGCTCCTTTTGAGACCATAACCCTTGAGTCCGCAGTGTACCGAGATGCGCTCCCAACAGAGGTTGGACGCATCCGAAATCAGGGAGACCGTGGGTTGCGGGCTCACGAATGGCACACCTTCCAACACCAGGACGGGGTTGGACCACCACTGCAGAGAGATAAGTATCTGTGATGGGATCGTGATAAGCTTGTCTAGGTGATGTCTGGCCGGAGAGTAGACCGACGCCAGCCACATCTGGAGGGGACGCAGCCTGAGTCTCGTATGTCGGAAAACGTACGTGCATGCTGCCATGTGCCCCAATAGCCTGAGACAGACCCGGGCCGTGGTTAGCAGATGGGCAGTGATGCTGGCAATCAGATCTGACATTGCCCTGAACCTAGCCTCTGGCAGGAATGCTCTGGCTTGGATAGAGTTGAGCACCGCTCCGATAAACTCTATCCATTGGACCGGGATCAACGTTGATTTTTATTCGTTTATCACCAGGCCCAGAGCTTGACAAGTGGCTTGCAACATCTCAACACTGCGCTGGACCTGGACCCTGGAGCAGCCCTTGATGAGCCAGTCGTCGAAGTACAGGTAAATCTGGATACCACAACGTCCGAGGTAGGCCGCCACCACCAACATGCATTTCGTAAACACCCCTGGCGTCGTTGCTAGGCCAAAAGGGAGCACTGCAAATTGGTAGTAGGCGGTCCCAACTACTAAACGTAGGAACCGTCTGTGTCTATGAAATATTGATATGTGAAAATAAGCGTCTTTCAGATCGAGGGTGGCATAACCAGTCTCCCAGATCCAGGGAAGGAATAATGGAGGCTAAGGAGACCATGCGAACTTCTACTTCTTGAGATACTTGTTGAGGCTCTGCAGGTTGAGGATGGGGCGTAGACCCCCCCCTTGGCTTTTGGGATCAAAAATAACAGGAGTAAAACCCTTTCCCCCTCAAGTGCAGAGAGACTTCCTCCACGGCTCACACCCACAGAAGGTCATGCACCTCCTGAGTGAGCAGATGCTCATGAGAAGGGTCCCTGAAGAGGAACTGGGAGGGAGGGTGCGAAGGGGGGATAGAAATAAACTGGAGGGTATAGCCCCCTGCTACTGTGCTGAGGACCCACTGGTCCAATGTTATAGATGCCCAGGCAGGGAGGAAGGGGGACAAACAGTTGGAAAATAACAGAGGAGCAGGATCCAGGACACAGGCTGGAAAAATCGCCCTCAAGCGCACCCTCAAAATGCCTGCTTGTTACCTGGTTGGTTATGGGTGGAGCTCGAGAGAGTTGAGGGTGATGGCTGATGGCCTTGCCGGTGCTTATAGCCCTTGCCCTTCTTGTGGAAGCACTCTGACTGAGGTTAGGTCCCAAACCTGTGGGGCTGTTGCGGCTTAAACTGCTTATTTGCCGGCGCCAGTGTGTAAAGGCCCAGGGAGCGCAAGATAGCCCTAGAGTCTTTCAGGCCATGTAATTTATTGTTTGTTCTGAAAACAGTGCCAGAACATCGAATGGGAGGTCCTGGATGGATTGTTGAACCTCCATCAATAGGCCTGATGACTGCAACCAGGATGCCCACCTCATAGAAATAGCCAAAGCCATGGTCCAGGCCGCAGAGTCTGCCGCATCTGAGACCACTTGGTGGGCAGTGAGGATAGCCAGGAATTCCTTCCTGGGCTCCTCTGGCAGTGAATCCGTAAACTTGGCCATCGACTGCCAAAGATTAAAATCATAATGGCCAAGTGAGGCCTGATGGTTGGCCACTCTGACCTGGAGGCTGGACATAGAATAAATTTTTCTACCAAAGAGATTGAGCCTCTCTTTGCCTCCTTGTTCTTAGGCATTGATCCCAGTTGGCCCTGTCTATCACGCTCATTGGCTGCCAACACAACCAGTGAGCTTGGGGCAAGGTGTGTATAAAGATACTCATACCCCTTAGCAGGGATATAGTATTTTCTTTCCGCCCGCTTGGAGATGGGGGCAAGGAGAAGATTGTCTGCCACAGGGCCTTAGTAATTTTCACCACTCCCTCGTGCACTGGCAATGCCACCTGGGAGGGGGCTGCTGCACTTAGCACATCGAACAGAGAGTCTGAGGGTTCCACCAGTTCCTCAGCTTCCAGCCTCAGGTTTGAGGCAAACCTCTTTAAAAGCTCTTGGTGGGCCCTTGCATCATCCTGGGGAACCGAGTGAGAGGGCCCCGCTATCGCCTCATCGGGCAAAGATGAGGAGGAGGCAGGTACAGGTGGGTCTGCCAACTCTGCCACTTCTGCTAGGGAAGCCTCGGCCAAGGTTGGCTGGCCCTGGGGAGCCTGCTCTGACTCCGTGTCCAAGTCAGGGGGTGGGTGGGAGACTGTCACTGACCATCTTTCAGATGCCCCTGAGACCGAACTTTGCCCCTGCGATGGGTGGGGAAACCCCCAGGGGTTCCATAGTTGTCAGAGGGATGGACACTGGCCCTAGTGCCATGCTGCCACTGGTGGACCGGGGGGAATGACGATGCCCCTGGTGGGTGGCCGTGGCCTGCGGGCAGGGTCTCCTCCTCGCTGTCCAAGCCCGAGGAGCGAGAGACTTGTCTGAGGGACCAGGACGGTACCAAGGCCGCCTCTCTACCCCAATCCCATCGGCTCTGGCCGTGGACCTCCATTGAAGACCTGTACCGGGGCGATGGCTCTCGGTGCCACAACCCCAGTGACAGGCGGTGGTGTTCGGCAGATCAGTGACAGTATCCTGGCGATCAATGCCTCATGCTTACAGTGCGGTGCCACCCCATAAATTAGGAGCGGGAACGGGAGCAAGCAGACCAACGTGAGAGAGACTGTCGACGTGCCCACGGTGAACCATACCAGCAATCCGGCCACCGGTGACGGGGCTCTGGGGACCGGCGTCTCAACCCTCTGGAATGGTGCCGTGAGCTGGGAGAGCGGCTTGGGCAACTCGACAGCAGGGCTCTGGGGACTGGTGCCGCGCCTCTGCGGGTCTGTGCCAGACCGCTGCCAATCGACACCTAGAGCCCGAGGAACACTGCCTAGAGTCCGGGGACCGATGCCGGGAACTCTGGCAGGTAAGCCGACCCACGCCCAGGGGCTGGTGGTGCTGTTCAGAGGAGCACTGACGGGGCACCCCATGCAGCGAGGAGTAGTGCTTCACTGATGGAGACCGCTAGAAGGGTCCCAAGGCAGGTTTACCCCCCAAACGGGGCACCTCAGCGGCCGGTACCAGAAGGGACAGTATGCCCTTAGCAGCCTGAAAGGCCTCTGGTGTGGACAGCACCGCCAGGTGCCAAGTGCCTCTGCCACTTCCCGGGGTGGTGGGTGGGTCTTAAAGTGGGCTCAACAGCTCAGTTGGAGTCAGGGCCTGGCCACCATCCAGAGGGGAAGAGCTACCCCACGCGGGTCTTTGCTCTCCTCCGGCTCTCTCCTTCCCTTTACAGGATGTAGGAGAACACCCCCTCCCAGCCTTTCTTTGCTTTTTAGCCGGAACTGGGGATGGGGATAGGCGCCAGTCGGAGGTCGCTGCCGGCAGCACACTCCGCACTGAGGCCGCAGTGCTTGGAGCAGAGTCCGATCTCGTTGGCTCCAAGGCTGGTGCTAGGGCTGACTCCATAAGGAGCGCTTGGAGATGAATGCCCCGCTCCTTTCTGGTCCACGGCCTGAAGCTCTTGCAAATGTGACACTTGTCACTCATGTGGGTTTCCCCTAAACACTTCAGGCAGCTTCTATGGGGATCACTGACTGGCATGGGTTTTTTGCAATAGTCACAAGGCATGCCCCATCCCTAGGCTGGGTCTAACTAACTATTTCTAACTTAACACTAAAGAAACTACTAACTATACAACTTTAAACAACTATATACAACAAATTCACTACTAGACACAATAGAGACAGGAAAGCTTGCCGAAGCAAGGACACGTTCCAGCACTGTCACTGGCAGTAAGAAGGAACTGAGGGAGCGGGGAGCTGGCAGTGCCCCTTATACCGATGCATACGTGTGCCACTCCAGAGGGCGCCAGAGCCGGTCCCCTACGAATACCACTGAGGGAAAAACTTCAGGCACCAGTGCATTTGATGAACACACACACCTACAATGGAATGGACATGAGCAAGCACTCGAGAAAGAAACAGGTGATTTATATTATTTAAAAATAGGGATTGATCACTGATCCTTCAGTCCTTGCTAAGGCAAAACACCCCAGTGAAGTCAATGAGGAATTTGACTGAGTAAAGACTGAATATCTCATAGAAGTTAGAGAGGGAAGAGACCTGAAGGTTATCCAATCCATTTCCCTGGAAGTATAGGATTGTTCTTGACAGTTTATTTTCTAGTGTTTTGTCCAGTCTAGTTTTCAATGTCCTAAGTGATGGAGCTTCCAGCACTTCCCTAGGAAGTTTATTAGAAGCCTAGTACATCTCGGTAATAGGAAAGTGTTCCTGTTATTCAGCCTAAATTCTCTCTCTCTCTTGGTTTCTGCTCTTTCTTGGCTTCGTTCCTCTGTACTCCCATATTTCACACACAATTCTTCTTCTTTCTTATTGTTTACGACCTTCACATATTTGTAGGCTTGTTATAATCCCCACCCCCACCCCGCAGCCGCCATCAGCCACCTAACCAAGTTATAGATATTTAGTTTCTTGTAATGTTTTCCTCATAAATCACTTCTACCATTTCGGATCATTTTTGTTGCTCTTCTCTGAACTCCCCCTAACTGATCAATATTTTTTTAGTCAGATGGTAGCCAGAAATTAAGTCCAGACTCCAGGTGCAATTGTACCTGGGGCATATAGGGACCAGTTCTGCAAAGCATCTACATGTGTACTGAAGTGCTTTGCTGAATAGGGATGAACTGCTATATCAGGGCAATTCGGAGAGACTATTACTTCCTTGCTTTGTGACATGATGCCTGTGCATTTGAAGCCCTAAATCTATCACAAATTCCAAACTTATGTCTAACTTGCTGTTCACTCCATATTGTAGGTGCACTGCAGCACTTAGGTGCTGATTCAGCAAGGTTTTTAAACACATGCCTAACTTTAAGCATGAGAGTGGTCCCATTGGCTTGAAGGGGACTACTTATGCTTAATATTACACATGTGCTTAAATACCTTGCTGAATCATGGCCCAACACAGGTTTCTCCTGTCCCTTCCAGATTTTTTTTCCCCTCCCAGTCATATTATTTTGCAGTTTTGCAAGTCATATTTCATTTTGCTATTTTCTGCCTATGTTTCTAATTTGTCTATAACCCTCCAGAATCAGGCTCGTAGGGCCACACAAACACAAATCTTTGTCCCTGTGAGTAGTCACCTTGAAGTTAATAGGATTCCTTACAGGAGTGAGTTTGTGGGACTGTGCCCATAGTTTTTAGCAGGTAATTTACACTGTGGTTTCATGTTACATAGGTTTATTAAAATGGACGTTTCTTTACAAGAAGCTGAAGAAACTATTTATACCATTACTTTTCAGGCATAAACCAACTGAAATGAGCAATGTGGCACCAACATTTGCATCTCTATTAGCACAGTCTGATAAAGATAAATAAAATGTTCTTTTTTGATCTCTAACAAAGAGATGCCATTCTCTGTTAATTTATGTAGGTTGCAGTGTTTTTTATGTAAAAGCTTTTTTTACCTCTTAAAATTAATGGTACATAATTTGCAGCTTTTTACAATCCTCTGGAGCCTTCAATTTACCAGGTCTAAGTAAAAACACATTGTAAAAATAGTTCATCTTCCGGATATGAAATTATTAAGAGATGTGCATTATATGAACTTAAGTATCTACAAGATATAATTCTCCTAATTTCTCTTAGGTTTAAATACTAAAATTACATCTAACCTTCATTTAGTCTCAGTGTCTAAAAATACATTTGAGAAATATCCATATTAGGGATGGGCAAAATGTTGCAGATAAAATAATCAGCCTCATATATTTCTTGAAGTAAACCTGTACTTTTCTTTAGGTTCAAAATCTTAACTAATGAATTTGTGTAAGAGCCTGATTCTGTCACAACTAGTGAGTAGCTCTTACTTATGTGAGCAGTCTCAAATAAGCAAAGCCTAAAATGGCTGTTCAACAGGAATGTCAGAATCATGCCCAATGTTTTTACATTCTTGTACTTACTGATTTCAACCAGAAGCTACCAAAATACCAAAAAAATCACCATTCTGATAGTATTTCAAATGGAGACAAAATCATGGAGTGCTTAAAATTTTATGAGAAAGCTTGTCTCCATGGGATCTTAGAAAAAATTTCAACTGTACACTTCTCTGAAATTCCTCTGGATAAGAAAGAGAGAGGGAAGGTTGCTACAAGAGGTGTGCTGAAAACAAAAGCACTTTAAAATATAATGGGTTTGTGCTACTGAGTAAACATTTGCCTAAATGGGGCAGAGTTACAGGCCCTGACAACAGAAGGTCCAATCCTGCAAAAAATTAACAAGCATAAGTGCCCTAGTTCAATTTCCATGGAAGCCAATGGAAGCTTTTTCAAGTACTTCAGTGGGTATTGGATCAAGCTCATTGTGCTTACAACTAAGAGTATTCTCACTCAGGCAGCCAGCACCACAGCTGAGGGTTCTGGAGTTAAGTCAGTCCATCCACTAGACCTAAAAGGACCTCCAAGCCCAAGTGACATTCCTTGTCTCCTCAACATTGAGAGCAGCAGCTGAGAGAAGCCGTTAATTTAAAGCTTTCCAACATCATCATTCACTCAACTCTGACACTTGGAATCTGGATTCCCCTCTCCCCCTTTATTGTTTTGCTATGGAATTGTTGAGTTCTCCTTCATCTTGCCTTTCTCCTACCACTGCAACCCTTCAGAAGCCTAGCCTCACTCAGTCTGTCCCTTAGCAGTATACCTCACCCGAACTATGGTCTTGATGCAGGAATTACTGAGTGAACATTTATAATGGTATTATGCAGGTCCGACTAGATAATTGACCAAGATAATTTGCCAAGTTTGTAAGGGTATTACACTCAACATGATAGCATTTCTCTGTTTGTCTGTCTGTATGTAATGTAATAACTTTTTGAATGACATCCGATCAATTCCAAAAGTTCAGGGAAAGTTCTAGGCATCAATGGCCAAAACTGTATTGATTTTGTGGAAAATCAGAAAACTGAAAGGGGAAAAATGAGGGACACATGGAACCCCTGCCATTCTGTTAGCATAGCCACAGCTTCAAGTACCTCTGCAGTTGTCTATAGACTGGTTGACGGCTCCCATTAACATGGGGGTCTACACACAACCCCAGGTACGGGGGGAGATTGAGTGACCCTGGTATAGGGGAGGGGGGAACACACAGAGCCTCTGGTATGGTGAAAGAATGGGGGACCCTGGTATAGGGGAGTGGGAAATAGTAGAGCATGGGAAATAGTAGAGCCCCAGCCATGAGAGGATAATGGGGGACTTTAGAATGGGAGTGCACACAGCATGGAGACAAAATAGAGCCCCAATCCTGATTTTGACCTCTGGGTGCTACAACAATGTAAATAATTGAAATAATAATTTAAAATTAAGAAACTGACTATAATAATAATTTAAAATTTAAGAGAAATAATAGAAATAATAATTTAAAATTTGAGAGAGAGAGAGAGAGAGATTTCAGTCTGTCTGAGCAGTTGCTTAAAGGACCAGCACCAAAAAGGCTGGTTTATTCTGCCTCTAGTATTTTGGTGGGGGTGGGGAAAGAAATATCTAGTTTTTTAATGGTTATTTTTACACAGTTTAAGGTAATTAAAACCAACAAACACGACAACCTTTGGCTTACTGACGTGCTCAGTTTAAAAAAAGAAGTTTCAATGCCAACATGAATAGTAATATGATACCACCCACTGTCTCATAGCAGTGGGGCAATTTAATTGCTTCATGGCAGGGAGACAAGCAAAGCCAATATGGGAAGTTTTTATTTTCTCAGTGCACACAGAAGCTGTATTCTAATGTCTCATGAAGGTGTGAGGGGATGCAATAGTGGCAAGCATATCCATCAAGATCTCACACAGCTCAGTAGGAGCACTTATTCAGTAAAGACAAAGTGATCTTCTAAATTGTATTTCTGTGACAAAAACTTGCAAAAATTAGATGAACCAAAAGAACATTCCACCATAGTAGCTGGTTGAGGTTAAGGGATTATCAGCAAACAGCTTTGTACTGCTAAAATTGTCACCATCTGAATCACCAGCAGCCAAAAAAGAATGGTTTCTTCCAATGTAAAAAGAAACCATTGACAGTTTCTAATTCCCACCTCCTTAATAGGATAAAAAATCCAAGCTGAAAATGAAATCCCCACCTGCCCCACTGAATGTGCTGAAGTGGAAGATGTAAAGGATCAACTGCCTTGTCCTGTAAAATTTGAAACTAAAACATAAACAATGACTAGAAAGAAACTATCAGACAAGAAAGTAAAAGGCTCTAGCTGGTACAACCTGCAAAGAAAATACAGCTGACAACTGCAACGAATGAAAGCTCTAGCAGCCACTGAGGACTGTAAGAGTAGTAAAGCCTTTTGCAAGTTTCCAGAAGTCTATCAGTATTGGAAAATAAAACAGACAGCAAGATGCATAACGACAATGATGTGGTGAATAGAGGCTCTCGACAGCAGTCAAGAGACACACAGTAGAAGTAGGTTTCAGAGTAATAGCCGTGTTAGTCTGTATCCGCAAAAAGGAACAGGAGTACTTGTGGCACCTTAGAGACTAACAAATTTATTGTAGCATAAGCTTTCGTGGGCTACAGCTCACTTCATCGGATGCATGCAGTGGAAAATACAGAAGGAAGATATATATATACACACATGAAACAATGGATCTTACCATACACATTATAAGGAGAGTGATCAGTTGTCAGCAGGAGAGAAAAAAAAGGTCTTTGTGGTGGTAATGAAAATGGCCCATTTCCAGCACTTGACAAGGAGATATAAGGAACTGTAGGGGGCGGGGGGGAAGATAAGCATGGAGAAATAGTTTTACCTTGTGTAATGGCCCATCCACTCCCAGTCTTTATTCAAACCTAATTTGATGGTATCCAATTTGCAAATTAATTCCAATTCAGCAGTTTCTCGTTGGAGTCTGTTTTTGAAGTTTTTTTGTTTTAATATTGCGACTTTTAGGTCTGTAATCGAGTGGCCAGGGAGGTTGAAGTGTTCTCCAACTGGTTTTTGAATGTTATAATTCTTGACGTCTGATTTGTGTCCATTTATTCTTTTACGTAGAGACTGTCCGGTTTGGCCAATGTACGTGGCAGAGGGGCATTGCTGGCACATGATGGCATATATCACATTGGTAGATGTGCAGGTGAACGAGCCTCTGATAGTGTGGCTGATGTGATTAGGTCCTATGATGGTATCCCCTGAATAGATATGTGTACAGAGTTGGCAACGGGCTTTGTTGCAAGGATAGGTTCCTGGGTTAGTGTTTTTGTTGTTTGGTGTGTGGTTGCTGGTGAGTATTTGCTTCAGGTTTGGGGGCTGTCTGTAAGCAAGGACTGGCCTGTCTCCCAGGATCTGTGAGAGTGATGGATCGTCCTTCAGGATAGGTTGTAGATCCTTGATGATGCGCTGGAGAGGTTTTAGTTGGGGGCTGTAGGTGATGGCTAGTGGCGTTCTGTTACTTTCTTTGTTAGGCCTGTCCTGTAGTAGGTGACTTCTGGGTACTCTTCTGGCTCTGTCAATCTGTTTCTTCACTTCAGCGGGTGGATATTGTAGTTGTAAGAACGCTTGATAGAGATCTTGCAGGTGTTTGTCTCTGTCTGAGGGGTTGGAGCAAATGCGATTGTATCTTAGAGCTTGGCTGTAGACAATGGATCGAGTGGTGTGGTCTGGATGAAAGCTGGAGGCATGTAGGTAAGTTCTTACAACTACAATATCCACCCGCTGAAGTGAAGAAACAGAACAAGAACTAAAACTTGTACAGCGCCAGAACAAGTTTAGTACCGCTTCTCTCCATTTCACACACACACAAAGCTACCACTCTTCTATGTTCTCACAATCCACGACCGTAGAGTTCAGGAGGATTCAAAAAAGGACTGGACATTTATATTGAAAACAAGTACATCCAGAATTAATAGAATCATAGATTTTAAGGCCAGAAGGAACTATTAGATCATCTAGTCTGATCTCCTGCATAACACAGACCATATAAATTCCCCTAGTAATTCTTGTATCAAGCCCACAACTTCTGTTTAGTTATTACAGCAAAAATTAAACAAAAACAAAGCAAATCCAGAGTCCCAGAAGGAATATAAACTCTCATGCTCCAGGAGAATAAGCCAACCATTAACTAATAGGGTAAGAAGAAACTCTGCTTGTGGTCATGTTGTTCTGTAACAAGCTAGTGCCAGGTTTCTTGGACCTCTCTCTTAAGCAGGTGGTACTGGCTACTGTCAGAGACAGGACACCATACTAGATGGACCAAAGATCTGCATGTCAATTCCTCGGACTCTCCCTGATGTTTGGGTCACTTTTTTCTGTGCTGAAATGTCATGTAAGTAAGTCAGGGAAGCAAAAAGATAGGTAATCTGATACGACAGCTATGATGAAATGAGGTATCTTCAGTACCACCATCCTAATCAAATATTGACCTATGTTTCTTCAGAGTACAGCATAGCAGAGCTGGAACTTAAAAGGAAAAAGAAGCAACCAGGGAAGAATTCCTCCTGCTTTGCTGTGGAACTGTACAAGTTCAAAGCATATAGCTATATCATCCTAATGGTACCAAGCACCAGCACTGTTACTATTTTATCAACACTACTGAAAGTTACCAGGCAAGAACTCTATATGTGATAAGGAAAAGAAAACTTTCCTTATACAAAGTTTTCCAATAAGGCAGGTAAGTGTTATTACCCATATAATTATTAAACAACCCAATCTATTAACTGAAAAGCAGCAGAAGCTATTGGTCCTGGATTTGCAGCCATAGGTTAGCATACAGGATATTGGCTTTCAAAAGGCTAATACAGCTTATTGAGCCATGCTATTCCCTATTAGGGAGAAAATTCTTCTCCAATATTGCTGTGCCTCAAAATGATTATTTCTTATTGATCAAAGGAAGGCATATTGCCAGGCAGCCAGAGAGAAAAGTTGTATATTTTAGCATTCAAATGTGGATAAATAACAACATGATTGTATAACACTGTCTAATAGCAGACTGTTTGTTAGCTTTGAGCCTGAAGGCAGGGTAAGGAGGTTCTTACTTCTAACATAGTTTCTGAGACTGCTATCAGCATATCAGCCACAATCACTATGCTTGAACTACAGCAGCATCAATAGCAGGTAATGGCTGTTCTTGAAGTAGACCATTTCACACAAAAGGAACACTCTGAGAAGATTTGAAAGAAGATGGAATATCTGGCTAATGTTTGGATTACATTATGACTTCTTCACTGAAGATAACAGTAGCAATATTACAAAACCACTCAAGGACTCTGTGTTCATTCATATTCATTTTTTCACCCACTGTCTTAATTAGATAGTGTGAGGTTTCTACTAGCCAACATTTTACAGTTAGTTTCCAGAGGCTACTCTTCCAATAAAACTACAGGCCTGAGGGCCATGAGGGTGTTTGTGCAATATGCCACTGTAGCCCTAAGGATTAATCTGCTTGCTTGCATAGATATATTTTTTGATAAGTTTATTTGATGTATTGTAATAGGTTTATAGATTTATATTAAAAATAAGTTTGGCTGTAATGCAAGAGACCTACAGGCCAAAACCCTATATGTTAAGCTAAAGCAAAGCTAGCATATTTATAGTGGGCCCTTTTACCCAGAAAGTAAAGTTGACCTTCATTTTGTATAAAGTTGACCTTCATACTTTATCTATTTAGGTATGACTATTCATACCTAAATAGATAAAGTACCCACGCCTATGTCTAAGACCTTTACCTAGACCAGGGATCGGCAACCTTTGGCACGCGGCTCGCCAGGGTAAGCACCCTGGCGGGCCGGGCCGGTTTGTTTACCTGCCGCGTCCGCAGGTTCGGCCAATCGCGGCTCCCATTGGCCGCGGTTTGCCATTCCAGGCCAATGGGGGCTGCGGGAAGCAGCACAGTTCCGAGGGATGTGCTGGCCGCCACTTCTCGCAGCCCCCATTGGCCTGGAGCAATAAACCGCGGCCAGTGGGAGCGGCGAACCACGGCCAGTGGGAGACGCAATCGGCCAAACCTGCGGACGCGGCAGGTAAACAAACCGTCCCGGCCCGCCAGGGTGCTTACCCTGGCGAGCCGCGTGCCAAAGGTTGCCGATCCCTGACCTAGACCAATAGATAATGAAGAATGGCATAGGGGATTTTTCAAAGTTGTACCCACAGACTTAACAAATACACCACAACTGCGCACGTACCTGTCATCCATACACACATACATACTAGCCTATGGGGTCAGTGTACCCTAACATTTCTGAGGGGGAGGAATGAAATTTGGGCATAAGAGGAAGGATTTCCAGTACTTATGCCCTATAAAGAGGTGACTCACCTCGCTCGATTATCTTCATTATCTTCATCTTCAACTACGTATCGATGCTATCCATCTACGATGGCTATTAACTATTAATAGGCCGTACTTATTTTCTTTTCAAACTTTAAGTTCCAAAGGGACTAGGCCAAGGTTGGTTTCCCTAAACTTTATTCTCAGTTTGTGTATTCGGTTTTATTTTGGGTAAATTAGAGAGTAAATTCTAAAGCAGCTTTGACAGCTCTTCGCATTAGTTACCTCTGCACACCTCTGCAAGAGGTGCGAAACTGGAACCGCCAGAGGCGAGGTCCTGTGTCTTTCAAGACCAGGTTATCAAAACAGGGTGTGAGTATTAACCAAAGTTTTGCAGCACATCATATTGTATTACCATATGTATCTCTTAAATAGCAGTAATACAATTGTAATTTTGTAACTGACTATTTTACCATTTGCTTACTATTTCATTGATTTTAATAAAAAGTCTTTATGACTATATTTGTCTCAGTGTGAGCTTCCTGTCATACCCCCGAGGGTCGCTTATAAATTCTGTGGAGCCTGATTCGGGACAAGAACTTTTATCTTCTGATCAAACAGATTGGCGAGCCTAAACCCATACTAATTAATATTAATTATTATTATTAATTAAAATTAAATTAAGTTGATAAATTAAATTAACATTACCCACACACCCCAGATCAGGTTACACCACCTACCTCCCCCCCTTCCCTACCGTCTAGCTCCAATATGCTTCCAAGCCCCCCCCCGCCCCGTCTCTCCAAACAGAACAATAGATGGGAACTGTCATTTTTAAAATAAGCTACTTTCTTCTTTCAGCTCTCAGCTGAAATAGTGATGCAGGTAGGGGTCCATGTGCACTGCAGGAATCCATCGTAAGTGGCTTGCAAGATCTCGCTCTCATAAGAGCTATGTTGAAAGGGATCCTGAAAGAGTAGAGGGAGGCTGTAGACACTGCAGAAGCATAGGGTAGCTGCAGGTTTATGAACTAGAATCCCTGACTAGATCTGCAGAAGTCAGGTCAAACCCTGCTCACCTGATTAAAAAATTCCAGGGAAACTTGAAGCTTTGTTGCCCACTTGCGGAAGTAGCCTGCCTCGGGGAATACTCCAACTCTAAGAAATATGTCTTAATTTTCTGTTAAAAACTCTGGTCAGCCTTTCTCAGGCTCACTCATCTATCTTCACTGCATAAACATCAGTAATTCTGGGATTTGCACTGATTCCAAGAAACTGCCAAGCTGATAATTAATTGAGTCTGCCATTCCTCACTTACATAGGGCAGATGGTTTATGTCAAAATATTAATTTTCAGGTTTTTGGTTTTGTATTTTTTTAAGCCTGGGTTTTTTAAAAATTCTCAAATGCTTCTGAGTCCAAGTAACTTAGTTAATTCTGATAGCAGCTGGATGTCTGGGCTTTTACCCAAACTGAACTAACGTCTGAAGCCAGGTTGCTAGATGGCTAAAAGGATTGATAAATAAACATATGATCCTTCACATCTAAATTATCAGTTAAAATCCAGACTAGGGAGGAAGTGACTAAAAATAATTACTATCTGAAAATGGTTTGGTGACCAGTATGAATTGAGTTTCTGCTCTCAATCTAGTTTCTAGTGGACTGGTCTCTACCTGATAAAAACCCACCACAGCAGAAAAGTCAAGTACTGAATGGGCACGGAGGACCAGATCCCCAGATAGTGTAACTCAACATAACTTCATGGAGCTACACTGATTTACAGCAGGTGAGGATCTGGCTCCGAGACTGAATACCATTTCATTCCTCTAAGGTCAGGGTGAGACATTTGGACAAGACTAGGTGGGAAGCTTACAGTTCCCACTGCTGTTTGTGTTCCTTAAATCATAAGAATTCATTTTTCTCGGGGTACCTATCTTGCACCTTTTACAAGCATTACATAAACTTTAAAAAAAATTAATATACCTTTTTGAAAAAACTGTAGACCATTTGAGATGCATGCTTCATTACATCATCTACTACATGCCCATAGGAGAGAGAGTGGCAAACTTTCCCAGTCTGAAATCCCAAACTGTTTGGTAAGAAGGACATCAACATGAGTAAACCTGGAATCTCCTCTTATGATTAGTGTTTCTTGACTCATACTAAAGAGAAGTCTACTGTTGAGAAGACTCTCCACTTTCAAGATTCTGCTATTTGTACACAGTATTTTAATGGTACGCTACATTCAATTATTAATTTTCAGAGTGTGGTTAGATGCCCTTTACTACTTTTAAGTAAATGTTTTTTAAAGTAACTATATAAAGAAATTTGTCTTGTCTTAGTCCTCACTTCCATGATGCAGTTTATCCATTTTGGTAATCTAAAAGGTGGAGATACTATTGTCAAACATGATTATACATTGTACAGTATCCCGTTAAGTTGAAACTCACTTGTTTTGGATTCAGAACACTAACATAGTCTGGCACGATTGTCATGGCAATAAGTCCCATAGTTCTCACTCTGACATTCTAATGAACAACTCTATCATTCAATTGCTATTCTGTGAATACTATAACAGCATCTTAAGCATTTTAATAAAAGTGGTGGTTCTGTTCTGTAGCATGAAGCCCTTTACAATCCTCAGATACAGGTAGAGAAAAGAGATTCTCTAATACCGTCTAAATGTTGAAAGGGGTCGGGGATAAGAGGGCGTATTTGTCTGCCAATGCCTCTCTAAATTAATCTTGCTAGAGAAGGCCCTACTTGTCCACATTGTTTCAGGTGGTGCCAGTTCAAAACACTAGGCACTAGTGGGAGTAATATTAGTGTGTGTGCATAGGGTGGAGGGTGTTAAGACAAATTAATATACTTCAAATCAGAGTGTGATATTGTAAAAAGAAAATCAATAAAGTTAGCATATATAAAACTAGTGATTAATATTCATGACATAAGTATACATAACCTGTATGAGGAAAACTTCAGGATTACAAATCTCACACATAAAAATCAGCAACTCTTGTCCAGCTACATGGTGGCAGGATAAAAAGGGTGGAGAATGGGCAAGGGTAGGTAGAACAACAAGAACAAAACAAACAAACAAACAAACAAATGCATAAAAACTCCAGCAACTTTCTGAGGTACACAAGTTGAAATTGCTGCTGGAACAAATGGAAGATAAACAATGAAAACAATTCAGCTATTCTATTTGGATAGACAATCACATTTTAAATGATCTTCTTTGGCTAGGCAGTGGTAAACTATCACATGGAGCAATTACCTTATTCTTCTGTTACTGAAAATATTTGATGTCCATTTTGTATTAAAACAGATTGTTTCAAGAGGCTGCAAAGAATGAGCATGAGGGAACTGTCTATTCCCAGGCGCCATATGAGACTTCCCAATGCATTAATAGAATATGGAATGTGACAAAACAAGATAATTAGAAAGCCGGGGAAAGCTTCTGTACAAAAGAATGTTATGTATTTTAGGAGTTTATTTACAACATTCATAATTTTATTTTGACACCCCCAAACAATGCAGACATGTTCAAAAATCTGAAAGTTCTCCCTTGTACAGATATGTAGGCTGTGCTCAACTATGATGTTTACATAATTCAGATTGCAAACTTCTTAGAGTTTGCCCACTGAAATCAGAATGGCTGTTCTATAACTGTTAGCACTTCATTATAAACTAAGGTTTCCATAAACCCTGTCTGAAAAAAATATATATAGCCTATTGCGTGGGTCAAAAGTTTCCTATCTGTTCTAGGGAAATTCCCAGTCACAGTAGAAAAAAATCTGCTGCAAGTCATTGTGTACTAATCTATAATTAGCATAGGAGGATTCAGCCATGTTATTTCATTATGAATTCTGCCAGTTCACTCCCATTCTCATATTCCCGATCTTAAAGATTAGACAGAATTGCACAGAAAAAAGCTGGGAGAAATTTCCACCCTAATATTCGCCGGTGGCTCATGAATAGGAACAGTATGAAATCAAGAAATGGAGAGAAGGAATGAAAACTGTGAGGTACTACTTCATTACTTATTTATTTGTAAGGCAGCACCACATTTAGGACCAGACTCCCATTGTGTAAGGCAATGTACAAATGCACAATAAGACATTTCCTGCCCTGAAGATTACTGGGAAAAAAAATAAAAATTGCCTAAATCTCTTAGGCTGTTAGATCCCATAGACATTCATTCATAGTAACTCATCTAATTTAAGACAATATTCAACAAGCGTGACAAAAAATTGGAGGGAATAAGGAGGAAGGCAAATGGTAACTCTAGTAAATTCACATGGTTACCTTGTCCTCTGCTGTTATTTGCTAGCCAAATTCCAGCTATACACCTGATCCTGCACCTGTGAAGTTAATGGAAGTTTAAACATTTGCTTCAGTGAGAGGAGGATCAAGCCCAAAGTCCACAAAGAGAGACAGCCTATCTACTCTTACTTTCGATGCCTGGACCAGGACTCAGCATGGCCCAGGGAAGTCCAGAGTTACAACTGCAGGGAAAGTCCTGCTCAACCGCAGGCTGGAGCATGCTCATCGTGGCCAGAATCTTCAGGGAATTTATCTATTATGGTTTAGCAATTGTCCACTGCGCATGTGCAAATTGTGATTTTTCAAAGATTTATAACTGGACAAAATTTAGGAAGATTTTCATGAGGACAGCAAAAGGCACATCCCTGATAAAAGCCAATCCCCTGCCAAATTTCAAATCCAAAATCCAAAGCATGGGGGCATGAGAGATGATCAAAGAAAAAAATCGCCACAATTTCTTTTAACGTGGGCAAAACAAGGTATTCTTCCCCCGTCTTGTTCTCAGAAATGGCTGATTTGTTTTGGCTGAAAATTTCTAAATATGTTCAGCCTGATGCAGACCACCAGCATGGGAAATTTCAGCCCAAATGGTTCAAGTATGGCAAATTCATAAGCAATTGAAAACAAGACCTTATAATGGGAAGTTTCAGCAACCTTAATACTAGGTGGTGCTACCACAGCCACCTAATACTGCATCTGTCTTCAGAGCAGTTGGCACATACAATAGAACCTCAGAGTTACAAACACTCGGGAATGGAGGTTGTTTGTTATGGTTGTTCTTTCAAAAGTTTACAACTGAACAATGACTTAATACAGCTTTGAACCCTTAGTATGCAGAAGGAAAAAGGCTGCTTTTAGTCATCCTAATTTAAATTAAACAAGGACAGAAACAGTTTCCTTGCCTTGTCAATTTTTTTTTAAACTTTCCCTTTATTTTAGTAGTTTACGTTTAACACAGTACTGTACTGGCCTTCCCCCCCCCCCCATTTCTTTTTTTGGTCTCTGCTGCTGCCTGATTGCGTACTTCTGGTTTCAAATGAGGAGTGTGTTTGACCTGTCAGTTCGTAGCTCTGGTGTTCATAACTCTGAGATTCTACTGTATTCTGTACACAGGGCAGACATTTCAGTGTGAGGCAGAATAAGTAAGTGTTAGAAAAAAGGGAGACACAAACAGGTAAAGGAAGCAAATTTTCTTAACCTGAATGCTCCTTTTCTTGTAAGTATGATTTTGTCTCAATAGGGTGCTGTTCTTCTCTGCAGAATACTGGAACAGTTTTAAATCTGTCCATCTGGGGATACCTAGCACTAACAACCCACTTACAGAATTTTTCTCCATAATGCCTACACCCAAAGCTGTAAGACTAACATATACAGCATGTTAATTAAACAAATTTACTAACAGAAAATAATGTGTGTGTTTGGAACCAGATCTCTCTCATTTTATTACATTTCCAGGGAGAATCTCTTCAGAAAAAATAAATCAACCAGAATGAAAATTTTACACACTCTTTTAGCAAGCATGTCCACCAATGCCTGGCCAATGCTTCTCTTTTAGGAAGCATCTCCATCAAGACAGGGAAATAATCACATTAACTGCAACAAATTTATTAATAGACCAATTTGACTGCCATATTAGATGTTACCATCATTGCTTGCCAGTGAATTATTCCATATTTGTTAATATATGCAACCCTGGCAATGTTTTCTGGGATATGTCTGTAAAAAGAGAGAGATAAGGACTAAACACGCTGCTTTTACCTCTAGGAACTTTGGACCCTTCCATTTTCCAGGTACAGCCCCTGAAATTAATATTGTTCACTGGCAGAATCTCTCTAAAGTAAAGAGTATCCTAAAAGAGTGTACAGTAGGAGTTCTGGCATGCAGTTGTCGAATGAGAGTCCCCTGCTCATTAAGAAACTGACTGAATAGGTTCCAGAGAGAAGAGGCATTGGCAGTTAGAATGGAACACAGGTGAGGGACTCATGCTCACCTGTCAGTGCTATAGGGGCCAAAAATCTAAGAGCAGAGGGAGTTTTGGCCTCTCTCACACTTGGGAGATGAGACCCGGTGGTGGGAATTGTGGAGGCATGGAAAAGCTATTTCCTTTAAAGAAATTAGTTATTTCATCATAAAAGGAGAAAAGATGCTTTTTATACAAATAATAAAATGCTCTACAGACCAATTTCTTTATGTTAACATTGATACTGATCTGTTCAGTATTTTGTGCTGTTTTATTGTTTTGTGCTTTGCAATAAAACAGCTGGAAAAAGTACACATTTGCATATTGTTGCATTGCCATTAACAGCATGTCCTATTACAACTTGTACTTGCAGTGCAACAGCACATTTAATACTTCTTAATTCTGTTCCTTTCACAGTGCTATTTGCTCTCTTCTAATTTTTATTTTATGTACCATGATTGCAATGTTCATTTAGTTTAAAATGTACTTATTGTTTTTAACTTAAATTTTACCAAACAAATACAATTATTTCTTATCAGCTGTCCATGTTGCACATAGCTTATGAAATGCATTAATAATTCATAATACATGAAAGTCTATATTTAGCAATGAAAAGAGGAATTAACAATACCAGAATATGTGAAATGTAGCCAAGCTAATATTCCAAGAAAAACCTTATCATTTGACGTTTCCTGACTTTGGAGCGTTTAATTTTGTAACTGTAAAGAGGCATTACTGTTAGTTTTTTTAGTTTAATCTTCCTGTGCTTTTAAGGCAAGAGAAGAAGAAATAACTAGAGCTAATCAGCTTACAAATTTCCCAGGCTTTACCCGTGGAGTATACAAGTCTCTTGAACTACACTATTCGGCCTATGCAGCTAACAAGTTCCACTGGCAATGCCTCTGGAGTTTGTCATCTCCTTAGTTGGAAACTCAACTGCTTGCTGCATATACAGGCACCACTACCCTTTGCTCCAGAACTATTAAGCATCACAACTTAGTCACCTCTTGTTTCAATAGTTCAATTTGTAAATTATTGCAATCAAATAACTGGTCACTTAATTACCCATGTGCCACATCCATCTTTAAGTATGCAGCTAATAATAGCTGAAATAAATTTCTATTGTCCTTGCTCAGTCCTGCATTTTCAAACATTCTTAACTTATTTTAAAAGCAGTATTTGTCCCAACTCAAAGAAGGTAGTGTGCATTAACAAAACATCTATTTTTAACCTATAATTTTGTTTTCTCCAAACTGTAATCTGCTACTCCAGCAGGCTTAGAATGTCTGGGTTTGGCACTTTTTCCAAATCCTGGGGGAAGGCAAGAGATTCCTCTTCTCTTGTATCCCCAGAACCATCTGAATTGCTCCACAGGCCATACCACCAAAACTACAAAGAACAACAACAATTTGAAAAGACATCAGGATGCACATTTCCCACCTCCAGGAAAAAAGAATGAAAATAAAATGCAGATGTGTCATCTCCTCTCTCTGACCAGAAAATATGCAAAAGAAGGATCAACTGCCATCTCTGCGCAGCCAATTTACAACACCAAACACAGAATACCTACGACAATAGATAAAGGAGGGTGATGATGGAGAGGACAAAGAAGATGAAATTACAGTTAGGATATTACTGTATCAATTTTCTCATTCTCTAGCACAGCAAACCACTGCTCCATCAGTCTTGGAACTGAACAGCAGCAAGCAGTAAAGAACATCCTCTATCAATTAGGAAGGAGACATGAAAACATCCCAAATGTAAACATAGTTTCAAGATAAATAGACTGAAATTTGTACAAGGGAAGACTGAAGGAGCTTACTTTTGAAGGCAGCATCAGACAAAAGCATCCATGTTGTAGTGTTTCATGAATGAGCGTATGGATGCCCAAAGGCTCTTAAGCAAAGTATGCTGTCATGGGATAAGAGGAAAGGTCCTCTTATGGATTGGTAACTAGTTAAAAGATAGGAAACAAAGGGTAGGAATAAATGGTCAGTTTTCAGAATGGAGAGAGGTAAATAGTGGTGTCCCCCAGAGATCTGTACTGGGACCAGTCCTATTCAACATATTCATAAATGATCTGGAAAAAGGGGTAAACAGTGAGGTGGCAAAATTTGCAGATGATACAAAACTACTCAAGATAGTTAAGTCCCAAGCAGACTGCGAAGAGCTACAAAAGGATCTCACAAAACTGGGTGACTGGGCAACAAAATGGCAGATGAAATTCAATGTTGATAAATGCAAAGTAATGCACATTGGAAAACATAACCCCAACTATACCTATAAAACGATGGGGTCTAAATTAGCTGTTATGACTTAAGAAAGAGATCTTGGCGTCACTGTGGATAGTTCTCTAAAAACATCCACTCAATGTGCAGCGGCAGTCAAAAAAGCAAACAGAATGTTGGGAATCATTAAGAAATGGATAAATAATAAGACAGAAAATATCATATTGCCTCTATATAAATCAATGGTACACCCACAGCTTGAATACTGTGTGCAGATGTGGTTGCCCCATCTCATAAAAGATATATTGGAATTGGAAAAGGTTCAGAAAAAGGCAACAAAAATTATTAGGGGTATGAAACGGCTTACATATGAGGAGAGATGAAAAAGACGGACTTTTCAGCTTGGAAAAGAGACGACTAAGGGGGGATATGATAGAGATCTATAAAATCATGACTGCTGTGGAGAAAGTAAATAAAGAAGTGTTATTTACTCCTTCTCATAACACAAGAACTAGGGGTCACCAAATGAGGTTAATAGGAAGCAGGTTTAAAACAAACAAACAAAAGGATGTATTTTTTCCACACAACACAAAATTAACCTGTGGAACTCCTTGCTAGAGGATGTTATGAAGGCAAAGACTATAGCAAGGTTCAAAAAAGAACTAGATAAGGTCATGGAGAATAGGTCCATCAATCGCTATTAGCCAGGATGGGCAGGGATGGTGTCCGTAGCCTCTGTTTGCCAGAACCTGGGAATGGGTGACAGGGGATGGATCACTTGATGATTACCTGTTCTGTTCATTCCCTCTGGGGCCCCTGACATTGGTCACTGTCAGAAGACAGGATAGTGGGCTAGATGAACCTTTGGTCTGACTCAGTATAGCTGTTCTTATGTTCTAAATAACTGTCTGGCAAATCTTGAAAAGAGGCTCTCTATTTCTCTGCCCACTAAGTAGTCATTCCCCTGATGGAATGAGCAATTATACCTTTCCCCATTGGTTCTAAAGGTGATTTAGTAAGTGCTTGTAATACAAGATTGAAACTTCACTGTTCCACTGGGCATTGGATTGGGGACATTTGAGGCAATGCTGCTTTCAGAAAATGGGAGTTATGTGGATGAAGCAGATGACTAGAAGTAAAAGGATAAGACCCATGATTATCAGGACTGAGACTTGCAAGTTCAGACCCTTATGAAGGTCCAGAATTTCTTCTATGATGAGTGCAGAGCATTTATCTTTCTTCTCATGCACCATCAATACTACATCTTTCATATACCAATATAAGCTTGGCTGGTAGAAGGTTTTCTGAATTTGAGAAGAAAGTCATCCAACTGTTGGGGGAACTAGGTTTTAGGAACTATGACTACTTAGATACCATGCAGTGAACCTCAGATGTGGTAGGTGTAGATAGCTTAAGGGGACCAGTGAATAAGATATGAGGAGGTAGAATGTCCGCCATGAATACTACCTGTCACATACTTCAGTTTGGAAAACCAAGGGCTACTTGTTCAGTGATGGTCCTCAGATTACAAAATATCTTGGTTGTTCCAGGGTCAAAAGATATTCTTGACAATCCAGCTATCATGAAGATCAACTGAAGACTTTGACATGCTGATGTCCGGGGCTACTGAGGAATTGTTTGATTAGAGCTTGAATTTTGATGTAAGAGTTCACAAGTTGGGATAAAGGCGCTCTTCACTACTTACTATCGTAGTGCATAGGAGTCCTAGGCATGGACTGGGAACCCAAAGTGCTAGATGCTGTACAAACACAGAATAAAAAGACAGTCCTCTGCCCTAAAAAAACTTACAGTCTAAGTAAAAAGCAAGAGACAAGAGATGGATACTGACAGACTGACAAGAGAGTACAAGGAAACAATAAAATAATATTGGTCAGTATGATAGGCAGTGGTCTCACCACACCATTGGCGTAACCTTTGTCAAAAAATGTGTAAGTAACACAGAAAAAGAATTTTCTAAGGAGAATAATTAAGTAGCTTTAAGATATTTACAAGGAGCACCGCCCCCAAGCTTGAGGAACAGCAAAGTTGCATGTTTGAAAGTTTAACAAGTGGGCAATGGAGGCCAGCATCATGGGCCAACCAGAGGCTGGATTTGTTATCACAATAACAAATGAGACAATAGGTAGGGTTGGAATAGGCTGGAAAGGGCCTTGAGAGTTAAGACAAGTAGCTTGTGTTTGACAAGACAGAGAAGGGGAACCCAAGCAGAAGGATACAAAGAAAGAGCTGAAAGGGTCAAAGCAATGGGTTAGGAAAATCTTTGTAGCAATATTCTGAATGGATATAATCAAGACAAGATTGCATTTGTCAAGGCCAGAGAAAAGGACTTTTCATAACTAAAACACAAGATGATGAGAGCCTGGACAAGAGTTTTAGCGGTGTGAATAGATAGGAAAGGCCATATCCTAGACATGTTATGCAGAAAGAATCTGTAACATTTGGACATAGCCTAGATGTGATGACCTAGAGGGATCTGTGTCAAGATGATGCCCGGGTTATGAACCTGAGGGGCAGGCGAGATGATGATGTTTTCCACAGTGATTGTGAAAAGAGGTAGCAGAGAGCTGGTGTTTTTTGGTTGGTTGGTTTGGGATTTTCTTTGGGGTGGGGTGGGGTGGGGGTGTTAACAGCTCTGTTTTATCAATGTTGAGCTTGAGCTGATGGCTAGACATTGACAAGAAGATGTCAGAGAGAGACTCTGAAATTTTGGTTTGGTCAGAAGCAGACAGGTAGAGAGACAGAAGTAGAGAGGTAGATCTGTGAGTCATCAACATACAGATGGGTAAGCTGAATTTGTGTTTGAGATAAGACATAGAGGGTTAAGAGGAGAGGACCAAGGATACACAGAGATAAGATATAGAGCAGGGATCGGCAACCTTTGGCACGTGGCTTGCCAGAGTAAACACCCTGGTGGGCCGGGCCGGTTTGTTTACCTGCCGCGTCTGCAGGTTCGGCCGATCGCAGCTCCCACTGGCTGCGTCCTAGGCCAATGGGGGCTGTGGGAAGCAGCGCGGGATGAGGGATGTGCTGGCCGCCGCCCCACGCCGCCCCCATTGGCCTGGAGCGGTGAGTTGAGGTCTGGTCCAGACTCCAAAGAGAAACTGCTGAGCTTCAGTTCATTTGCAAATTTGACACCATCAGCTCAGGATTAAACAAAGACTGTGAATGGCTAGCCAACTACAAAAGCAGTTTCTCCTCCCTTGGTGTTCACACCTCAACTGCTAGAAGAGGGCCTCATCCTACCTGATTGAACTAACCTCGTTATCGCTAGACTGATTCTTGCCTGCATATTTATACCTGCCTCTGGAAATTTCCACTACATGCATCTGACCAAGTGGGTATTCACCAACGAAAGCTTATGCTACAATACGTCTGTTAGTCAATAAGGTGCCACAGGACTCTTTGTTGCTTTTTAAAGGAGAATGAGTGGCAAAAGAACAGTGCAAGGGAGAGGATAAGAGTAAGCAGGAGGATGATCAGGAGATGAGATGCAGTCACTGAGGCAGTAGGGGGTTTAGCGGAGGAGAACAGATGAAAAACTTCATCCAAGACAAAGGTGAAGTGGAGAGAGTTGTAGGAGGAGAAGAGGGATGTGAAGGCAAGGTGAGGGGAAGGTCACAGAATATTTTGTCTATTTTCTCTTGAAAGACGTTGGCGAGGTCCTGTGTGGAGAGAGAAATGGAGACAGGAGGAGGAATGGGTTGAGAAGGGAGTCAAAGGTGGCAAAAAGGTGTCTGGAATTGAGATAATGGGATTCAATTAAAGTGGTGAAGCAGGGATGCTTAGCTAGAAAGATGGCAGAACAGAAGGAGGAGTGAATCCATGATGCTGCAGGTATTAAATAGTTCAGTGAGTGTGGTGGGCTGTTCTTTGTATGATTGTGCCTTCACCAGTAGACAGATCATCCTACTAAGACCACCATTATATCTGTAAACACCCAAGAAAGAGATGACAAACTGAAAAGTCATTGTCTGGAACAGATACCGATCATTCCAAGTTATAAATTACACAGACCAATGGTGGCAGGAATATACTGGAGCATGACGACTCATATTTATGGAGCATAAGAAATATTGGGGGTAGGGTATATTTCCTAGATCTTAAAAGCTGCAGTGTCCATCTTAAAATGAGTTTTGCACGCTCAAAGGAGATTGAGGATAGACAGGTCCAGATTCAGAAAAAAATCTCCTATCATTTTATCACCACAAAGAACCTGGAATAGAAAATAAAATCTCTCTTTTGATGGGACTACGTTTAATGGCTCTAAGGGAAAGGAGATTCCCTGCACAGTCCAGAATGCTTAGTTTCTTCACACTGTCTTGAGGAAGAGGAGAGAAAAGTTAAAAGGATAGCTACTGAATGTCTCGGAAAAGGCCTTTACCCTAAGTTTGCTGAAAATCTTATGATAGACTGCGCAGACAATTGATGGTGGAATATCAGATGCACAGTTGGGCAATACAAGCATGTGATGGCCTAATATGGCACTCAAAACTCCCCCACTGAAGTTAATGGGAGCTGCATGTGCTCAGCACCTTTGAAAATAATTATATTCCTTTGCTTAAGCAATTTTGAATGTAACTACCTCTGTGGTTGCAGGTTTTATGTCTTTGAGACAGACCGTGGCTGTTAAGTCTCATTTGGGATTTATATATTCTACAATGCCCCATGCAGATGTATTGTTGCTTCTGGTGAGGCCAATACAAAAGATGTGAATGCTGTCAAGACATAGTTTTCACTTTATTTTACAGTCACAATGATGGCTAGTTTCATACAACTTTTCTGCACTGTTTTACTGTTCATCACTAATTAGTTTGAATAATAGTTAATGTTTCCCATATTATACAGCTATAAGTTCCTTTTTAATAGGGTATTTTAGAGGCTTCCTTTGGCAATCCTGTGTCCATTTTTCATCAGCCAGTTCACCATAAATCAGCTCCTTTGATTTATAATACTTATCTATCCATGAAACTTCATCTGCAGTGGTTCCCAGTCTGTTGACCAAGCCTCTCTAGTGCACGTAAAACTACTCCAGAAAGGAAATGGCTCATCCAGCTGCAAAAGACCACTAGTGGTAAAAAGACTCTGAGCTCCAAAGGGTTGCTCCTTTCACCATCCCATGACTCTGCTCAGTCCCTTTGAGATTCAAGGAGGCATGGGCAGACCAGCAGCTGCTGGCAGAAAGAAAAGCATTGGGGATCGGGAAATTGCCATGCTCCATAGCTAGGCTGAAGCTGGAGAGGAGAGAGTGGCCACTGACTCCTTTCAGTCACCTGTTTGACTTTTCTTTGTGCTCCCTCCACTGCCTGCCCATCACTGCTTCTCTGCTCTCCCATGAGCACAAAGAACTATGGATTCTCCATCAGCCACTGCCTGCCCCATGTCCCCAGCATGTATCCTTCTGGTAAGAGAGTGGCAGTGAAGAAGTAGAAGAGAAAAGAGAAGAGCAAAATCAGGGAAGCCGGGCATGGGGGAAGAGGAGAAAAAGACAGAAAGGAGTATTTGGAGAGAAAATTGGAGAGGGAGGAAGTAACTGGGAAACATGAAGGGGGAAGCTACTGGTGAGGGGAGAAATATAAGACCACGACATTTCAGTAGAGTTGGTGGTTATTTTAGTTTAACATTTTATACCGCTAAAAGACCAAAGATGTCCCAGCTGTAAGTTTTCTAGCACTTTCAAAAGTCCATCACTCGGCAACAGATCTAGTTGAAATTTTTCAGCTGAAATACAGGGTTTCATCAAGAACCAAGATTTTGTAGGAAAACATTTAATGATTGTTTTTAATTTTTCATCAGGATATTTTGAAATGAAATGTTTTCATTTTCAAGAAACAAGAAAAAACCACAGACATCATTCATTCTATTATGTTCAGTGGCAAAAAAATGGGGGTGGGGAGAGGGAGAAAGGGGAAAACAAAAATGTGTGATTTAAAAAAAACCCAAAAATTTCATTTTATTTTGAAAATTTTCCATATATATTTTTGAATGAAAGCTTTTCATCCAAGAGCTTTTCCACTGGAAAAAAGTGTTTGTTTTCTACCAATTCTACTCAGACCTATATAATAGGGTACAGACTACTACTGCCCTGTTCAGTTTGTGCTCCCTCTCTCTCACACACACACCCCGCCCACCTCAACCCTACATGAACTTTTGGACATGTAATTTTTCTCCTCAGCCGTTAGTGCATTGTGAATGAGGACACGGAGGTATTTACACTGTTATTGTTTTCAAGACTACCATCAATATTAATCTTTGGTTCAATATACTGTTTTGTTTAATGCTGAATGGTACATAATCTCAGTTTTGAAATGCTCACAATCAAGCCAAAGTTTATAAAGGCAGCTGCAAAACTGAGATGGCATTATCTGAACGTTTTCCTTCTGAGCAGGGTGCAAGTAAGGAGTCATCCACACAAACCATTTCTTTCAAAAGGACTGTTAGCACTTTTTTATGCATAGAAATGAAGTAGATTAAAAAATTTACCTGAGTGGGATCTTATCAGTGGGTCATAGCGATAGTACTCCATTGTGATCAAAGACCTCTAATTGAATGTTTAATATGCATTCATTGAAAATCTTTCCCTGTTAATAATTTATTTGACAAAGTAGTCTGCTAGATATACATATAGTCATGCATATATTACACAAAAACTTATGTCCTACTATCATAGCCAAATAACATCTTTCAATTTCTGTTGGAGTTTAGAGTGGACATACAAACCTTCATGTTAGCTTGTTAAAAAAAAAAAAAAAAAAAAAAAGTATTTTTTGTTGTTTTTGTTTTTAAACAACCCAAGAAAACATCACATTCACTGATGAAAAGTCGGAATGCAAGACTATGAAGACAGCATCAAGTCAGGTCTGCAAACATTTGGAAACATGGGATGATATTTAGTTAACGCAGAATCTGAATGTACCCTGGCTTTACGGGAGTTCAGAGTTCTAACCAAACCCTTCCCACAGTCCTATGTGAGGTGGACACCTGCAGCAGACAGCACAGATGCATTGACCTAAGGTAAGTAGTTTAAGATCAGTTCATATTTATCAAATAAAAAAACAAAAAAGTAAATAAGCAATGAACTACTGACATTAATAGGTCTCTTCAGTTTCTGCAATTTGATCTTCTACCCAGCCTCCGCCTGACGGAGCTTCTTCTAGAACGGGGTAGGCAACCTATGGCACGCGTGCCAAAGGCGGCACACGAGCTGATTTTCAGTGGCACTCACACTGCCCGGGTCCTGACCACTGGTTCAGGGGCCTCTGCATTTTAATTTAATTTTAAATTAAGCTTCTTAAACATTTTAAAAACCTTATTTACTTTACATACAACAATAGTTTAGTTATATATTATAGACTTATAGAAAGAGACCTTCTAAAAACGTTAAAATGTATTACTGGCACGCGAAACCTTAAATTAGAGTGAATAAATGAAGACTCGGCACACCACTTCTGAAAGGTTGCCGACCCCTGTT
>QXTE01000011.1:10037308-10213770 GCA_003942145.1 Platysternon megacephalum | reverse complement strand
CTCTGCATTTTAATTTAATTTTAAATTAAGCTTCTTAAACATTTTAAAAACCTTATTTACTTTACATACAACAATAGTTTAGTTATATATTATAGACTTATAGAAAGAGACCTTCTAAAAACGTTAAAATGTATTACTGGCACGCGAAACCTTAAATTAGAGTGAATAAATGAAGACTCGGCACACCACTTCTGAAAGGTTGCCGACCCCTGTTCTAGAATATGGGTTTCTCAGCCTAAGGGATTGCAAACTGTCCCTGGAGGATCACAATCACCCTAACTTTCTCTATGGATACATCATAGAATCATAGAACTTAAGATCAGAAGGGACCATTATGATCATCTAGTCTGACCTCCTGCATGATGCAGGCCACAAAAGTTGACCCACCCACTCCTGAATTAACTCTCACCCTTGACTCAGCTGTTGAAGTCCCCAAATCATGATTTGACGACTTCAAGCAGCAGATAATCCTCTAGCAAGCGACCCCTGCCCCATGCTGCGGAGGAAGGCGAAAAACCTCCAGGGCCTCTGCCAATCTCCCCTGGAGGAAAATTCCTTCCTGACCCCAAATATGGCGATCAGCTGAACCCCGAGCATGCGGCCAAGATTCTCCATCCAGACACTTAGGAAAAAGACTTTCAATATCCCAACATTTATCATCGGTACTAACTACCAGCGGTGGCACATTATTGACCTACTGAGTAAATCAAGTTATCCTATCAAACCATTCCCTTCATAAACTTATCAAGCTTAGTCTTAAAGCCGGAGAGGTCTTTCGCCCCCACTATGTCCCTCGGCAGGCCATTCCAGTATTTCACTCCTCTGACGGTTAGAAACCTTCGCCTAATTTCAAGCCTAAACTTCCCAACTGCCAATTTATATCCATTTGTTCTCGTATCCACATTAGCACTGAGCCGAAATAATACCTCTCCCTCCCTGATATTGATCCCTCTGATATATTTAAAGAGAGCAATCATATCTCCCCTCAACCTTCTTTTGGTTAAGGAAAACAAACCGAGCTCCTCAAGTCTCCTTTCATACGACAGGCTTTCCATTCCTTGGATCATCCTAGTGGCCCTTCTCTGTACCCTTTCCAGTTTAAATTCATCCTTCTTAAACATGGGAGACCAGAACTGCACACAGTACTCCAAATGAGGTCTCACCAGCGCCTTGTATAACGGGACTAGCACCTCCTTATCTCTACTAGAAATACCTCGCCTAATGCATCCCAAGACCGCATTAGCCTTTTTGACGGCCACATCACATTGCCGACTCATAGTCATCTTGCGATCGACCAGGACTCCGAGGTCCTTCTCCTCATCCGTTACTTCCAACAGGTGCATCCCCAGCCTATAACTATAATTCTTGTTAGTCATCCCTAGATGCATAACCTTACACTTCTCACTATTAAATTTCATCCTATTACTAATACTCCAGTTTACCAGGTCATCCAAATCTCCCTGGAGGATATCCCTATCCTTCTCCGAATTGGCAATACCTCCCAACTTCGTGTCATCCGCAAACTTTATCAGCCCACTCCTACTTTTGGTTCCGAGGTCAGCGATAAATAGATTGAATAACATCGGACCCAAAACCGAACCCTGAGGAACTCCACCGGTAACCTCCCTCCAACCCGACAGCTCCCCTTTCAGTACGACCCGCTGCAGTCTCCCCTTTAACCAGTTCTTTATCCACCGCCGGAATTTCATTTCGATCCCCATCCTTTCCAATTTAACCAGTAATTCTTCATGCGGTACCGTATCGAACGCCTTACTGAAATCAAGATATATCAGATCCACCGCATTTCCCTTATCTAAAAAATCTGTTACTTTCTCAAAGAAGGAGATCAGGTTGGTTTGGCACGATCTACCTTTCGTAAAACCATGTTGGAATTTGTCCCAATTGCCATTGACCGCAAGGTCCGTAACTACTCTCTCCTTCAATATTTTTTCCATGACTTTGCACACTACAGATGTTAAACTAACAGGCCTGTAGTTACCTGGGTCACTTTTTTTCTCCTTCTTGAATATAGGAACTACATTAGCTAATCTCCAGTCAAACGGTACAACACCCGAGTTTAGGGATTCATTAAAAATTATCGCTAATGGGCTTGCAATTTCACTCGCCAATTCTTTTAATATTCTAGGATGAAGAGGGTAGTTCCGCAACTATTGTGACGCATTCCTGTAAACTGTTGCAAAATTGGTCACAGTATAGAAAAGAATGCCTCATTATTAAAGGGCAATTTATCCTTTCCCTGAGTGACGTTACACAGCTAAATTATTATTAAACATAATACAGCCAAACCAACCCTGAAGAACAGATATGCTGATTAGCAAGTTTAAAAGCAAGCAATGATGTCTGCAAATCAATGGTAAAACTAATATGCCCTTGCTGTCCTGCTAACCATCGTAAACTAGAAAGGCCTGGAAGGAAAAGTAAGAGTTATTCACATTTCCTTGCCGTAGTAATTTCTTCCCCTAAATAAGGGAAAGAAAGCACCAGTTTCTCAGTCAGTGTCACATCCTACTTGTTTTCCTTTGTCATCAACATGCATGTTTTAGCTCAAATCTTTCAAAAACACTGGTAGATGTTGTAGCATGTTTTGGAGGTTAGGTTTGGGTATTGTATTGCAGCCACATAGCAGAATTGGTATGTACAAGGAATTGCAAAACATAATGACAACTTTGTAAACCACAGATTTGTACAGAGCTCTTAGTGTAATCAGATGCATTTTTCATAACAGTTCATTTTAATCACATTAGGCAAGCAGATTGAAATGATGCAGAGTAGCTCAATTATAATCTTTAAAAGCCCAAAGAAATGTAGAAAAAACTAAGAAGGAATATAAAAAATAATTGTATATGAACTAAAATATGAAGATATAAAACTGTCCTAACAATCACTACTGTAAAAATTTAAGTTACAATAACAGATTTGCAGTAAGATAAGTATGAAGACACTCACCTTCACACCAGACATACACATTTTAAAGATAACAATTCATTCAGACATTCACTGCTACAGTAAAAATCAACCAAAGCATCAGTCTTTAACACGTTAGTAGTCTATATATCTTAATAGATTTGACCAGACAAAACACTAAAGTGTCTGAAATAAAATTTACATGGCACCTTACATTTTTAAAATCTACTGTATGAAATATGAGATGTTTACAACATACATAGTGTTAGGAGATTAAGTTTGCTGTTATCCTTAGTTTTCCCCCTGACCACCTCATAGCAAAGGATTATCATAAGTCTGTAGTTGCCCAACATGGACATCATTTAAAAAAAGGGGGGGAAAAACAAATTAATAGGGGAGTCAGTTTGGGTTAGGGGGCCCCAGGAGACCCCAACCGCACAACAGAAATCAAAATTTGTCCCTTACTGTGATGTCTGAGTGAGAACCCTAGGGCAGCTGTAGGGGAAGGCAGAATCCCTGCCCCAAGATTTACAGGCCCTGATCTTGCAAGCTACTCTGCACAGGCTGACCCTTTCAATGGGCTTCACATGGATTCAGGAATCCACTTGTACAAAACAGCTTGCAGGATTAGGGTCAAAAAGTCAAACAGGCAGAAACTGATGAAAGAAGCAGAGGATAGTAATAAAATACATCAATAAAGTGGTCAAGGTGGTCACTGACCACCTCTTAGGAACGCAATGTTTTAATAAGAATGTTTTTTGTTTTGGTAAAATAGATTATGCTGAGCTGCCCATAACCTTTCTATATCAGCAGTTGTAGGAAGCCCATGGGTCCCAATACGGCCATTGCAGGGGTCCATAAGGAAGCAGGGATTGTATACAAGGTTGGCTCCACCACCTTTGGTGACCTGCAAGGCCCTCCCTGAAGGAAGGCAGATTCCCCAAAAGGCATGTAGGAGAACCCCCCATGGAAACCAAGGCGACCAGTTGGGAAATGTCATCCTCCGCATCCAGCTCTTGAGGGGTGGGGCAGTCAGTGAGAACGGAGGAGACTCCTGTTCCATGGAATGGCCACTCAGAGACTGAGGTCTCAATACTAAGAGATGCTCAGTACCTGACAAGAAACAGGGACTCTGGTACATCCGAGACAGAGAGGTCCCTTGACTATCAGAACTCCTGAAGTACCGCAAAGGACCTTGGTACCAAGACCACAGCCAAGGTTGCCATAGCTGGAGCCAACAGTGCTGGTGATGATGCGCATACTGCATGCATTGCAGATGCCAGGTGCTGACGCATGCTCAGTACTGAAGATATCAATTATACAGACAAGTCGCCTGGGGGAAAAGAGAGAGAAAAATAATCCTCTCACCTAAAACTAACTATACTAAACACTAAACAGTAACTTACAACTATAAACTAACTAACTCTGAAGAAAAAGAAAAGGCCGAATACACTCTAGGCATTCCATCTCAGGGTGGGGCAGCAGAGAAGGAATAAGGGTGGTTTGCCTGCACACCCCTAGATAGCTGTAGTGTCTGTCATGATGGCGCATGTATGGGCCAAACAGATGCTGCTAGCTAGAAATCTCCTAACCAGGGCTCTAGAGGAGCATGTGCATCTGAAACGGAGTAGCCATAGGGACACTACTCAAAGTCATGCGTCTGACGAAGTGGGTATTCACCCACGAAAGCTTATGCTCCAATATATCTGTTAGTCTTAAAGGTGCCACAGGACTCTCTGTTGCTTTTTACTCAAAGAATGTCTCTTTGCACCCTGTCATGACACAGCACTCTTTTTTTTTTGTAAATTTTCTCATTTCTCCTCTTTTCTATTTTCCTAGTGTAATTTTTGTTTTGTTTTACTTGTTTTTGATTTTACATGCTTTTTGCTGACTACTCACTTCTTCCCTGCATCTTAACTCAGCTCTAGCAGCTCATATTCTCAGTCCCTTCTTCCACTCACAAGAAGGTTACCGGTTGCTAGGTGTACAGAATGCACTACTTAAAGCTGAGCTCATTGTTGTGGGAACAAAGACTAGAAGCTTGGATGCATGGTCTGTCTTCTGAGCAGCTCCTGCAGTCAGCTATGTTAAGAGTGACAAAAGAAGTTGGCAGGGAAAGTGGCTGGCTTTTGAGAAGGCACCTGCTGCTTTCCCTGTGGACAGCACACCATGTTTGGGTGGATCTGCAACTTTCTCCACCTAAATTTATTTTTCTATGCCCCATTGCTCCTTGAACTTGTCTAGCAACCCACAGGTTGCAAAACATTCTGCACAGTGCAAATTTCCATATTATTATATTAAATAGTTTAAATACTTTTCATTTATAAAGTATTCACCCTTAATTTTATTATTTCAAATACTAAGATCAAAAGTGTCAATAAAAGAATGTATTCCGACTAGTAAACTCCTTGCAAGTGGTAGGGAAAAATGCAATTTTTGTGATTAAACAACCTGACAGTACTCTATTGAACTCCTGACAGTTTAAATGTATCTTATCAGCCTCTACCAACCTGCTTGTCAATGCATAAAACCCAGATAATGGGCAGGTAGAGTTATGTACTATTTTTAGACTAGTTAGCACAGCTAGTTAATGGCTAGCTGATGTTTCATATATGAACCCAATTTTTCTGAAGTTTAGAAGTCAGTCATTTTCACAGTAATTGTCCTGAAACTAGATAAACAAGTTGTCTTCAAAGACAACTTTTTTAAATGTAGTTCTTTTCAATTTTTTCTATTTCATGATTATACACACCAATATCAGAGCCTTATTCATTCAGACAGGACACGTAAATCTAGACTCCTGTTTTAACTAGATGTCTAAGCCATACTGACTGGTAAAGTTACGAAGATTACAACATGTGGTACTATTAACTTGAAACTAAACTATATCTCTTATGGGACAGATATAACTTGAAATTACCTACCATTCCACAGGATAGTTAATTAACAAGCTTTAACATGATCTTCAAGAAGCTATCCCATTAAAAAAATGGGAGTGGAGACAAAGGAAGCTGGAGATAAGTTTACATGTGATCACCAACTCAAAAATAAATGAGTAATTAAAAATGGAACACAGGTTGGTAAGTCACCAAAACTTACCATTATTTTAAATGTCTAGTCAGAGGCTTATGTGATGGACATTGGTGATGTCAAACCAGTATACTAATTAGCAGAGAAGCTAAGAATTGAATTGGCATAGAGACAAGTTACTCTTTCTCCTAATGGAAATCCCTGCAAGTTATGGTTGAGGTGCAAAGACAGAGCAAAGTAGATAAAATATGAACTGTTGTTGCATGAACTTCAGCTTCCAATGTTATCACTTCTAGCATTTTCCACAAACTATATTCAATTATAAGATAATAAAGTCAAATATAAAAGAACACAACTGTTATAACAGTTTTAACAAACACAATGTCGTAGTATGTTGAATGAAAAAAACAGCATGAGGTTTCACGTTTTATTTTGAACAGGTAGATTTGGGAGAAAACCCCCCCCACAAAATTTACCATGATAGAGATGAGGAAGATTGATGATGGAGTAAAATTCAATGCCTTTGTTACCCGCAAGAAGTATTTTGAAATATGTAGGAAACTATTTATTTTTAAAAGGAAACAAGGTAGGGAAGGACTTGACACTAGTCACTGGGCCAAATTCTATGGCGACATGGATTGGGGGGTGGGGGGGAAGTTAGGCAAACTCCTGCTAACCTAGATTTCTTTAGACAGCTACAGATGATCATTGTCTCTCTACCACCTTCCACAGCAAGTCTATGATAACGACAAACTTTATAAAGGAGACGATGTTTCTAGAAGCTATGAAAAACTATGAGTAGCTCCTTTCAGCAGAAAAGGAAATCAGTGTTTTAGCCAACCAAGATCATTAAACCCTTGCAGCAAGAGATCCTGACAAGGATCTTTGCTGAAGTGCTGTAAGGCAGACATAGTATGAATTATTAGATGTAGCAAAGAAACAGGCCTAAAATGTAAGGGATAATGTTGAGGCCTTTGGGATAGCATTAACAGCTTGTCTGAAACATTCTGGGCACAATTTCTTTGCCTCGTATGTAAAAGAGGAAAACTTTGACTTTCATTAGAATTCAAAGGTGTGAATACACTTGCCATACACTCAAGTGCAGGATGAGATCTGAAATAGTTTTCCATATCCTACTAAGTCCAATACATTGATCTCTCTTGACTTCTTCCAAATAATAGTTCATCAGTTGAACAAACAGAATAAGTATACTCTGGTGGCTAATCAGTATGCATGTACAGTAGACACTAGGCCAAAAGACAAGATTAGAAGTGCTGTGTCCCTATACAACAAAAATAAATAAATAAAACACAACAGTGAGCTTCTGATGGGGATGTATCTTTGGATACTTACTGATATCCTTATGATTCAATTGCAGTACATCTTCTAGTTTCCTTTCTGTTCCTACACTGGCTTTTAGTTTGTTCCCCAATCCAATTTCCGGTGTTTGCTTTAACCTATAGAACTCTATATGGTTTGGGTTCTGTATACCTCAGAGATTTGGGCAGTTGTAATCAGATGAGGTTCTTAAATTAGAAGCTCCTTAGTTAGGAGGGGGCTAGAAACAGGGTGTTTTCAGCAAGGTGTCCCTGTTTTTAGAGTTCAGCTCATGTCATGCTGCAAGGCCTATCTGGTCACCCATGCTTGCATCCCCCTCTTCCCCCCCCCCCCAGGATTGATTGATTGATTAATTGTGAGGGATCCAGGAGGCTTTTTGAATATTGATCCAGATTACTCAGACATATGAGGGTCTCGGTAGCAGTTTAAAAGCTAGTATTTTCTTACACTTATCACTTGCACAACTCATGCTATGTCAGCTTTAGCTAATGTGTTCTACTAGGGTGACCAGATAGCAAGTGTGAAAAATTGGGACAGGGAGTGGGGGGGTAATAGGAGCCCATATAAAAAAAAAGCCCCAAATATCGGGACTGTCCCTATAAAATCGGGACATCTGGTCACCCTATATTCTACATACTAAAATATCAATTGCTTTTATCTGCTATGAAAAAACATTCCATTACATTTATACACCAGCAGCTTGCAAGAACATGTTTTATTCACATCATTTTCCTCACAGCTGCATTGCAACTGTAGTTCAACCACCATATTATAATACATCTTAGAATCAGTGACTGAGCAAAAGACTTTATCTACCTTCATATTTTAATGCAAAAAACCTTTACTTTGTACATGGGATCCAAAGTAAGGTTTTTGTTTTTCCTTCAATCAAGAAACAGTCCATTCCCCTTCTAACTTTCTCCTATAGCACGAATAAGCACTACCACAATTTTTCTCTTTGTTTTTCATCTTGCACCTGTCATGTATAGGTGCGTTATAGACAAAGATGCCTGATGCTTGTCCCACACAGCTTATAACAAAGTATAAACATAATGCGACAAGCAAAGACAACAGAGATGGAAAGGAAGAAGAATTAAATAAATACTACAACAAAAGATCAGGTGGTAGATTCAGTTAGTTGTAGGGTGACCATATTTCTCAAAGTGAAAACAGGACACTATGTGGGGCTGGCCCAAGCTGCTTGCCTGAGCCTCCCACCACCCCAAGTCCTCTCCTCCCCCCATGTGCGGGGTTGGCCTGAACCACTCACCCGAGTCGCCTCGCCATGCGGGGCTGGCCCGTGCCACTCACCCGTGTCCCACCACAAAGAGCTGGCGTTGCCGCTCGCCACCCTGAATGTTCCTCCGTGCCCCGTTAGGGGGGCGTGCCCCACTTTTTTGGCAGAACTGGGCATTTGCCCCATTTGCTATCGCCAACTAATCATCAGTTGGCAAGAGCAAGAGCAAGCGGGACAAATGCCCAGTTTTGACAAAAAAGTCAGGACGTTCAGGACAGTGCTTAAAAAAGGGAACTGTCCCATCCAAAACAGGACATATGGTAAACCTAGTTAGTTCTGAATGTGATCACAATAGTTCTAGTTAAGGGTGTGCTTGTATATGTATTAATAAAGTTGTAAGTGATATTTCTTGAGGCTGGAGGAGTGAGAGGTATTACAGGAAAAGAAACGATATGGTATAAGAAGAAAAACGACGACGACAGGGCTGTCAGGGTGTGAAGGAGGGTGTGAAACATGATGGGTTGGATACAGGGTACAGAAAAGTCAGATGGCAGGATATGGGAAACATAAGAATATAAATGCCTGTCAAATAGTAATCTTAGTAAAACTCTAAGATAAAAACAGTTCAGAGCTACTTGCTTCAAATTATGTTGGGAGACAACTGAGGCTGTGACAGCTCACCTCTCACCCTAGACATCTGCGGCTGCTCCTAGATGGCTGGCCATAAGCACAGGGGACTTGTATAGGTCTTTCCCAGAACTAAGGCAAAAAGTGGGTTGCAGATCCTACTCTTTACCTCTGGTTCAAGCTGCACTTCCCTAAACCATATTTATAGATTATAAGGCCAAAAGGAACCATTGTGATCTGACCTCCTGTATTACACAGGCCATAGGTCTTCCCTGTTTGAACTAGAGCATATCTTTTAGAAAAATATCCAATCTTGATTTTAAAATTTCTGCGGTTGGAGAGTCCACCAAATGACTGTTAAAAATGACCTGACTGTTAAAAATCTATGCTTTATTTCTAGTCTGAATTAGTCTAGCTTTAACTTTCTGACACTGGATCTTGTAACACCTTTCTTTGCTAGGTTAAAGAGCCCTCTATTATAAAATTTCTGTTCCCCATAGAATAGAGATTCTTATATTCTATGATCAAGACACCCCTTAATCTTCTGTTTGTTAAGGGCTTGGCTACACTTGCAAGTTAGAGTGCATTAAAGCAGCCCCAGGCACCCTAACTCCCGACCCATCCACACTGGCAAGGCACTTAGAGCGCCTGGACTCTGCAGCTGGAGCGCTCCTGGTAATCCACCTACACGAGAAGCATAACGCTTGTTGCGCCTCGGCTGAAACGCCCCAGCGTCAGTGTGAACAAGGTGTTGCATTACTGCACTTTGATCGGCCTCCGGAAACGTCCCATAATCCCCTTAAGTCAAGTGGCCACTCTTGTCATTGTTTTGGAATCGGCTGTAGGAATGCGGATATGCCCTTTCAAAGCTCCATTTCTGATAGCTGGCATGCTTATCTGCTCCAGGACAAAGCAAGCCATTAGTGTGGAATGTTGCTTGCTGAGAGTGTGAGAGGCGCGCAGGGGGGAAGAGGGTCTGAACTTACAAGACAGCATGCTGACACACTCTCAGCACCCCAAAAACCCACTCTCTTTCCCCCCCCCCACATACACACAACACACTCCCTGTCACACTCCACCCCACCCCTGCATTTGAAAAGCATGTTGCAGCCAGTTGAACGCTGGGATAGCTACCACAATGCACTGCTCTTTGTGGCGTTGCAAGAGCTGCTAATGTGGCCACGTCAGTGCGCTTCCAGCTGAGAGTGTAAACACTCAGCAGCATTTTCCCTGCTGCGGTCTCCGAAGCTGGTTTAACTCCCAGCGCTCTACAACTGCAAGTGTAGCCATGCCCTAATATAAATAGATTATACTCTTTGAGTCTATCACTACATGTTTTCCCATCGTTTAAAACCACTCTCATGGCTCTTCTGTGCACCCTCTCCAATTGATCAATCAGACAAAGTGAGTGTGGTAATATCTTTTATTTGACCAACTACTGTTGGTGAAAGAGAGAAGCTTTTGAGCTACACAGAGCTCTTCTTCACATCTGGAAAAGAGCATAGTGATTGTCTGGTTTTACCCACATAGTTATTGGAGCACTTAGTTCACTGGATGAAGTACGCAACATGTTGTGACAGGCATGTATAGGAGCTTGAAAGGTGTGCTGTGGGGAGTATTGATCATCATAACAGTGGGGATATATCTGCAGGTTTTGCATCTGTTGTTACTGCAGGGTCTGGTGCCACTTTGAGATGGTGTTTCCTGGTCTGTCAGGAGCTTGCTTCTGATGAGTTTGGAGAGGTTGCAGAGTTATTTGAAGGCCAGAAGAGGGGGCTTGGGACAATCACTACTCTCTCAAATGAACTCACACAAAAAACTGATAAANCATCTGACCTCCTGTATTACACAGGCCATAGGTCTTCCCTGTTTGAACTAGAGCATATCTTTTAGAAAAATATCCAATCTTGATTTTAAAATTTCTGCGGTTGGAGAGTCCACCAAATGACTGTTAAAAATGACCTGACTGTTAAAAATCTATGCTTTATTTCTAGTCTGAATTAGTCTAGCTTTAACTTTCTGACACTGGATCTTGTAACACCTTTCTTTGCTAGGTTAAAGAGCCCTCTATTATAAAATTTCTGTTCCCCATAGAATAGAGATTCTTATATTCTATGATCAAGACACCCCTTAATCTTCTGTTTGTTAAGGGCTTGGCTACACTTGCAAGTTAGAGTGCATTAAAGCAGCCCCAGGCACCCTAACTCCCGACCCATCCACACTGGCAAGGCACTTAGAGCGCCTGGACTCTGCAGCTGGAGCGCTCCTGGTAATCCACCTACACGAGAAGCATAACGCTTGTTGCGCCTCGGCTGAAACGCCCCAGCGTCAGTGTGAACAAGGTGTTGCATTACTGCACTTTGATCGGTCTCCGGAAACGTCCCATAATCCCCTTAAGTCAAGTGGCCACTCTTGTCATTGTTTTGGAATCGGCTGTAGGAATGCGGATATGCCCTTTCAAAGCTCCATTTCTGATAGCTGGCATGCTTATCTGCTCCAGGACAAAGCAAGCCATTAGTGTGGAATGTTGCTTGCTGAGAGTGTGAGAGGCGCGCAGGGGGGAAGAGGGTCTGAACTTACAAGACAGCATGCTGACACACTCTCAGCACCCCAAAAACCCACTCTCTTTCCCCCCCCCACATACACACAACACACTCCCTGTCACACTCCACCCCACCCCTGCATTTGAAAAGCATGTTGCAGCCAGTTGAACGCTGGGATAGCTACCACAATGCACTGCTCTTTGTGGCGTTGCAAGAGCTGCTAATGTGGCCACGTCAGTGCGCTTCCAGCTGAGAGTGTAAACACTCAGCAGCATTTTCCCTGCTGCGGTCTCCGAAGCTGGTTTAACTCCCAGCGCTCTACAACTGCAAGTGTAGCCATGCCCTAATATAAATAGATTATACTCTTTGAGTCTATCACTACATGTTTTCCCATCGTTTAAAACCACTCTCATGGCTCTTCTGTGCACCCTCTCCAATTGATCAATCAGACAAAGTGAGTGTGGTAATATCTTTTATTTGACCAACTACTGTTGGTGAAAGAGAGAAGCTTTTGAGCTACACAGAGCTCTTCTTCACATCTGGAAAAGAGCATAGTGATTGTCTGGTTTTACCCACATAGTTATTGGAGCACTTACTTCACTGGATGAAGTACGCAACATGTTGTGACAGGCATGTATAGGAGCTTGAAAGGTGTGCTGTGGGGAGTATTGATCATCATAACAGTGGGGATATATCTGCAGGTTTTGCATCTGTTGTTACTGCAGGGTCTGGTGCCACTTTGAGATGGTGTTTCCTGGTCTGTCAGGAGCTTGCTTCTGATGAGTTTGGAGAGGTTGCAGAGTTATTTGAAGGCCAGAAGAGGGGGCTTGGGACAATCACTACTCTCTCAAATGAACTCACACAAAAAACTGATAAAAGATAAAAACACTATCACCTGTGGGAGAACATTTAAAAATAAAAACGATCACTCCATATCTGACCTCTCAGTCCTCATCCTTAAAGGAAACCTGCACAACAGCTTCAAAAGAGGAGCCTGGGAGCTGAAATTAATAATTTTGAAACTAAACACTAGAAATCATGTTCTTAATACAGACATTGTGGTAATAAACCATAAATCCAATCTGTAACCCACTAATCCCCCTTTTTTTGTCCTATGACTACAGAGGTGTTAACTGGCCACTTCACCTTGAATGGTCTCTTAAAATATGTGTTAACTACTTATGCTAAACAATCTGGTTCCACCTTCTATTTAGCCTGACACTCTGAGTACTTTCCCAGACCTAAGAAGAGCTCTGTGTATCTTGAAAGCTTGTCTCTTTCACCAACAGAAGTTGTTCCAATAAAAGATATGACCTCATCCAGCTTGTCTCTCTAATAGCCTGGGACCAACACAGCTACAATAACACTGCAAACAATTGATCAATATCCTTCTTGAATTGTGGACGCAAGAACTGGATATTGTATTCCAGTAGCTGTCACATTAGTGCCAAATACAGAAGCAATACTATCTTCCTATTCCTACTTGATATTCCCATTTATACATCCAAGAATCACATTAGCCCTTCTACCCAAAGCATCCTGCTGGGAGCTCACATTCAGCCGATTAGTCACCATGATGCCCAAGTTCTTTTCAGAGTCACTGCTTCCCAGGATAGAGTCCCCCATCCTGTAAGTATGGCCTACATTCTTTGTTCTTAGATTATGACTTTACATTTGGTCATATTAAAATGCATAAGGTTCACATATGGAACCTACTGGAGTGATCCAGATTGCTCTGCACTAGTGACCTGTCCTCTTCATTATTAACCTTCTCCTTATCTTTGTGGTCATCTGCAAACTTTATCTGCAATGATTTTATATTTTCTTCCAGGTCATTGATAAAAATGTTAAAAAGAATAGGGCCAAGAACCAATCCCTGCAGGACCCCACTAGAAACACATTTGCTTGATGATGATTCTCTGTTTACAATTGCATTTTGAAACCTTCTGTTATCCAGTCTTTAATCTATTTAGTGTGTGCTGTATTAATTTTGTATCATTTTAGTTTCTTAATCAAAGTGTTGTGCTGGACCAAATCAAATGCCTTACAGAAGTCTAAGTATGTTACATCAACCCTATTATCTTTATCAGCCAAATCTGTAGTCTTATTAAAAAAAAAGATATTGTTAGTTTCACAAGATCTATTTTTCATTAACCTATGTACCCCTTTTTAATTATTGGCACATTAGCGTTCTTCCAGTATGCTGAAACTTCCCTAATGTTACAAGATGTATTGGAAGAAATCAATATTAACAGTACAGAGAGCTGTTTTAAAACCCTCATACACACACACACACACACGCACACACACAAACAACCCTTGTTTGGATTTTGTTCTGTTTGCACATAACAAATGTAATCAAGTCATGATCACTTGTACCTAAGCTACCACTAGTTTTTAGTTCTGTAATCAATTCCTCTTTATCTGTCAATATGAGGTCTAATATAGAATTTCCCTATGTTGGATGCAACACTGAATTAAGAAATTGTCATCCATAAAATTTTTAGAAATTCAGAGGATGTTTTAGTACTACCAGCAGGAGACCACCAGCATATGTCACTCACATTGAAGTCCCCATGAAAATGCAGCTTTTCCCCCCAACGACGTATTATAGATAGGTGCTTCATGAGACAGTAATATTTTTCTCAGTGTGATTTGGTAGCTTGTAACAAATACAGCTAGTACTCCATCTTGTGCTTTAAATGTTAGAACCTGATTTAAAAAAAATATCTAAAAAGAGGTGGTAGGGAGGAGGGATTGCTATTTTCTTTGGAAAAAAAATTCTTAGCTCTTCACCTTTGAACTACACATTAATCAGACTTTTTTTAAACCATCACCTTTTTCACAAAATAATATCAGGCCAGAATTTGCAATACATCCCTGGAATTAAAAAAAAAAAAAAAAAAAAAAAAGATTTAAACAACAAAAAACACTAAGTGGTTGGTCTACATCATAGAAAGGGAAAGTCTATTATTATTGCCAACTTGAACATTTTATTTACATGTTGTAAATTGACAAATTTTAACAGACTGGATGTGAAAAAGTTACACAATTACTGATCTTGCAGCGACGGGGCTTCTCCACCTCCCCCTTTTTTTTTAAACTGTGTTTGATTTAAGACAGGATTCCTTTAGCCTCTAGTCTAGGTAAATATGTGGAGGGGATTCAAGTTAAAAATCTTATTAGTATGACGAGTTAGAAATGTATTTACAAAGTTAAAATTGCTACTCAAACTTGCTATTTGAATCCTGCTGAACATGCTTACATCTGTTATTACAGAAGACGCCATTTCAAAAGACCCATTTTGCAAAACATAAAAACTCATTAGGTTCGCTCCAGTTTACATACAATTTGGAATGAAAATTAGTAGCAACTGAACAGTAAATGTAGATTTTGCTGACAGTACAGGATAGTCAGACAGACTGGATTAAAGAATAATTTATATATTTCCTATACAAATTGTGATCTCAAAGAAATATTTAGCAACACAGCAGCAGTGAGAGAATACCATCAAAAAAACTGTTCATGGCTGAAGACATCTGTACTTGATTACTTATTTGTAGCAGGATCTTCAGAGCACAGTCATCTAAATGACTCAAAGAAGATGAAACAAATCTAACAAAATATACAGCACATTATATCTCAATATGACATGGTTGCATAAACCCCATTTCCACAGACTTCGACTGACACTGGAATATAATGAACTGCTTCATTTACTACAATACTAATAGACTTCTAATGACATCATAATGGATAACACAATGCTCATTGACTACTATTAATCTAGCGTGTGCCAAACAAACATAGAACGTAACTTCATCAAAACAGCATCCATATGGTTGTCCAGTGTATGCCTTACAATTACATTCAGCAGCAGCATTACATTCATTTTGCTTTTGAGAAGCACAGTGGTGAACATACACAGAAGAATGGCATGAAAGGGATTTATTTTAAACAGTTTCAAGACAACAACTCAAGTGTACACACTAGAAAAATTAGTTATTTGGATCCATAAGACATATGGGTACAATTAAGTAATACCACATCAAAACATGCTGTTAAAACCAAAATGTTATATGCATGCAATAACCTGCCATGCACACACTTTCTGTATTGAATAGGATGTTAGGTGGCAAAACATGCTAAGCAAAAGCCCATAGCTCTATATATTTGCTACAAGCCACAGCTTTGCAATTCTACTTGATACCCACCACCTAGCTGTCCCACTGCTGACTTAAGACCTCATACTTTGCACTTCTACCTTTCATCTAAGGACATCAATGCTTACAGGCAGTAAGCTTCACTACAGCTCTAAGAGGGAGGTAAACATTCAAATTTATATATTGGGAAACTGAAATACAGAGATTAACAGCCCAATCCTGCAAGATGCTGAATGCTTTCAACTCAATTTCAACACAAGTCAAGAGAGCTCAACACCACACAGTTTTAAGCCCACTAAGCTTAAGTATTAAGATCAGCAGGGGCCAGGAACAAAACCCACATCTCATGAATCCCAATCCTGTAGGCCATGCTCACTTTTTTAGAAAACTTCAGACACCATTATCCTTGCTGAATGATTTCCCACTCATCAACTTTATTGTTTGGCTGCTAGTCGCAAACACACGAAGAATAGACATGAATAGCAGATTGATTTTTTGCTCATTTAGAACAAAATGACCAATTCCTGAATGAGGGACTCCTTCCCCTGATAATTCAAATATGATTCTCTGTTCATAGTGTACTATCTTAAAAGTAGGTTTTGGGAAAAGCTAATGTCCTTTATAGCTGGAGGGGCTAGTCTTACAGCTTTTGTAATTTTTATGAACCGATGCAATAAATTAGGGGGAAAAAGTTACTCACCGTCTCATAACTGTCGTTCCTTGAGACATGTTGCGTATGTCCATTACATTGTAGGTGTGTGTGCATCTAATGTGCCCGTACCAGAGGTTTCTCCCTAGTGGTAACAGTAATGAGGCCCACACCCTGGCTCCTCATGCTCTGAACAGAGGGTATAAAGGGTGGAAGCCACCCCACCCCACCTTTGGTTCCCTCACACCAGAATGCTGACAGTAGACTCTGATGCACTGGGAGGGAAAAGGGCGGATTGTGTAATGGACATATGCAACACATCTTGAAGACCACCAGTTAAGAGAAGATGAGTAACTTTTTTCCCTTCTTTGTGTTTGCATATGTCCATTATATTGTAGATGACTCCCGTGCTGTTATGGAGGAGGTAGAGCTTGGAACATAAGAACAGCCATACTGGGTCAGACCAAAGGTCCATCTAGCCCAGTATCCTGTCTTTCGACAGTGGCCAATGCCAGGTGCTTCAGAGGGAATGAACAGAGCAGGTAATCATCAAGTGACCCATCCCGTCACCCATTCCCAGCTTCTGTCAAACAGACGCTAGGGACACCATCCCTGCCCATCCTGGCTAATAGCCTTGATGGACCTATCCTCCATGAATTTATCTAGTTCTTGTTTGAACCGTGTTATAGTCCAAGAAACCCAAAAGGCTTTTGTCCTGTCCAGGCAAATAGCCAAAGCTCTCCACACATCCAGAGCATGCAGCCTTCATTCATCCTTGTCAGCATGCAGCTTTGGGAAGAAAACAGGTAAGTATATAGACTGGTTCAGATGAAAATCAGATACCATCTTTGACAAAAACTTATATATGTCTATAATTGACTTTATCTTTGTAGAAAATGGTATATATGGTGGATCTGTGACGAGTGCATTTAGCTCTCCCACTCTCCTAGCCAAGGTGATGGCCACTAACAAGGCCACCTTTTCTGAGAAGTGTAGAAGCAAACAGGAAGCTAAAGGCTTGAATGGGGAGTCCATAAGGGCAGAAAACACTAAGTTCAAATCCCAAAGTGGTGCTAGATCCTGAATGGGTGGGAATAATCCTTTCAGGACCCTGGTTGTGATAGGATTAGTAAAAATAGTTCCATCATCAATTCAAGGGTGAAAAGTTGAGGTAGCAGCCAGATGCACCCTAATGAAGCTGAGGGCTAGACCTGACTCCTTAAGATGTAAGAGACAGTCCAGAATTGTTTGAATTTTAGTTTGAGCAAGTGACACATTAAGGGAAGTCACCCTGATGGAGAAGTGCTTCCATGTACTAAGGTAAGCCGCTCTTGTGGAAGGTTTTATACTATTGAGGACATTTTGGACTGCCACCTAACTGTGTGTCTTCTCTCCATTTAACCATTGATGACCATGCTGTGAGGTGTAGCACCTGAGGGGTCAGGTGCAGCACTGGCTCATGATTCCAAGTTATGAGGTCTCTGGTTAGTGGCAAGAGAAAGGCTTCCTAAGTAGAGAGCTTTTGCAGGTCAGACCACCACAGCTGCCTTTGCCAGGGTGGAGCTATAAGGATCATTCCATGGAACAGGAAGCATCTGAGACTGACCCAGAACTGTTACCCATCCCAGGGCCATGACCCTGTTTTGCCAAGTCTCAAACAGATCCACCATCTGACAACCCTCTACACGAAACACCAAAGCTAGAATGGCCACATTGAGAGACCATTCATGGTCAAAGATGAAGGATCTACACTCAAGTGATCTGCAGGCCATTTTAAATACTTGGCAAATGAGACCCTGAGAGTGACTGAGCTCTGTATGCAGAAATTCCACAGCTTGACTGCCTCTGTGCACAGGCAATCTGACTAGGCGCCCCCTTGTTTGTTCACATAAAACACCGCTATGGTGTTGTCTGTGAGCATCTACATAGTTTTGCCCTGCACATGAGGCAGGAACTGCTGACACGCACGGAATACTGCATGCAACCCAAAAACATTTGTGTGTAACCTGGCCTCATGGGCAGTCCACAACCCAGGAGTCTGAAGATCAACCAAATACACTCCCCACCTCACGACTGAAGCATCCATTACCAAAGTCACATAAAGGAGAGGTAGAGAGAAGGGGACTCCCCCACACACATCATCTTGGCTCATCCACCTGCTCAGAGATGACAACACCCTGTCTGAGATGCATACCAGCTTGTCTACATGGTGAATCTGAAAGCAATAGATTGACTTGAGCCTTGCCTACCTTACACTGAGGTGGGGCCTGGCATGAGGGGTCACATATGTACATGCAGCCATGTGACCTAAGAGCCTGAGAAAATTCCTCACTGTGGTTCGTGACTGATCCTTGAGCGATGCACAGAGGTTCCATATAGTCTGGAATCTGGGAGAAGGCACAAAGGCCTTGTTGAGTATAGGACTGTTTCAATAAACTATTTTTTGTAGAAGTGATAACATGGATTTCTTTGATTATTTTCAATCCAAGGATGCTGAACAGACTATGAGGGATAATGGCCTCTACCTGACATATGGAGTGACCTTGAATCAACCAATTGTACAAGTAAGGATATGTGTGGACATAGCTGTACCTGGACTAAGTCTCCCAATCTCTGACTCTACTTTTCTCATTTCCTTCTATGAGTACAAGAATGGACCTGGAGAAAGCCCTGGAATCTCAATTGTGTGAGACCTGAGAGCCCATCTCAGATTCTGATGAAGAGGAGGAATATTCTGAGAGCCATGGTGGGTGAGTACTGAGAGTTCCTGAAGAGTGCAGCTGGGATGTATGCCAGAAACGCGATACCGGAGGAAACATGGACGGCATTCTAACTGTTGGTATCGTGTGAAAAGATGGAGCAGGTACAGGACTGGAGGAGCCCAAAGAAAGCAGTACTGGGACCACAGCAGAGTGTACTGGAGCCAATGAGCATGATACCTGCAAGGATGCTCAAGGAGGGTCTTCACCTGGAATCAACAGCATGGTGACACCAAAAGGCATAATAGGTCTCTTGCCACCACATAGGCCTCTGGCATTGTCTATATTGCTATAGGCAGTTATCCCACCATGATTAGAGATGTCTGAACTAGTGTTGCAGACGAGGAAGTAGCAGGTCTCAATGGTCCCTGGGAAGGCACCAGAGTCAGTCGCTCAGGTCTATGACAGTCAGTATGAGCTGGTACTGGGGAATGGCGAGCTGAAGGGAGTGTTCTACCATCAGTACAAGAGCGACATTCTGTGTAGGAATCCCGCACCCTGGACTTTGAAGAGCCCGATACAGACTTCTTATCCTTCTGTGACTAGGATTGCTCTAAAGTCCTTGTCCTTGAAGATGACAGTCACAGATTTCCTGTAGCTCCTATCTGCTGGCAAAGCTGGGGGAACAATCTTGGGCGGAATCAACAATGAGCTAAAGGGGTTTAGACAGGGGTCTAAGGGTAGTCTCCATAAAAATATATCAAAGACTTTTTTGTCCTGGTCTTGAAGCCCCAGCAGATCAATCATCGGTCCCTTATGTGGGCCTTGCTCAAATACTTTAAACAGTGTGAATTAGGGTCACTTACAGGCATGGGCTTTCAGCAACCAGAGTAAGGCTTGAAACCTGGGGACTTGACTCAGAGACCTCCTCTAGGGTTATCTGGAATGTTTCCTGGAAATTCCTGAAATCATCTCCGGCAGTAGGCGTAAGGGACATAATAGTCTCATCTGGTGAGAATGAAGTGCAGGTGGCAGGAGCTGCCTCCTGAGCTAAAACTTCTGTCTCCTCAACGCTCTGTTCGGGAGAGGCAGCTGGTGGCACTGTGAATCATGGTGAAGAGTGTCTATGTACCCCTATGGTGCCACTTAGGGGTCTGAGGTAAAACTGTCTATAAACTGCCCATGGATCCCAGAATGCCCATTGAGGTGGGAAGGGCATACCCAGGGGTGACCATACCACCTTTGAAATTCAGACCTTGGCGGAGGCTTAGGGCGCTCCTGATGTGCAGATTGAAGACTGCCTTGCATAGGTGAAGAGTGTTGGGAGGAGAAAGCCCCCCCCTTCCTCATTTTCATCTTCCTCACTAGAGAAAGGAGGAGCGGATGTAGTTGGTGGAGTGAGCGGTAGCGAAAGTACCGAAGCAGTATCGGTACCAAGGTGAGGTGATTTTGGTACCGGGGCAGTTTTCAGGTCCCTTCGGAGCAAAAAACTGTTGAGGCTGTGGTACTGATGGCGGTACCTGTGTGAAAGGTGGTATGGAGAATTGTGAAGGTACCAGGGGATCTTACAGTACAGGTAGAAAAGAAGCCAATAGAGAGCATGCCAAGGACAGTGTGGCAATCTGTGGTGCAGTGTCTGTGCTATTCAACATAGGGCCAGCAGGTGGTGCTGTTGCCTTTGTACTGCAGAGTTGCTGCTGGTGCTGAGGTGGAGGAGGCGGTCTTCTGCCTGCCCTCTTAGAGCCTGCCCACTTAGACTGCGACTGTGAATGTACCACCGGTACCGGAGGTCCCTGCCGACTCAAAGGTACTAAGCCGTGGCGCGGTCAGTACCGATGTAGTGGATGGAGTCAGGGAATGTTTCCTCTTTGATGCGGTCTTGATAGGGGGAGTGTTAGCTCTCCTCTTTCCACGTCCTTAGGAGACAGGTCCCTTTCTTTCAGGGGGGAGGGTGTGTCGGAAGCCGCCTGCGGTGATAGGGCGGCAGGAGAAGTTTGTGAGCCCGGGTCTGAGGTTTCCTCCAGGCACCAGACATGGGTTTCCTCCAGGCACCAGACACATTGCAAGTGTCTGTCAGAAAGTGGAATTGCCTCACAACAGGAGAAGCAGCGTTTAAGGCCAGGCGACCCTGGCATTCTGAGAAAAATAACTTCCCTTAAGGGGACAAAAGGAAAAAAGGGTGGGGTTTTTTGTTTTGTTTTTTTAAAACGGTGAGAAAAAGAAATAATAGGTTCTTAACCAACTAACCTAACTACACTAAACTATTTGACTAATCTAACTAAACTAAATCTCAGGTAAAGCGAACAAGCCCACTGCTGGAGCTCTGACTCGGACCAAGGACAGTTGAGAAGGAACTGGGGGGGGAGGGGGAGGAGGAAACCGNGCCAGAAGCTGGGAGTGGATGACAGGGGATGGATCACTCACTGATTGCCTGTTCTGTTCATTCCCTCTGAAGCATCTGGCACTGGCCAGTCAGAAAACAGGATACTGGGCTGACCCAGTTTGGCCGTTCTTATGTTCTTAACTATTTCTGTTGGGTCATCCAATTGCTTATATGTAGACTCCACACCTTTAGGCCGGTATCAGTTGTAAAACGAATCTTTCTGTTCTCATAAGATGCTCCTCCGATGTTCCCTGTTCAGCTGTAACTTCAAGGATGATTTTATATCTAATGGGACAGCAGGAGGTGTTCCATGTTCCCTTTACAACAATTCCTCCTGTGACAGAAATTGAGATTGTATTTGAGCTATGGGCATGAAATCTGATCCTGCCAGAAATCCCAGCAGATAAATGCTCCTTTCCTGAATCCAACTAACTGGGTGGATCTCACCACCATTAGAACATCCTCTCCACAAAACTAATGTTCAGGTCAGCACTATTCCATAACCTAGAACCTTGCAGCTAGCTGAAAGAGGGATCTGCGATCAAATTCTCTTAGAAAATAAAAAGAAGGAAGAATAGTTTTATGATTAGGGTACTAGAAGTCAAAAGACCTGGGTTCTTATCCTGGCCCGCTAAACATCTCTGTGCCTTAGCTCCCTAATCTGTAAAATGGGGATAAATACTTTCCCTAGCTCACAGGTGTTTTATTAGGTTTAATTAGTAATGTTTGGGAGGTGCTCAGAGATCTTTAGATAAAAGATGCTATAGAAACACAGAATTCTGTGGAAGCCTGAAGAGTCTGTAGGAACATTGTGAGTTGGCATTGTAAGCAAGTTACAGTGAAACCTCAATGTTTGGTTTCATTTGTTTTGTATAATTGCTTATTAAGTTTGGTGTCAAGGACATGCACATTTTCAGCATCTCTCATTTCTCTATATTGGGTTTTTACTGTAAGAGTTAGGATAATAAATGTTCTGTTCTTTTAACAATCCTTTCATACATATTCAATATCAGTTTGTAGTATTTACATATGCATTAAAATCCATATTCAAAGTGATGCTACCCACACATTACAGGATTAATCATTTAATCCAGGAAAGGTATTTTAAACAGGTGTGAGAAGTGTCTTAAACAAGGAGAGGTTTGTAGACAACAAGCCTCAGGAGCCAGGTGAGAAAGAGAGTAAAAGCAATAATATCACCCCTGAACAGTCTGAGAGCTACATCCCTTGCATCTCTCCTGATGGAGAAAGAAAATGGACAGTACAGGGATTCTCCCTGCCAGATATGTGATGTCACAAAGAGTTCATTAGGCTTTGCTAAAAGTCATAGCAGATGCCTGCTGAGCATGTTCAGAAGTGATTTCTCTCTCTCAAATTTATTTCGACCCCACCCTCCAAGCTTATCAATGACTCTACTCCTTGTTCAGAACTATTTACATGAAAAATTTCAAGTTTTAGTCATCAGCTGGTTTTGTTGTAACTAGGAATAAAGGTATTTAAATTAACTGAAAATGGATAGACAATCCATGCCAAACACCAAAATTTGGCTGAAAGTTTCCACACCTTTTCTTCTTTTTAAAAATCACACTTGGGCTGAGGCCAAGCATGGAAATCTTGAGACTAAAGGGAATTTTTTCCCCATAATATTCTGTGTATCTGAAAACAGAAGGTTATAGTGACAACAGTTTTGCAAACCTAACTACTAACATTTTCCTATATTACAGCTGTTGGCTAAAGCTATAATATATGGCAGCTCTTTTTAATGTAATAAAATATTTTTGTATTTATTTAATTACCAAAAAACCCATAATTATGAGCTTGTTTATAAAATAGATCCACTGTAGCTCTCCCTTGTGACTGTAAGTAAGTAATGGCGGTAACTGAGAGAAAGGTAGAGAGAAGCATTGTGCATGCTTAATGATTTTGTTTACATTTGCTGTTGTAATCTGAATATTTTGCATCCAGCTAACTATATAGAGTAACTAGAGATTAAGTCCAAATGATAAAAAATTAAAATGAAGAACTGATTTTTCAATTGCACGATATGAAATTCAATTGCCTATAACTTTAAAAAAAAAAAGGCTGGTTTAATGTAATTTTTATACACTTGAAATTATATGGTGAAATAACTCGTAAATTAAATCAGAAGCAAGGGAATTCCCTAAACAACCATGCTGGGGATTTGTTGGGCTCTCTCATTGATGTACCTAATTAAAGTGCTTATCTGTTGAGATTTCAAAGGCACAGCTTTATAATATCACACTTCCATTTTAAGCAGGTTATTTCTGATACTATTCCTGATTTTGCCTAAATGTAACAGGGTGGGGGGGTGAAATTACCTCAGAACAGATATTATATTATTTAATAAAACAAAAAGGAATGCAAACAGAAATGAACGCTCCTCACTACAGCAATGTTCAATCTGTCTCAGAGATTTCAATTTCCATAATTTGCTTTGGCTGCTAAGCAACAAATCAAATATGGTTTGATACATTAGAATACATTATTCCCCCTGCTACTCTTGTGACTGAAAAAGAGAGTTGTGGAAAGGGTGTTTTCAGAGCTAAAATACTTAGGAAGGGATTTGGGCTTCAGCAGGTGTATTAATTGTATGTAAATAAATACACTTTTGTTTGTTCTGGAGCACAAACCAAGAGACACACAAATCCAATCTGTAGTAGCTTGTTGTCAGTGTTACTAATTCTTTGGATCTTTATGAGCCCTTCAGGGAGGCCAGTCCTGTCTAAGTTACCTGTCTCATGGCAGAATAATGATGGAGAGAAGAGATGGAAAGATATAAACAGATACTACCATACTCAGACAGGGGGAGGAAAAAAAACAAAAACAAATAACTCCCTGGGCTCCCTGTTTGGTGCACTGGAAATCCTTGTTTGGTGCACTGGAAATCTATAATTCCTTCCCAAGGCTCCACATTGTAGACACCATATTTCTAGCTGAGTGCAGAGCTAGATGTAAACAAACACCTTTCAGGGCCAATCAAAAACGCTCCCTAATCCTTAAGGGCAAGTTACCTTTCGTAACTTTTGTTCTTCGAGATGTGTTGTGCGTGTCTATTCCACTCTCAGTGTGCGTGCGCTCTGCACACAGTCACCCAAAGTTTTTCCCCTCGGTGGTGCCCGTTGGGGTGGCTCAAATGCCCTCTTCTGCAATATAAAGGGCCCAGCCGATCCCAAGTCCCCTCAGTTTCTTCTTTCCAGAAACTCCAATGTAGCAGCGTAGAAGGGCGGGTTGTGGAAAGGACATGTACAACGCATTTCAAACAACAGTTACAAAAGATTAGTAACCATTTTTTCTTCTTTGCATGATTGCTGTGACGCTGGCAGACAAGGTGCAAGCTCTTGCCAAGGCTGTAGGCCTCAGCTGAGCATTGACAAATTCGTTGCTAGAAAGAGGTGGTTACTCACCCTGTGCAGGTTCTTGAAGATAGTTGTCTCTGTGGGTGCTCCACTTTACGTGAATCTGTGACCCTGAGCTTGTAATTGGAGATTTTTAGTAGCAGTGCCTGGTTGGGTCTCATGTGCGCTATCCCCGTCTCATGCTGCTTCACGAGGTTACATAACGCTGTGCAACCAACCCCCTCCCCGCCCTCAGTTCCATCTCTACTGCATAGGCTTTGGTGCAAAAGAACTATGAAGTACAGGAGAGGAGGGAGGATAGTGGAGCACCCACAGGGCAAACCACCTTGAAGAACCTCAGATACTGCAAAGAATGAGTAATTTTCTCTTCTTCGAGGAGTGTCCCTGTGGGGGCTCCACTTTAGGTGACTGTAGAGCAGTGCCCCTCAGTGGAAGGAAGGTACTTTGGAGTTGCACTTTTGACAGATGATAAAACCACAAGTACCAGTAGGGTGTCTGATAATGAGTGCTGCTCTATGGAATGGTGCTGTGTGAACGTATGGATGGACGCCCAGGCTGCTGCTTTGCAAATGTCCTTGACAGGTATATTGTTGAGGAAGGCTATCGATGTAGACAGTGCTCTGGTTGAGTGTGAGGGGGCTCCAGTGTGGGGTTGCAATTGTTGCTGGCAATAACAAAAGTCAGTGCAACTAGAGATCCATTTCGACAGCCTCTGTTTGGATATGGCATCTCCCATAGATTGTTCCGTGATGGAGAGAAATAATGATGGTGACTTTATGAAAGACTGTCCTTTCAACGTAAAATGTTTTGGAAAGAACGATGGGAGATGGATGGGTTGATTCAAATGGAATGATGAAACTATTTTAGGTAAGAATTTGGGATGTGGTCTTAGGGTAATTTTGCTTTTTAAAAATATTGTGTATAGGGGGTGTGTCCACATCTTGAGACAGGAGATGAGGTAGAAGTGGAAGAGTGCGTGGTGGGCACACAGCCATCTTCAAGAGGTAAGGAAACCACATTTGTCTGGGTCATGTGGGGGCTATCAAGATGACTCTGGATTTGTTGGTCCTTATTTTGTTTATAATCCTGGCTAGGAGAAGGGTTGGGGGGAAAGCGTACAGCATTTCAGGAGGAAAATGTCACAGAGAGAATGGGGTCCCACTCCCCACTGGAACAGAAGTGTGGGCACTTGGAGTTCTGATTCATCACAAATAGGTCTATAGTTGGGAACCCGCATTGTTTGGATATGTTCTGCAGTATCCTGGTGTCCATTTCCCACTTGTGGTCCTGGGAATAATTTCTGCTCAGTGCATCTGCAATGGTGTTTTGGCATTCTGATAGATAGGAAGCTGAGATGTCAATGTTGTGGTGGATGCACCAGTTCCATAGTAGGATGGCTTCTGTGCATGGGAAGTGTGACTGTGCCCCTCCTTTATGGTTTATATAAAACATACAAAACAAAAAGTAACATTGCCTGCCAGCACTTTTATGGTCTTGTCCCTGATCATGGGTAGGAAGTATGAACATGCATTGCAGACTTCCCGCAGTTCCAGTAGGTTTATGTGCAGTGTCGATTCCGATGGGGACCAGTGGCCTTGGATCGTGTGGTTGTGCAAGTGTGCTCTCCAGCCTAGCAGAGAAGCATCCATAATGAGTATCATCGATGGAGAGGTCTGTGCAAAGGGAATTCCGGTGCAAATGTGGTTGAGTCCACCAATATAGAGAATTTTTACTTTGGTTGGCATCGTAAGATGTTTGTTTACACTCTGTTTGGCTCAGGACAGTATATATCCCACACAGTCTTGCAACATCACATGTGCAGTCTGGCATGTTTGATGACGAATATCATTGCTGACATGAGGCCTAACAGTTGGAGGCAGGTCCTGGCTGATGTCTGTGGGCTGGCATGTGTGGTAGCAATTAGATTGACTAGAGTCGTACATCTGTGCAATGGCAGGGAGGCTATAGCTTCCAGAGAGTTGAGGTAGGCCCTGATGAACTCCACTCTCTGCACAGGTGTGAATGTTGATCTTTGTTTGTTTATTTGTAGACCTAGCTGTGCAAGGAGAGCTATTGTCCTTTGGGTAGTTTCTAATGCCTCTTCTCGAGTTGAGGCTTTGAGTAAACAATCATCCAGATAGGGGAATATTATGACCCCTTGTCTGTGGAGGTGAGCTGACACTACCAAGGACTTTTGAGAATACCCGTGGAGCCATAGATAGTCCAAAAGGGACTACTTTGTATTGGAAATGATCTGTTCCCAGAACAACTCTGAGAAAACCTCCTGTGTTGCATACTGTTATGTGGAAATATGCATCCTGCAGGTCAAGGGCTGAGAACCAGTTCCCTCATTCAAATGCTGGAATTATCATGGCTAGCATGATCATCCTGAATCACTGGGTCTTCACAAATTTGTTGAGTCTTCTTAAGTCGAGAATGGGCCTCCATCCTCTGTTTTTTTCCCTGTGTTAGAAAATAATAGGAGTAGAAACCCTTCCCTCTGTGTTGTGCTGGTACTGGTTCAACTGTGCACAGGCATATGAGGTGGTTTACCTTCTGTCATAGTAGGTGTTTGTGAGAACGGTCCCTGAAGAGGGATGGGAAGGGAGGGAGGGTAGGGGGAAATGGAGGTAAATTGGATGGAATAGCCCGTTTCGATAATTTCTAGTACCTGTTTGTCTGACGTGATGTTTCGCCACACTGGGTGGAATGGAGTCAGATGATCTCTGAATGGATGGTGTCGGATGGTTCCAGCAATAGAAGATGTGAGAGGTGTTTCTGGTCCTCAACCAAACCCTCAAAACTGTTGTTTAGAGGGAGGTTGTTGGGATGTCAAAGGCTGAGAAGGGAGTGGTCTCCATCTTGCAGGTCTCTGCCTCCACCTTTGTGGGTCACATTGCCTCTGTGGTTGGGTGTAGAGCGTGGATCTAGATCTTTGTGTCGAGTAATACTTCCCGTTTTTCCTTTTGTGTAGGCATGTATATGCCGAGGACCTCGGTGTCGCCCTGGAGTCCTTCAGTGTGTAAAGGGACTGTTACAAAAGCTTTCATATTTGATATTTTCAATTCAATCATTTTTCCAATCCTCTTTGTTTCTATGAAAGAGATTAGTTTCAATTATGTAGGGTTTTAAAAAAATATTGATTTAAAATGTCATAAAATAATTACAAATAAAGTTTAAAATCATACTTAGAACTGATCCCTGTCTAATTCTCTTTATTCACAGAATTTTTTCCATCACTGCTTTGCTGTTAATCGCAGAGAGAACTGCAATATTCAGACTAGGTTTTGAGAAAGATTTTGAGACAATGGAATTGGGGTTTACATGGAGAATGCTATAGGAGAAGGGACTTGATAGTAATTTAATTTGAGGCATTCAGTAATTAGTGAGCAATAACCTGCTCTAATCAACAAAGTCAAATCTGATATTGTTTCCCCACAATTTAGACAAATCACATTTGCCACCCTCCAGTTATTACCTCTCAAGAAAACAATTAGAATACTTGATTTACAGTCACTGATCCATTATAGATGAACTGAAATGCTACATTAACAAATCCTGAAATCTCAAATCATAGAAGACATGCACGTACAGCTGCATTGCAAATAATTACAATTTATAGGTAAAGTAAAAAACTATTTTTTAAAGCCTACACAGACCAGAGTTCAGACTGTAGAGGTTCCAGGCCAAATTCTCTGCTAGGATAAATCCATTAAGTAGAAACAATGAGGAATCCTTGTGGCACCTTAGAGACTAACACATTTATTTGGGCATAAGCTTTCGTGGGCTAAAATCCACTTCATCAGATGCATTGTGGGTTTTAGCCCACGAAAGCTTATGCCCAAATAAATGTGTTAGTCTCTAAGGTGCCACAAGGATTCCTCGTTGTTTTTGCTGATACAGACTAACACGGCTACCCCTCTGAAACCTGTCACCATTAAGTAGAGTTATGCCAGCAGAAAATTTGACTCTGTGTTTCTCCTAATCAGTTGATGACAGCACAAACTTTCAAACAATGAAAAGAACTGCATTTTGTACAGTACGTTAAGTGTTAACTAATATCACCAACCCTTGTAGGAAGAACAGAGAATTCTAAACTCAGGTTATGACAGTTAAATAAAGGCGAAAACAGATCTATTTTGTTTAGAAATGCATTCTTTTATAAAATTTAAGCTTATACACATTATCAATAGTTATTTTTTTTATTTCTTGCAAAGTAAACCTTTCACTTAGACAGTACAACAAATCAGTCTTAGATATTACACTATAGTTGTAACAGGCCAAATTCTAATGAATTTCTTGCAGCCTAGCTGGTCAAACAAATTGAAAATCTAACTGAACCACTTATGGCTGTATAGCAGTGATATGCCTGTCAAACATGTGGATTTGAAAACATCTGAAGCATTGCATTATGGTGTACTTTACTGAAGTTAAGGAAATACAGAACATGCTAGGTATGCTTTCTGAAATGCCAATAACTAACCTTAAAATCAAAAATTATTTCCAATATATCAAAAAGACAGACAAGTCAATGTACTGGAAGACATTCAAGGCCTCTGTGATGGGTATGACCATATTCATACCAGGAGAAATCTGCAGGTAATCTAGTAAAGAAAAATTGCCACATCTGTTAATTTCCTTTAGCTTCACTCTGAAAATTCTACCATGAGACAGTTCTACCTCCTCTCTGAAGCAAGATGATCATTCCAGCCTACCCTCTCCCACTCCTTGTGTTTCTCAGCCAGAGAATAAGATGAAATCATCTTCACATTGGCAGTTCTGAAGATTTAACCTTTTTTTTGTTCCTTAAGTGTCCAATCTGATGAGTCAGAAGTAGCTTTTCTCTACTGCAATGCTCCAGAGGCAAACCTCTATCCCCTTAGGCTGCACTGGGTAAGATGAATGACAGGATTAAAACACTCAAGAGTATTTTTAACAAAGGAGTTTGAGGTCCAGTTCTGCCCTACAGGCACCAGATCCTATAAACACTGAACACAGACCACAAAACAACTCTCTTATAGAGATTTTTAATAATTCCTACACTCTGTATTGGAAAAATTGCTTCCCTTATTTCTTTCTGGAGATTTGACAAGTGTTTTGAGAAAGATTTGGTTCTACTGCATATTCTTCCTGAATAATTTATTCCCATTATGGACCACTGTTTTGAAGAGCTGAGATCTGAGGGGAAAGGCAACTATCAATTTTTTCAATGAAGCTTATTGAAAAATTCTCCTCAGGACCTTCTTCCTCTGATCTATTTTCTCTTAGATTTAGACATTTTTCTTCTGATTTTTCTAAGTTAGGAATCTATGCATCCTGTTTTGGACCTTCAATAAGACATTCAGTGCTAAACTTTCACTCAGATTCTTCATTATACTTCCTGGGGCTTGTTTGGACTACCAAAGACAGTGGAAGAGAGATGGGGGTTATTCCTTAGAACTGCAACCAATGTAACTAGTCAGAGCCTACAGGAAAGAGTATTTCTTTGTGGAGATCAGGCAAAAGTTCTGGGCCTATCAGAGTAAAAAGGAGTAAATTTAATGGCAACACAGCTGCTTGGAGCTTTAGAGGCGGGATTAGATTGAGGCAGCTTCAAAGGAATGCAGCCCGTCCACTTTCCTAGTGGCATGATAATCAGTTAAGAACTTTCAAAGGAACTCTTCCCTTAAGGGGGAGAAAGAAGAAAGTTCTGACTTAGTCTTGAGGTAGAAACATTCATTTCATCTGAAGAGATGGGTTTCACCCAGGAATGGTCTGTTCGCTGAATACAATCAAAGCTGGATGCTATAGTAACAGAGACAGGGATACCTTGTGAGCAGAGTGCCAAGAATAGGTCCCTTTTTCACTTAAACTCAATTTAAAAAAAAAAATATGCATATCATTCTTCTGGAAAATTGAAATAAAAAAGACATCAGGTTCACTTTCTTGTTATAGGGGCAGTTTATTGCTGCTTGACATTTAGCTGTATTATTGGGCTTCCAGGATGCAAACTGTTTTATTTTAGAACAATCTCTCCCACCCACCACAAGCAGGTACAGCATGATCTCATTTCATTAAGAACCTTCAACCTACTTTACTCTAGATTCACCCTGGAATATAAATATAAATACATATAAATAAATAAAAGTAAAGGTTCTCAATCTAGAAGGTAGCACTTGGAGTTTGAGGATATTTAAGGAAGCTCCTGAAAGAGCTTCTCCCCAGTTTGGAGCAACACTTATTTGCTAGAATTCTTTTTCAGGAGAAGAGCATGATTTCAAAAATATTTGATCTCTTACAGCAATTTGGACTATACACTCTAAGCAATTTTAGCAATACCTCCAACTAAGGCAGATAAATAATTCTGATGATCTCCCCAATCTCCATCCTCCTGGAAAAGTTTCTAAATTAATGCTTCCCTCCTTCTAAATGCATAACCAAAGCATATAGATTGGTCCAGGGTAGCCTATCAAACAACTTAGAGAGACAGAGTGCTGAGAAACCCCCAACTCCCTCCTCATTTCCTAGAACTAACACCCCAAAACAAAACATTCATTTCTGTTCTTATCATTCTAAACATAAATTGATACATTATTTTCTTATTCATCTTTGACTCCTGCTACTGTGTATCACTAGGCTGTTCCACCAAGAAAGGAAGGATACTTACTGGAGATCTCTCTCTCCAGCACATTTTTTAAGAATGCCCAAGAGTATGAAAATCATTAACGCCATTTAAAAAATGCTCTCTGATTAGAAATAATAAAAGAATAATACATTAAGGACCAATAATACTATATAAGTCACAGAAGAAGACGACATGATCCCTGTCACAAGTTCAGTGTCTCAATAACATACCAATTTTTTAGAAGATATCAGCCTTGAACTGCAGTTAGAATTGCTGATACTTAATTAGTAATATTCCCACAATTAGATGTCACTGGGACCTTGTGCAGATTGTTAGCTTGTTCAGTCAAGCATACCATAAGGCACTGAAGCTATGAAATCTCACACCAACGCTTGGATGACTGGCTGCACAAAATCTTGCATTGCTACTTCCTAAAGAAAAAAGTTTATACCAGAAGGCATCTGACACCCTCTATCGCTATGGAACAATCACAATGGTCAGCCACTTATTTAGACTGAATGTCTAGCGGTTACAAATATGGCTTTTAAAAAACATTAACTGAAGTTTGAACTTAGTATATTCACATCTCCAAGATCTGTACTGTGCTCTTCTGAGAGTTGGACTGTAGCTTGTGTTTACTCCTTTCCATCATATTTTTGTTAGAGAAGCCTGTAAAGAAATGGTTGAATATGGCAACAGTTCTCAGCATATATTTTTCCTTACATCAGTGTATGCAGAGCAGTGCTTCACAGCCTTTCTGGCATGAAGCTCCAAATAGTGATGGTTCTGCACCGAGGCCCTCCACATCCTTGGCATTGTTGTTGCATCTCACCTGTTTTTAATCCATTCTCTCTCATTTGCTGTGTGTTCTTTACCTTTTATCTTTATGTTCACATCTGTTTTCTTCTTATCACTGCCTTTCTCCCACTTCTCCCCAGAAACACAGCCCAGCCATCTTCCTTTGCTCTCTGTGAAAGTTCTCTTCCCCAGTTCCCTCACTGTTTTCCTCATCTAAAGCCCGTCCCCTCTCCCCATTCCCTTACTCTAAGTTCTCTCTCTCCTACCTTCCTTCCCTCTCTTCTAGTTCCCTGCCTTACTTTCTCCTTAGTTCACTGCCATGGTTTTGCTCTCTTTTCCTCCTCTCTTCCCAGTACATAGTTGTCAACCTTTACATATATTGCCAAGTACAAGTCTCTTAAGGTCTGATAATGCACCATTGAAATCAAGAAGAATTTTGCTATTGACTTCAGTGGGATCATGGCCTTAGTAATGGGATAATGGACAGTTCTGTAGGCATTCTTTGAAAGCAAGAGAAAAAACAACCAGAGGAAAAACACCCTAATCTCACCAGAATTCAAATAAAAACCACCCAGTGGCCCCTAAACCACCGGCCAATTTGAAGATAGTCTTAAAAAAAAAAAATATCACACAGCTCTCCTTCCAACACTACTTGGCCCTTCTCCTTCGAGTGATTGACCTCTTTTTGCCTATACTGGGAATGGTAGCTCTCTCTCAACTGCATCCATCCTCACTCACCCATCAAGATGACCTTCACGCAGTTCTAGAGGCAGCCACCAAGGGTCAGAGCTAGGAACCAGCTGCCTCCAGCCAAAAAAGCAGCAGTCAGAGAGCGGGTCACTGAACACCTTCCATCCATGCATTCCTGGGACATTGACCAGGACAGCAGTTTCCTGGGATAGGTTTACAAAGCCTGCTCTTTTTTTAGCCAGTCCTGGGCTATTGGAAGGTATGCTAGTAGTTTTCCTTCTTCCCACCACCTATCAGACAAATCCATGCAGGGAGATAAAGGGGCAGAAAAAAGGTATACCAAGTGGAGAACTGTACAAAGAGAAAATAAAAAGAAGCAGGTGAAAAGAGGCAGGTAGCTTAACATAGCTACTGGCCACTCTCTGGTTTCAGCCTCCCATATAGAGAGCACTTTTGTAATGGGAGCAAGAGTCTGGTAATGTTCCACCTCTCCCCCCTCCTCTAATATTTACCTCTTCTCTAGCTACTATGCCCACACTCCCCTCCACAATTCTCATAGCAGTCTATCAGAGACAGGTGTGAGAAAAAGATCAGCCCTTGCAACTCAGAGCCTCCTTTATTTTTTTTCCACCCACCACCAATGCTGCAGGCATAAACTGCCAATATTTTAACAAGAAGCTCTCAAAACTTGTCTCCCTCATCCTGTGAGAAACCCTGTGCACGAAGGGTCTCTGACTTCAGAGAAAGGTATGAGGGATTTGGGAGTCTTTTTGATAGATTAAGAGATTCTAAAGCCAGAAAGGACCATTGTGATCATCTAGTCTGACCTCCTGTCTAACATAGGCCACTGAAATTCTTCAAAATTCCCAGAGCATATCTTTTAGAAAAACATCCAATCGATTTTAAAATTGCCAGTGATGGGGAATCCACCATGACCCTTGGTAAATTTCTCTAGCTTCAGCTTCTAGCCATTGGATTGTGCTATACCTTTCTCTGCTAGATTGAAGAGCCTATTATCAAATATTTGTTCCCCATGTAGGTGCTTACAGGCTGTAATCAAGTCACCCCTTATCTATTTGGTTTAACAAAGAGAAGTTTAAGAGCTCCTCGAGTCTATTACTATAAGGCAGGTTTTCTAAACCTTTAATCACTCTCATGGCTCTTCTCTGAACTCTCCAATTCATCAACATCCTTCTTGAACTGTGGGACTACAACTGGATACAGTATAGATTCCCTTGTTTATGAATCAGTCCTTTTGCCACCAGGAGCTCATGTTCAGCTAATCATCCACTATAATCCCCAAATCGTTTTCAGAGTCATCGCTTCTCTGGATAGAGTCCCCCAGCCTATAAATATGGCCTACATTCTTTGATCCTAGATGTATACATTTACATCTAGTCGTATTAAAATGCATATTGGTAGCTTACATCCAGTTTACCAAGCGATCCAGGATCACTCTATATCAGTGACCCGTTCTCCTCATTATTTAGCATATTCCCAATTTGTGTGTCATCTGCAAACTTTATCAGTAATAATTTTGTTTTCTTCCACATCATTAATAAAAATGTTAAAAAGCATAAGACCAAGAACTGATCCCTGTAAGACCCCACTAGAAACACAGCCTTTTGATGACGATTCCCCATTAGAAACGGCACTTTGAGACCCATCAGTTAGCCATGTTTTAATCCATTTAATGTGTGCTATGTTAATTTTATATAGTTCTAGTTTTAGAAATCAAAATGACATTAGGTACCAAGTCAAATGCCTTACAAGTATATTATATCAACACTATCACCATGTTCATTAACCAAACTTGTAATTTCATCAGAAAAAAAAGAAAGATATCAGGTTAGTTTGACAGGATCTGTCTTCCATAAACACATGTTGATTGGCATTAATTAATCAAGACCCATATCAGACCCTCCATTATCTTTCCTCTGATTGACGTCAGACACTCAGGCCTATAATTACCTGCGTCACCGATTTACCCTTTTTTTGAGGCACAACTTGAGCTTTCTTCCAGTCTTCTGGAACTTCCGCAGTATTCCAAGATTATTGGGGGGGAAAAAAATCGACATTAACAGTCCACCAGGGTCCTCAGCCAGCTCTGTTAAAATTCTTGGATGAAAGTTATTTGGACCCGCTGATTTAAAAACATCCAACTTTAGTAGCTTCTGTTTAACATATTTTTGAGATACTAGTAGAATGGAAAGAATGTTATCAAATGATGATGTCATCTGTATTTTCCCCCAAATACAGGACAGAAATATTTATTGAATACTTCTGCCTTTTCCACGTTATTATTGATAATTCTACCATTTCCATCTAGTAATGGACCATTACTATTGTTAGGACTCTTTTTGTTCCTCATATACTTAATATACTTCTTATTGTCTTTAACTCTGCTAGCCAGAGATTTCTCCTTATGTTCCTTTACTTCCCCTTTTCAATTTTTTACAGTTCCTAGCTTCCAATTTATTATATTCATTGATATCAACTTCCCCTTTTTTCCATTTGTTATATATACACTTTTTAATTTTTTTATAGCCACCTTCACTTCCCCTTTAAATCAGGCCAGCTTTTTAACCAATATAGCCTTCTTCCTCGACTGGGGCTTTTGGGAAATCTAGTAAAAGTAAAGTGTTCTCATACAATTCCCAACTATCATTCACATTTTTTCTGATTAAGTTCTTCCTCCCAGCTGACCTGGCTCATTGTTTTCACAAAGCTGAAATTGGCCTTTTTAAATCACCAAGTATATATGTTACTTGTCTGGGCTTTATTCTGCTTGTACATTATAAATGTCATCAAGTCCTGATCACTTGTATCTAGGTTACCATTAATTTTTAGTTCTGTGATCAGTTCCTCTTTAAATAGAAAATCCGAGTCTTAACAGATAGACGAACATTTTCTAATAACTCTAGTTAAGGAAGATGGCAGCACCACAGAGCAAACAAACATATATTAAGATAGACTTTGTTGGATTTATACATTATTTCTAAAGACAACAGCAAATATAGATTAGTATTGCAACACATTTCAAATGGGGTTGGAGAGGGAAGATGCCTAGGCGTACCCATCAGAGTCAATTTCAAGAATACCTGTTATTTTGTGAAATCCAGCTCATTCCAAATGAAAAAAAAAATATTTCTGAAAACCAGTTTTTATGAAGCCTACGGATAAATCACATGTAGTGGAGTGATTTAGTAGTATCCAGAGAGTGACTATCTGAAGCAGGTAAATCATTCCAAACTTCCCTTTAGTTTAGTAGTACAATTTTAAATAGTATCCCTAAAGAACCTCTGGAACTGTTGCACTGTGTCAGGGGTAGGCAACCTATGGCACGTGTGCCGAAGGTGGCACGCGAGCTGATTTTCAGTGGCACTCACACTGCCCGGGTCCTGGCCACCAGTCCGGGGGGCTCTGCATTTTAATTTAATTTTAAATGAAACTTCTTAAACATTTTAAAAACCTTATTTACTTTACATACAACAATAGTTGAGTTATATATTATAGACTTATAGAAAGAAACCTTCTAAAAATGTTTAAATGTATTACTGGCACGCGAAACCTTAAATTAGAGTGAATAAACGAAGACTCGGCACACCACTTCTGAAAGGTTGCTGACCCCTGCACTGTGTTCTCGCTGATAATGCCACCCTGACTCCAGCAGTCTTATTTTCCATCCTCCTCCCTAGTGCAGTGGTTCTCAAAGCCGGTCCGCCGCTTGTTCAGGGAAAATCCCTGGCGGGCCAGGCCGGTTTGTTTACCTGCCGCGTCCGCAGGTTCGGCCGATCGCAGCTCCCACTGGCCGCGGTTTGCCGCTCCAGGCCAATGGGGGCTGCGGGAAGCAGCGCGGGCTGAGGGATGTGCTGGCCACCGCTTCTCGCTTCATTTGTTCTTGTCTCCTATTCTCCCATCCTACATGAAAGACTGTACAGGACAGTTGGAAGTACAGCTCCTCTACCAGAAGCAAGGAGGCAAAAGATCTGTGAACAAGACTTCCTCCACATAAGCCCCAGTCTGTTCCTTTACCTTCCAGTTAGACATTTCTATAGCAGGAAAGGTTTAAGAAATTAGAAGGAAATAAATTGCACACTTCCTTAGGGGAGAGGAGGGTAGAATGTGGGGTGAAAGTAAGATGACAAATGAAATTACTAGCAAGTAATTTTCAATTGCTATATGTTCCCCTTCTTCTAATACAAGACATAGCTAAATGTAGCAAGCAGCACCTGAAGAGGAGAATTTACATACCTTACTGTGCTGTCTGCTGTACGTTCTATCCAACAGTGCAGATAGCAATCCAGCTGATAAGTTTATAAGCTTATAATATATGATGAAATGACTATGCACCTTATATTCCTCAACTCTTTCTGCCCAGGAAGTAGAGCTACTTCTAGAAGAACATCTCCTGATATGTTAGGCAGATAAAGCCTTATGCCATCTGGCATTGGTAGCCTTAGCCATTCCCTTTCCTTTATGGCAGCCCTCAGAAAGCCACAATGCTTTTTCTATTTTCTCTGAACTATTGACAATGACATAATAAAACTTTAGAACTTGTTTAATGTCCAATTAATGCAGCTTTCTGTCGCAAGAAATAAAAGGACTGCAGAGATAGTCAAGGAATGAACTGAGGGTGCTAACCTCAAATCCCTTCTTAAACACTATCAGTAAAAAGTGCAGAATGTTCTGTAAGGAACAGGAATGACTTTGATATTTCACACCATAATCTATTTAAGTAAAGATGCCTTAAATAAGTAAATAAGTTAAAATTATGGACGCTTTTCTGTTCTTACAAATCCAAACAGCCACACTACTTCCATAGAGATTTCTCAGTCTAGGAAATAGTTACACTTAATTTCCTATCTGTTAACTTGTGGAGGTAAGGTTGGCAGTGCAATACCAGACTCTGGGAAAGGAGATCAAGAATTCAGGGAAGAGAACAAAGGTACAGCCACCAACAACATCACCATTGCCCTGACCAAAACTTCCTTATTGCCCACAAAAGTAGAAGATTAAGGAAGAAAAAGAGTAGACCAGTGCCTTCCTCCAAAGTCTCAAGTTCATCTGGGTTCACTATTCCAGTGAAAAAATCAGGGAGTTTGAGAGACCTGTCTATGGCAAACCAACCTATTGTGGAGCTGCCACATTTATCACATCTTGAGAAGAAAATGGGTTTGGACTCCTGACCCGCTAGAGCCAGCTACTCATGCCTGAATAAAATAAGAAAGGCTGCCCATAGGGATAAAAGGTAGGACATCACCATAAGCTTCAGAAAAACAGCAGGTTCCAGGTGCACTCCTGGCTATTGACTTTGGTACCTAATGACCTGTTGCTACATCTAATGAGCATATGACACCTGAGAATTCGAGATTCCCACAGCTGGAGGATTAAAGGAATTGATGATACTGATGTTTAACTTCCATTCCTCTGGGGTCCAAAGACCCAGGGCTCACTGAAGACCAAGGTGGGCTCCCCAATCCATGAGGCTTGCATCCATAATGGTGCATACAGGTTTGGAGGGGAAATCAACCTCTGGGAATGCCAAGTACCAGTGTGCAAACTGGAAAGGTTGAGAAAGGCCTGTGAAAATGAGACTTACAGTTATCCCAGAGATATGGAGAAGGGAATCAGATTGGTCTGTACTGAGCTGCAATGCAGGCAGGAAGAGTCTCTGCTGTCTTCAGTCTATAGGCAGGACAGGAAGTTGAAAGGTGTCTGACTAGGCAAGAAATCCCATGGGCTTGATAGAGGGGGAATGTCATCTGGATTCTCATTATCAGAATTGAAGAGAATGGCTCTGAAACTGGATTCCTTGGTTTCTCCCCCTCATGACAGCACCCACTCTCAGTATGGGGCTCAGGCAGTTTTGGAAACTCTGCTTCCAGTTTCTCCCTCTGCTTGGGTTTCCCCCATTTGGCTGCATTGGTGGGAGGTATGAGGTCCTGTATTTCTCCATCTTCTTTAAATAGCCTAGGCTAAAAAAAAAAGGGAGAGTAGAGGAAGAAGAGGCAAACATGGGGGTACCAAGAGGCAAAAGGACTTGAAGGAAAGGAACAGACAGGATCTTGTAAGGAGGAAGTCTAAGTTCTTCTGCTTCCTTGCTTCATGTTGAGGAGCCATAATACCAAGTATTCCTGGCTCTCTCTTGTACCATGAGTGAAGGAAGAGGATATAAGAACGTAAAGTTATTTACTGTACTAAGATTACTACAGGTCTGAATTATTTAGATACTAAGATAACGCCAACCTGTAGACTATTACCATTTAAAAACAAAAACACCCACCACTATGAGTACATCTACACTAGAATGAAAGACCCAGGGCAGTACAGTCGTAGCTGCTCTGGGTCAGCTGATTTGTGCTCACAGGGCTTGGGCCACAGGTCTAACAATTGCAGTGTAGACGTTCAGGATTGGGCTGGATCCAGGCCCTAGGACTCTGGGGGGGAAAAAGCCCGCACACCAGCCTGAGCCTGAACATCTACACAGCAATTTTACAGCCTCACAAGCCTAAGTCAGCTGGCTTGGGCCAACTGTGTGTGTTTAAATTGCTGGGTAGACATACCCTATGTCTCTGCACTAACTCAGGGTATACAGTCAAGGGGCAACATCAAGGTGAAAAAAGGTCCCATTAATGGTGTTAATTTAATTAAAAATAATTTTTAAACCATGGTACACTCTTCATCATGCTTGTTGTCTGCTCTTTGCCTTTCACTAGCTTAGACAATACAACTAGACTACTCAATTTCATTTTGGTTTCTACTCACTTTCACAGCCTGTTTCCTGTGCACTAGCACCAGGCTGGTTTTCTTTGGTTTCAGAGAGGGGAATGTTTAGATTAAAAAATAAAATGTTAAGGATGTTTTTAAAAGACATTTTACTAGAACATTGCTATTCATATCAGGTTTTATACAAAAAAAAAAAATTAAAAGATTTTATTTTAAAAAGAAAGTTAAGTCTAAAGTGTAATACCATACTGACCCCCTGCAAAAGGTATGCATCTGAAATTAGTAGCAAACTTATAAAGAAGGATCACCTTTGCCTTTGTAAATTACATAGGTGAGTAGAAGAACATGGGGAAGTTCTTGTTCAGCTTCTACTGCTGGCCAAGAAGTTCTGAAAAAATAATTAAGGTTTTTGATATACTTAAAGAAATATGCTCACGTGCACAAACTATTGTAAGAAAGCAATTCAGAAAAGCTACAATCAGTATATTGTTACTGTGCAGAGCACCTGCAGGGCCACATGTTTCTTCTTTTAAATTATGACCCCATCTTCCTAAGCCATATTAAGCAGTAGAACGGATAGAGTTTAAATGGAAAAAAAAGTGTCTATCACAGTAGGCTCCAGATTACACTGAAACTAGTATTCAGCATTGAAGCTCAGCATCTGCAGAGGAAGTTCATTGGATGCCCAGGTTAAAACAAAACAAAAAACCTAACAAAAATCACACAATTCATCTGTCTCTTGGGTTTCCAGCCAATTTTTGTGTTTTTTTCAAAAAACAAAATTTTTGTGGTTTATTCAAAAACCAAAACAAACCAGTGACATCTCTGACTACATTCCCTACCTGTAGATTACTGTGTAAAGTCCAAACAATATGCACACAAAACAGATTAAAAACAGGGAAGGACTTACATTTCCACAGCTCCTTGCTTCTCAATATCAGTTTCTCCCACCCAAGAGAGTAACCCAACCCCTTTTTGAGACTGAGTCTAACTAGGCTCTACTGCACCAGACTGAGTGCCTTCCTAAAGTGAGGAACTCCATCATCATCAGGAGTTCAAACCCCAAAAATCACTTGTCACTATCTGGTAGGTGGACCTCCTCCAATGGTCAACTCAGGAGCAGGAAACAGAAAGACTATGGTAACCCATGGAGGCATCACCAACTGACATGTACACCTTGCACATATAGAATGCTGAAAGTCCTCTTTGGAGGAAGTTGTGCAGCAGTTCATGTAACTTGCAATGTGGTCTAATGGATCAGGCATAAAACTGGGAGTCAGAAGGCCAACAACAAATTTTGCTGCCTTCTGAATGAAATGGAAAAAAATCACTTGTTTTACCTAGCTTGCCTAATGTAAGAGAGAACAAAAAACAGCTAATGGAGGAAGAAGAGGAGAGAGCGGGAGAAACACCCTTATGATTAGATATTACAGGCCTGGTCTACACTACAAAGGAAGGTCGCCGTAAGTTACCTTGCATCAACCTACTTGTGCATGTGTTGACACTTAAATTTGTCTCCCACCGATGTAAGTACCCCAGTAAGCTAACATAGTAACATCAACTCCCTTAGTGGTGTTGAGCCATAGCTGATGTACGGAGGTTGACACAGCGCAAGTATAGATGCTGGGTTACCTATGCAGGCCCTAACAAGTCCTTCAGCAGCTGTCTCACAATGCCCAACACAAACTGCTCTGGTCACAACTGTCAACTCCACTACCCAGGGGTCACCATAGATGGGAAGCTGCCCCCACCCTTTAAAACCCTGCAAATTTTTGAAATGCCTTTTCCTGGTTGTCCAGCTTGGCGAGCACACCTCTATCTGCTTTCCATTGTTGTGTGCAACTGCCCAGCTGATCATGTCATCTACGCGCTCCAGACACACTCCAGCCTGAAGTATACAGGAGATATAGGATCTCTATACAGAAGAGACTGTAGAGGCACAGCTCCAAACCAGCCATAGAAATGTCAACATCTACAAGCAGATTGCTCAGGGAATGCAGGAAAATGGGTACGACAGGGACCTGTACCATGCCATGTGAAAGCCAAGGAATTGTGGCAGGCATACCAAAAGGCCAGGGAGGCCAAAAATTGATCCAGTGCTGAGCCACAGACTTGCTGCTTTTACAAAGAGTTGCATGCCATGCTTGGTGGAAACCCCGCCATCACCCTGCACACCACCATGGATACCTCCAGAGAGTAGGGTTGCCAACTTTCTAATTGCAGAAAACTGAACACCCTTGCCCTGCCCCTGCCCTGCCCCCCGCTCCCTCCATCCCCGCTCCCTCCCTCCATTGCTTGCTCTCCTCCACCCTCGCTCACTCGCTCATTTTCACCAGGCTGGGCAGGGGGTTGGGGTGCAGGAGGGGGCTCCGGGCTGGAGGGTGGGACTGAGGGGTTTGAAGTGTGGGAAGGGGCTGGGAAGTGGGAGGAGGTATGGGCTCTGGGGTGAGGGTGAGGGTTCGGGCTCTGGGGTGGGGCCACAAATGAGGGGTTCAGGGTGCGGGAAGGGGCTCCAGGATAGGGCAGAGAATTGGGGTATGGGAGGTGAGGGCTCCAGCTGTGGGTGCGGGCTGGGGATTAAGGGTTTGGGGTGAAGGAGGGGGCTCCAGGATGGGGCCCAAGGGATTTGGAGTGTGGGAGTGGGCTCCGGGCAGGGAGTTGAGGTGCAGGCGCCGGGCGGCGCTGACATCAGGCGGCTCCCACAAAGCGGAGACATGTCCCTCCGGCTCCTAGGCACAGGCGCAGCAAGGGGGCTCCATGCACTGCACCCACCCACAGGCACCGCCCCCGCACCTCCCATTGGGCATGGTTCCTGGGCTAATGGGAGCTGCGGAGCCGGCAGGCAGGGGCAGCGCACAGAGCCTCCCCGGTCACCCCTCCGCCTAGGAGTCGGACATGCCAGCCACTTCCCAGGAGCCACGCAGAGCCAGGCAGGGAGCTTGCCAGTCCCGCTGCACCGCCAACCAGACTTTTAATGTCCCTGTCAGTGGTGCTGACCGGAGCCGCCAGGATCCCTTTTCAACCAGGTGTTCAACTCTATCAGGGAGCGGGAGTCACAAGTACCTACCATGTGAGAAGGAGGTGGATAAGGAGGAGGAAGAGGATGTGGGACATGTGTGTGTGGGGAGGTGTCCAGATGGGTCTTGAGCCAGGACCTGTTTTTGACTCCACCACAGTCCAGTCAGAACCCTGTGGTTGAGCGCAAGCAAGCCCAAAGCAGAGAGAGGAACCTCGGGTAAGTGTGTAAATAAATTTCCCTTTACGGTGATGTCACCCCCAACTTAAGAGGACACAGCTATTGAATCGTCATTAATTCACTCATACTATAAGATACAGAGGTACAACCAAGGCCTGGTCTACACTACGATTTTAGGTCGAATTTAGCAGCGTTAAATCGAATTAACCCTGCACCCGTCCACACAACGAAGCCATTTACTTCGATATAAAGGGCTCTTAAAATCGATTTCTGTACTCCTCTCCGACGAGGGGAGTAGCGCTGAAATCGACATTGTCGGTTCGAATTAGGGTTAGTGTGGACGAAATTCAATGGTATTGGCCTCCGGGAGCTATCCCACAGTGCACCATTGTGACCGCTCTGGACAGCAATCTAAACTCGGATGCACTGGCCAGGTAGACAGGAAAAGCCCCGCGAACTTTTGAATTTCATTTCCTGTTTGCCCAGCGTGGAGAGCACAGGTGACCACACAGAGCTCATCAGCACAGGTAACCATGCAGTCCGGGAACCGAAAAAGAGCACCAGCATAGACCATACGGGAGGTACTGGATCTGATCGCTATATGGGGAGAGGATTCTGTGCTAGCAGAACTATGGTCCAAAAGACGAAATGCCAAAACATTTGAAAAAAATCTCCAAGGGCATGATGGAGAGAAGCCACAATAGGGACTCATATCAGTGCCGTGTGAAAGTTAAGGAGCTCAGACAAGCCTACCAGAAAACCAAAGAAGCAAACGGATGGTCTGGGGCAGAGCTGCAGACATGCCGCTTCTACGCTGAGCTGCATGCAATTCTAGGGGGGGCCGCCACCACTACCCCACCCCTGACCGTGGATTCCGAGGAGGGGTTACTCTCAGCCATGCCTGAGGATTCTGCATACGGGGAAGAGGAGGAGGAGGGCGAGCTTGCGGAGAGCACACAGCACTCCGTTCTCCCCAACAGCCAGGATCTTTTTCTCATCCTGACTGAAGTACCCTCCGAACCCTCCCAAGGCGGTATCGCAGACCCCCTGGAAGGGACCTCTGGTGAGTCTACCTTTGTAAATATCAAACATGGTTTAAAAGCAAGCATTTTTTAATGATTAACCCTAAGGACTTGGGATGCATTCGCGGCCAGTACAGCTACTGGAAAAGTCTGTTAACGTGTCTGGGGATGGAGCGGAAATCCTCCAGGGACATCTCCATGAAACTCTCCTGGAGGTACTCCAAAAGCCTTTGCAGAAGGTTTCTGGGCAGGGCAGCCTTATTCCGTCCTCCATGGTAGGACACTTGACCACGCCATGCTAGCAGCAAGTAATCTGGTATCATTGCATGACAAAGCCTGGCAGCGTATGGTCCCGGTGTTTGCTGGCATTCAAGCAACATCCGTTGTTTATCTCGCTGTATTATCCTCAGGAGACTGATATCGTTCATGGTAACCTGGTTGAAATACGGGAATGTAATTAAGGGGACAGAGGTGGCCCCGTTCCTACTGGGCTGTATGCCTGTGGCTGAAAAGAAATCCTTCCCTGCTTCGGCCACCATTCCAGAGGATATGGTTCCATGCTGATGATGCTCATTAAAAAAAAATGTATAAATTAAATTTTGACTGATCTCCTTAGGAGAGAATTGTATGTCTCCTGCTCTGTTTTACCCGCATTCTGCCATGTATTTCATGTTATAGCAGTCTCAGATGATGACCCAGCACATGTTCATTTTCAGAACACTTTCACTGCAAATTTGACAAAACGCAAAGAAGGTACCAATGTGAGAATTCTAAAGATAGCTACATCACTTGACACAAGGTTTAAGAATCTGAAGTGCCTTCCAAAATCTGAGAGGGACAAGGTGTGGAGCATGCTTTCAGAAGTCTTAAAAGAGCAACACTCCAATGCGGAAGCTACAGAACCCGAACCACTATAAAAGAAAATCAACCTTCTGCTGGTGGCATCTGACTCAGATGATGAAAGTGAACATGTGTCGGTCCACACTGCTTAGGATTGTTATCGAGCAGAACCCTTCATCAGCATGGACGCATGTCCACTGGTATGGTGGTTGAAGCATGAAGGGACATACGAATCTTTAGTGCATCTGGCACGTCAATATCTTTCAGCATCCAGCTACAACAGTGCCATGTGAACGCCTGTTCTCACTTTCAGGTGATATTGTAAACAAGAAGCAGCCAGCATTATCTCCTTCTAATGTAAACAAACTTGTTTGTTTGAGTGACTGGCTGAACAAGAAGTAGGACTGAGTGGACTTGTAGGCTCTAAAGTTTTACATTGTTTTATTTTTGAATGCAGTTATTTTTTGTACATAATTCTACATTTGTAAGTTGCACTTTCATGATAAAGAGATCGCATTATAGTACTTATATGAGGTGAACTGAAAAATACTATTTCTTTTGGTTTTTACAGCACAAATATTTGTAATCAAAGAAATATAGTGAGCACTGTACACTTTATATTCTGTGTTATAATTGAAATCAATATTTGAAAATGTAGAAAACATCCAAAAATATTTAAATAAATGGTGTTCTATTATTAACAGTGTGATTAATCGAAATTAATTTTTTAAATTGCTTGACAGCCCTAGTATTAACTGGAGTATCATATGCAAGAATGGGAGGTAACTGTCCCACTCTGTTTGGCACTGGTGAGGCCTCAAGCTGCAGTATTGTGTCAAGTTCCGGGCAGCACAATTCAAGAAAGATGTGAACAAATTTGAGAAAGTCCAGAAGAGCCCAACAAATATGATAAAAGTTTTAGAAAACATAACCTATGAGGAAAGTAGTTAGTTACTTATTACCAGAGTTCATCAAGATGGACACTGCACATTCACACTCTTGGTATGTGTTGACCAATGCAAGTGAGATAGTGGAACTTTCTGGCAGCAGGGCCTCTTAAAGCACTCACACACCCTCAAAATTTGAGCACATTCTGACGGCCTGACTATAAAAGGGGGCATGGCACCCACCTTGTGGGGTGTGTATCTCCAACATGCCCTCATGGCTTGTTGTGAACTGCAGGCGTGTTGTACTCAGCACCCTTTGGAGCTTTTCAGACAACTACCCAGACCAGATAAAACCAGTCCCTGCAAAGGAAGGTTAATTTATTTATTCTGCAGAGGGTAACTCATTTATTTAGCTGCTCTCTTTGGGCCCACATAACAGTCCTGGTCAGTTTCCTCACCCAGCTCTGGGAGGAGGGCTGGCCTTTGGAGAGACTGTCCCTCTCTCTAAGACAAGAGCCTCCCAGCGCTCCTCCTTGGAGCGGGAATTGTACTTTAAGCCAGCTGTAGAGCCTCAGGCAGCTTATCCTCCAGCAGGCCCTTTTCCCTATCAGTCTCTCCACCCTCAGGTTGGGAGGCTTCAGCAGGCAGATCTCCTCCTGCTAAGTCAGGGCCCAGCAGATGCCTTCTGCCTCCCTTCAGTGTTTATAGGCATCTCCCCTCCTATGAAGGAGGTGGCAGCACTTATAGTGGCCCCTTCTTCCAGCTCATTCCTTATTGGCTGCCCCACCACCTCTGCAAGGCTCCAAGTCCCAGGCCCTTAAAGACAATGTAACAGGATTCCTTCTAAATGCTACTTCTATCCTGGACCCCTTTCCTTTCTCCCCATGTCTCTTCAGGCTTTGAGTATCAGGCCTCCCCAAACTCTTAAAGGACCATGACAGCTGATGGGGAGGATTGACCACTATGCAATACAGCCCTCCAGGGGCAGGCTACCCTGTCACAGTCTGTTGCCACCTCAGTTCCTTCCACCGCTAAAGAAGAATACCAAGTAATATTGAAATTAGGACTACAGGAGTGGGGAAGGTGGGCAGAGACTATGATTATGCAGAGTCCACCTCAAAGAACTATGGTTACATTTAAGTAACCTTCATTTCTTCTTCAAGTGTCCTTTGCATATTCCCACTCTTGGGAGAGTTTGGCAAGCAGTACAGCAAGAAGGAGGGAGGGAGGCGGAGTCCTAATTAAACAATTACTGGGCCACGACTCTGCCAAACTGTACATCAGAATAAGGAGAATATGTTTAGCACAAGCTACAGATGAAGCAACCACTCTTGTAGAATGGGCTCAAAGAGGAACAGGAGGATAGAGTGAAGCTCCTTTTTAACACTATTCAATAGGTTGTCTAAATTATCTAGAAAGGGACTGTGCTGAAATGGCCTGACCTTTAGAGTTACCTGCATATGAGACAAATAACTTAGGAGAGGACCTGAACTTTTTAGTTTTATCCAGATAATATGAGAGTGCTCTCTTTGCAACTAAGGAATGTAACAGATTCCCCTTTAAATGTCTGAGGTTTTGAAAAGAATACTGGTAAATTAATACTTTGATTTATATGAAACTCAAAAATTATTTTAGGAAGGAATTTGGGATGCAATCTAAGAACCACCCTGTGCTTATAAAAAGTAATAAGGAGGCTCCCGCCATTAAGGCATGTAGCTTACTAACTCTTTTAGCAGAAGTGATTGCTATTACAAAAGCTGTTTTATAGAAAGATGAAAAAAGAGCAGCTCACTAGAGGTTCAAATCAGGGGAGACATAAGTTGCATTAAAACTAAGGTCAAATTCCACAAAGGGACAAGGTCCCATACTGGCAGATACAGATTCAATAAGTCTTTTTAAAAAACAATTTTTCACCAATATATGTGAAAACAATTATTTTCCATAATGTGAGTATGGAATGCTGCTATAGCTACTAAGTGGACCTTAATGGAGGAGAGAGACAAACTCGTTGCTTTTTAGTGTAGCAAGTATTCTAAAATAAGTTGCATAGGAACTGAAAATGGACCGGTTTCAGAGTAGCAGCCGTGTTAGTCTGTATCAGCAAAAAGAACAGGAGTACTTGTGGCACCTTAGAGACTAACACATTTATTTGAGCATAAGCTTTCGTGGAATACTGTCCACTTCTTCGGACGCATAGAATGGAACATACAGTAAGAAGATATTTATACATACAGAGAACATGAGAAGGTGGAAGTAGCCATACCAACTGTATGTATAAATATCTTCTGACTGTATGTTCCATTCTATGCATCCGAAGAAGCGGACAGTAGTCCACGAAAGCTTATGCTGAAATAAATTTGTTAGTCTCTAAGGTGCCACAAGTACTCCTGTTCTTTTTGAAAATGGACCAACATTCTTACCAGACACCCGTACAACAAATCTTTTTCACTTAAAACTGAAACTTTTTCTAGTAGATAGTTTCCTAGCATTCATTAGAACTTGCTGCATCTCAAAAGAGCATGATTTTTCTAAATCTGTCAAAGGCCTATTGCCCAAGCTGTCAGATCTAATGATTGCAGATCTGGGTAGAAGACCTTCCCCTATTGCTTGGACAGTATGTCTGTTGTTATTGGGAGCATCTTGTATTTGCTATTGGATAAATGGATTAACTCAGTGTAACACTCTGCCTTGGCCATACAGGAGCAACTAAAATTCACCCTGATCGAATCCTGTCATTTTCTTTAGCACCTTTAGGATCAGAGAGAATGGGGGAAATGCATACATCAGGCCCCTTCCCCAATCAAGCAGAAACGCATCCATCAATGATTGACTGTCTGAGCCCACTCTTAAGCAAAAACAGGGGCATTTCATATTGGGTCTTGGTGATGAATCTCTGTCCAGAAACGAACAAAGACTGAAAATATTCTGAATCACTGAGTCTTTAGAGGCCACTCATACACCTGCTCAGTTGTTCCACAATTTCACTGTATTCTGCTGCTGCCTGCAAGGCAATTGGGTAAATGTTATATAGGATACACCAGTCCAAAAGTTTTATTGCCTTGTTTCGCAGTTGAAACGATTGAGCTCCTTCCTGTTTGTTCAACTAATACATTACTGACATGTCCATAACCATTTGAACTACTACACTCTGCACCTGGGGAAGAAATGCTTTGAGAGCCAGATAGATTGGTCAGTTCAACGTGTTTATGTGCAATAGGGATTCTCTGCAGCTCCAAAAATCTCAAATGAAAATGTTGCAGAGATATGCTCCTCAACCTATCATGGACACATCTGTGGTAATCTCTTAACATAGGAGGAGCTGGGTTGAACAAACCTCCTTTGAGGACATTCTGTAGTTTCATCCACCACATCAGAGACAGATTAATTTTTCTTGGAACAGGAAGTATTCTTAGCATACTGTCCATGCTGAGTTTGAAGTTCCTTCATAGCCAATGTTGAGCCTGGCATATGGAATCACTTGTGCTATGGGTCACTTGTGCTACAGAGTCGGCACCTATGGCAATAATAGTTTTGGAACATGCTCAAATGCCGAGGGGAGAAGAGTGCATGAGCACTCTAACAGGTACTGCTACCAGAAGTTTCCACTGTCCCAGCTGCACCAGTCAGCATATCCCAAGAGTAGGCATATGCACAGGACACTCAAAGAAGAACTGGGCACATTTAAATCTTGAGTAAAGAAGTGTGAGGCGTGATCTGATAAGTCTTCAAATATGCTAAGGGCTGCTCTAAAGAACACAATGATCATTGGTTCTCCATGTCCACTGAAAGTAGGACAAGAAGTCTGCAGCAAGGGAGATTTAGGTTACATATTTGGGGAAAAAATTCTAATTATAAGGATAGTTAAGCACTGGAATAGACTTCAAAGGGAGGTTGTGGAATCTCCATCATTGGAGATTTTTAAGAATGGGTTGGACAAATTCCTGTCAGGGATGGTACTTGGTCCTCTCTCAATGCAGGGGGCTAGAGTAGATGACCTCTTGATGTTCCTTCCAGCCCTATATTTCTATGATTCTATAACAAGCCTGGGTAGAGCTTTTTATGTATAACCTTTTATTCAATCAAAACTAGATGCTCAGATGATTTGTGTGTTTATCCATCCATATAATTTTTTCCTACCATTTTTGTAATAGAACTGCACTTACTGCAGCTTGCTAAGTCAAAAAAGAACATTTGAAGCATCGCTAGAGGTTCAATTCTTCCATGGGGCTGCCGGAGCCTTTCTCTACCAACTCCCCACCGCCAGAACCTTTCCCTGCTGCCTTCCGCCTGCTGCCTTTCAATTAGGTAGGAAAAGTCTCTGGCACTAGGGAGGTAGTGGGACAGCAGTGTAGATGTGGGTGGCATGGCTTGGGCATGTAGAGAGTCATGTAGGGTACATACCCTGGGGTTCTGATATGTCTACTCGCCTAAGCTGTGCCTCACCTTCTACACCAGGCGTTCTCAACCTTTTTCTTTCTGAGGCCCCCCAACATGCTATAAAAATTCCACAGCCCACCTGTGCCACAATAACTGTTGTTCTGCATATTCAGTAGATTAAAAGCCAGGTCTGGCGTTAGGGGGTAGCAAGCAGGGCAATTGCCCGAGACCCCAGGAAGCTAAGTTGCTTGGGCTTCGGCTTCAGATCCGAGCGGCAGAGTTCAGGCTTTGGCTTTCTGCCCTGGGCCCCAGCAAGTCTAACACCGGTCTGCTCTCTGGTTAATTTTGGAAGACCCCCTGAAACCTGCTCACGGCTCCCTAGGAGGCCCTGGACCTCTGGTTGAGAACTTCTGTTCTCTACCACTATTTATACCCATGCTCGCTGGACATGCAACATCTGTACTCTACAAGTCACCACAAGTGTAGACCTACCCATTGTTTGAATTCTGAAGAGTGTGTTGAAGAACACACCTCACTGGTGGTAGCAGATGGACAACAGCTAATTTACACTAGCAAATTATTCCAAAGGCTGTACTGTGAATCCACCCCAAACCCTTAAACAATTACACTTTATTATAATTTCTGAGCACAACAGAGTTTAACTAAAAGCTGTAATTTCCCCTATTATAGTATGAGAAAAATCAAACTCTGTGTATTAAATCTAGAGATTCAACAATAATAAAATATTGCTTTTACATAAATGTAAACATTTGCAGCATAATAGTTGAGATACAATATTTAAATAGCAATGTTACACTAAATATTGGTTTCGCAAACGGACCTTGAAATACTTTACCTTTCAACAACCACACCATGCAACACCCTGTAAGTGCATGCCAGGAAAATAAGGAATGCACTTCTATAGAATCACCTAACAATTGCTGGCAGGCAGTGTGTGAATCAATGACAGCTGCATTCTCAAAATGAATAAATCACATACAGGGTGACTCACATCAGGTGTGTAAGTAAGGTAAATCACATAACCTGTATTGCTATTGCACCACTGATAGAGAGTCCATTTGAATATCTGAAATAAAAGTCGTACACTTCAAACGTCAAAAACAAAAAAAATAAAGGTCCAGAATGCTGGAAATACAGAACTTTGCCCTAAAACGACTCTTGCAAAGTTATTTTCATGTCAATGTTATTTTTGCCACCTTGGTTCTAGAGTGTACTGTTTCCTTATGGCAATGACCACTAAAAAAATCTAAAGACAACATTTAATAAATATAAAAGCTTCACTATCTGCATGTTCTACTTGCTATTCTTTATTCTGTTGATATCTTCATAGAAATTCAATCTGTTTCCTTTAAAACTGAAACATTTGCTAAAAAATGTGAATGACTGACAATCCAATGTTGCAAATCAAACTAAAACATCTAATTACTGTATTTACTTCTGATTCCAAACACAAAACTAAATGAAACGAAATCATAGATACATGAAGTGTAATGATCCAGAAGGACTTCGTACATGCTTAAGATACAAATGGAGATTACTTTGGGCTATTACGTTTTATAATTATTGTATCCACAAGCTAAATCGGCATAGAGGGATGGATATTTTTGTGTTTGGAGGAGGCGGACACTACATGTTTTTAGGATTGCAGTTTAGAGGTCTTTTGCTCGCAGGCAGCCGAGATCTCCACGACAGCTGAACAATGGTAGCAATCTTTCAATGGGCAGCTATTTCCACTGAATATGATCGAATCTGCTTCTCTTCAAAAGGCAAATCGCATCGAGCTCCATCATCCATCCCCACCTCTGGCCTCTACAGTCACCATTACATAAATTAAGCGGAGGTGGCTGGGTCAGGGTAACCCCACCCCCTTCAGATCAACATAGTAGCTAGCACCTTGTGACAGCCAACGAACCCCTCCCTCCCCCAGCCCCCGATTACTGACCCCAACAATAAAAGGTCCCGCCGCCCCTTGAGCGAGGCTCCGCACTGGGCACTGTACAGGAGGCGGGGGAGGGGGCGTGAAGAGACACACTCCGCTACTAAAAGTGCAACCCCCCGGCCAGGGGAAAGGAATTTACACACCTGTCCCTGCAACAGCCGCAGGGGGCTCGGCGCTCACCCCGCCCCCCACCAGCGGCAGACAGCGAGAGGGGACCACATTGGCACAGCACTATTGCTCCCTCCACCCCACAGGAGATGGGGGGACAGCGAAGGTGTCACTCTGGGTGGGGATGGAAGAATGGAGGAGCTGCATGGGGGGGGGTTCCCCCCGATGAAGGGGCATCCCTCTCCCCGTGGGTGGGTGGACAGGGGGGCCGCCCTCCCCGTGGTGGGCGCGGGTCACGGCAGAGGAGGTGCAGGCTGCGGGGCACTTACTCTCTCCGGTCCGTGCGCTGCTCCTCTCACACCTTCATGCCGCCGACCAGCCCCGCCCTCTCAGCGCCCCAGAAGCTCGCGCTGCCCCCTGGTCTGTACGAATCCGAAGTTCAAACGGCTCCTTCCAACCGCCTCTCCCCGCTGGAGAGAATCGTTGTGGAGGGGGAGGACCCGAACCCGAACCCGGCGCGAGCTGGGGGCGGCGGCGCGGAGCTCCCCAAAGGCTTCACAATAGACACAGAGCGGCGCGTGTGTGCGCGTGGGAGGAGGGGCTTCTCCCCCGGCCCGGACTCCCTCTCCAAGCACGCGGGGGCTGTTTACCCAACACCTAACCGGCCGTCGCCGCTTCCCCCAGGGACTAAGTGGGTGCCTCCCCCCAGCATCCGTGGCGTTGAGGATCAGAGCACCCCGATTTCTACACACACACCCTCAAGATGGCAGGTGGTATAGTCCAGTTCGCTCTCTCACTTACTCGAGCTAGGGGGAGGGGCCGCGGGTATTATGACGTATTCTAAAGCCGGCTCCTGGCAGCCAATGGGAATGGGAGAGGAGGAGCTAGAATGGGAGTGGGCGGAGCTGTTTCAGAGAAAAGAGTGCTTCGAGTTCGTCTTACTGTATTTCGCACAGCGTGTTCTACCGGTTGAGCAGGTGTCAGGGCTGGCTCCATGCCAGCTCTTTTGCCGCTCCAAGCAGCGGGGGGAAAAGAAAAACCCGATTGAGCTGCTGCTGAAGTGTCGCCGAAGAGGAAGATAGGGAGTGAAGGACCCGCCGTCGAATTACTGGCTGCCCTTCGCTGGTGCCGGCCCTGGCAGGTGTAAGGTTTCTGTTCCGGGACCTGGCACTGCACGGAGCAAGTCCCTGAATATATGTATGCCTCAATTTCCCCATGTATGAAACAGGGCTGTTAAAGTTACTTATCTCACAGGGGATGGAGGTTGTGAAGGTTAATTCAAACTACTGTGAAATCCATGTGTTTAAGAAGACCTGATAGTGCACGCATTGTCCATTGCATATAGTTCATATTGAAACCAAAGAAGTGATGACTAGATTGTATCTAGAAGACAAGCAGGTGAAGTTTAGTGCTGCCTTGGACAGAAGAAGATGGCAGATGGTTGCAGAAGGATCCAACCAACCCCAGATGATTAATAGAGTCTAAGACCAGAAGGGACAATTGATCATTTGGTCTCACCTGTATAATACAGGCCATAAACTTCCTCAAAACAATTCCTACAGCAGATCTTTTAGAAAAACATCTAATCTTGATTTTAAAATTGTCAGTGTTGGAGACCCCACCACAACCCTTGGTAAATTTTTCCAATAGTTAATGACTCTCACCATTAAAACTACACCTTATTTCCAGTCTTGATCATTTTATACCTTTCTCTACTAGACTGAATGCAATCCAGTGGCTGGAGGTTGAAATTAGACAAATGTCCATTTCCCTGGCTGCAATGGAATAAGGGGAAGAAGTGTAGAGTTCATATTATGGGAATATTGTATGTATATAATTTATAGGTAAATGTAAAACATCCAAAACCGTCATTCAAGTTTCATTTTTTAAATGATTTCATCACAAATTTGAGCTATGGATAACGTGGAAATAGTAGGCTTGGAAAATCAGTATCTGTTAGAGGATTTTATGCTTCTGTCTACCCCACAGTACTTTCCATGGATGATTGGAAGTATGTCACCCTGGGGTCATTAGTTTTAGTGACATTCTCTTTTTGGTTGTGGGTTTTTAGTTTGTTTGTTATGGAGTGCTTTCTTTGACGCATTTATTGCTATATTTATTATTTGTCACTTGTCAGAGAGGCAGTGATCGTGCCATTCTGCTGAAAGTGGGAGAGAAAGCGTTTTCCTTTTCAGAAACACCGAATCCTGATTTGACCCTGCAGGACGCTTCAAATCCGACCTGCCCGGCTCTGACGCGTTGCACGCTGGGATTTGTAGTCCTTGCTGTGAGTCCTGAAAGATCGAACCCTCTTTCAGCTTCATGGGAGGGAAATTATGCTTCCCAAAAAGTTTCGTTAGAGACCCAGAAAATTATAAATAATAATTTTTATTTTTTTTTAAATCGAATCTGAGTAATTTTAATTCAATCGCAAAAAAACAAATAAAGCTAGGAACGGATTGTTGTGTAACTGACAGGACCCGTTTGTTCCGGGTCACTGCTCCCGTGGTTCCTCCTTGCTAAGATGTCGGCCGCTATCGCCGCGCTCGCGTCTTACGGTGTCTCCGACTCTGGCTCCGACTCTGGCTCGGACACTGAGGGAAGCTCCCGCCGCTCGGCGCTGGTAGCCAGCCGGGACTCGGTGCTGCATCTCGCTTCACCGTCCCCTGCCCCGCAGGCCTTGGCGGTGGACTCGGCCCCGGAGGTGGCTGTGAAGGTAGGTGCCGCCCCGGTCTTTCGGCTGCAAGAGGACAGGAAAGCGGGGGGAATCCCCTCCCCTCCGGCCTGGGCTGGGACGGGAAGTCCCCTTCCCGCCCCCCTGGGTAGCGCTGCTGGGCCTGTGCCAGGCAGGGGGCAGCTGCCCGGGGAGGGTTGCCCCTTTCCGTGTGTCTCGCTTGGTCTCTTCACAGGAGGCTTCCTGCTGTCTGGGCGCCCTCAGCTGGGGGATTGGGGTGGAGACTCGCGCTGCCTGCCCCGGGCCCTGGGTGCTGGAAAGGCATTCGGGGCTGGCAGGGGATGCAGAGCCCCCTAATAGCTCGGTGGCTGGCCGGCTGCCCCTTGCATTGCAGGTGCGTAGAGTTGGCTCTTTCTCTCAGCTGTCAGCTCTCTTCGGCTGCTGCGCCTGGATTTAACCAGGTTGAAATATTGCACCTTGTAGTTGCTCTTCTAAATTAGGTCGTGAAACAATCAAATCTCTAGTCGGCAAGGGGAGAAGGAATACTATACTGGGGAGAAGGTGGGGAGAGGAGAATCCGCTAGGCCAAAGTGTGATATTCAGGTATTAACCTAGGTCTCTGCAGCCAGGCAGGGGAAGGGTGTTTTGGGAGTAATGTGATGATGCTGTTCCTGACCCCCCTCCCCTCCTTCCGTGGTGGACTCGGGCTTTCTTGGTTTGGCTACCAGGTGTCTCCAACTCACTACTCCGCTCCCCACTCTCTGCTCCCCATGCTTTTGGGGGCGGAGGGGTGATTAACACCAGAGTATGACACACAGACCTTTGGGATGCTGTCCTCCTTGCTGCTCTCTTCCCACACACGTTTTGTATTCACACTTCAAATTGTAGGCATCTTATCCTCTTCCTTAACTAATTGTTTCAAGCCCTGATTTAGAGGACTGACTATATGATTCAAAATCTTAATTTGATACTGGCCCCTGCTGTTTAATCTTTACACTTTTTTTATTGTTTTTTGTTTTGGTGTATCCCTATTATCTTTAGTATTTTCACTATAGCTTTCCCAGGTAGCAGTAGAATGAAATTGACATAATTCTTGACACTCTAACTGCTGCCTACAGTGCTGTGAATAGCAACAGTGAAGGCTGACCAGTGCTTTATACATTTCACTCTAGTACTTCTTGGCAAAGCAATGAGCAGCATGATTTCATTTTGTAAGCTCAGAAAGACAAGACAGCTTTCTAAAAGTGAACTAATGCAATCTTCAGAACCATAAAGTACAGAAGGTTAGAAACAATTCACTTTTAAATGAAACCATAAATTCTGCAGAAGTTGATGCCATAGCAGCACCATCACAAGCACATGCCCCACTGAATGCATCCTACTCCATAGTGCCAAATAGATGAATGGATTTTTTTTTTCATTTCACTGCCTAAAATTAAAGATGGATGTACTATCACAGCTGCCCATCTGACACTTATCTGTACATCCTACGATGCTTGAGCACCACCACACTCCAGTCTTAGAGTTTCTAATATCGCTGGGATGTTAGTGTACAGTTTGGCAGGAGTATTAGTTAACATCTGTAAAGTGCTTTGAACATGAATGATAAATAACAAGTAGCAGTGACAATGCATTGAGGCCCAGCAGAACCTTACATAAATTGAAAGGTGATGCCTAGAGTACCAGTCTCAAAAGCCTGAACCACTGATGTATTGGTGGACCACTTTCTGCTGGTTGGAGGCTACTGCATTATCACTGTTACAGAGGGTGTGGCTTTTTTAACACTTGCAGGAAAAGACCTTTTCTTTAAGAGTCAATATTTAGAGACCTATGAGAAATGCACTTCCTTCATATTATCTTTAAAAAGTGTTTTCATGTTCGCGACTTGTGCCCCAGTCCTCCTCTTGTTGTTGTTAATGAAAAAAATGAAATTTTACTCGGCTATCACAAAACATTGCATTTAGTAGTAAGTATAATTTGTGCTAAATGCGAAAAAGAAGATGGGGCTCTGTTATTTGGCAGGCAAGCTATTTTATTAGATTTTACTACTGTACTATACAAGTGTCTCCACCATGCTCTGGTAACCCTTGACAATCTCTTTAAAATATACTAGCAACTAAACAGACCCATTAGTTACCCCCAAAATCAAACTCAAGTGACAACACAAATATAAGAAATTCACACACACACATCCCATACAGTCCTCACCAGATCCCAAGATTATGATCCCGGGTAACAAAAGGCAGATGCACACCCGCAATTTAACGCATCAAAATTACCCTTGTCACTTCTTCCAGCTTGCTTCCTACAACCAACCAACATCCCTTTTGCCTTGTCTGGACTAAGTCTTAGCCATCCATATTGCCCTCGTGCGTGCCTCAACCTTTTCCAGACACCAAGTTAATGCCATCAGCAGTTCCAGCCATGCTGATGGAGATATAAAGCTGAGTGCCTTCAGAATATTGAAGACCTTCTGGTCCATGTAAAACTCCTGATAGCCTCATGTATGCATTAAACAAAAGGAGTGACAACATGGAACGTTGCAGAACCCCCCAGGAGAGTTCTCACATGGAGAAGATGCAGGTGTCCTACACCACCTTCTGAGAGTGCCCATCAAAGTGCCACTCAAATAGGCCTGTTCACCCAAGCTATGGTTTGCAAAAAAGACAACATCCAATTATGGTGAACTGTATCAAAGACGGGTCACGAATGTAATGATATCAGGATAGATACAGGTCTGTCGCACTTAGGCGCATTTAACATGTGCGATTTCAGCTTTGCGCGGTCGGCAAAAACAAGAGGAAAAAAACAAAAAGAGAAAAATAACAATTTAAATACTGTTCNGTGAACTGTATCAAAGACGGGTCACGAATGTAATGATATCAGGATAGATACAGGTCTGTCGCACTTAGGCGCATTTAACATGTGCGATTTCAGCTTTACGCGGTCGGCAAAAACAAGAGGAAAAAAACAAAAACAAAAAGAGAAAAATAACAATTTAAATACTGTTCCTGTAGTGCAGGTGATTCTGCCCGCCATTACACTCAATGTAATTTTGACTATACGCGGTTTTCACTTTACGCGCTGACCACAGAACGTAACCCCAGCGTAAGATGAGACAGACCTGTACTTGATCTTCATCTATTGTCAGGAGGAGATTATCCCCCGATACCACCAGAGCTGTCTCTGCTATACCCAGGTTGGCAACTAGCGTAGAAAAGAACTGAGGCTCACCACAACCTTTTCAATAATCTTAACTGAAAATGGAAGACTTAAAATGGTGTGATAGCTGGAAAGATTCAATAACAAGCAGTGATTTTTTTGAGTGCAGGATGTACTTGTGCTTCTTTCAGTGAAAGAGATNGAACTGAGGCTCACCACAACCTTTTCAATAATCTTAACTGAAAATGGAAGACTTAAAATGGCGTGATAGCTGGAAAGATTCAATAACAAGCAGTGATTTTTTTTGAGTGCAGGATGTACTTGTGCTTCTTTCAGTGAAAGAGACCTCCCTCTTTCAAGGGGGTATTGATAATTTGTACTAACTGTACCCAGTTCTTTCCTGCAAGCTTTCACCATCCAGGAAGGATGTAGGTTTTAAGCACAAATTGATGGCCAAAGTGCTTCCAAAATCATCAAGGATTGACCCTGGCTTAACCTCAAGCAGAGAAGACTTGGCATTGTCTCCTTTAGCGCACATTCTTATCCCATGGAGGCAGACAGTTCTAACCAAATCTGAGCAATTTTATCTGCAAAATAGAATGAAATGGGCCTTGAGCTTATGGTACAATGATTCTGGCATTACTGTGTTGGAGGAGCAGCAGCAAGTCGACTAAGGAAGAAAGTCAAGAAGGTACTGTCCTGCTGACACACAACAGCTGTACTAGCTGGTCTAGATAGTGGCTGCAGTAGTATGCTGGCCATGTATTGCGGAGGCGAGCTTGGATGGGAGAAAGATATGGGAGATCTGGCTCTGTGAAAGGGAAGGGCAGGGCACTTGGTGAGAGCACTGCAGTCCTGTGATCTGAACTGTAGCCATCCACCACTCTAGTGTCTAGTGGGTTGTTGGGACTGAAGAATAAAAAATGCATGGTTTGAATAGCTTGGTGTCTGGCTTCTAGTTTAATAACTGTTGTTGCTTCTTGATTAGTTTAGCTTTGTAATCTTTGTGAAATGGCAAAGACTTCAAACATGCATAGGTATTAAAAGGGGAATATATTCTTAAGTATCTACAATAGCAAAACTTAGTTGCTAGTTCTAGCTTTTTGTTATTTGTAATTTATCAGACATCTAGTGCACTAGACACACTCCTTTTTGTATACTTTTATGAATTGCAGCAAGTACTGCCCAAAGATGTTACTCCAAGATGCGTCGTTCTTAGCTGATGTTGAAAGAGGGCAAGGTCTTTGCTTTTGAACTGCATCATACATCTGCACAGTCCCTTTTGATTTCAAAATGACATTTGCATCTGTGCAAATTACACTAATGAATTGTAGCTATTATTTGAAATAATAATTCTTGGAGTGTCATCCTTTAGGGTATTTTTAGTAGCTCTTCCACACACTGCTGACCTCTGCGCTGTAGCCCATAGGATTATTTTGCGAGCTATTATAACCTACTAATCCAGCCAGCAGTATCAATTACAGGTCTGTCGCATCTTACGCGCATTTAACATGCGCGATTTCGGCTTTGCGCGGTCGGCAAAAACACACACACACACAGAGAGACGAAAAAAAGCAATTTATGTACTGTCTGTAGTGCGGGCGATTCCGCACGCCATTAAAGTCAATGGGATTTTGGCTATACGCGGTTTTCGCTTTACGCGCTGACCGCGGAACGTAACCCCCGCGTAAGATGCGACAGACCTGTAATATGTTTCTTTTTCTGAAATAATCCATTTTATTAGTATTAATTCCTTGCAATTTAGGATATGTTGAGGCATGTGTTTCCTAATAATTTTTGCTGAAATGCAAGCAGCCTACCGGCCTGTAAGATCCAGTAAGATCTGCTATATAGCAAAAAGTATAATCAGTTATGAAAATGTCAGCATAAAAGCTGGCAACCTTTGGCACAGATAAGAATGGTCCCTGAACTTTGGGGAACCAAAGGGAGGAACTATCCACATCACAGGTTTATCTGGCATCTACAACCGGTTGGTAACTGCAGGGTACACCACAACTTGGAGGTCATCAAGAGAGCCTAGGTTGGCAGTTTTGGAGTGAGATAATTCTTATTAATATATTTAGAAAGTAAGTGTCATAATCCACTAACCTATAGGAGATGGGTACCCATAAATTTCTAAGGGTACGGAAATAAGATTTGGGTATAGGAGGTTGGGCCTGAATTACATAGGTCAGGATCCTATAAAATACCTTGTAAGAGAGCTCTTGTTAGCTCTTGAGCTCTTCTAAGTTCTAGGCTCTTCTAACTCCGGAAGCGTTGGTTTCTTGGAGTGCTTTTTCCAGTTCTCCTATACTCTAGAGACTATTCTATCTACTATCACGCTATCAGCTTAGCTTGTGCAGTATACTCAACATTCCTAACCATTGAGGAAGCCAGCACCATCGCATAATCGGGCATGCCAGGAGTGAGGCTGGTCCTTCACCTCCTATTACCGGGTCCTCAAGGAAGGGTGAGAGTATGTTAGGTTAAGGTACTTATAATAGAAATGTTACTACGAAGGTTTTGGAATTCTTTTACTGTTTTGCAGTTATATGTTTCATTGCATTTCTTATTTTTATGTTAATTTCAATAAAGGCTTTATCAATTTGGTATTGTCCTCAGCGTACGTGTTCTTGCCAAGCACCCCGAGAGTCCTCTCCCAATATAGAACTCTCTGAGTTCTTGAACTCTGTAGTCTGAATTGGACAAGAACCTATAAATCTTTTGGTTGGATGCGATCAGTGGCGAGCCATAACAACTAACCCATCAAATTCAGGTCAACAGCGCTTTGTTACTCTTAGCAAATAAAACTGAAATTGAAATTTAAGTAGCAGTCTATATAAAACATCCATCTGAGTCTTGCGTCTTATTGAAGATTTTTATTTAAAAGGAAAAATGGTGGGAATGTGTACTGACCTCTTTAAAAATTACTTGAAAAAGTCAGGTGTGATCTGCAAAAATAAAATATACAGTAAAGAAAAGTGGACTCTTAAAGTACTTTATGAAATTTTATATAGGAGTATGAAAAGGTTATTAAAATGATTAACATAGCAAATATATATTTTTGCATATAAGGTCCCTATTTTTCAGTTATTATTGAAGTTGGGATACATTTCATTTATTTGGGGAGAGGGAAAGCCAAGAATGTATTTATTGGGAGTGGAACCAACAAGAACCTAGAATTCATTCATTGGTGGGTGCCCAGAAATTAACTGGGAAAGATGCATATTTCAGAATTGAAGAGTGTCAGCACTGATTTTTTATGTTTATTTTTTTGTGTGGGAGCAAATTGATTTATTGGTGGGAAAAGATGTGGTAATAAAAATCAAATAAGTATGACCTTGAGAGTAAGGAGGCATAGTGGCTCATGTACTTTTAATCTGGGTATAAAACTTAGTCCTCAGGCTAGTAGATGTTGTAGAAACTGGTCATAATGAATCCTATTAGTATGAAGGTTGAGGCCAACATGCATTCAAGATCTTTATTGTAGACACTTTGTGAAAGAAGTTACTTAAGTCAGTTGACACATTTTTATTCTCAAATTCCTTTCAGCTTCACTAAGTACCGTACATACTCGTTCATAAGCCAAATATTTTTGGTAAAAAAGTGACGCATCAAAGAGCAGGGGTCGGCTTATAAACGGGTCTACACCAAAATTTGATGATTTTAAACTATATGGAATCATTGAATTGAATATCTAATACATTGTCGTTTTGTTTACCTGGAGCGTCTGCCAGCATGGAGCCCCTCAGCTCCCTGTGGCCGCAGTTCGCCGTTCCCAGCCAATGGGAGCTGGACTTCGTGCCTGTGAACGCTCCAGGTAAACAAAATGTCCAGGCCTGCTAGCTTCTTACCCTAACGGGCCAGAAGCCAGTGTTTGCCAACCCCTGAAATATAGGGTCAGCTTATGAAAGGGTCATACAGTTTTTTGCTATTTTTACCTAACTATTTTGGGGGGTTGGCTTATAAACGAATGGGCTAATGAACGAGTATATACGGTAATTTCTTTTTGGTGATCAAAACTGTAGCCACAGGATACAAGCCAGAGGGTGATTATCCCAAGTCTCTTACAAATATTCATGTCTTGCATTAGTTTCAAATATCCTTAACACATGGCTTCATCAGAGTATTCAAATTGATAAAAGGAAATATTTTACATACAGCATGTAATTAGACTGTGGACCTCAATGCCTCAGGAAACTGGTGAATTCAGTTTTGGAAGGGATAGTAAACCTCATGCTTCAGGTTTTAAGACAACTTCTAACTAGTGGAGATTACAGTAAGATTTAATGAAGGGAGCATATTATCCTATATCTTTCTCTGTAGTGCTAACTACAGTCGGAGGCAGGATACTGGACTAAATAAATGTTGGGTCTGCTTCAGTATGATAGTTCCTATGTTCCTAAATCCATGCTGTTAGTGCAACATTAGTATCAGGAAGAACTGAATCCCAACAGAAGGATTCCATGTAGTTTATTTCAGAAATTTAAGGTCTGTTTTTTCTGGTGCTATCAGTCAGGTTTTTGGGATTATTCAGGTGCGCAGAGAGCATTGCTTCAAAATAAGAACATGAGACTTGGATGCACATAAGCATTAAAATAATACTGTAGAAACTGATCCCATTTTGAATGTATCTATGCAGTTGACATGAATGTTCACATTCCAATAATTTTAATCTATTCTGTGTTTAAAATATAATCCTTGTCCATCTGGAAAAAAATAGTTTCTTAGGTTTGAGATTTTGACCATATTTGTTCTACTTTTACTTTCAGTATCCTTCCATCCCATCCCTCCTTAATGAGCTAGAAAACTGCTAAGCATATGTTGTGGGGCTATGCTAAGCTTCGATAGTCATTTTAAGGGACTGTTTATGTGAGGAGGACTTGACTTAATGTTTTTTAAATACAACATTTAAAACTATTCTGGGTTTATGGAGCATAGAATATCCTTTGGACGGTGGAGACCTAGGGCTTTATCCTACAAGGTGCAGAGCACCCTAGCCTAATTCACCAAAGCATTTAAGCACGTGCTTAAGGTTCAGCAGATGAGTAGTCCCAGTGAAGTCAGTAGGACTGTTCATGTGGTTAGCCCAATCTAGCAAAACACTTAAAGTGCTTCAGAACTCGCATTGTCAAATCTGTATTGCATTGCACTTCACTGCAAATACCATATAAATCTCAGCAGGAAATGTTTAAATTCATTGAACAAGAGTGTCACTTAATGTTTTTTGCTGGGCTGTTAAGTTTGTGACCCATGGGATAGGGTCTCCATTTACTGCACTTCAATTTTAATGGATAACTAATGCCGATTATAAATCCTGTACAAAGCAGGCTGCCCTTGTTAGTTGCTTGGCTAGTTAGTGCTGAACTATCCTAGGGTCTGAAAACTTTGTGGGTTTTTTTTTTGGACCAAACCATACAACAAAAACGTAAAAAGTTATTTAATGTCAGGGTGGATAAAAATCAGTGCTTTTAAATAAATAAATAAATAAATAAATAAAATCCATATATTTTTTTTTAATTTAAATCGGATTTTTTGATTGCTTTTTTCCTCAAAAAGCATTTTATCTAAAGATACATTATAGCTCAAAGATATCTCATCATGGAATAGGGATTATAAATTCTAATTCTGTAGTATGAGACAATATATTCATGTAATGTTTGAGAAGTTTTGTAAACGAGTTCTAATAGTTCATGGATTAGGGACCCAATTTTATGGGGTTCCACAGGCTTCTGTATACATTATTTAGGTTAATCTTTCTATCTACCCAATGGGACTCAGTGCTCAGTCTAGAAGATACCATCAGAGATGCTTAGTTTTGCAGTTCTCAAACTGTGGATTTGTGTCTCCAGAGATAACATGCTTGTTAACAGCAAAAATGTTTTAAAATAAATAACAGAGGTGAGAAATAACAGATCTCAACGCTGTTGTGCTCTGTAAATTTGTGTACACAGAGTCAATCCCTTAGCTCTCTCTAAAAGTGCAAAGTTTCAAAAAGTTCAATGAATGGAAGATTGTTGGGAGCGGACAAGAAGAAGTTTGGAGATAAATGTGAGAAGGGAGGACAAGCAGTAGAAACAAAAGTGAAACTGTTTGAGCAGCATATTCCAGAAGTCTTGAGGTCTTTCTGAGTGGCCTTCATTGATTTGAGATCTACCCTACCATTCTCTCACTAGAAGCTAAAACCTATAATGGCAGCAGGCCATAAGAGACCCAGTTTGGGAATATTTTAATGAAGTTTCTCTACCTGTGGTTAAGACAGGCATGCGTGCAAAATGCAAACAGTGCAACAAAGAAATGCAAGTCCTGGTTGCCCAAATGAAACAACATCATGAGAGAAGTGTTCCTACTCAGGAGGAAGCTGCGTTGAAGATTATGAAAGGAACATGTCTGAACATGCAGGATCTTCAGGCTGGTAACAACCAACAAGAGTGCACTTTTATGTAGAAATCCATGATTTAATTGAGTCTTCCTGTTAGTGATTTAAATCATGATTTGATTTAAATCAAATCCACCCTGTTTAATGTAGAGACAATGCACAATTTACTCCAGAATTTAGTAAGAAGTTGCTTAAGGGCCAAATTCTGCTTTCAGATGTGCATGAACAGCTCTCCTCAAATTCACTGGGAGCCACGCATTAACATCTGATGGCAGAATTTGGCCCAAATTATTGTACTGTGCATTTAAAGATAAAATTTTATAACCTCCTATGGGATCAAAGGATTGTGAAGTCTTAATATAAACCACTGAACATTATCTTCTGATACTGTTCCTTAGTCAATTATGAGCCCAATCCTGCAGTCCTTACTGAAGCTAGCTTATTTTGGTGGGAGTGATACCTGAATAATGCCTGCAGGCATGGACTATGTTTAATTTGAGGGTTTTTTTTCTGTCACTGTCTCACATACCCATCAGAGAATGAAAGATCCAACAGACTTTCTTTTGTTGTGGTGATGTTTAATTAAGCAGCTAGAGTACGTTATTTGTGTTCTATTATTATTATTTTTATTATATTGTCAAATTGTTTTCATAGTTATAATGTTTAAGTGTTTCGTGATGTCACTATGACATTGCTAGAAAAGCAGAAATAGAAGCAGCAAGGCACTGTGAAGTGTGAATGGGGCCCCTGGGTCGCTGATATGATTTATTGTCTCAAAGGCCTGGAATCCTTTCCCTGCACCCGGCTTTGATGGGGCTGAAGGAGGACCCCCTGCTGACAGCAAGGTGTACTGCAGCCACCAGAGCCTCCCAGGAATGAAGAAGTTCTAGGGTATGTCTACACTACGGGATTACTCCGAATTTACAGAATTCGATTTTTGGCAACCAATTGTATAAATTCGAGTGCATGCGGCCACACTAAGCAGATTAATTCGGCGGTGCGCGTCCATGTACCGAGACTAGCGTCGAATTCCGGAGCGTTGCACTGTGGGTAGCTATCCCATAGCTATCCCATAGTTCCCGCAGTCTCCCCCGCCCATTGGAATTCTGGGTTGAGATCCCAATGCCTGATGGGGCAAAAAACATTGTCGCGGGCGGTTCTGGGAACATCCTCCCCCTCCCTCCGTGAAAGCAACGGCAGACAACCGTTTCGCGCCTTTTTTCCTGGGTGAACTGTGCAGACGCCATACCTCGGCAAGCATGGAGCCCGCTCAGCTCAAGACAGCAGTCATGAACATTGTAAACACCTCGCGCATTATCGTGCAGTTTATGCTGAACCAGGACCTGAAAAACCAGGCGAGGAGGAGGCGGCTACGGCAGCGCGGCGACGAGAGTGATGAGGACATGGACATGGACACAGAATTGTCTCGCGCCACGGGCCCCGGCGCTTTGGAGATCATGTTGTTAATGGGGCAGCTTCTCGCTGTGGAACGCCGATTCTGGGCCCGGGAAACAAGCACAGACTGGTGGGACCGCATAGTGTTGCAGGTGTGGGACGATTCCCAGTGGCTGCGAAACTTTCGTATGCGTAAGGGCACTTTCATGGAACTTTGTGACTTGCTTTCCCCTGCCCTGAAGCGCCAGAATACCAAGATGAGAGCAGCCCTCACAGTTGAGAAGCGAGTGGCGATAGCCCTGTGGAAGCTTGCAACGCCAGACAGCTACCGGTCAGTCGGTAATCAATTTGGAGTGGGAAAATCTACTGTGGGGGCTGCTGTGATGCAAGTAGCCAAAGCAATCGCTGAGCTGCTGCTACCAAAGGTAGTGACTCTGGGAAATGTGCAGGTCATAGTGGATGGCTTTGCTGCAATGGGATTCCCTAACTGTGGTGGGGCGATAGATGGAACCCATATCCCTATCTTGGCACCGGAGCACCAGGGCAGCCAGTACATAAACCGCAAGGGGTACTTTTCAATGGTGCTGCAAGCACTGGTGGATCACAAGGGACGTTTCACCAACATCAACGTGGGATGGCCGGGAAGGGTTCATGACGCTCGCGTCTTCAGGAACACTAGTCTGTTTAAACGGCTGCAGCAAGGGATTTACTTCCCAGACCGGAAAATAACCGTTGGGGATGTTGAGATGCCTATAGTTATCCTTGGGGACCCAGCCTACCCCTTAATGCCATGGCTCATGAAGCCATACACAGGCAGCCTGGACAGTAGTCAGGAGCTGTTCAACTACAGGCTGAGCAAGTGCAGAATGGTGGTAGAATGTGCCTTTGGACGTTTAAAGGGTCGCTGGCGCTCGTTACTGACTCGCTCAGACCTCAGCCAAACCAACATTCCCATTGCTATTGCTGCTTGCTGTGTGCTCCACAATCTCTGTGAGAGTAAGGGGGAGACCTTTATGGCGGGGTGGGAGGCTGAGGCAAACCGCCTGGCCGCTGATTACGCGCAGCCAGACACCAGGGCGATTAGAAGAGCACACCGGGAAGCGGTGCGCATCAGAGAAGCTTTGAAAACAAGTTTCATTGCTGGCCAGGCTCCTGTGTGAAAGTTCTGTTTGTTTGTCCCTGATGAAAACCCGCCCCCTTGATTGACTCATTCCCTGTAAGCAACCCACCCTCCCCCCTTCGATCCCAGCTTGCTTTGAAAAAAATAAAGTCAGTATCGTTTAGAACTCATGCATTCTTTATTAACGGGTAATAAACATAGGGAGAGAACTGACAAGGTAGTCCGGGTGGGGTTTGGGAGGAGGATAGGAGGGAAGGAACAGGTCACTGAAAAAATTCAAAATAATGACAGCCTTTTGCTTGGGCTGTCCACTGGGGTGGAGTGGCAGGGTGCACGGAGCCTCCCCCCCCCCCCGTTCTTACACGTCTGGGTGAGGAGGCTATGGAACTTGGGGAGGGGGGAGGGCGGTTATACAGGGGCTGCAGCGGCACTCTGTGATCCTGCTGCTGCCGTTCCTGAAGCTCCACCAGACGCCGGAGCATGTCTGTTTGCTCACGCAGCAGCCCCAGCGTTGCATCCCGCCACTTCTCATCTCGAGCGTCCCTTCTCTCCTCCCGTTGGTCCCTCATGTCCTCACGTTGGTCCCTCTTGTCCTCACGGTCACTGGCATCTTTCCTGAACTTTGAGACCGTGTCCTTCCATTCATTCAAATGAGCTCTCTCATCGCGGGTAGATTGCATTATTTCTGAGAACATGTCGTCTCGCGTGCGTTTCTTTCGCCGCCTTATCTGGGAGAGCCTTCGGGACGGAGGAGGGAGGCTTGAAAAATTTGCAGCTGCAGGAGGAGGGGAAAAAAGGGAGAGAAGTATGTAAAAAGATACATTTTATAGAACAATGCTTATACTCTTTCACGGTGAACAACACTATTCACATTACATAGCACATGTGATTTCAGTACAAGGTCGCATTTTGCATCTTATATTGAGTGCCTGCGGCTTTGGTGTTAGAGATCACAGACGCAGGGCCGGGCAACAGAATTCGGCTTGTATGCAGCCATGGTAAGCCATTGTCTTTCGGCTTCTGCATTAAATCAGCGCCCTCCTTTCCCATAGCAAGCAAAGCCCATTAAGTGCTGCGGTTTTCCTGTTACCGTGCAGCAGCAGAAAACAAAATAACCCCCCCCCCCCCACCACCCATTCAATTCTGTGGGATGATCGCTTTACCCCTCCCCCCACCACGTGGCTGGTATCAGGGAAGATCCATGCAGATACCAAACTAACCCCCCCACCCAATTCTGTGGGATGATCGCTTTACCCCTCCCCCCACCGCGTGGCTGGTATCAGGGAAGACCCCTGCTAGCCAAACGCGAAAACCTCAGCGCCATTGTCCACCCACTCCCCCCCGCCCGCTTGGCTAACTGCAGGGAAGGATTTCTTTTCAGCTACAGGCAAACAGCCCAGTAGGAACGGGGCCACCTCTGTCCCCTTAATTACATTCCCGTATTTCAACCAGGTTACCCTGAACGATATCACTCTCCTGAGGATAACACAGCAAGATAAAGAACGGATGTTGCTTGAATGCCAGCAAACACCGGGACCATACGCTGCCAAGCTTTGTCATGCAATGATACCAGATTACTTGCTGCTAGCATGGCGTGGTCAAGTGTCCTACCATGGAGGACGGAATAAGGCTGCCCTGCCCAGAAACCTTCTGCAAAAGCTTTTGGAGTACCTCCAGGAGAGTTTCATGGAGATGTCCCTGGAGGATTTCCACTCCATCCCTAGACACGTTAACAGACTTTTCCAGTAGCTGTACTGGCCGCGAATGCATCCCAAGTCCTCAAGGCAAATTAATCATTAAAAAATGCTTGTTTTTAAACCATGTTTGATATTTACAAAGATACACTCACCAGAGGTCCCTTCCAGGGGGTCTGCGATACCGCCTTGGGAGGGTTCGGAGGGTACTTCAGTCAGGGTGAGAAAAAGATTCTGGCTGTTGGGGAGAATGGAGTGCTGTGTGCTCTCCGCAAGCTCGTCCTCCTCCTCCTCCTCTTCCCCGTCCGCAGAATCCTCATGCATGGCTGAGAGTAACCCCTCCTCGGAATCCACGGTCAGGGGTGGGGTAGTGGTGGCGGCGCCCCCTAGAATTGCATGCAGTTCAGCATAGAAGCGGCATGTCTGCGGCTCTGACCTGGACCGTCCGTTTGCTTCCTTGGTTTTCTGGTAGGCTTGTCGGAGCTCCTTCACTTTCACACTGCACTGATGAGAGTCCCTATTGTGGCCTCTCTCCATCATGCCTTTGGAGATTTTGTCAAATGTTTTGGCATTTCGTCTCTTGGACCATAATTCTGCTAGCACGGAATCCTCTCCCCATATAGCGATCAAATCCAGTACCTCACGTGTGGTCTATGCTGGTGCTCTTTTTCGGTTCTCGGACTGCATGGTTACCTGTGCTGATGAGCTCTGTGTGGTCACCTGTGCTCTCCACACTGGGCAAACAGGAAATGACATTCAAAAGTTCGCGGGGCTTTTCCTGTCCACCTGGCCAGAGCATCCGAGTTTAGATTGCTGTCCAGAGCGGTCACAATGGTGCACTGTGGGATAGCTCCCGGAGGCCAATACCATTGAATTTCGTCCACACTAACCCTAATTCGAACTGGCAATACCGATATCCGCTCTACTCCCCTCGTCGGAGAGGAGTACAGAAACCGATTTTAAGAGCCCTTTATATCGAAGTAAATGGCTTCGTTGTGTGGATGGGTGCAGGGTTAATTCGCTATAACGCTGCTAAATTCGAACTAAAATCGTAGTGTAGACCAGGCCCTAGTTTCACTAAACACCTCTCTTCCCCATTATGGAAGATGGCAATTATACAGGAGTCACACTGTACATAGAACATAGTCTGTAGAAGGGCTGACAGAGGAAGCATTGTTGGCGGTCTTAGTCCGACTAACCCTTCGTGCCCCTGTTGCTTGCTAGTCTCATAGTGGTGTTGTGAAGATTAAAGCATATACAGCACAATATGTTGATGAAATGCCAAATGATATAAGTTTGCATTGTGTAGCATAGAACTAGCACAAGAGTCACATGTTATAAATTTCAGAATATACTGTACCAAGAGCATACTTTCTGCTGTACCAAGCGTGTATGTGCTAATGGGATCTAGGTCTCACTTGCAATAGACCACTAGAAGGAAATAAAGAGGAGTTATGGACACATTTTCAAATTTCTTTATGGGTAGCTAAAAGTGAAATGGACTAAAGGAGAGAAAACCAGGCACACTTCAACAGTGCACTGGCTGGTTATCACTTGGTGCAGAAAAGTATAGTTTGCTTGATGGAATGATGAGTAAAGCTGGAGATGTTGGAATGTGGAACTGTAATGAATGTGCTTCAATTTCAAGGACCAGCAGTTTTCACATCCAAAGAATGTACGTGTCGTGGTATGGGAATGAATTTATCGTATGACTTCCAAATGACTCAGCACTCTTCAGCAAACAGTAAAGTGGAACCAAAATTGCTATAGTCATCCTCCTGAGGATTGTCTTTCATATCACAATCTGTCATCTATTGTGTGCCATTCTATAGCTGAGAGAAGAACTTAACAGGTAGAAGAAAGGGGATAAAAATAATAGAACTGAAGAATTCTTGGCATTTTATAAGGCTAGGCTTCTTTGACTCTTACAATTTAAAGATAGCAAGCAACTGGCAGCTTAATATCAAGTAATTACAAGTCTGCAAATGTCATAGACAACTGTCAAAATCTCGTCTGATCAGTTTATTGAATTTTCCTTAGAAATAACATAAATGATCCTAATCTTCATCTAAGAAATAATGAGATGGGATGCTTGTAGTATGCTTGTTGGTCTGTTAACATAAACTGTTTGGTATGTTTTGAGGAGGTTGTCAGAAACTTCTTTAGGTCATGGAGCTGTAAGAGGAAAAACCCATTCTCATGTGCAAGTAAGTAATACCATTCAGGGAATTGTTTTGGTACAGTTCTATTGTAGTTGCTTTGTTTGTATCTTTGTGTGTGGCTGAATGAATGGATTAGTGTCCATTATACTGTTCCTAGTCAAGAGCATGGGATATAAAACTCAGGCTTGCAAATGTACCGGTAGCTGTTGTCATCCAGGGCCAGTGAATTGGGAAGGTCATGTGATTTAAAGGAATGAGGTCAGTCAGTCTGAGTGCAACACTGCCTGCTCAAGCAGGAGCCATGGAATGATTGTGTATGAATTATTTTTATCAGGCAGGTCTAATTAAAGACAGTCTTTCTGTTTGGGCTTACAATTCCAATATTAGGCAGTACAATAGAAATACTTGCCTGATTAGGAAAATATTTGGTTTTTTTTTATTGTCCTAGTTATTCTATAAGCAGGTTATTTAAATTGCTTTCATAAACAGATGCTGATTTTCCCCTCTCCTCCCTCCGTGATTTAGAGAACTAGATTTTAAACCCTTTAAGTCTTAAATATGTAAGCAAATATATTATTGTTGACCTGCCATTAAATTAGCAAGAATAGCTCCTGTGGGCATTACATGCTGGTGAATAGCTAATAGTTTTAAGTAAATATATACTGTAATATGCTATATTGTTCTTCTGTAGTTTGAAAGAGCAAACTTTGCATACTTCATATAAGAGAGATTTTTATAAAGGAGAATTAAAATTCTAGTGTATGCTTTTTCTTTCTGTTCTTTTAACTACACCCATTTGATCCTGTGGGTGAAATTTAGGGGCTTGTGTATACAGGAAAATTTCCCAGCACAGCTATATTAATTATTCCGCTATAGTTTGCCAGTGTAAGTCCATCTGTGTACATTATCCCAGAGTAAAATCACAAAGTGTTGGGAAGAAGTGATCTTGGAGGCAGTCATGGCCATTTAAGGCTTTAGAGCTTTGAAACAGTATCTTAAATTGTACCCATAAACTAATTGGAAGCCAGTGTAGATTCTGGAGCACAGGTGCAATGTTTCATGCTTTAAAAAAAGCATATACCAAGATGGGTATATCCCCTGTCACACATACCCTGCTCTCCAGTTGAAGGAACTGATGTCAAATCTCTTTCTTTAGGCTGGTTCTCCAGACCTTCCAGTTTAATCTCAGCTTGGGTTGAGTCGATGCCAGTGTGCTCTCATCCAAGCCTACGAGTAAGCTGATCAAGTGCATCAGCTTGGTCAGATGTCATCTCTGAGTACAATATGCCACTCATAGTAACATTATTCTAGTTCACGTTAAATAATTTGCAATTTATAAAGGCTAAATTACATAATTTCTATTTCTGAATCCAAATCAGGCAAAAGTGAAAAAGTATTCAGAAAGAATAAGATGTTTTGNGGGTGAAATTTAGGGGCTTGTGTATACAAGAAAATTTCCCAGCACAGCTATATCAGAATAATTATTCCGCTATAGTTTGCCAGTGTAAGTCCATCTGTGTACATTATCCCAGAGTAAAATCACAAAGTGTTGGGAAGAAGTGATCTTGGAGGCAGTCATGGCCATTTAAGGCTTTAGAGCTTTGAAACAGTATCTTAAATTGTACCCATAAACTAATTGGAAGCCAGTGTAGATTCTGGAGCACAGGTGCAATGTTTCATGCTTTAAAAAAAGCATATACCAAGATGGGTATATCCCCTGTCACACATACCCTGCTCTCCAGTTGAGGGAACTGATGTCAAATCTCTTTCTTTAGGCTGGTTCTCCAGACCTTCCAGTTTAATCTCAGCTTGGGTTGAGTCGATGCCAGTGTGCTCTCATCCAAGCCTACGAGTAAGCTGATCAAGTGCATCAGCTTGGTCAGATGTCATCTCTGAGTACAATATGCCACTCATAGTAACATTATTCTAGTTCACGTTAAATAATTTGCAATTTATAAAGGCTAAATTACATAATTTCTATTTCTGAATCCAAATCAGGCAAAAGTGAAAAAGTATTCAGAAAGAATAAGATGTTTTGCAAAACCTAAGTACAGCTCTCAAGGGAAGTCTATCTTTTGTTGGTAATATCCATTTGAAGAACTGTATATGCTCAGATGGAAAATGTGTAAAACTTAAGAGATCTCCATTATCATAGTTCCACAGGAATCTAGAAGACTAGTCAACAAACACTTCATTTCTGATTTCCTTAAAAAGTAAGCATAATGAAAAGCATTAAAAGTGTAGAGAAGGCTATGTTGTCACTTTGACTTTCTTATCCTTTAGCCCAAGAATCAGAAAGGTATGATGTGTTTACTGGATGATATTCATCTTATATAAGCAGATGCAACTCTCATTGAAGACAATAGTGGCACCTGCTTCTCAGTCTTTATGCCAGGCCTGAATTTGACCCATTATAATCCATAAGAATGAATTAGTCTTGGTTTACATAGATCCCTGGCCCAGACAGTTTATCTAATTTTGAGAGATAAAGGCAAACTGTTAAAAGGATAAAGTAGACATGAGGAGAGTTATGTTCTGAAGTTTCATATCAGAACAACCCACAGAGATAGGTTGTTTTATTTTTTTAGAAGAAAGTGCTTCCCATGGCTAGTGATAACCATTTGTGCCAGCCAGTTGATTAGGAAGCCTCACTTGAACAGCAGCTCCATCCAGGGTGTTCACCTCCCACACAGATCTCCTAAAGATGAGCATGCTGGACCTGGTTCCAAGATATTATGGTGGAAATATTACATGCTTTCAGGGTCAGAGGGAGGATGAGGCAAAATGAGCAGGCTTCTAGTCAGAGGTGTGTATGTGGACTGTGAGCTTGATACTAACTGACCTCAACTAAACTGGAAAAACGTTGTTTTTGGCCCAACCAATGGAAGTGAGGGAAGAGGTATGTATATAAAAATATATTTATATATTTCTGCCTTGAACACGAGAACTATCCCTATGTAGATTTCCAAGGAGAGAAGCCCTATTACAGCATGCCTTCAGAATGGGAGAGACTGTGCATCAGTAGCAGCAGAAGCATGTTCAGCAACGTGTGTGTTCCATATGGTGTCTGCCTTGCATCTTCCCATTGTCCAAACTCCTGAATGAATGCCAGAGTAATCGAAAGCACTGGATGGATAAACTTCCTAGTCATATTAGTTACTGGCCTGCCATTTAGGAGGCTGAGGGTTATGGCCTTGGCATTTAGGAGGCTGAGGGTTATGGCCTGCCATTTAGGAGGCTGAGGGTTATGGCCTTGGCAAGAATAGCAATAGGGAAGGCTGGTCCAGCAGTCCATTGATAACCTAATCCATTATCATAAAGGGGTAGTGGAGTTCAGTACTTGATTTTTGTACCCAGTTCAACAAAAGCTTACAGCTATGGTACATCCTCCTTTCGTTGAAGCATAGCAGCATCCACAGGTAATGCTTTCTACCACCTCTGGTTGGAAAGAGACTCTCTCCCATCTTCATGGATGATCATCTGGCTTTGCTTATATATGCCTTTGCCACTTCCTAGCTGGAATGCACCAATGCAGTATACCTGGGCATGAAGCCATCAGGCCTTAGAAAACTTTAGCTAGTACAGAACATAGCAGTGTATCTTCTCAGCAATATGGGCTACCACAAGCTGTGGAGGTCTTGGTCCTTATCTACAAGGTTCTCAATGGCCCGAGTCCAGAATACATAAAAGTACATCCTGGAGCTTTGGATGATGACCACAGTTAATGACTTTGAGCATAAGGGAAAGCTTTTCTGTGCAGGAAGATGGAGTTTTTGGGGGGGCAGGTCCCAGATTGTGGGACGAACTCACAGGGATCAAGGACTATCATAAACGTCTCCACCTTCTGATCCCAGTGCAACACATACTTTTTACCTTCCCTTCTTATATATGTGCATATTGCTATGTTTTTAATGTAAGCATATAAATTAAACCTATTTCCCCTGGGGAGAGGATGAAGAATGAGCCACGTGTGAAATATGCTAGGTGTGTTGCTTAATACATTACTGGAAGGTGCTCAGGTACTATCAGTGAGGAGGGTGGTATAAGTACCTGCATAAAATAGAATAACTTCATCCATGTGGGGGAGTGAAAATATCTCTCTTTAGCCAACCAGTTGGCTCAAAAGCAATGTTGACTGACTTTGGAGGGATGATGCAAAGTGGAGTTGAGGATGGAGGCCAAGATTTTCAAAAGTGATACTTAATTTTAATGCCTCAATATATGGGTGTCCAACTGAGATGTCAGATTTTCAGAGGATGGATGTTTAGCACTGAATGAAAATTGGGCCACTTTAAAGTATATGTAGAGTTATGCACCAAAATAACTGGTCACCATAAAATCTTGGCAGCTGTGAAGGAAAAATAGGGGAACATAGTGACTAACAGAGATTCTTGGTACCTGGCATCTTTACAAAGACTTCTGCATCAGGGAGGGAAGAAAGTTTGCATAGGGTTCTGTTTATAAGCTGTGTATGTGAAAGAGAATTAATAGATGGAGGGAATTCCTAATAACCCTGTATCTACAGAAATATCTTCTAAAAAATTTCCCAAGCTCCTGCTGTTTTGTTTTTCCCAAGGTACTTTGCTTTTTCTCCAATAGGCTAATGGGTATATGGGGGCAGATGTTAGAAAATTGGGTGTGGTTTTTTTTAATTGCACTTACAACTTTACCGGTAAAGTTGAGCCTTAATTAAAAACTTGTCAACCTTTTGTTGTTCTTCTAACTGATGAATAAGAATTCTCGCCAAGCTTTTCGTGATATTTTTTTTTCTTCAGAACTAAAAGTAAAATTTATATAGGTATAATTTAAAAACCATAATGTGCCCCATACAGTCAAATTAGCATCCGGTATTTTAGATTAGCTATATATGAGAAATTTTGGTTACATTTCAGTAGCACTTTTGTTGTATTTCAGGAAGATGTAGAGACGGGAGTCCACCTCGATCCTGCAATCAAGGAAGTTCAGTACAATCCCACTTATGACACCATGTTTGCACCAGAGGTAAGAAGATTTTTATTAAAACCAGAAATGTTAGTCTTCCAAATTAATTGGCATTCCACTGAGAAATGTATGTGGCTTAAAAGGAATGTGTCATGTTAAAGTTGTTCTAATGTGAAATTCAGATATTGCAATGCCTATCCTCTTCAAATATAAATGTATAGAGTTCCTCAAGTTCTCCCTAGATTCAGGGATGCCTCAAGCTTCTGGACTTTAAAGATAAGAACTTGGGTGAACTGTGAAAGACACCACATAACATAAACAGGTACTCTGAGTATGTCACGTACATTTGTAATATAACTATTTTAAAGCTATTCTAAGAGAAGAATCGTAAGAGCTCTTCTCTACCAAACTATAGAGCAGGGATCAGCAACCTTTGGCCCGCGGCTCGCCAGGGTAAGCACCGTGGCAGGCCGGGCCGGTTTGTTACCTCCTGCGTCTGCAGGTTCGGCCGATCGCAGCTCCCACTGGCCGCGGTTCCCTGCTCCAGGCCAATGGGGGCTGCAGGAAGCGGCGGCCAGCACATCCCTCGGCCCGCACTGCTTCCCGCAGCCCCCATTGGCCTGGAGCGGCGAACCGCGGCCAGTGGGAGCCGTGATCGGCCGAACCTGCGGACGCTGCAGGTAAACAAACCGGCCCAGCCTGCTAGGGTCCTTACCCTGGCGGGCCGCGGGCCAAAGGTTGCCGATCCCTGCTATAGAGTATATAGAGTAGGAAAGGTGGAAATCAAATAATGTGGAGCATTATGCTGTTAAGAAGCCAGTACAGGAGATTACCTGGCTGAATATCCTGAAGTGTCCTGTCTTCTCAGTTCTTTTGATGTCTACTCATAATGTTAATCAGTGAGCAGTTTCCAGAAGTTGTATAGATCTATAGGTTATAGAAAATGGGTATAGTTTTGTATAAAACTAAAACCCAATATTACCAATAGAAACAGTATTCATGTCATGATATTTAACTCAAGTATTTTCAATCATTTTTTTTCTAAATGAATGCAGTGTACCAAATTCTTTTGGGCTAAAATTAGCCTTCTTCAAAGCCTACCTTAACTGTTTTTCAGTAGCCTACAAACTATTTGTCTGAAGGATTAAAAGAGATGGTTTAAGCCTTCAAGTTGCATATAAATAATTGTATAAATTATTTGAAAACCTCTTAGTGTTATGATACAGTATAAGAGTTAATGTCACGTTTAGACAAAGGCTGTCTGCAGATTGGAAGACAACTCTGCATAAATTTTGCATTAGTTATGCTTTGTTTAGAAAACTTATTGTACAACAATCTGAGCTAGATGCTATTTTAAACAAAAGCTCGCAATCTGCACTTTAAGTGGGCCAAATAGACAACAATACTGTCTCAATTTATGGCTGTTGGTTTGCATAGATCAGGGGTCCCCAACGCGGTGCCCGCGCTCGCCGGGGCCTCTACGTGCGCCCGCGTACTGGCCGGCGGACAAGCATCCGCCGAAATGCCGCCGACAAGCAGCGTCATCCAGAGGCGTCGCCGCCGAAATGCCACCGATTTTCGGCTGCATTTCGGCGGCGACGCCTCTGGATGACGCTGCTTGTTGGCGGCATTTCGGCGGCGACGCCTCTGGATGACGCTGCTTGTCGGCGGCATTTCGGCAGATTCTCATCCACCGCTACGGTCCTCCGTGGCTCGTCGTCTGGCGCCCGCCAGACAATAAAGGTTGGGGACCACTGGCATAGATGTTTGATTTAAGAAACCCAAGTGGTCTCAAGTGGGACAGGTTCAAGGCTTTGTGATTGGAGCCAGCAAGCACAGCAGTCATAGTTAATGTGTGGCACTTGATTTGCACCTATTAATTAAATACTTTCTCTACCTGGTCCACGGTGACTTCAGGAAAAGTTACTACTTTATCATCTTGGAAAAGAAAATTAAGGCGGGGGATGAGCTGCTAGTGGAGTCCCTGAGACTGGAGAGAGAGAGAGCTGTCTACACAGTTCTCTCACCTTCCTGTAATTATAGAGAGAACGGCGCTATCAGCCTCTAACAAGAAAATTAATCATTCATTGTTAACTTCTGTCTCGTGATGAGACTAAGAGCATTATAGGGAAGTAAACTGAGAACCAGTACAGTTCTTTACACAGCATATTGTCGACCTGGGGAATCCACTGCCACAGGAGATCAAGCCTAAGGGGCTGATCCTGGGCTGCATTCAGCATGTGTAAATCCTGTTGCGTACATTTGGTGCTGCATATGTGAAACACAATCTCTGAATCTGATCAAAATATTATGGCTACATCCTTTCTTCTTCAAAGGACAGGATAATTTTATGACTAGTAATATTCAAGATAAGATAAGGGTAATCAAATCTTATGCTTCAGTGTTTAAAATCTCATTGCCAAGGGTTAGGAAAGAGTTTTTTTTTTATCTTCCTATGTAATTATTGTGGAATTGGCTGGTGAGTTATGAGTGTTTTTTCTTTTAATTGAAGCATCAGGTGTTAGGTATTGCTGGAGACAATATAACATACAAACTGGATTCATGGCCTGATCTGGTATGGGCAAGCAAGTACAGAATCAGAAGTGGTTTTGTTGATCCGTACTTGAATTCTGCATTAAAGGCTTTTATTGGCGTATGACTGGGAATTGAGTATACAAAAAAAATCTAATGGATTAAATTATTCTCTCTCCTTTTGAAATTCATAAGAAAAAAATGAGGAAAAAATAGGTTTTAAGTCAGGGAAGAGAATAGGAAACTTTTTTCAAGGAAGAGGGGGCTCGTTTAATTCTATTATCTGCACTCTAAAATGTGTCAAATTATTACATTTAAAAACAATTTAATCTTGAGATTGGTATTCAGCACAGGAAAGCACCTTGGAGAATAAGCAACATGTATAAAAGGTAATATACTTAGCTTTAATATATGCAGCTGTCAGTCTTAAAATCACAGCTGCTCAGAGCTGGAAGTTATTTTTTTGCAAAGCTTGAGCCAATTTTGGTATGTATGGCCAATAAGTAGTACAGTTTGAGTTCTCCGAGGTAAAATGAAGCAGAATCAAAAAGGGCTTATCAACTGTTTTGAGGCAAGAATATGCAGCCTCTGTAAGATATGATAGTTTAGTGTCTTAAACGTTACAACCATAGAGTTTCTAGTTTAATCGACTAATAACATAGTAAACCTGTAGCATCACTTGTGGTGGTCAATTTTACATTTAAAAAAATGCTTGAGAGATTGCTTTGGTAAATACAGATAAAATATTCAGTTTCTAATTTCTCCTTGGGAATTGGGGAGGAGTGAATAACATGGGAAAAGAACATCCATGTGCTAGGAGCATGACATGTTACAGTATTGGGAGACAGCTCTGCACTATTTCAGTACTGGTGCTCTTGCCATGTATGGGGAATACTTAGTCTGTACTCATATGTAAGTATCTAGATGAGCCGTACCTGTGCTTCATTCTGTTTGCCTAGTCCAGAATGGGCTTGTTTATTGGACACAACACAGACGTGTGTGTGTGCATACAAACACTTCTGGCCTTTATGTGTACCATTGCCTTCTCCTGGATGGAATGTCAGACCTGCTCAAGTGTGTGATGATAGTGTGTGATAAATACATGTACTGTTATGCAAACATTCATGTGTCACTGCTTATCAATGTTGGTAGTTATTTTTTACTCTGACAGTGGCTAAATTCTCCTCCTTTGTGCTCCACACAGTGGCACTCAAATCGAATATTCTGTTCTCCATATTTTGAGAGAGCCCATTGACTTGCATGGAAATCCATTCAGATAGGGCAGAATATACAAGTCAAGATCTGCCATGCAGATCTAAAGAAACTTCTGCTCTTGCATTTCAGCTCTTCCATCCCAACTCCTCACTTTGCTGTAACTAGACACTATATCCAATTCTGTAAACTCTCCTATGCCACTCTGAACCATGTGATACTTCACTTAACCAATACACAAATATAAAATTGTATAGTACTGCACTTTCTTTAGAAAACAGGTGTGCATTTGTGTATGAATTGTCTATATTCTGTAGTTGTGCAGCTGATCCTGCTGATACATTATCACATTTTTTCTTTGAGTGATAAAGATTTTACAAGGCAATTTCCATATTGGTACAACAGTTCTCTAGGGCTTGACTTTCAAAAAGGATAATACTATGTGGTTTTAGCTTCCCCTTCCCCCTTTCCTGTTTTCTTCTGTATGTTTGAATTATTTACCTATTTAATGGGAGGTTTTGCATAGGGAGTAACTTTTTTTTTTATTGAATTGTCCTTGCCAACAGTGCTGTGGGCAAGAAGCTCCACCAAGAAAATTACTTAATGCATAAAGAAACTCCTATTCTAATTGGTATATAATATAATGTACAAATATTATTCTGACATATATTAGTTACAGTAGCCATAAAGGGAAAGGAAGCTAAAGCCACTATGTACTGCCCTTCTTGAAAGTCACACAGTTCATGCCCTATAGAACATTATAGATGATTACAAAATACTTAGCAAGAAACTACTTCCTTCTAGAATAGTGTACAACCTTTAAATACTTTTAATTTTGTTGATGCAGTTTGGGCCAGAAAACCCGTTTAGGACTCAGCAGATGGCTGCACCTAGGAATATGCTTTCTGGATATGCAGAACCAACACACATCAATGATTTCATGTTTGAACAACAGAGGAGAACATTTGCAACTTATGGTAAGACATACAACTCCTTATATTTAACCCTTGAGGCTGATCTCTGTCTTAAACTGTCACATGTGTGGCTGGGCCTGTAACAGACTTATAAAATAATATTAAATGAGAATCTGCACAGTTATAGATCATGGCATTTATTTTGGAAATGTTATTCAGTTATTCCCTCTGAAATGTTAATCAAATGCAAGACCTCCTACTGAACCACTTTAATTAAACCCTCCATTAGTCGTGGTTATGTAGAAGATAGAAATTACAATTTCACATTTTAACAAATTGACAAAAAATTATGTGACAGAACCTACCCACAATAGGCTTATGATTCTAGCACAATGTAGCTATCTGAAAGTTAAAAAAGCTACTTACCATAGCAACTGGTTCTTCATGATGGTTGCATATATGGATCCACACTTCCCACCCACCTTCCCCACTTCTTCAGTATTTTGTTCATGATTTCTGAATTAATGGAAGGAAATGGATGGGTGGTTGGTGCCAACACCCTTTTTTAAAGTTTTCTGTCTCAGCAGTGTGAGGGTGTATGGACTCATAGAGGATGCTTGCTAGAAGCTTTGAGCTCTTGTTAAAGGCACTCATCTCCTTATGCATGTAGATCCATATGGGCAATTGCCATAGTAACCAGTTAATTCATCTCAAAGACCTTTTTTTAGCTTTCAAATAGCTACATTGTGAAAAAGCATAAAGCACGTTTTGATCTTGTTCTTCAGATTAAACAGTGCCATAGAAAATGTACAGTATGTAAAAGCAAGTGGATTTCTGAGCTTTTTCAGGTACAAAGAATGTGCTGTGTATTTACATGAAATTTTAACAAGTTTTCTTGTACATTTCAGCATACAAGGCTTTTATTTTTTCGCTTAACATTTGTTTTATAATTGTTAAAAACATATCAGTTTTTAAAATATAAAGTTTAATTTGGTATGCTTCTGGCGATGTCAACACTAGAGAGCTTCCAGTGGCGCTGCTGTAGCGATGCAGCTGTGCTGCTCTGAGATCTCTTATGTAGCTGCTTTATGCTGACGGGAGAGAGCTCTCCTGTCGACATAAGTAATCAACCCCTAACGAGCAGCGGTAGCTGTGTCGGCGGGAGAAGCTCTCCCACCGACTTAGCGCTGTGCACACTAGTGCTTATGCTGGCGTAATTTAGTTGCGTGGGAGGGTGGAGTATTCACACCCCTGAGCAACATAAGTTTTGTCGACGTAAGTGGTACTGTAGACATAGCCTCTTTCTGGTGAAATATGAGAGTTTGAAGAGCATAAGTTATCCACCAGGCAGGTTCTGAAATTTCCACACAAATTATTAAATAACATATAATACTCAGTCCACCGCTGTTTTAAAAGATCTGCGTATGCAGATTACTTTCTAAATTAAACTGTGTTATTAAGGCCATGATCCTGCAATTGATTGCATGGCACAACAGTCTGCCCACATGCTGAGCCCCATAGACTTCACTGGGGCACTGTGGCCATGCAGCAATCTGCTTGTGCGCTATCAATTGTAGGATTGGGACATCAAGGTTTAAATTATGAAAACTAAAGTCAGTGTGAGCCATGTTTACCCAGTAAATCGTGAGGATAAAGTATCAAATTTTAAGTAATTCTTTCAACTGTTATAAATTACCATTTACTGTGTATATCTTCACATTTTCTTTTTCAGTTTCCTCTTTGGTTTGTTTGTTGCCTGTTTCCATATGCACCAGCTACCATTAGTACTATTTTATAAGTGTGAAACTCACTGGGTATGTCTACATCTGCAGCACCGAGTCTGAGCCCATGTTAGCTGACTCAGGTTCACGGGGCTTGGGCTGCGGGGCTATAAAACTGCAGTGTAGACATTCCCCCTTGCAGAGACTCAGAACCCAGGCTCCAGTCCACGCCCAAACGTCTATACTGCAGTTTTATAGCCCCGCAGCCCAAGTGCTGCGAGCCCAAGTGAGCTGACCTGGTACAGCCATGGCCTTGCCATAGGTCTTGTATTGCAGTGTAGACATACCTATTTTTATGAGTAACAGAAAATAGTGGCAACCTTGTCCATAGGATCTTTGTATTGTTCTGGGGTTGGTTCCAGAAGTGGAGCAGCAAAAAAGCTGTGCTAGACTCGGTAAATCAGAAGAACCAGCACAGAAGCATTAGAAGGTTCAGTTAGGAGGGGCAGTAAATGAGAATTGTGATGTCTCAGCATATTAGCAAGTTTGTTATGAATTACTTGAAAACATACCAGAATTCTTGAAATATGTTGCTAGAGTCTCATTGTACTATTGTCCACAGAAAACTTTATCTTGAAAAATTGCCTTTCAGTTTTGGGAAGGGAAGATAAAAATTTCTCATAGTAAATTGGATTAGTAGCAGAGCAGAAGTGTGTAGCTGTCTCTATATAAATCTAGGTGGGAAGCAATGTTGCTGACTGATTCCGCTTCAGCATACTGGAAGAATCTGTAAAGTAACCCTGCTTCAAAGTTGCAGGTTTCAAAGGCCTCCTACCTCAGCTGTTAGGGCCCATTTTGTTCAATTGGCATTTATTTAACCAGTGACTTTTCTCTAGAAATGCAAATTAAGTGTGTTGTAAGATAGAGGGCCTTGTAGGTGAAATAGTTTTGTAAAAGGAAGCAAAGGGAATTGGTGAGGGATTTCTGTGCCTTCCATTTAATCTATTTACTGTACTTAGAATTACAATCTTGTTTTATGTGTGATTCTTTAAAATTTAATACTCAGCTAAAACCCTGTTTATTATATTGCTTGGCAAACAAAACAAGTAGTTTTGTGGCTCAAAATATTTTCATTCTACTTTTCTTAAGGTAAGTACTTAACTTCCCTGTCAGCAATATTCTTTCTGTCCCCATTCTTGGAAGGGACAGGGGCATACTTCTTATACAGGGGTGGGCAAACTACGGCCTGCGGGCGACATCCGGCCCACCAGCCAATTGAATCCGGCCATCGAACTCCCGCTGGGGAGCAGGGTCTTGGGCTTGCCCCGCTCCCACGCTCCAGCCGGGGATCGGGGTCGGGGGCCGCTCCGCGCATGCGTGCTGCGGCTCCCGGAAGCAGTGGAATATCCCCCCTTCAGCTCCCACGTTTAGGCGTGGCCTGAGGGATCTGCACGCTGCTCCATCTGCAGACACTGCTCCCGCAGCTCCCATTGGCCGCAGTTCCTGGCCAATGGGAGCTGCGGGAGCAGCACCTGCAGACGGGGCAGTGCACAGAGCCCCCTGGCCACGCCTCCAGGTAGGAGGAAGAGGAGGGACATGCTACTGCTTCCGGGAGCTGCTTGAGGTAAGCGCCGCCCGGAGCCTGCACCCCTGATCCCCTCCCGTGNTCGGGGGCCGCTCCGCGCATGCGTGCTGCGGCTCCCGGAAGCAGTGGAATATCCCCCCTTCGGCTCCCACGTTTAGGCGTGGCCAGAGGGATCTGCACGCTGCTCCGTCTGCAGACACTGCTCCCGCAGCTCCCATTGGCCGCAGTTCCTGGCCAATGGGAGCTGCGGGAGTAGCGTCTGCAGACGGAGCAGTGCACAGAGCCCCCTGGCCACGCCTTCAGGTAGGAGGAAGAGGGGGGACATGCTGCTGCTTCCGGGAGCTGCTTGAGGTAAGCGCCGCCCGGAGCCTGCACCCCTGACCCCCTCCCGTGCCCTGACCCCCTGACCCAGCCTGGAGCCCCCTCCCGTACCCTAAACTCCTCATTTCTGGCCCCACCCCTGAGCCAGCACCTCCAGCCAGAGCCCTCACCCCCTCCTGATCCGCAACCCCAATTTTGTGAGCATTCATGGCCTGCCATTCAGTTTCCATACCCAGATGTGGCCCTCAGGCCAAAAAGTTTGCCCACCCCTGCCTTATATGCTGGCAAGATGTAAATTCCCCAAACTAACCAGTATGTAGGTGTAGGCCCGCTTTATCAATCATCTTCCCGACATTTTCACCTTGCCCTCATGCCCATCCTGGCAAGGCTTTCTCCACTAGCTTGATATTAAAGTGAATATGACTTATTCAATGTAGCTTCTTGTTGTTTCAGAGAACCAGGTCTAAGTGGCTAGTTATTAGACATCTGAATCACTTATTTCCATAAATGTAGTTTGATGCCTAAATTTTCAGAAGTGACTAGTGATCTTGGGTGCCTCAGATTTTTGGGTGGCCAACTTGAGATGCCTTAAAGGGGCTTATTTTTCAGAAAGTGTTGTACATGTAACGTCTGAAGGACAGGCAAGACTTTTACATATGTTCGCTAAGCACTGTTGCTCAGATCCAGCACCAAACAGGAGTAAGATTTGGCTAGTAATTTTTACAGGGCCCAAGAGTATGAGAAAGTGAGTGTTTCTATCAGTGTGTGCACATAACACTTATTAGAAGTATATTATCCTTGCATTCAAGTGTCATGTCAAGGTACAGTTCACTTTGGCAGGTCTTTCAATTGCCTATTCCGTTGGGGTTGTTTAAAATTTCAATATACGCATCCTTGGAGTTTCATTCTGCAAGAGTGAAGTAATCTACTATGAGTGCATCTTTAAAGAGATTTATTTACCTGTAATTGTTCTGTTATGTGCATTAGGCTTGTTTGTGCTTATTTACTCCCAACTTTTTTCAGATATAAGGTGGAGTGGAATTGTGCCTTTCCAATCAACGTCAACATATAATCTTGATGTCTCTAGTTTTAATTGCAACTGAAGGAAAGATGTGAGTCAAGGCAGGTCATGTAAATGGCTAGCACGATAACGCAGTAGGAGAAAAGGACGTTTTCCATTGAAGCTGCATTGGGAAGTCTGCAGACTTCCCATTATAAAGTAGAAAAGCTTTTCTATAAGAAAAGATACTGGACCAATGTCAAACTTGCTTGTAAGTAGGCATGGCTCCCACTGAAGCCTGAATTTGACTCAGTTGCTCCATTCAGTGGCTTGCTGTCCCTCCTTCCCACTACTGAGCAAATGAGTCCCAGAGATGGTATTAATACAGCTTGAGGACAAAGAAACCACTGCATTGATTTTGACATATATCCAAAGTAGAATCTCTGCTTTAATAACAGAAACCTTATAGCTTAGAGGAGCCCATTAGATGACTGGCTCAGTAACAGCAGGCAGTTGTCCTGTAAATCTAATTGGCAATGTCTGTTCCACTTGATTGTGTTGAACACATGATAGTATAACATTTAGATAATCTGTGTAACAACTTGGAATAATTTGTACTAAGTTATTACACAGGCATGATGGACCTTCATATTTTATATCAAAGGGATTTATTTATATTTCACTTTCCTGTATTATGCATGTAGACCACCTGGATGTATTGAGTGCTCTGTAGGGTCAGATCAGAGTTAAAGCACCAAAGCACAAGTCTTGATTCCAAAAGCAGATCTGCTGCTTTGCTCTGCTCTTCTGCTGACTCCTCTAGACATTTCAAGAACAATTGACTCTTTCAGCATTTAAAAAAAAAAACCAAGGCAGGCTGGGAGTGTTGCTGATCCAGTGCACTTTCCCCAAGAGAAGGGGGGAATAATTGTGCTGGTGCAGGGATATCCTTGGAGAGACTTTTCTAGTGTCATGGGTCTCTCTGTGTGGATCTGCAAAATGTCAAGTCATGTGGCAGTGCTGCGTGGTGGTGTTTGCTCTAGCATTTATCTGGGGATTTTGTTGGTCATCTTCGCTTTCTTGATTTAATTATCTGAATTCTGAGGTCTTATTTGAGTCTTTAAAGGAAACTGTCCCATTCAAATATTTAATTAAAATTCATTATATGTCCACAAGGGTGCACTCTTTCTCAAAAAAATGGCATTAGTGATAGTAAATATTCTGTGCACCTATTCCATAAAAACTAGATTTAATTATTTATCTTTACTATAACATTAAAGGTTGTGCCATCTACTTGTGTTCTTCCCACCACATTCCCAGTTATTTAATGCAATATGTACTATCATGTTGCATTTCTTGAATGCGCGTTGTGTATCCGTGCAGAATGGTACAAATTTAAAAATTAATATGTTGCTGTAACAGTTCAGTTTTAGGGCTGTTCCTGAGGTTAGCACTCAGTACTTTAGCACATGGCCGAGTTCAATAACTTGACCAGTGACTGTTTCAACTTGTAAGAGGTTTGAGTGCTCTGGAAGCAACATGCTCAGACTCTAGTGGGAAGCGAGCACCAGGCAATGCTCTGCAGTAAATCCAATAGCTAGGCTGGGAGAAAAGTTGATGGACTTCAAAGCGTCTCTCATCCGGTCCTTCTTGGTTTAGGAAGATATCTTAAATTTAGGGCTTTGAGGAAGATATATTGGGGCAAAGGTCCTCTGAGAACCAAGAGGAGAATCAGTCACTGAGAACATATGCAGAGCAAAAATTTCAGCTAACTGGTATTTTTGCTTTTATTATAGGTTATGCATTAGATCCCTCTCTAGATACTCAGGACGTTGCTACTAAATACATTGGTTCTGTAGAAGAAGCTGAAAAAAATCAAGGTAAGTAATGTCAAATTGGATATAAAACAAAATGGTTTTAATGGCACTCTGTTCTGTTGTATTTTCAGTTTTATAGAAAACAAATAGGCTATCGTGAGATGCTAGGAAATATTGACAAAGGTTTGTGATGATGTGTCAAGAGAGATGCTCCTTAGACCAGAAGTCTAGGATGAAATGTTGTTGGTTTTTTTTAAACTCAATAATGAACTGTAGTTTCCCTTCCATGGTCAGGTTAAGAACTGTTTTGGCGGGGAGAGGGGTGTTTCTCATTGTTTTGTTTTTGTTTTTTTCTGGAATGTGAATCTTTTTAATAGTCGTCTGATTTTTTTCTAACATAAGATTTCAGATTATGATTTGACATTAGAATAGAACATTTTTTTCATATACAAATGGACTTAGCAGGTATGTATTTTTGGAGTTCAATTGAGCTGTAGTGTCATCCTTATTCCATCATGCTTTGTGCTAAAATTGTACTTTTCCTGCATTGCAATAGCTGCTTAAAGTAGGTTAATCAGCTGTATCATACTACTCAGTGATACGGGGTAAGCTGATAAATGATGTATACACCAGTTTGCCTTAACACTTCTGTTTGCAACTTTGTGTTATCAATAGTTAGCAAAATGGAGTTGTTCTCCCCACACCCCTAAAAAGAAAAAAGTAGCCAAGTGGCAAGATTTTCATCCAGAGGCACAAGGGCCTGTAATTACTACTTTGATGTAACATATTAAATGTTTTTAGTTCTAGTAAAGTGGTTTCTTTACATTTGAAATTATGCTCATGTAAACACCTTCTCACTAGTAACATCTTCCCCCATATAGACTGAGATTTGTTCCTATGTTTAATTAATACATACTGCTGTACCTTGTTCATTACGTTATTTTCAAATGTTTTTAAAAGGCTTTAATTTCACTTTCTCCTTTAAAAGTGAAGTTGAGGATTTTAGAGTTCCTTTCACATAACAATTCCATTGGGGAGAGAGGCAGTCAAGATAAGTCATAGTTAAAATTAAAACTTAACCTGTTACTAATAACATCTGTAGTTAATTTAAAGTTTTTAAAAACTCTAATTTTATTTATAAGGTGTACTGTTTGTTTGCTTTGACAGTACACTGGCTCTTTCCCTTTTGTTTATAGGCAGTGTCGCTTTCTGATTCATATGCAGCAAATGTTTAGGATTTCTGAGTGTACACATTATTTTAAAAATCACTAATATATATCATCCTATGAAGGGCTTTGTACAACTAATGCATAATCTAAACTTTAATGTCTAAAACTCAGTCACTTTGATTTCCCTCAATATTTTTCTTAATGTTTGTATATTGCAATGATGAAACTCTGAAAACACAAACTTTACTTTGTAAATGTAAAGAGCTTAGCACTCCCGGTAGGTTAGTGAATGTGTGCAGTGTGAGACTTGAAAGATGCTTGGGATGAAGTGGGGAAGGAAGAGTGGGCAGATGACTGGGGATTCTAATTATTTCTCTAGCGAGTGATCTTGAAAAAATATCTGGTGGTGCAATAGGGAAGCTTAGTTTTCAGGGAAGTCAAGATGTCTGGACTCAATTGTTTTCCAAACTTTACAGAGTGCAAAGTGTGAAACAATTAAAAATGCATAGTCACTGTGTTCATATGGCTGCAAAAGAGTAATGATAACAACCATCCATCCATCCATACCTAGAATCTTACAGCCTACCCATCTTCTCGTTACTTTGGATTAAATTAGCTACATTCATAAGTAGATAAGTGAAGCAGCATTGTGATCCTGAAGACCTCTTCCCTTCTGATATTACTTGGGATTTTCTATACTGAAAATACAGTGACTTGTGTTCTTGACGTTAAATGTTGCATAAACGTCAGTGTGTGTAGTGTTATGTTTCTTCCTGCAGGTTTAACAGTATTTGAAACAGGACAAAAGAAAATAGAAAAAAGGAAGAAATTCAAAGAGAATGATGCATCTAATATTGATGGCTTCCTGGGACCATGGGCAAAATATGTGGATGAGAAAGAAGTAGCCAAGCCCTCAGAAGTGAGCATTTTTTAAAGTATATTGGGTAGGAATTTAGCAACACAGTGGCATACCATGGCAGAGACCTAGGTATGGAAGAAATCTTGTGACTTCACCATTATACGCCAGTGGAAACCAAATGCACTGTGGCAATGATACATTTGAACATAGTGCTTTAAGTGCTGTATGTTTGAAAATTTGGACAGTGGCTTTAGAAGAGATTTTGTATTTATTTTGTTGGCCTGAGGATAGTTGCTGTATGATAACAGAAGCATCTAGGTAAAAAGAATAGTCAAGAAATACTCTTTAGTAGGAAAAAAGACAAGGCTTGCCTCTCTTCAGTCATTGACACTTAGGGCTTGTCTACACATACAGCGCTGCAGTGGTGAAGACACTCTATGCTAATGGGAGAGAGCGCGCCCGTCAGCATAATAAAACCATGTCCGTGAGAGGAGGTAGCTATGTTGGGGAAGCTCTCCCACTGACACAGCACTGTCCACACTAGCGCTTATGTCAGTGTAACTTGTATCATGCAGGGGAATGGTTTATTCACACCCCTGAGTGACATAAATTATGCTGATATAAGCTGTAGTGTAGAGAGAGCCTATAAGCATGAGTAGAATGCATTGTTTTTAAATTCTTTCTAGAGTGTGTATAACTTTCTAAGCTGCTCTGGCTTTGGTTAAAATTTTACTTTTTGTAATTGGCTTTTTTCCTATGTGGAAAATATTTCTAATATTTGTATTTAACAAGAACATTAATTTTAGTAAATAAACAATGTTTCAGTTTTGGCTTTTTGTCTTCAGCTTCAGGGTAACTTTTAAAAAGTCAATACCGTATTTTGTTTTTCTAGGAAGAGCAGAAAGAGTTGGATGAAATAACAGCAAAGAGGCAGAAGAAAGGCAAACACGAAGATGATAAACCTGGAGAGGAGAAGACTATCTTACATGGTAATGCCATTTTAGTCTGCTTTAATTTTTGCTACATTCATCATCAAGGATAATATCATGTGACTTCATGTCAGCTATACCGCTGACTCACTCTGGTAGCTATACCATGTGAATCCTATTAGCTCCAATATAGAACTATAAAAGGAGTTAGGCCTGGTCCACACTAGGGGCGGGGATCGAAATAAGATACGCGACTTCAGCTACGAGAATAGCGTAGCTGAAGTCGAAGTATCCTATTTCGAATTACCCGCGCTTACCTCGCGTCCTCGCAGTGCGGGATCGACGGCCGCGGCTCCCCCGTCGACTCCGCTAACTCCACTCGCCCTGCTGGAGTTCCGGAGTCGATGGGAGCTCGTTCGGGGATCGATGTATCGCGTCCAGACGAGACGCGATACATCGATCCCCGCTACATCGATTTCTACCCGCCAATCCCGGCGGGTAGTGTAGACCTACCCTTAGATTCTCCTGTAGGCTGTCTACACACTATAGACTTTTGAAGAGGTGTGATATCTGACCAACGTATCTGTGCTGACAGAAGCTCCTAGTGTGGATGCAGATATACCAGCAAATTTGCTTTTTACAGGTATAGCCTATTTCTTCCGTGGAGGGGGGAGTTTTACCAGTACCAAGCGCAGTTGTGCTGGTATAGCTGCATCCATGATAGGACCTATTCTGTACTGGTAAAGCATCCCTAGTATAGACAAAGTCTAAGATAGAGGAACTAGGAGCAGGGGGAGAGAGGTCCTGCAGGGAACAGCCATATTCATGACCAAGCTCAACTGAAATGTTTTTAAATTAACAGAAAAAGGAAACCTCAGTAAGGGGGCAAATTTGAACTAGTGCCAGTTTGTATTGCTCAGGGTAGTGTGGCAATGTCACCTTCAATTACCATTCACTATTTTACAAAATGAAATCTTTAGGGTTTTGGGTTCTGCCCCGTTGCAGATCTAGTACTTCACTAACCAATTGATGTAAGTTCAGTCTTTATGCCTTGATCTTGTATCTGCAAGTAATACTTTGGATTACAGTTCATGCTGTAACAGATTATATATTAAACATTAGACAGTCACTTAAATTTTGTTGTTAGTCTATTTTATGCCAATTTTCTTGCTCTCATGTTGTGAATAATTGTTTAGCCAAGTAGAGTTGCTGCATATTGAAAGTTTGCATCTTTACATAAAAATAATTACTAGGGCCTCATCCCTAAGCAGGCGAAATACCCAATCATTTCAATGACAGTTTTGCATGCATAGGACCTTCATGAATACAATTAAAGAGAGTAACTTGTAAACTGGGAATCTTCCTTCATTGGTGCTAATTCCTACCAACAGGAAAATACATAATATAATAGGAAAAGGAAAGAGCTGTATCACTTACATTTATGACTTACTGTATTTGTCATGACCCTGGTATATCAATAGCATAACACTCAACAAAGTGAATAATACAGAACAAATAGACGTGATATTTTGTATCTAGTGATTTTCCCCCTCTGTTTTCCCAGAGGAAGTTTCAGCAGGGAATAAATGTTAGGACTGCTTGTTCTGTACTTTTCAGCTGTAAATGATGGATCTCTGAAAAAACAAGCTTATGACCAGAAAGTCATCAGTGCTTCTGTTCTCTGTGTATTTTTTTATTAAATTATCGATAACTTATTCCCATACAAAAAGACTTCACCTGGAGTTTAAGGTAGAATGGATCTAAAATAGTCAGACATAATACCCTTAAGGAACACTTTATTGTTCTCAAAACACGAACTTCATGGAAATTCCAAATTAACGTTCCATTGTATTAAATTACCTAAAATATTCAGTAATATGCAAGTAGACATTTTAAGGTCACTCAAACAACTTAATGTTGCCTCAAAAATGCTCCCATGAGACAATCTAGAAATTAAAAGATACTTATCTTTCCATCGCACAGGTTCATCTCCTTAGTAGCTAATGTCGAAGTGCTGGGTATTCTCTGAAACATCACTGCCTAAATATGACAGTTTCTTACTTATAATATAATATAATATAATATATGGAGATATACCTATCTCATAGAGCTGGAAGGGACCCTGAAGGGTCATCGAGTCCAGCCCCCTGCCTTCACTAGCAGGACCAATTTTGCCCCAGATCCCTAAGTGGCCCCCTCAAGGATTGAACTTACAACCCTGGGTTTAGCAGGCCAATGCTCAAACCACTGAGCTATCCCTCCCCCCCCTGTGTTTTCAGTCATATCTGATTGGTGGTGGTGGTTTTAGGGGTGGGGTGGACTAGCTTTACTGCTGTTAGCCGGGCTGACCAACAGTTCTGTGAGGGGGAATTAGATCCTATTAACAATTCAGTTGATGCACTATATTCCATACACAGGGCTAGTTGGAAATCTAAATTGCCCCCAAGTTGCCATCAGTTATTTCTGTGCAGCCCCACTGAAGGCAATAGGATTGCTCAGGGGTAAGGGACTGACTTCAACTCCTGTTGAAACAACCCCATTGATTTCAAAAGAGTTGGATTGAGCCCTAAGTGAGAGCCCCGTTTGGTCTGTGGAATCTTTATCACTGTTGGCGATAAACAAGCCATGGCAAAAAAGCTTAATGTTCAGAACCCAAACAGTGTTTCCAGGATTAGCAATCAGAAAAACTCGACTTCTTATTTGTAAACTGGGCACATTTAATATCAAATGGCTGGGACACAATAAATGTAGAAATCCAAAGAGCAATTTTCGGTTACTTTTCAGAGCAGGACTGCTGTCTTATATTTAATTCTTAATCTTAATTGTATGTGATGGTTGGAACTTCCCAAGTCTGTAACCTTTGAAACTACAGGTTCCCTGCAATTCATAGTAGTTTGTTTGTTTGTTTTTTTTGTTTTTTAGTCAAAGAAATGTATGACTACCAGGGAAGATCCTATCTTCATGTTCCTCAAGATGTTGGCGTTAATCTCCGTTCTACAGTGCCCCCTGAGAAATGCTATCTCCCAAAGAAACAGCTCCATGTATGGTCTGGACATACAAAGGTAGGGAATATTGTTTGTTTTGCAAATGAGGTTTTTCTTTTTTCATAAAGTAAATTTTTGTCTTTGTGGCTAAGTAGCTTTTGAGATCCTTATTTATAAAATAACGGACCCAAGCTCATTCAAGACAAATTTTCTGGAGTTTCCAAAATTGTGCATAAACAAATTGGGTATTTGCATACTCAAATGTGTATTTGTTCATTTACCAGTTTCCATGCACAATTGCAGGTTTTGCACATATGTAGTGAAATCCTGGTCCCCAGGAAATCAATAGCAAAACCCCCACTGGCTTCAGTGGGACTAGGATTTCACCCATACACTAGTACAGGGGTCTCAAACACGCGGCCCGCGGGCCGCATGCGGCCCGCAGGGCTATCACATGCGGCCCGCGAGCTCCTCCCGGCCCCCCCGCCCCCCCTCTGTTTACCTGGCCGACCAGCACCGGGGGCAGGGCGGGCTCCCTGCTTGCCTGCCCTGCCGCGGCACCGCACCAGGAAGCAGCTGGAACCTGGGGGAGGAGGGGCGCAGGGTGGGGTGTGGCTGTTGCTTCCGGCACCGCCCCCAGCAGCTCCCATTGGCCACAGTTCCCCATTCCCAGCCAATGGGAACTGCTGGGGGCGGTGCCTGAAGCACCCGCCACACGCCCCCCTGCGCCCCTCCTCCCCCGGGTTCCAGCTGCTTCCTGGTGCGACGCGCGGCGGCAGGCAAGCAGGGAGCCTGCCCTGCCCCCGGTGCGAGTCGGGCCGGAGCCCGCCCCCCTCACTCCTCCTGCACCCCGACCCCCTGCGCTGAGCCCCAGCCACACCCCACATCCCGACACCCTGCCCTGAGCCCCCGCCACACCCCACATCCCGACCCCCTGCCATGAGCCCCCTGCTGCACCCTGCACCCCAACCCCTTACCCTGAGCCCCCTGCTGTACCCTGACCCCCTGCGCTGACTCCCCTGCCGCACCCTGACCCCCTGCTCTGAGCCCCCACCGCACCCCACACCCCCTCCTGTGCCCCCTGGCAGGGAGGGGGCAGAGTTGGGGTGGGGATTTGGGGGAAGGGGTTGGAATGGGGGCAGGTAAGAGGCGGGGCAGGGGCAGGGCCTCATGGAAGGGGTGGAGAGGGGGCGGGGCCGAGGGCGGCGGGGGGGGTGTCAGTAAAGGCGGCCCTCGGCCCAATGTACTAGTCCTCATGTGGCCCTCGAGGTCATTTGAGTTTGAGACCCCTGCACTAGTACATGAACAAATTAGGTTTAATTCTGGAGGATCATGAAAATTTTGCCCTTATTGTGAACATTTGTAACATAATTCCCTATCAAAAACAGTTTCATGGTATTAACAGTAACATCACAAGATTTCCCACAATGTAGTTGTTGACTACAGTTTCTCATGCAGAAGTCCTCCTTCACCAACACTATGTTTACACTACCACTTATGTCAGTATAACTTGTGTCGCGCAGGGATGTGAATAAGCCACCCCCCTGAGTGACAAAAATTACACTGACCTAAGCACTGATGTGGAAGGTGTGGGGAGTCACCCTCCCTCTCTTTGAGGATCACCCGGGGAGCTTGTGGGAGGGATGCAGGGAGCCCCTTGTGTGTGCAGTGAGCTCAGCCTACAGAAGCTATGAAGTGTGCAACCCTCTAGTTATTTAGACGTTATGTATGATTGCACAAAGTCAGTGACATTAAATATCAATAACCGAAGGATTTCCCTACTTTGCCAGGAGCTCTTAGGGATAGAGTCCTGGGTAAAAGCCAGCTCACTTAGGCTCAATCCAGAGAAACCTGAAATGAAGCTGGGAGGAGGTGGAGAAACATTTTAAAGAACTATTTAACTGCTCCTTGAATTCTGATTTATTTTTTTACAATCATCGGAGTGGCTTGAAATCTCAGGTTCTTACTAGACTGTTCTCCATGCACCCAAATGAGAATGGCCAGCAACTCTTTCACTTCTAGCTGGCCAGGATATTGCGCCTGTCCATCCCTTCTAGATATAGCTTTTATTTCGGTTAAAATGTGTTTATTACCAAATGGTTGGTCTGCTGTAGTGCCTAATCTAGAGCTAGCCTTGAAGACCATTTAGCAGGTCCAGATAGTGCAGACTGGATCTGCTTGCCTTTTCGGTAGTATAGACTGCTGATGTGGCACACTGTTCTGACCTGTAAATTGGTTGCTGATGTCTTTTCTAGGTGAAATTCAGAGTGTTGGTTTCAGTCTAAATAAAGCTTAAAATGTCTGGACCTTAACCCTGGTCTACACTACAGAGTTAGGTCGATGCAAGGCAGCTTACGTTGACCTAACTCTGTAAGCGTCTATGCTGAAATGTAACTCGCCCGCTACGCTGACTTAATAACTCCACCTCCGCGAGAGAGAGAGTGCTTAGGTTGATGTAGTTAGGTCGACACAGTGTCAGTGTAGAAACTGCGTTGCTTAGATCGATTTTCAGAAGCTATCCCACAATGCCCCACACTGACAGTTAAATTGGTCCACGCGCTCCTGGTGAGGACGCGCACCACCGACAAGGCGCGTCGTGTGGACATGCAAAAGCAGTTTAATTACTGTGGTGGCTTTACGTTGACGTAACTTAGGTTGACGTGATTTTGTTCTGTAGACACACCCTTAATTTTCAGAGGCTGCCTCTGCCATGTGTAGTAGGACAGCTGCACTCTGAAGGAGCCCCTTTAGTTAGCTGTTACTACACAGAAGCTGTTGAATCAGGGGCAGGTATTTTTCAGCGTTAGGCCTTCACCATTGCAATTTGATTTTGCCGATAATGCATCTGAGCCCAAGTTGGATTAAGTTTATGATTAAAATTCAAGGCACATTCCTTACCCAGAGCTTTCAACTCAAGGCAGACTCTGGAGACTCCTAATGTTTAATCCCTAGGCATTTAATCTGCTGGCTGCTATCCACTGTCTTGGATCTCATCCAGTAAAATGAGCCAGCTTTAGCAGAAGGTATATGTTCCTCATTCATGCATGGTCATTAGGTACTATCCTAATCATGTTAAATGTGCTTAAACGTGATATTGTGTTAATTGTGTTGAATATCTGCAATAAGAAGAAAATATTATCAAGGCCTGGTATATTCTGTGATCAGCTGGGCCTGAATTCTGGGGCTGTGTTCTTAGAATCTCTAGCATTTTGGTGCAGCAGGCTGGAAATTATGCTGTAGAATCATTTACCCTTGAAAAACGAACAGTGCAAATGAATGATCTGTGCAAATGAAGATACAAGTAGCGCAGTAGCCCCTGTGTGTTTTGATACGTTTTCTACATAGGTCCCACAATTTCAGTATTTAATATGCCAAACTTTTTATACTAAGCTTTTGCAGGAGGGCAGGGAAAGAGCAAGCTAGATATCATGGCAGCTAGGGATATTTGGGACTTTGGCCCTGAGAGAGAGAAGCACACATGAGTTGTGCCTTTCTGCTGAAAGGGGCAGCACTGAAATGTTGACATCTCAATGGGGTGGTAAAGATTAACATTCTAATGATTTGGGCAGTTTCTGCCTCCATTTGGAGCTGTTGTGTCTGGCTTTTTGCATAATTCTGAACTTGAGAACTCTTGGGTGAAAATCGTGGCCCCATGGAAGTCAGTGCCAAAACTCCCTTTGACATCAGTGGGGCTAGGATTTTCATTCCTTGTGGGTTTTTTCCTGCACCAGCACTTTCTATTTATGGTAGCAGTAGTGGGAGAGCTTATATAGACCAACTGCAGAAGTTCTTACCACCAAGTCTGCTAATCCTGTTTAGTGAAGATAGTTGGAAGGTAAAAATGCCTGCATTCTGTCTACACTAGCACTTCCACCATTACTGCTCCCTGTAGAGCTGCACTGTTAGAGTCCTATTCAGTAGTTAATCTTTTTTTGAGGAAATCTTTTTTTCACCCCACTGTGTTCCATGCACTGATTTCCGTGGTACCTCTTAAAATCCCCTGCAAATCTTTTATAACATTGAATAACCCTAATACTCAAGAAAAGATAGGTTTGTCTCATACATTGTGTGTGTGTAGCTGTTGCAGATGGTTCATATATGAACAATTACCTGTGTTTACATGTGCAAATTTTAGTGGGAAAAGTTTGCCAATACAAATTAACTGCTATGAAAATCTGGTTTTGTATCTGTCAACTTAGTGCCTCTTGTTTGTTGAACACTAAGCAGGCTTGGGAGGCTGTATAAATAAACAGGAATAGTATTAAACACACTTGAAAACTATCTGAATCAGTGTTTCCTTCACTTATTTCTCCCATTCTGAGTTCAAGATTTAGTTTCCTCGTATTCGTGATGTTTCAAACTTCATACGCAACATCGCATGTTTATGAACTCCCTTGCTCTGTTTAGGTATCTGTAATAGAATAAGCTTTTTGTAGGAAACCAGCATCCGGAAATCAGGATGCTGTAAAGTAAAATGATGTAACGTATTGTCTATCTGAAAGTCTTTTGGGTTTTTTTCCCCACATACATATCTGTTGGTTTTATAGTAACCTCTTTAAAAATCTGATTGCAGCCCACTGGTATTGCTCACCTGAGTAAAGTTACAAATGGCCTTTAGTGTTTGCAGGGTCAGGGCCTATGGGGTTGAAGTTGTTGTCATGCAAGAGGCCTGCGTTTGAAGTGACCCCAGGAGGCTGCTTAGAGAGGCCCCAGTTACTGGTCACAGGATTGTAGTATAAAGAGGATTGTAATCACGATTGTGCAGAACTGGGTGTATTATGAAGAGGTTAGATTGGCAGGGGGGAGAGCTCTGTGTTATTCTTTTGTCAAAGCTAACGTTCCAAACCCACAATTTGTATTTCTTTGCCAAGGGCTGCCATGGTAATGGTGTAGGTGGGTGTCAGTGTGGGAGGGGAAGGGAGCATGCACACAACTGTTGCAGTGACTCAAGATTGCCCCCTGGTGATTCAGCAGGAGCAATTGTTTAAAATACATTGCTGTGTTAAAGGAGCAGGAGATTGTACAGGCTCCTCTTCAATCTTTCACATTTCTGAAAAGGTTGTGTTTTAGGATTTGATCTAAATATTTTAGAAAAGAGGGAAATTGAGCTAGGAAAAAAATCCACATGCCCAATTTGCTGTTTCTTAATCATTTATGTTCTTATTTACAGGGTGTCAGTGCAGTCAGGTTGTTTCCACTCTCTGGCCACATATTGCTATCTTGCTCCATGGACTGTAAAATTAAAGTGAGTTGTTTCTGATATACTGTCACTTCATACAAATGTTGTATTCACAGCATTTAAATACTGAGTCTAATTTCTGTTAGAACACCTACTTTTCCAGGGTTTGAGACCTCTGTTTAAATTTGTATCAGGCTAAAAATTGTCAACTAAATAGTTATCCTACATTATAGTTTTTCTCCCAGAAATGGTTTGAATTAATTTCTTTGTTCTGCGTAGAAATAAATAGTTAAGTTGTCAATCGCAGCCATATCTACCCGCTTTGAATGTAAAAATAAATAATGCAGAAACTATTTTAATGCAATATAAAGAGCACAGTTAAATAAAGTCAGGAAGTGCAAAAATTAAGGTCTCTGCAGCAACTTGGCTGTGTGTGTGTTAAATAGATGCCTATCACCACGCTGCCTATGCTGCATGTACTGTGTTTTGTATTCTTCTCCCTCATTTCTCATCTGTTTTTCTGTTTAGATTGTAAGTAGGGCTGTTGCTTAATTGCAGTTAACTCACACGATTAACTCTAAAAAATTAATTGCAGTGTTAAACAGAATACCAACTGAAATTTATTAAATATTTTTGGATGTTTTTCTACATTTTTAAATATATTGATTTATATTACAACACAGAATACAGTGTACAGTGCTCACGTTATATATAACTTTTGATTACAAATATTTGCACTGTAAAATGATAAAAGAAATAATATTTTTCAATTCACCTCATACAAATACTGTAGTGCAATCTAGTTATCATGAAAGTGTAACCTATAAATGTAGATTTTTTTTTTGTTACATAACTGTACTCTCAAACAAAACAATGTAAAACTTCAGAGCCTACAAGTCCACTCGGTTCTACTTCTTGTTCAGCCAATTGCTAAGACAAACAAGTTTGTTTCCATTTACGGGAGATACTGTTGCCTGCTTCTTATTTACATTGTCACCTGAAAGTGAGAACAGGTGTTCATATGACACTTCTGTAGCTGGTGTTGCAAGGTATTTACATGCCACATGTGCTAAACATTCATATACCTCTTCATGCTTTGGGCACCATTCCAAAGGACATGCTTCCATGCTGATGATGCTCCTTAAAATAATCTGTTAATTAAATTTGTGGCTGAACTCCTTGGGGGAGAATTGTATGTCTCCTGTTCTGTTTTACCCGCATTCTGCCATGTATTTCATGTTATAACAGTCTCGCATGATGACCCAGCACATGTTGGTTTTAAGAACACTTTCATGGCAGATTTGACAAAACGCAAAGAAGGTACTGATGTGAGATTTCTAAAAAGAGCTACAGCACTCGACCCAAGGTTTAAGAATCTGAAGTGCCATCCAAAATCTGAGAGGGACGAGGTGTGGAGCATGCTTTCAGAAGTCTTAAAAGAGCAACACTCCGATGCGGAAACTACAGAACCTGAGCCATCAAAAAAGAAAATCAACCTTCTGCTGGTGGCATCTGACTCAGATGATGAAAATGAACCTGCATCGGTACGATCTGCTTTGGATCATTATCGAGCAGAACCCGTCATCAGCATGGGCGGCAGGTCTCATAGGCTGGGGGGGAGGCTTTGTCTCTCCAAACAGCCAGGGGTGAACCCGCCCCCTGCCATGACCGCTCCCTGTGTGTGGCTCCAGTCCTCCGGCTCCAGCCCCCCTGTGCTCGCTTTCAGGTGACGTTGTAAAAAAGAAGCAGGCAGCATTATCTCTTGCAAATTTTAACCAAACTTGTTTGTCTGAGGGATTGGCTGAAGTAGGACTGAGTGGACTTGTAGGCTCTAAAGTTTTACATTGTTCTACTTTTGAATGCAGTTATTTTTTTGTACATATTTCTACATTTGTAAGTTAAACTTTCATGATAAAGAGATTGCACTACAGTACTTGTATTAGGTGAATTGAAAAATACTATTTTTTGTTTTTTTAAAGTGCAAATATTTATAATACAAAATAAATATCAAATGAGCACTGTACACTTTGTATTCTGTGTTGTAATTGAAATCAATAAATTTGAAAATGTAGAAAACATCCAAAATATTTAAATAAATGGTGTTCGATTATTGTTTAACAGCAGGATAAATCACTTTAATCACATGACAGCCCTAATTGTAAGCCTTTTGGGGCAGGCACTCTGGCTTAATGTGTCTATGTAAAATGCCTAAAACAATTTGGGTGTTAGCACAGTAGAGGTACTTAATAGCATTTAAATGCTAATCCAATTAGGTTGTGAAGGTCACAAGTCCTTAAGCTTACCTTTGCTGCTGCTATCATTTGGTAAAAGATAATTTTATGTAAAGCTAAATTTTACAGCTGGGACAAATGTAGATAGCAAAACATTTTTTGCTGAAAATTTTCTGCTCTGAGTTTATGAAACTGGGCCATTTAATTTCTTATTGCTGAATGAAATTTCATTTTAGTTCACCCTTGCATACTGTTGAGATAGTTGCAGAAATTCTGTGGCAAGTGTTCACATTATTCCTGAATTTCAAGATAGGCTAGTTGTGATCAAAATTCTCATTTAGTGTCTCGTACGTCTGTAGTTAAACTTGTCATTTCATAAGAATGTGGTGCAGAAATTAACATTTCTGTCTTTTTTTTTTTTTTTTTTCTTTCTTTTTCTTTTTCCCGAAGCTATGGGAGGTATACGGTGAACGAAGATGCTTACGAACATTTATTGGTAACGTCTCTTTTTTTACTGAACTCTTTAATATACATTAAAACAACTTCCTTCTTTCCTTGTCTCCTCCCCCCCACCAAAGTAGATTTAATTACTTTGTGATTTTTGCGGGGGAGGGTGTCAGTGCCACAGAAGACATGTAGGCATCTGAGAAAAATGTCAGCTTTTCAATATGGTGTTGGCATGAAAGCTGAAGAGGCTGCATTTGTGCATGACCTTATTTTGTTTTTAATCCACATGATTTAGTGTTGGCACTGAAGACTTCTGGACCATAAAAACAAGATATTAGTGTACTGCGTCAATCAGTTATCGGTCATTACCAGAAATGGATCGGATAGATCCCTATTTTTTGTTACCTACTCCTCCCCTCAATACTTCATGTCTGAAATTAGACGGTATGTTCAGAGTAGAGGTAGTGTCTCCTTACTTGTACTGTGAGGTACCTAGCACACTTTGGGGTGTGCTAGAATTAACTATTGTGATGTCGTCATTTAACTAGGTCTTATCTTAGACAAGAACTGAATTTCTAATGCAAAAGGAACAGAGAAAAACTTCTCACAAAAACTGTTCAGGCCTCCTTTTAAATATAAAAATGGAAAAAGTCCAATATTTTCCTTGTAATTGAGAACTTTTATAGAGGATTGAGAGAGATAAATGTGAGCTTTCTAGCAGTCTTTGCTGCAGCTTATGAGCAGCAGTTTTTCTCTTGAAGTGGAAACACTTCTAAAATGATGTACTGTCATTTGAAGTGCCCTTTTATCAATGTTCCTAGTACCCAAGGCACCAAGCAGATTGGCTAAACTGATGCCTCAGAAAAGGATCTCTCTGAAGACTCTTCTCTTTGAACTGTGGTTTCAGAACTTTCCTGTCATGAGTCAGATTCACCTGCTGTATTTATTTTAAAAGTGTGTGTAAGCTAAAATGTAGGGCCCCTATAAGTCTGCAACAATGGCCAACCAGAATTATTCTGCAAGGCGGGGAAGATGAGTCTACCTGAGCAACACGCCTTCCTGACCTAAATATTTCCCATATTCCACAGGGGATTTAATTTAAGCATGCCAAAATTATTTACCCACTTGCTATTGCTGCCATCCCAGAATTTTTCTGTGCCCAGCAGTTGGCATTCTCTTCATAGAATTTCTCTATAGTGTTCAGTCCTTGATTCTCCCTTACTTTTTTGTCTTAGATGTTAATGTTTGTTGTGATATTTTTCACATGCAGTGCATTGTTGCTATAACTATGTCCAGGACAATCTTTGAAGCAATAGTGGATTTTCAGGTGCTACTTGTGCATCATATTTGTAATGCAATACATGTCATTTCAGTGCAGTGGAGAGATCAGCTGCATCACATTTTAAGATGTCTAGAATATGCAGACAAAATGAATATTTTAATTTAAATAAATTGCTTTGTGGGGGGACAGACTTTTAATATATATATATGGAGATATACCTATCTCATAGAGCTGGAAGGGACCTTGAAGGTCATCAAGTCCAGTCCCCTGCCTTCACTAGCAGGACCAAGTACTGACCCTGACAGGTTTTGTGTTTTTTTTTTTTGTTTTTTTTTTGCCCCAGATCCCTAAATGGCCCCCTCAAGGTTTGAACTCACAACCCTGGGTTTAGTAGGCCAATGCTCAAACCACTGAGCTATCCCTCTCTCCCCATAATTTTAATATGAATGTCAACAAAACTAGTCATCTAAACTTTCTATTATCATCCTGGCACTTATCCCATCCTCATACGGTTTAGATATTAGGCTAGTTAAGTGTTAAGATGCACTTGTTCCAAAAAAAAAACCTTCTGGCAATGCAGTTCCAAAGTAACTTGGCTGTCTGCACCAGAGTGCTTTGGGAAATTCCCTGCTGTTGCGTTCTCACCACCAAAGGGAGCTGATGTTTTGCCACTGTGTCTCATAACCTTGTTAAGGACAGGCTTGGACAATACAGTAATAAAAATGGCAGTCGCTGTATGAGCCCTGTAACTGATAGCTGTTGGGGCTGCAACTATGGTGGTGTAGCAATGGAGGATTTTCCTAGTGCAGGGAGGCCTCCTGTGGTCAGTCTTATTCCTCAAATAGATGTTTATTTTTAAAGGTATGCTATGTTTCATCTGGAGAAGTTTTAGAATTTTCCACAGTGTTGCAGTCAGTCTCTTTGCAGAGGTAATTCCAATGACTTTATTTTCAAGTCTCATAACGGCCTTTAGGAGGTACTGTTACTTTTCCAGTTGAATTGGTCTGCTGGAACTAAATTTACAAGATTTTCTTAGATAAGTTTTAGTAGTTTTCTGTGTTGCCAGAGAGTGTAATTAAAAGCTGTAATTGACCATTAGTATTGTGGTTTTCTATCTGTGGTAACGTTCTCCAGAAAATCCTAATTCCTAGCATCGGGGTTAAAGAGTTAATTCTTCTCTCTACCACACTTTTTTTATCTTTTAGGGCACAGTAAAGCAGTTCGAGACATCTGCTTTAACAATGCTGGAACTCAGTTTCTTAGTGCAGCATATGACCGGTATCTTAAACTCTGGGACACTGAAACAGGTAGGCTTAAATACATACATGTTCAAATCTGATAATCATTGTAACTAGTAATAAATAGCTACTGTTTGAATAGCCATGCTTTCTCTTATAGTCCAGCACTGCTGTTTCAAATACAGGGAGAGCAATTTTCTCATCTCCTGAATGTTTTTGCTGTCACTGTAAAGCTACAGTTAAGGTAGTCTTGGTGTTTAAGTTAAAAATCCATAGTAACAAGGGTTTACATTATTTTAAAAAATTACTTTGAACTGAAAACTTACGTAGAAAGTCAAAGAATGGGGCCAAACATTTACCAAATTAGAGGGAATTATTTGGCACCCCTTCACTTATAAGAATGAAATTAAGTACTAAAAGTACATTTTTGAATTTAATATTTTACTATAATTTAGTAAAGGATTTATTCCATAATAATTCTTCCAGATTAAAAAAAAAAAAAAGTTTTCCCAAAAGGGTTGGGGAAAGAAATAACAGTAATTATAGCAACGACATTTATTTCACAACATTTATATTTTCATTGCTAAGAACATTAACAAATAATTATATTCACCTAATGCTGAGTGTCTCGGCCAAATACAAATCTAAGGTATTTACATACAAAAAAAGGTATTTTAAATCCTGTTAGATACTAAATATGGTTAATGCTGCATTACTACTCCCATTGTGCCTCAATGGTATTTAGCAGATACTCAATACTTAACTGAAGACTTCCTTAGTTTTGTGCATTTGCCGAATAGATGAAGTTTGCTTTACTTTAACTTGTGTGGTGACCGAGCTTAGCTTTCTTGCAGCCAGTCATCTTCCACTTCGCACTTTGCACTTTTTTAATAGTCATGTTCAAGGTCCTCTTCACCTAGATTTTCTCAATGTAGGAAAACAGCTATTAAAAGAGTAAAAATAATCTGGATAGGGCAACTCCAGAGAAGAGACTTTGTAACACAGAATTGTCAGTACCATAACTTTTTCTTTTTTTTTTTTTTAATATCTCACATATCAGAGCTCAGGGGCCATTCCAGCTATAGGCAAACTAGGCAACTTCCTGAGGCAGCTGGACCAAAACTGAGTGACACTGTGACCCTGTGCACCAGGTCACAAGGCCACTCACTCAAATTTGGCCCAGACGTCCCTCCATCACAATAGAGGGGCAGTTGGGCCAAACCCACAATGCGTGGTGCTGTGACTAGGTACTTGCCCCCACTTCAACCCAAACCCTGGAACCATTATTTCAGTAGAGAAGCTTTGTTCTAGAGTGGTTTTCAAACTGTGGGTCACGACCCAGTACTGGGTCGTGGAATGTAAGGCACTGGATCGCGGTGGCTCTGGTCAGCATCTCAGACCAGGCCATTAAAAGTCCCATTGGCGGTGCTGCCCTGCTAAGGCAGGCTAGTCCCTACCTGTTCTGATACCACGCTGCGGCCAGCAGCAGGTCCGGCTCCTAGGTTTCGCGCACTGCCCCTGCCCCAAGAACTGGCTCCGCACTGGCCAGTGGGAGCTGGGAGGGGGAGGGGGCAGTGCCTGTGGGCGAGAGCCGCGTGGAGCCACTTGCGTGCCTCCACCTAGGAGCCGGACCTGCTGCTGGCCGCTTCCGGGGCGCAGCACAGTCTGCGGTGCCAGGATAGGCAAGAAGCCTGCCTTAGCATCCCTGCTGACCGGGAGCCACCACAGGTAAGCCCGCAACCCACCCCCATGCCCCAAAACCCTCATCCCTGGCCCCATCCCAGAATCTGCATCCCCAGCCCAGAGCTCTGACCCTCTCCTGCACCCCAACCCTCTGCCCCAGCCCTGAGCGCCCCCAGAGCCCCCTCCCAAACCCCAGTCCAGAGCCCCCTCCCACACCCTGAGCTCCTCATTCCCAGACCCACCCCGCAGCCCTCACCTCAACCCTCTGCCCCAGCCCTGAGCATCTTCCACATACCAAACCCCTCATCCCCAGCTCCGTTGGGTTGCGGTCATCAACAATTTTCTTCAACTGGGTCACCAGAAAAAAAGTTTGAAAACTACTGTTCTAGAGGGTATGAAGGGGGTGGCACACTGAAGTTTTGCCCAGGGCGGCAGATTGGCTAGAGCAGCCTCCCCCAGATCTTTATAAGTAGATGAGGATCACCGTTTCCGTACTTGGATGCCATTAACTCAAGTGTTCTGCATGAATTCCGTTTTTAGCTCTTCACTTAAAATTGGCTTTGTTACAATGATATTGTGGGCCTTCCAGGTTTGTATCTCCAAGATGTGTGTACCGTCCTTGCTTAGTTTACAAGGGAAAAAATATTTTTTTCTAACTGCTAACCTGCAAATTCAGCTTGGTCTTTGAAAGTCAAAATGGATTCTTTTATTCTCATGCATATAACTTGACAATACATACTGGAGGCCAAACTCTGCCCTCCTAAAATACATACAATATCATGGCTGGACACCATTAAAGAGCTGTGTAGAGTGCATCTTTGTTCAGAAGGCTTCATAATCTCCTGGCACGTAGTTTGCAAGGCCATGTCTGATTGTTTTCCTTAAAATTACCTTGTGGAGGCAACAATGGAAATAGCAATATATAAAAAGATGCACGTGGCTGACAGCATTTTAACCACTCTTGTCATCTAAATGCCCAGAGCAGGTCTAAATGACACTGTGGGTTCAAAAACCAGCAGCCACTGACATCTTGTTTATACTACTGGTGCTTCCACTGTTGCCACCACCAATGGATCAGTCCTGGTCAATTCTATTCTGTATAGGTTTTTATCCCACACTTCTCACGGTAGTATCCGAATACCTTCCAGTAATGCATTAAGCAACATGACTAACACCTATCATGTGGTTGTTCTCTCCCCAGCGGAGAGGTTTGTACAGTGGAGGGTCTTGTGATGATAGAAAACATTACTCAAAGATGCGGCTGTGTGGGTACTTAGCATCAGTGAGGAATCCAGGAGTGCTCCTTAACTATGAACTCAATTGACCAAATGTGGATGTGTACCTTCAACCAAAGGAAAATATACTCTGGCTGCAAACTCTTCAAAATGTTTTCTTCTGACTATCACCATAGCTTCTGCCTTGCTTGAGTTCAGTTTCAACCAGCTGATCTTGTCCAAGCGTTGGGTCTTGCTGGTGGTGGTGGCGGTGAAGGAATAGGATAGGTAAAGCTGTGTGTCCTCTGCATATTGCTGACACTTTGAGTTCATGTTGTCTGACCAGTTCACCTAGTGGTTCTATATAGATGTTGAAAAGGACTGGTGAGAGAATTGTTCCTTGTGGAACTCTACAAGTGATGGGTCTAGTAATGGAGGTGATAATGAGTCAGCAGGTCCATGATGACTCATGGTGGGGTGCTGATGTCTTTTAGGAAGCTTTGGAATTTGATGGCATCCATGAGTATTCATGGTTGAATCAGGATCATTGGTCTGTCTTGTTGCTTGGCAGTTGGAGGTTTCTGACTAATGTCTTAATAAGGTGATGGGTCTGTCCAAGACAGTGGCTGGGTTGTGATGTCCTCAGTATTGATATCTAGGCTAAAGATCAGGTCCAGGGTGTGACCAGGTGCCTGGGTTGAACCAGGTAGCAATGGTGGGAAATTTTATTTGGGTGGGGGGAGGAGAAGATCTAATATAAACAAGATCCAAGTCATCTCTAGAATAATTCCCAATCTCTGATCTTTTCAGGGAGTTGAAAACCTATGTTTTTGTTTTCTCCTGATCTAAACTAAGTAAAACATCTCTAGGTACAAAGATGGATAATTTATGATAGCTTATTACTGCGAGCATTTATAAAACTATGCTTGTGAAACTTTTGAACTGATCTAATTTGAATGGCTTGTCTGTTTACAGGGCAATGTGTTTCAAGGTTCACAAACAGGAAGGTTCCATACTGTGTCAAATTCAATCCTGATGAAGATAAACAAAGTCTTTTTGTGGCAGGAATGTCAGATAAAAAAATTGTACAGGTAAGACTCAGAACTTAATTAAATGTTTCCTGATCTCATAGGTTTATAAAGTAAAGTTTTTGTACCTGAAGTTTAAATTTAGCTGCTGTATAACGGCAATGCCTTAGACATTTTCTTTCCTTTAACAGTATTTTTGAATGAACACTCCCTCAAAGGCTGTTGCTAGAGTGCTTGCTCTCTGACCTGAAAGTCTGACTAAATATCAGAAGCTTTATAGTTTCAAGTTCAGGAATGTATTAGAACTTAAGTGTCTCTGACGCTGGCTGTTTAATTTGCAGTGGGACATTCGAAGTGGGGAGATTGTGCAGGAGTACGATAGGCATTTGGGAGCTGTCAACACCATTGTGTTTGTGGATGAGAATAGACGGTTTGTGAGTACATCTGATGACAAGAGTTTAAGAGTCTGGGAATGGTAAGTTTCAAACCTCACAAAGTTTGATTTCATATTAGTATAGAGCAAACTGGGAAATAGTTAACAATTTTTAAGTCAAATCAATGCAATTACTTTGAAGTTTTTGTGCAGTAACTTCTTGCTAACCAAACAAAATTAAATTAATTTAACTTCCATAAATCCATTTATATTATTCTCTACAGTAATTTAAATACTTAAAAAGAAGCAGTGCCAGAAAAAAAATCAGTGATGTTCCTGCTGCTAGTTTCTAGTCTATTTGACTGTGCTGTTGACCAATCGTAAATACTCCACACCAGACCCATATTTCTGCAGTCCACAGGCTAGTCTGTGAGCCTGTTCTGAACGTATTTGTTCAGTCAAATGAAACATCCCTTCCTGAAACTAGATGTAAGACAATTCAAAGGGATTTTTAAAATACAATTAAGTAAAGATTTTTAAAATGTCTAACACTTAACTCTTTTTACTGGCTTACACCCCTCCTGTGTTGCAGTACTTATTATCTGAGGCTGCTTTTTAAACCTGTAAAATTTCATTAACTCTATCCAAAAGCAAAGCAGAGAATTTCATAGTTTACAGAGGACTTCATTGGTATGAATGCACAAGAGCATTCAAGTTACATTTATTCAATATACTGTACTTAGCCCCAAATTAAATAAAATATCTTGTTTGGTTTAGATAAAAATCAATCTAACATAGCACCTGCAGTAATATAAAAGTTGTTGCTAGAAATTTTTTCTAGGATAGTCAGTCATACGGTATGTGTTTTTAATCAGTGAAATGATTTGCTTCCTACTCCTGTATAACACACGCTAGGTGAATACCAGTCAAATTATTTTCACTTTACTTATGAAGTAAAAGTTGTGCCTTGGGATGTTACGTGGAAACAATGGGCATAGCCATATCAGCTTGTGGCAGACAACATTCCGTTGGTTTCTCTCATCTGCTCTCCCAGTGGAGGTGTATCAGCACTTAAATTATGCTATAAAGAATTGCCTGTGCCATGCTACTTTAGAGTACCGTAAAGATAACTCATAAATCAAATAGTTTAACAGTTTCATTCTAGCTTTTCAGTCTTTGGGAGTTGCACTGAGAAGCTTGGTAAAAACACTGAAAAAAATTAGTGGCAGTATTGTGTATGAAATTCCATCCAAGAAAAGGCTCATTTAGATATATTATTTGAACTGCTCTTCAGTTCTAATGTGAGTTGGGAGAGAGGTGTTCTGTTCGGTTACTGAAACTTACAAAAAGCATTTGGTGATTAAAGAAAATGATTCATTCTGGCCTTTTCATTGAATCCAGCCGGCTATCTTTAGGATCGACAGTAGTTCTACATTGCCCTTCATGTATGGAGGAATCTAGGTCACAGCAGTGTTCAGCTGATGTCCATAATGTACCACGCAGTTACTGCCTGGTTTTTGTTTTTTTTTTTAAAAAGTGACGGGTATATTGAGATTCATTTTAAGCTTGTGCTAGCTCTGCTGTTACATGGTAATCTCTGTCCAGTACTCTGGATTTCGCTCCCTGGCTAGCAGTTTGGGAGCTATGTGGAGGCAGTGCACTTGGCCACACAGGTGAGAGGAAGTGCCCAGATCATTCTCTGGCTGACTCAGTGAGTGTTTTGACTGGTTCTGGAAGGAGCTATGTCTGAAATTCCTCATCTGGAAGGACTGTTGGTCTGACAAAGTGCTGGTGAGTTATCTCCAAGCAGCTTCAGTGAACCCCTTAAGGAGTAGGAAAAGTCCTTGGGCGCAATGACTACTAACAGGGATTTCTTCTGTTTGGTTTGTGGAGCCATGTCTCTCTTTCACAGAACTGCTGCCTCTTGGGACTGGATGCTCTTGTTTCTTGTGGTCCCTGATAATGGATAAAATAAATAGCTACAGGGTGGAATGTCACCTTCCCTTTCCTCCTTCCCACCACAAAGAATCTAGTTGCAGAACATCACAGCCTGATTGTCCCAAATGTAGATATCTTCAGATTGTTAGAAGTCACAGGGATAGTGTTGTCTCACTCAGATATTATGAACTATAGAATAGATCATATTCCATCATTCAAATTTTGCTTAACAGACTGATTTATAAAGCTAATGTAGAGCGCTTTCCCCACTCTGCTCATGCATCGCTGTGGACTGTGGTACAGAACATTTCCTGAAATATGCTTATCTGTCTGTAGACAAATTTCACAGATTTCAGGCTCCAAATTAATGACATTTGCATTAAAACTAAATGAATGTGTTCAGCGCTGCAGCTTTTGGAGCTTGAAGAATTTCATGTGTCAAGTTGTCACCAATCCTGCTGTGAATAAATCCCTCTTTTCTGTTTTATAACAGGCATTTTATATAGTTCAGTTAATTGATTATTTCACTTCTTGATATGTTTAAATATACAAATATCTTTCTTTACTTTACATTAATAATGAGCCTGAAGATTTTGATTTTAACAAGAACTTTAAACAACAAGCTTTAAAAGTAAATATTGTGATGGGGCAAGGCCAGATGGCTATAGAAAAGTAGTGGGAGATAGATATATATTAGCCCCAGGTTAAACAAATCCCTGGTACCAGGATAAGTAAGTGGCAGCTTCTCCAGGTCAATTAAGACACCTGGGGCCAATTAAGAACTTTCCAGAAGGCAAGGAGGATGTTAGGTTGATTGGGACACCTGAAGCCAATCAGGGGCTGTCTGAAACTAGTTAAAAGCCTCCCAGTTAGTCAGGTCGGGGTGGATGTCAGGAGCTGTGAGAAGTTGCGCTGTTGGAGAGACCGAGCTGTGCACACCATATTAGGCACAAGGAAGGAGGCCCTGAGGTAAGGGTGAAGTGGCGCTTGAGGAAGTCGGGGGCTGTTGTGGGGAAGTAGCCCAGGGAATTGTACGTGTCCTGTTCCTAAAAAGTCAGCTACCATAGCTGATACTATTAGGGTCCCTGGGCTGGAGCCTGGTGTAGAGGGTGGGCCCGGGCTCCCCCTCTTTGCTCCCCTGATTAATCACCAGACTGGGAGACAACAGAGACTGCAAGGGAGGATAGTTTCTCCTCACCTCCCTCGCTGGCTTATGATGAAAATGGCTCAGTAGACTGTGACCCTTGTCTCGAGAGAGAGAAGGGTTAAGTGGAGGGTCACAGTGAGCCTCTGAGGCTAGTGAAATCCGTCAGGAAACGCAGGACCCACGGAGACAAGGACAGAGCTTTGTCACAATATGACCTGCATATGCTCTTAAAAGCTACATTTAATTACAAGTTTTTAATTGCTTTTGTAGTGTTCTTAATTGCGTAGAGGAATGTTTAGGAGGTTTTGTAATCAAACCTCAGTTGGTAAGCGTTTTCACTTGGCCAGTGCTGGGAGTGGTCTGACATGTCAGACTTTGCTGGGAACAGCTTCTCCCATGATAACTGAATCTGCATTTCATGGATGTTACGCTGTGTACAGATTCTGCTTTCATGTTTACTGGATTGCAGTGTCCTTCCTTTGTGGAACTGCAACAGTAAGATTATAGAACAATAAATGTTTTTTCAGATAACAAACTATATTTGCTCAGTGGAATCTTAACAGGGATATTCTGAAGTTTGCTTTTCTGCTTTCTACGTATTGCATCCATATGGCAGTGATATTAAAGTTGAGGTGGTCGTTGTATTCTAAACCCCTTGATTTTGGAAAATACAGGATTTTATTCTCACTCCTTAATAGTTTCATGGTGCTACTCAGGGAAACGGTGAAATGGTTTGGGCTGCTGTGCCATCAGTACGTTGATGACACTCCGCTTAAAATTTTCCTACCTCCAAGTCACTAGTGAACCATACCCCATAGTGGTATCTAATGCTGGTTTCATTCTCTGCTAGGATGACGAGGCTAATGCAATCCATAGGCTTCAGATGACCTCCCTGCAGCAGTCTGTCTTTCCATAGTTCCCAAGCTCCCATAAGGAAACTGAAGTCTTTTAAGAGCTTTTATATCTCTGGCAGTTCCAAACACTTTCCCTTTACTTTTCAAGAGACCCTAACTTTTAGTTCCTGCCAGGTTTGGTCAGGAGGAAAGAAATCACCGTGTAGCACTCTAATTTTTGCCAGTGAAGGTTAGAAACTCTCACCACTTATAATTGTCAGCTCATAAAACAATGTTTTGAGGAAAATGTACCAGGTCTCTCAGTTTAGAATTTCCAGTTAGAACAGCCATTGAGGTTAAATTGGTTTTTAGGTCAGCCAACCATGGCAGCATTTTTTGGTGACCTTTAAGAAACTGATTTTGCCTTACTTGCTATTTCACAATTTGGCTTGAAAGAAGTATGAAACTTAAATGTCTTTTTTATTCTGCCTAATAGTTTAGGGTGGCATATCCTGCAGCAGTCCTGACTACATCTGGTACATTTTAACAGAAAGCAGAGCTGCCTGGAATAAATTCCAGCAGATGAGCCTGCATTAATTTGTGAAGAGAGAAGACAGCAAAACTCACATTGCATTTCAATTCCTTTTAACTAGAATTAAATGCAGGAAGTGTATTTTCCATAATGTGGCTTTATTTTTTAACCTTTACAGGTTACATAAGAGTTCTTTCTAGCTGGAGTGAAGATTCCTTTTTGGGGAGGGAGCAGGTTCCGACATGCACGCTATCATACGCTGCCTGTCTATTCTAGGAATGGAGTAGTGTCTGACACTGACTTTCAAACACCGCTGCCCTTACCCCACAGCCTCCCTCAAGTGTGACTGAAAACTGGTTTTGTTGTTAGTGTAGACAGGGCTATTGTGGGGGAAATCTATACTTTCTGCATTGCCTACATCAGTGGTTCTCAACCAGAGGTCCTGGGGAGCCATGAGCAGGTTTCAGGGGGGCCGCCAAGCAGGGCCAGCATTAGACTCACTGGGGCCCAGGATAGAAAGCTGAAGCCGAAGCCTGAGCAATGTAGCTTCATGGGAGCCCCTGTGACATGAGGCTCCAGGCAACTGCCCTGATTGCTACCCCCTAACACCAGCCCTGGCTTTTATATGCAGAAAATCAGTTGTTGTGGCACAGGTGGGCCATGGAGTTTTTATAGCCCGTTGTGGGGGACCTCAGAAAGAAAAAGGTTAAGAACCCCTGGCCTACATCCATCGATAGCCCCACAGTAAGAGTTCACTGGGAGGTATTTTTAATATCTTTGAACTCCATTTTAGACATTTTTCATCTGGACACCACCTCTCATTCTGTGTTGCACAGTGGTTGATTAAATCAGCTGACTTTAGGTAGCCCTTTGAAATATTTCCATTTCTTCATCCATCCACATTTCTTCCTTTGCAGGGACATTCCTGTCGATTTCAAGTACATCGCAGAGCCAAGTATGCACTCGATGCCTGCGGTCACCTTGTCTCCAAATGGTAAGTAAACACTTTACTTAGGCCTTGTCTACACAGGAAAGTTTCACCAGTTATACCAGTATCAACCCTCCCATATGGATATCTGTTGTATTATTTGGGGGGTTAGCTTAAATTCCTTTCCAGATGACATAAGCTAAACTGGAAAAAGATACTCTTATACCAGAGTAAGAGTAACCAAACTGGGTGAGTTATATCAGTATAACTATATTCATTTAAATTAATACGTGGGATTATACCAAAAAATANTAGCCCGTTGTGGGGGACCTCAGAAAGAAAAAGGTTAAGAACCCCTGGCCTACATCCATCGCCAAAACCTATTCACAACTGGAGGTATTAAACAAGGCTCATTTTCTTTTGTCGATAGCCCCACAGTAAGAGTTCACTGGGAGGTATTTTTAATATCTTTGAACTCCATTTTAGACATTTTTCATCTGGACACCACCTCTCATTCTGTGTTGCACAGTGGTTGATTAAATCAGCTGACTTTAGGTAGCCCTTTGAAATATTTCCATTTCTTCATCCATCCACATTTCTTCCTTTGCAGGGACATTCCTGTCGATTTCAAGTACATCGCAGAGCCAAGTATGCACTCGATGCCTGCGGTCACCTTGTCTCCAAATGGTAAGTAAACACTTTACTTAGGCCTTGTCTACACAGGAAAGTTTCACCAGTTATACCAGTATCAACCCTCCCATATGGATATCTGTTGTATTATTTGGGGGGTTAGCTTAAATTCCTTTCCAGATGACATAAGCTAAACTGGAAAAAGATACTCTTATACCAGAGTAAGAGTAACCAAACGGGGTGAGTTATATCAGTATAACTATATTCATTTAAATTAATACGTAGGATTATACCAAAAAATGTTCCCAAGTAGACAAAGTCTTAATTTACTTTCTCTGTAGTGAGAGGCCCAAGTTAGTTTCTTTTTTTTATGAACTCTGTCATTTTAAAATTCTCTTTCTGCAAGTGGTAGAAGGAGCAAACAAAGCTAAAAGGGTAATAAAAATGCCTATAAGGGAGCAGAAGAGGAGAATAGTGTCCCCATGACATGTCTACTCTTTTCCTGGGACCCTTGAGAAAGTCTTTCAAGGTCACTGTGTGGTCACTGCTCAGGGTAGAGGAAATATGTCAGCAGAAAAGGATCAAGGAGCAGCTTCTCTCTTCAGCATGTCCCCTTGCCCACCTGGGAGCATCTGCACTGCCCTCTCCTCCCTACCCACCACCAAAACAGCAAGAAGGGTGGACACATGATTGGTTAAAAAAGCAGCCCTTCTTTTTTTCTTCCAGACACTTCTCCTGTTGAACTGTGAAACTTAAAAAGAGAGAGAGAGAGAAAAAAAGGCTTGTTTGAAAATTAGATATTTAGGATTTATTTACATGGTTAAAATCCTTCAACACATTTTAGACCTGCTTTACACTCAAATAAAATTGCTCTTTAAATAATTAAAAAAAACAAAAACAGAAAACCACTGGTAACTCTATTGTTCCACAACTTAAAATGAGTAATTAATGAGATGATCTGCATCTTGTGAACTTGTCTCCTGGTTTCAATTATTTGATTGACCAGTTAGGATATCTGCTCACCTATCCTGTTCTTTGTCTAAGCCTCTTCTGTATTTTAAAATGTGACAGTCACCATGGGTAATCTCTGGATGGTGTAGTGTGATTATAACCGAGGAAGTTACTATAGGCAATTGAGCATACATGCAGGGATACGCTTCCAAACTATCTCCAGTATTAGATTCTGCCTTTATTAGTTGTAATAGGCAGAAGTCATCTCAATGAAAATTTTCCATGGGTATGACTGATAACTGTACTTGGTGTCACAAATGGCTTAGAAATAATTGCTTACAGAATTAGGTTTCTTTTGTATGATGAAATTTGTGTCTGCCACACTAGAAATCTTTCTACACATGTGACGTGAGCCAAGTCTGTACCTTTTTTCTTTGAGTGAACGCTGCTAATACACCATTCTAGGGTCTAGCTCTGAGCTGTACAGTACACGGTAGAAGCCATGCATCTTATTTAACTAAATGCTTTATTAACACAGAATATTGTTGAAACCAAAACTGACAGTGAAAGTTCTAGGAATCTTTATCAGATTTGTTTCTTCAGCTGCAGTAGTCTGATTCAAAATAAGACTGACATCTGCCTGAACTTTGTTGCACGTACAGGAAAATGGCTGGCTTGTCAATCAATGGATAATCAGATTTTGATTTTTGGAGCTCAGAACAGATTCAGATTAAACAAAAAGAAAATCTTCAAGGGTCACATGGTGGCAGGTTATGCTTGTCAAGTTGATTTTTCACCTGACATGAGGTAAGTTCTATGAAAACTAACTTCTGTCTTAAAGTTGTCACGAGACACTGCTAAATTTGTTTTTGAAACCCTTTGTGATATACTGATGTGCTGCTGTTCTTTTAACCCAACATTGCTTTGTGGCTACAGAGTTTTCTGCAGAAGTTAAAAGGGGAATTTGCCCTTTGCCATTTGTTAACTTCAATGGATTCAGTACTAACATTTAGCCCAGTAGTATAAGAAATGAACGTTTAGTTGAAGTACTCACAATGAACACTTTGTCCTAAATTCTCCATTCTACAAAGGCTGTTTTGTGCTGCTATGACCTTAAACCAGCCAGACACCTTCCCTAGGTAGGTAGAATCTCAACTGTAAGAGGCAGCTAAACTGTCTCCCACACCAGCCACAACCCCACTCCACCCGCCTCAAAGTGAAAGTGAGAGGAGGAAGCATATGGAGGAGGGCAGGGTGGGGCTATAAGGGGGCTTATCAGACCTGAGCTCCACTACACCTGATCCTCTGCTGGTGCAAGGGACTTTATAGCACCAACAGAGTTGAGCAGGATGCTTCCTGTTCTAACTTGCACTGGAGCTAGGTAGCCATGAACCAGGGAGCAACTGGCTTCCTACACACAGGTCTGCAGTAGTCACAAGAAGCCTTCCTGCACACACATACCTTGGGTTCAAATTTAAAGCAAAACTAAATCTAGATTGAAGCCTGGTTCTTCTACTTTGCCTAATGAAGTTGTACAGCTAACTCTCATCTGCCGCTTTACTAGAGATGTCACATTGGTGTCATTTTAAGACAGTTATGCCCATTTAACTTCCTGTAGATAACAAAGCAAGTATATGCACGATTAGCATAATGCACTGCAAAAGTGTTTTTAAAAAAATCCCCTAAAAATCTGAAGAAAAATCTCTGCAAATTTAGGGTTTTTTCCTGGAATTTTCTCTTATCCTCTCAGTAGGCTCTATTACCAAGCAACACAATGCATGGTATAATCACATTGCTTAGCACATTTACCTCAGAGATGATGTGATGAATCACTGCATAGCAAGAGCCTGGGCTCTTTCGAACACATCATGCATGCTAATTCTTTGGAATTCCTACTGTCTGTTGAAACAGACTCTCTTGAATGGAAAGCTTATTGGATTACTAAAATTTTTCCAGTCCCCAGTACAAAATTATCCTTAATCTGTTTTTTGCATTAATTTAAAACATTTATTTTAATGTATGCTTTATAATAATCTTCCAAAAATGGAAAATAATAAAAGTAGTTCTGAGAGTTTTTAATAGCGCTTTTAATTTTTTAATACAGCTATGTGATATCAGGTGATGCAGATGGAAAACTTAACATCTGGGACTGGAAGACGACAAAACTCTACAGTAGGTTAAAAGCACATGACAAAGTTTGTATAGGCGCCGTCTGGCATCCACATGAAACATCCAAGGTCATCACTTGTGGCTGGGATGGTCTTATTAAATTGTGGGACTGAAAGGGGTACTACAAGGAACTAAATTTTGATAAGACTTTTTGTGAACATCTGAGATTGCTAAGCATGAACTCTGCTGAGGATGGTTTGATTTGAACTTCCAGCTGTTTTCGAGTTCTTCGTTATTAAAGTACACTGTGCACTCTTGGAAATGGGAAATCTCCCAGGCGGAAGACTCAGCTGAAAGGCTACTCTTCTAAGTAGGACTTCAAGGTTTGTGAGAAGCTGAGAACAGTCATGTGAAGTGGCCAGAAATAAATATTAATTTGATAAGTTATTTTCTGTTTGATCCACTTTTTTCAGAATAAAACAATATTTTCTAGTTTGCGATTCTGGATGTCAGTTCTGGATGTCGCACAGTATATGGTGTAGAAGTAGAAAACCAGCAGTTTTGTTGTGTTCTGTAACTGCACAGCTCAGAAGAAAAGTCTCTTTAATCTCTACTGCAGTAGATCTTGAAGATGTACTCATTAATAGACTTTTTGGCAGTATTCTGTGGCACCCAAGTTTCTTCGATTTATTAGAGTACACAACCAGTGACTAAGATTTATTGATCCATAACAGAAACAGAGCTGATCAAAGGCTTTAGCATACATACCCAATGAACAAACTGAGTATACCCTGCAGACTGTGTTCCCTAAACCCTCCATCTGCGTTCTTATATTCGTATCTTGACTTAAACATTTACAAGATACTGATCATGAAGGTTCCTCTACGTAACCATCTTTATTTGAAAGTTTTCTTTATAATAAAAAAAAATCCCCCCAAAACCCCAAGGTAAATTCCATATACTGTTAATTATCATGCTTTTCTGGGGCATATTTCAAAGAAAACCACATTCCCTGTCCCTTAATCATATTCTTTGTACAGGGTGCACTTTAGTACTCACTGTTCCTGTATTATATGCACCGTATTGTTTCCATGCTAAGCTACTGTATATACATGTCACAATTTCTCTCCTTTTTTTTTTTTTTAAGAACTTATTTTTAATAAATCTTTTGTACAAAAGTCTGGTTTAGTTTAGTCCTTACTTCTAGCATATCCAAGTCGAATATTCATTTTCCTTTCAGTTTGTGGTTTGGCATTTCCTAACTCCCAGTGGTGCCAAGGTACAAATGAACTATTTTCCTTGCTTGGATAATACTAAAACAATATGTTGATTATTTTGCTAAGCAAATGGGGGCAGAAAAGTCTTTCTAAATTCTTATACCACACTGCGCACCATATACCATATTATCTGATTATGAATATAATGGAAATAAGGGAAAGAACAACAAACTGGTCAGCCTTCAAGCCACATTGAATAACTATTGAATTAACATTATAAAATTATTGTAGATCAAACCATTGTTGTTTGATCATCCAGTTTTATTAGGGATGTCTTAGGAAGAATAGTCATGTTGGACAAGATAAGCCCCTAAAGGCCCTTTCCAACTCGCACATCTAGCTCGTGGGGAGCAAGGGGAAACTACATGTGAAAGCCAGACATTTCTGAGTGAAGGTGAAATTTGTTCAAAAATAAATTTGAAAGTCTGTGCACTGTCCGTTTGACATTGGCACCTCTGATAGGTATTTACAATACATGTACTTTGGTGACTTGTCATGGGTGGCACAGATGAGGATGGGTCTGTTTTTGGAGAAAGTGGGGGTACCAGTGGCTATCTGTGTATGGGCAGGCCTCAGACTCGTGCAAATATATAAGGCAAGTACAAACTTAGAACTCTGTATGAAGAGCAATAGAAATTTGGTGGTGAATGTTTGGAGGTTATATGTGCTGCAGGTGGAAACATGAAAATGTTGGACTCCATTGACTATATGGGGAGTGGGTAAGGACAGGTTACAGTTTTGAGGCAAGATGAGATGTCGCTATCTCCTACTGAAGATGAGCTCTCAGACTAGGCAGGTGGCTCTGATGTAGACAGTAAAATTGAAACGTTCTTAAGTAGAAAATGGACAGCAATAGGAGTTCAGGGATATAGAGAATGTGGGTCCTACAGCCGACCTTAACTTTAAAAGCCAAGGCAGGCCAGATACAACATTCCATAAGAATTTTTGGCAAAAGTAACAGAGATCTTTAATGTATCCTAATTAGATTCTTGTCTAGGATTTTCCTTGTTGTTTAGAAAGCACTTAGATTTTGTGTATCAATGACTTTAACTGTACAGTATATTTACTTGAACTATTTCGCTGTATAGAGATGTAAGAACCTCTTGTTCAGTCAGAAGATTCACCCACCACTTGCGCACACCACTAGTGCAGAAATGCTCCAGTGGAGCTACTAAACTCTGATAGGCCATTTTCCATTTATGGACGAGATAAATAAACTTTTGTGAGTAACGTGCAGATCTTACACACTCAACAGGAGTTGATGAATTAAATGTCTGCAACAAAAAGACTTCTGTATAAACCTGCATCAGAACTCAACTAGAACCTGCCTTCTAGATCAGATCCTTTGTCTCCATCTGGTGCTCACTGAGTTAATCCTTTGTGGAATTTTTAAAGCCTGCATGGGAACCTGCAGAGGCTTTTAATTTTGTAAGATTTTTCTCTCCAACTATTTTATAAAGATCTGTGGACTCCAAAAGAAAAGACTGGCCTTGTGAAGTAATTCTCAATGGAAAATTTGGGGGCCTGTAGGCTGAAGTTGCGGGGGGGACTGGTGTAGTTTTTTGGGGGGGCAGGGGAGGTGGGAATTGAGACCCATAACTAGAAAACAGCATGCTTCAGATTTTCCCAATACATTCTCCATTGGTATAAGCCTAAGCATGCAAAATTTTCAAGCTGAAAGCAGTTCTTTTGTGAAGGGTGAAGTCAAGTAAGTCGATATTGGTTCGAATTAATATTTACAACCTGGCCTATGGAGTTCCTATGACAGCTTCATAATCATTGCACTTGATCTACTGTAATTTTAAGGAAATCTGAGTAATTTATTAAGATACTTTTAGGATATCACAGTGAGGATTTTGCACATAAGCAGGCTACCTAAATCATTTTTTCTGAGCTCTGCCCTGGAGACTTGAAAGTTCCTTTAGCCTTGTGCCAACTTCCTCTGGATTTCTCCTTTTGTGTGGGGCGTTTCCCACCACCACACACACCCCCATACCACTTGCTGGTAAAGAGGCTGCCTCCTTTTAAAGCCGCTGGCCTCAGCTTCTGTCTTGTACAGACTTGGTAATAGTTTTCAATAAGATGCAGCTGCTTACTCCTTACATTCTCATTGCATTGCACAAAAATACTGTACCTCCAGACAAACTGATTTATAACATGAGCCAATTTTCAACTCCAAACAGCTGCTTTAGAATACTAGTTTATAATACTGTGCCTTCAAGCCTTGCAAACTCGTTTTGAAAATCTATCTGCCCAGGCACAAAATCTTTTCACCCTGTCTCTCCCAATTAATCATAACAAGTCTCATTTTTGTTGGTCAAAAATCTCAGACCTAACAAGGGAGTGGGGGACAGGGTGGGGATGGATGACAGAACTATGAAAAGCTGCTTTAACTAGACTAGTATCAGGATACCAGCAAACTTCTTTGATATGCAAGTTGTTTCTCTGAATAATGTTTAGGGCTTACTACTTTAAGTTGACTTAACAAAAGTATCTACAAAATGTAAATTAGAGGACTGTTGCCCTGTAGCAAAATGAATGACTCTCTCTAGTCAAGCTCTTTGAATGTTGGAAGTTCTGTGACTCTCTTGCAGTACTCCAAAAAGACCTCACTTGTTTATTGAAGGGTGAAATTGTGAAAAGTGCCTACATGACTTAGGAGCCTTGGGCACTTAAACGTTTCTTTGACTTAGGCACCTCAGTCACTTATGTGCTTTTGAAAATTTGACCATAAACCCTTTTATTACCTTGTTATAATGTTAAAGTAACATTAAAGTGTTTGGTATTATTGTTCCTGTTTAGGCGCACTGTTAACTTACTGTACAATAGGCCATTGAGAGTGCTAGATATATTTGACTTTAATGGTCACAATAAGAACTAGAATGTGAAGTTGAGATTCAAACCTAGTTCAGTATCTCTTAGTAAAAAGAGCAACAGGATTGATCAAGCTTGATTTTCCTCAGTGGCCTTACGGGAAGCAATTTCAATAATGTGGAGACTTATGAAGCTTAAATATGGTCAGTAACTGAGACATGTTTCTGGACTACCTCAGGCTAGAGCTGGGTTAGGACTTGTCTACATGGGAAACTTTGCCAGTTGTAACAGTAGAATTCTACCTTAATAGTTATACCAGTATAACTCCCTGTGTGCTTCCAAAGGAGCATGAGTGCATTTTTAAGTGTCTTCATGGTGAGTTGTCGGTATAATTTATAGTGATTTTAAACTCACTAGCTTATACCAGTACACCTTTCCTAGGTAGCTCTTATTTGCCCTCGGGCAGATTATCTGGTTGAGGTTTTTTGCCTCTTGAGTCCTTATGTGACACTTCTCCCTCCACTCCCCAGTCTCTGATCTGTCCTCAGCACACCTACTTCACATTGTCTATCTCCTGTGGGGGGAGGGTTTTAGTCAAAATCCAAGATGGCTTGCATGAAAAACACCTAAAAAAAAGAGAGGTAAAAGAACCATTCCCTGTAGTTCTCAAATGATGCCAAAATGGTGGTGAGCTTTTTGTCAGACCATTTTCTCCACAGCCAGGTCCTCTTCTCTCTCTCCTTTATCTCCTTGAAGAGGTAAGTGCTAGTGGCAAGTCATGCCCTTTTCCCTAAAGAAATAAAATTCACAAGTGGCTTCAATTTTGATTGTGGATTAAGACTTTCTCAGGGCCACAGTTCTACTAGTCAGGCTGGGCTCACATGGAGCACTCATCATCATCTCCATAAGGAATGGTACATACCGTATTGTTCCGAGTATAGGCCGCTCCTGATTATAAGCCGCACCCTTAAAGCTTGGTGCTATATTAAAAAAAATTAAATTTTTAACTTTTTTTAACAAAGAAAATATACACATTAGTAGAACAGTAAACTGCCGGCAGCCCAGAGCCTTTTGATTCCGGCCGCGGCTGGGATTTTGATTCCCCGCAGCTGCGGGCAGCCCAGAGCCTTTTGATTCCCGGCCGCGGCTGGGGATCCCGAGTATAGGCTGCACCCCTAGTTTAAAGACTTAAATTAGGGGGGGAAAGTGCGGCCTATACTCGGGACAATACGGTACCTATTTGTCTGAAGTTACAGCTTTCCTCCAAAATGAACTTGGCTTTGGCTCCACTTCAAAAAGGTAAATAAGGTTGAAGTTAAAAGTATGGGTTGGGGGTGGCAAGTAAAAGTGGGAACTGAAGAATTCCAATTAGTAGAGTTCATCTGTTTTTTTTTTCTTTTTAAGAAAAAAGTAGTTTGGAGTTACCTGACTCCTAATGCTTTCCATTTCGCATTTGCATTTTTGCATATTGAGGCTCTTTAGAAGTGACTGTATGGTCATGTCTCACTCAGAGGTGGCTCCTCTATTTTAGAAGGGTTTGTGGCTTTGCATCTGTTGTCCAAAAGGTAATTAGTCGTCTGCTGGTTCCAGTGTTCCAGATCTCATGGCAGACCCAAGTCACAACAGCCTCTCCTGTTAGCTCTGAAACAGCCGCTGGCGAGGTGGTAGAGAATGTGGAATAGTAACCACTGCTGGCTGTTCACCCTGTGCCCCTCAGAGGAGTTTATTTGTTAGCTTATTAGCAAGAGGTTGAGATTTATAGGGATGTCATGGTACTTTATCCTGTTATGCATTTTTTTCTACATTATATGGATTAGACTGTGGATTAAAGGGGGTTTTAATATGAAAGCTTGGTCTCATTATCATTCCCTTCAAAGACTGTATACTCTACCTCACTGAAATTACTCTTCCAAAGGAGGAAAAGAATGAAGAAGGCCTTCCCTCTCCAGAAAAATATTCAAAAGAGAACTAACCCAGTTTGAGGCTTGTTAGATGCTATCATCATTCCCAGAGAGGTACAAAGCATAGCTATTCCAAACCCTATTTCTTAAACTGGGCTTTTGTCCCTTAAATGGACTTTCCATTAATATGTTATAGAAAAAGGCTTTAATCCTTTTGTTTTAGGGCTCTGAAAGGACCTTATGATCAAAAGATAGACACTCATGAGCTGAAACTTTTTTAAAGCTTTACTACTGTATATGCAGCCTGTGCTTTCAGGCCTGTGGTAAGTGGGGGTTTAATTTAAGAGCCTTGGGATAACATTGTGGTCCAGTGATTTTGATTAAAAAATGAATCTTATATTAAATATACAAAGGAAGAGATCGTCACTATAGGCACTTATTTTTTTCCTGCAACTGTTCCTGAACAGTGGGTGTTTGTACACACCAACGCATACCCTCCTTTCAGGAACAGTTGAAAATATAATTACTTATGTTGGGTAATCTAGTCAAAATCGAAGAAACATTCCAGTTCTTATTCAGGCTTGAGAACTTATCTGTACATATAGTGAAGTGGGCTTGTATTTTATCATTCTGTGGTTTGGCTATCAGATCAAGTGAAGTAGAGCAGATGATCTCTGCAAAGGCTTATTCCAGAATTAGCTGAAATCTCTTACAGTGACAAAACATAGTTATCTCTCAACAGGGACTTTAATTTAAGAAAAATGCATTGTTCAAGTGGAAGTCTTATGTAGATATTGTCCATACAAGACTGTAGGTCCCAAGAGGAAGAAAGATGCAAAAATGTGTCTGGACTTAGGTCAGTGTTTGTGACTTTTACCCTTGAAAATTTCAGCATTAAAACAGCTCTAAATAAACTACAATTACTGTCATGTTATGTAAACAAGGAGGAAGAGACCAGGAGTGATCTACTAAATAATTCCAGAAATTCTTTCTAGGGCAGAAAAGCATCTAATAATGCTAGCCAAAAAGAGAGAGAACTAAAACCAACGAGTTGGATAATAAAAACAGCTGGGCTCAACTGTCAAATAATTCACCCGAGAGAGTATTTCCTTCCAGGTGCTTTATCCTAGGGATTCCTGCAACAGCCTTGTTTGCATCTGCTAAGAATCATTATTTTAAGGCGGGGTAGGCAACCTATGGCATGCGTGCCAAAGCTGATTTTCAGTGGCACTCATACTGCCCGGGTCCTGGCTGCTGGTCTGGGGGGCTCTGCATTTTAATTTAATTTTAAATGAAGCTTCTTAAACATTTAAAAAACCTTATTTACTTTACATACAACAATAGTTTAGTTATATATTACAGACTTATAGAAAGAGAATTTCTAAAAACGTTAAAATGTATTACTGGCACGCGAAACCTTAAATTAGAGTGAATAAATGAAGACTCAGCACACTACTTCTGAAAGGTTGCCGACCCCTGTTTTAAGGGATAGCACAAAGGATCAGCATGTTTTTCTTGCACTTCCTTTGATCCTTCAAGTACTGATGCCTGTCTGGCTAGCATAGACTCATACATCATGATTCAGACTTGATCAAAGTCTGGCCTTAGAGGTGTAAACACAAATTATGTTTGGAGGGGGCCGGGGCACCAGAGTTACTACTGTCTTTCCTGATCAGGTTTAAAAACCTGTAAATAAAACAATTCTCTGTTCTAAAAATGGAACAGTTCCTTTCAACATGCTTCACCCATCCTGTGTCCTACATGCCCATAGGGAGGGTGCCTGAAAAGTGAGATTGTTTGGCATAGTGATGACCAGGGTTACACTCTACAACTCTACAAGGCACCAGCTGTATGTAGGATTGACTGCTTTTAAAACAACTGTAAATTAAAATATAGTCAGTCACTCAGGCTGGAATTAATCAATTATATCAGTACAGTTAATGCGAAACAAATGTGCCGTTAAGTGGTATGATATTAATGATCTGACATTCTAGCTCTCCATTTCCAAAAGCAACAAGCTTTGAATTTACACTTTTGAATGAGTTCCTTTGCTATTGAAAGATTCAGTATGATCCACTTTGTACCTATAAAGCAGACAGATAATTCAGGCCCTTCTTTTTCAGCGAAGGTAAGTGCACTAGACAAGGAACAAGTAGGAAAGCAGGATGGATGTTTTCTATAAATAACAGGTTTTGCTCCATTGTACAGTCATCTTCTCAGATTCCAATGGCAGATTCAGGTGAAAAAGTGCCTTCTGCACCGTATGTGGCATTACTTGTCCCACGTTACTGTTTGATATGTGATGGGAGAAGCATTTTTAAATTAAACTTTGTTAGCATTCATTAGCATACAGGGAAGATGGAAAGACTTTGTAAATTTCATCCCCTACTTCAACCTGAGATTGGGCCCTTTAAATGAGAATAGACTTTGACAAACATGGGGAGACCAAAAGTAAGGCCCAACCTCGTGAGGACACCTACCTGTTACAGCCAGACCCAGGGACGCTAAAGCTGAAGGCCTGGATAGTGTATAAGGCAAACTAGAATTGCTCATTTTTCCCCAAAATAGTATAACGACCTGCACTACACTAAAGAGTTTCCTGTCTAATCTAAGACAGTAAATTCTAAAGAACTCCTGTAGCTACTGCAATATTTTCCTGCAGGAGGTACAGAACCAGAATCAGAACTTTTGCTCCCACCCTGCTCACTCCTGATTTTATTTGGGAATCTTGAGAAAAGTGATGAGCTCTGGTATTCTAAAGTTATAAGTCTGCTGTAATGTCAAGAGATGCATGATGGAACTTCAGTCCATTTCCATAATTACACTCCTATATTGTTTCAGAGACATAAACTATAATAATCTTGTGCGTCTCCTTTAGAATCTTAATTTAATGTTTTGGGAAAAGTTGACATAATCCATGTTTTGAACCTCTAACTTGTGCTTTCTTACACTACTAATCTGGAGCTAGTTATTACAGATTACTAGTTTAGTTATTCTAAAACTGTCCCACTGGAAAAGATGATGTGGCACTATTTCTAAAACCAAGTTGTTAATCACACCCAGATTTATACTATCCCAATCTGACTTCTGAAAGATAATGACTCAGACATTCTTGGGATTGTTAGTGATCACATTTAAGTCAGATCCATGTAACAGTTGAGGAAGTCTGACTTCTTTAGGCATTTTTTTTATACAAACTCTTACGGCTCTGTGTCCCCTAAAGGATATTACTGTTTACTACATAAGAGCTTGCATCCAACGTGCTTGTAGTAAAGAAGGAAGGCCGTCTCAACTTTCATTCAAAGATCATTCCATAGGATCATAGCTTCTTGAGTGGAACACTAATTTACTTCATTGGTGTAGATTGACCCCATGAAAAGCTCCCTCCATGGAATCTCTAACTACAGGTAGATGTTATGAATCAGTCAGTGCAGTGCTTAGCTTCAGGGCTTCTTCAGTGTGGTTGTTCTTGGGAGACAATCGGTAATTACAGCGTTTATTCAGGGGTTTGTTCAGCATGACATCGGAGCTCCACTGCCTGGACCCAAGTTAGTACAGAAATGGAAATTGAATGCTTATCTATAAACTGGATCCTCTATACACTGATCTGTCTGGAAGCCCCAGCCTCTTGTGGAGCTCGCTGCCATAGGATAACAATGAGGCCAAGAACTTACTAGGAGTCAAAAAAGAATCGGACATTAGCCACATAAATAGCAAGGACTTCTTTTACTTGTTTTAAATGTTTGGAAGTGAGAGAAACCCAGTTGCATCGGGATAAAGCAGCCTCTCACTGAGGGGAGTAGGAAGAAAATTCCTTGGTGGGAGGAGAGGTGAGTTATTCCATAATTGTCAACTTGCACTGAAGTTGCCTCTTCCACTGAAGCATCTAGTACTGGCTCCTGCTAAAGAGTAGATGGCTCACTAGTCTGCTCCACCATGGTAATTCCTATGTTCTAAGTGGATGGCTTGGAGGTTGCTGGGGGAGGAGCCAAGGGAGGCAGTACTAAGCAGCAGGGGAAGGAAAGAGGGAAAAGGAAGAGAATCCTCACATTGAGCTCAGCAGGCTGCTGCTACCATCTTGACTGGAGAAGATGCTGCTTGTAAGAGGAGCCAGGAAGGGGGGCGGGGGAGAACTGACTGACTGTATTTGTGTGGGACTAGTTAATTGATCTGGGGAAATTGTGTAGCAGGGCACCCATTTAGTATGGTACACAAGTGTTAGGAAAATGGTACATACACTTCCTCTGTTTGTCAAGCCTTGGAAGGCAGGTCTATATAGCATGCCAGTGTGTGCGGTGTAGCAGCGCAGCAGGGAGTTTGTGAAGACAGGTGTGCCCAAAGGAATGAGGGACATACTAGGCTTATAAGGGGAGAGAGAAAGAATTAAAGGAACAAAACAGGAAAAGAATGATTGAGGAAAGTCTTATTAAACATAGTAAAATGAATTGCAGACAGAAAAATGAGTGGGAGGGGAGAAACACCAAGACTCAGAGCAAATGGGAAAGTAAAGGAAGTTAAAGAACGGAAAAGGAAGGGGAAGTACTAAAGCAAGGGAGACTGGGTGCGTTTTATTTAATACAAAGTTTAGTGGGAATACATTACATAAAAATAGTAAATTATCTCTTAACCCCCCCCTCAGATGGGTAGTATTGGATGGGCTAAAGTTTTCAAAATGTTCACATAACCCATGCACTCCTTTATTATGTTTCTGGTAAAGTGAGGGGGAAATGACTTTTCTGGGGAGTTTAAAATATATTGCTTGGGCCTACTGAGCCTGCCAGTTGGGCTTCTGAGGGAGACCTGGATGGGCCAGTTGAGTGATTTCAGCTTGTTAGCCATTGGAAGGGGGACTGATTTGAGTGAAGAATGCATGTGAAGTAGGAGCTGGCATGCATATACATTCAGGGGCAGGTGTAGTGTCTGAAAATACATGACACCTTTTTTAAAATTGATGAGATTTCCCATTGACTGTCCCATTTAAGTAATTGTTGATTGGAAGACAACAATCTGCCATAATTATCATGGGAGTGTTTGTTTTTAAAGTAAAAAAAGGTGTTAGTCTAAGCATAATCATTTATGAGAAAGTAACTTATTTGGATCAATGATTTTTTTTTCAGCAGCGTCTCTTGGTGTACACTGTACTAGAGCCGCTCCCAGTGAATTTTCAGGGACAGAGTAGGCAAACTCTCTTTGCTGACCTTTAGGGAGGCTGGGGTCAATCCACAGCCATGTGTGGAGAACTGTTAACCACTTTAGACAAACACTTAGAAAGTCTCTCATCTGTTTCTAATAAAGTCTATCAATGTAACCATGGAAGATGCACTGTACAAAATAATTTCAACACCAGATCTCTTTCTAGTACTCCGAAGCAAAGCATGATAACATCCAGCTTTTGTGATACTGCTGAGAAACAGAAAAACAGTTCATTTTGATAGCAGGGCCTCAGTTTGCAAGTTCAGTAAGTTTTGTCAGCTGCTCCAATGTCCTTTTCACTAATGCTGTTGAGTGGGATGATTACATGTCATCAATTCCTTTGCTATTTCCATCTTGTGTTCACCCAGCTTAGTGTGTAACAGCTACTTGCATTGAAGGCTTCCTTCTTCAGAAACATCTGTGGTTTCAATAAATCTTTGTAAGTGTGAAAAAGCCTGAAATCTTTCAGTTCTAATTCTTTGAGAAGACTGTACCAGTATCGGACTACGGTGCTGTCATTGCCACTGACCTCAAATCCAGGCCAATGAATGTGGACTTCAAAGACCAATTGTCCTATCTGTTCAACAATGTCTTCCAGAATCAGGTTTTCCAAAATTTTCCACTCCGCACTTTCCATATCTGCCTTGAGGACATCAATCTGAAACAAAAAGCTAATTACTTTATGAAAAAGACACTTTGCAATTGCTGTTGATAACCATCTGAAGTGCCAGGCTTTTCAATTTCATTCAATTTTACTTAATTACTCATGAGTATGCCTGTTTTTATTTAGAAATCCCAGGACCTCCTGGGGATAATTGAACCAGTTTTTGAAGTTTCATAATTTCCCCTCCCCAACTCCCTGTTTTAAATGCTTAAATCATTACACCACTATATTTTATTATTCCTTTACAAATCCTGCGAGTGTCTCAAAGTTAGAGGGGTGAGAAACACCCATTGATATGCAAAGATACTCAGATCATACTTTTCTTTAACTTTGGCTGAAGGAAGTGCTATTTGTCCATTACTTTCTTTAGTATTACAAAATCCAGTGAGCCCCTGTAACAAGTTATGTTTGTTTGCACAGCAATAACACAGGGGGCCCCAATCAATACTATTATGTTAGGACACACACACACACACTCTCTCTCTCTCTCTCTCTCTTCCCCCCTCCCACCCCAAAGACCTTCCAATCTAAGTATATGAGGACAAAACAGCTGCATACAACAGACAAGGGCAGCAGAGGTTAACAGAGACATTGTTATTGGTCTTATTCCTGAGGGCATTCTGTGCCAAACAATTCTGCACACAATATTTAAAAATTCTGCAAATTTTATTTGTCGAATAAATGTGTAGGGTTCAGCATGGCATTGGGAAGCACAGGCCACTGCCAGGGCCGGCCCACAACATTTTGGCACCTGAGGCGGGGAGCTCAAATGACGCCTCCATGTCCCCTCGCTTAGGTCAGAACTTTGAAAGGTCTCAATTCTGCCTTCTTCCTGTTCTACTCCTCTGCTACCTACCTCAATAAAGGAGAACTAACAACTTAAAATGCCTTGTTCAAAAATTTTAAGTAACACTTACATTTGCTGTTCAGTCGTTTGAAAGTTAACTTTTCTTGTCTGCATAGTAAACACTGGCATTTTTATCTGTTTGAATAATCAAAGTGGTGCTTTCCGTGCCTTCCTGGTTGCAAAGATTTGAACTGCTTCCTGAAGGTCCACAGTCTGGGCCAGCTCATGCTCTATTGAGATGGTTGCAAGGCCAACCAGCCACTCCTGTGTCACTGTGGAGTGTAGATGTGTTTTTTATTAACTTCAGCTTGGAGAAGCTGCGTTCTCCACTGGCAACTGTTACAGGAAGTGTTAGAAGTATGTGCAGAGCAACAAAAGCATTTGGAAAGAGGGTGGTCATCTTATTTGTGCACATATATTCCAGAACAGCCTTTGGAGTTGATCCTGCTGAAATGTATCTTAAAAAGGCTTTCAGTTCATCACCTAAATCACCTGCATGAATATCGCACATGTCATCATGTGTCAACACTGTCTCTAGTGCCCTGCATTGCTGGTGTAGGTCTTCTTCAGGTGAGGAGGTTTGGAATATCATACAACATCCCGAATATACTGCTGTGTTCCCTGAGCTGCAGGAAATGTTCTTCAACTGACTGTATTGCACAGTCTAGCACCTGGTTAAAGAATTCAACTTTGAATTGTTGTTTGGGGTCTCTTATGGGATCATCCCGTGCCTCATAATCAAAATGTCTTCTTCAGTGACTCTTGTATTCTTGAATGGGTAGGAAAATAGCTTCAGTGTGGAGTTCCTCTGCCAACTTCTGTGCACTCTTCAGAACGTTTTGAAATCCCTCATCTGACCAGTGTAAAAGTAAAGCAAGAACTGACACATTTAAAGGGAATTTCAATGCATACAGTCTCTTCTGTAAGCAAGAGTCAGGCTAGCTGTAATCCTAATAACGCAAAATTTGTAAAAGCAAAATTGTATGGAGATATACCTATCTCATAGAGCTGGAAGGGACCCCGAAGGGTCATCAAGTCCAGCCCCCTGCCTTCACTAGCAGGACCAATTTTGCACCAGATCCCTAAGTGGCCCCCTCAAGGATTGAACTCACAACCCTAGGTTTAGCAGGCCAATGCTCAAACCACTGAGCTATCCCTCCCCCCCCTAAAAATTGTGTAAGGCAAGTTTAAAAAACAAACAAAAAAACCCTGTGTAAATAAATATAAAATGTAAACTAAAATCTAAATAAATATAAAAAATAAAATATCAAAATAACCTATGTATAAACAAAATGCAGCTGTTGCTCATTATTGTATGTAACAAAAGGTATAAATGCTTGCTGTAATTGTTTACCTAAAAAGAGACCTGCCTAGGAGGGGAAAACCCTGTGTCCTAGTGCACTCTCTCCCTCTATGCAATTGCTTAACAATAAAGTATCTGACTTTGCTGCACCCAACCAAAAAGAGCGAGAACTCTGTTTTTCTCCAACAATTTGGGGGCTGGTCCGGGATGGCAACGCCTGCTGAGACAGTGGCAACTGCTGCGGACCATTCCCCTTCGAACCCCATGGCGCCACAATAGAGGTAGGAGACCTTTTGAAATCTCTATTGGGGTATTGGAGGAGGAGTGTCCGTGGGGCCGTCTGTCCCTGTTGGGCTTATGCCATCAGAACTTATTGACTGTGCAACAGAATCAGATGCAGAGCGGTGCTGGGGAATTGTTTTGCTGCCCCCAATAAGGTTAATGCATAAGGGAAATGCATTAGGTTAATGCACCGGTGCAGAGGGGTTGTGGTAACACCCTCAGAGAAAAACACAGGTGTGTTCAGTCCGGACAGAGGGGTTGTAGTGACGCCCTTAAATTAAAAATAAATAAATTCATAATAAAAAAATAAAACAATGCATCGTAGTATTTAGAAACAGAGGCCTGTGTGTGTGTACACCAGTATAAATGTAAGTCACCGAAAGACGCCCAAAGTATTCTGCAAAGCTGTCGGCTCGTAACCATAAGACTGTAGGTACGACTTTGCTTTGTCCAGTTGTTCCATTGCTCTAGATATATCAAGGTCAACACCTTGGCGTCTCTTGCTTACAACATTTATTTCAAACACTATGTCATGCCACAACACTAAGCCACACAGAAATTTGAAGTTATGTATGTTTCTGGTGATTCCATTTCCCTCTGCCACTGTTCTCCCATGAACAGTTCCTGTCATAGCATTATCCTCCATAATGGCAACTATGGCATCATCTATCTTCCCAATTTGGTGTTTGATAGGCTTTATCGCTTCCACTCAGCTTTCCCATCATGTGGCACTCAGTGGTTTCAGTGTCAGAGAGGATGTTCCCAGATGTTGCTTCAAAATTTGCCATCGATGAGTCGATGCAGAGAAAAATACATAGATGCGTTGAATTACATTAAAAATTTCAGAAGCCTCACTAGAAGCTGATGCTGCATCACTGACCACCAAGTTCAATGAATGAGAACTGCATGGGACAAAAATAACTCGAGGGTTTAACTCTCGGATCCATGTCTGCACTCCTCTGTTCTTTCCTCTCATGTTGGCACCATTATTGTAGCCCTGACCTCTCATGTCAGCTACCGCAATTCCCGTATCTTCCAGCTTTTTAAGAAGCACATTTGTCATACCAGCTCCTGTAGTATCATAGAATCATATAATATCAGGGTTGGAAGGGACCTCAGGAGGTCATCTAGTCCAACCCCCCGCTCAAAGCAGGACCAATTCCCAACTAAATCATCAATGTCAATAAATTCTAGAAAATGCTCTCTGACAATCACCATTGCAGGGACGTTTTCACTAGGTTCTGTTACAAAACGCACCATTAAAGTCATTTGTTCCGTATGGCTGATGTCAGGTGTGCAGTCCAGAATACGAGTAATATCTTGCTGACTTCAGATCTGCCACAATCTTCTGTTTGACTTTTGTTGCCAGTAACTCTTTGATCTCATTTTGAATTGTTTTTCCAAGGTAGTGGTGTATGTACATTTCATGGGTGGTGACTCTTAGATGCTCCTGGAGTACAGCATCAAACTCAGCCATCAGCTTCACAAATTTAAGGAAGTTTCCATTGTTTGGCACATACAGCTGATCTGAAGTGCCACGCAGTGCTAGGTTTTGGGTAGCAAGCATTCTCACAATGATAATGAGCCTTTTCAGAGCATTTTGCCAGTAAAGAGACTCTGATGCAACCTTCTCTTGATGCTGATCATCTATGGTGGCCTTTAACTTTAGTCTCATCTGAAGCTCTTTCCACCTATGGAATGCTCTCTGGTAATTTGCTGCCTTCTCATGGCATGCCAGATTTCTAGCCAGATTTTTCGAGTCCTTTGTTCCTGTAGAACCCAGTGTGGTTGGAATGTTAGACTGGAAGAGTTTGCAACAAAAACAGTATGCAGCATTCTGGGTTTTTGAGTACATAAGCCATGGCATCGCCACTTTGTCACCATTGGGGATTTCATGCCAGTAATGTGTTGGATAGAAACTTCTATTTTCATTGTCTTTGGGGAACATGAAGTTTTTCACTTGCTGTGGCCCATGCAGTACAAGGAAGTCCCTCAGGCTACTGCTCAAGTGGGTCCACAGTCCTGGATCATCTAGACTTAAGGAACTAAACTCCAGGGCCACCCAGAGGATTCAGGGGGCCTGGGGCAAAGCAATTTTGGGGGCCCCTTCCATAAAAAAAAGTTGCAATACTATAGTAACATGTATTTGGAAATGTAAAAAATAACCAGTGAAATACATTCAAAAATTAATTTTTAATAATTTGAAAATACACGAAATACATTATTTAAAAACATTAAATGCTTTAATGGTATGTATACATTTGCAATTACATAATGGGCTGTCGCTGGGTGATGGTGGCGCTGCTGTTGCCCAGGGCTGGGTGGGGAGCTGGGCTCTGGGTCAGGGGGTGCCCGGCTCACAGGGGCTGGGCTCAGAGCTGGTGGTCAGGGCTGCGGGGGATGGGGTCAGGGAGTGCCCGGCTCACAGGGGCTGGGCTTGGAGCTAAGGGTCAGGGCTATGGGGGGATGCGGTCGGGAGGTGCCCGGCTCAGAGGGGCTTACTATGCTGCTTACCCCCGCCTCCCCTCTCCCAGAGCCTCAGCGCGCCGCGTCCAGGAGCAGCCCTAGACAGCACTGCAGCGGCGTGGCTCCGGCAAGACGGGACCTCCTCCCGCTCAGCCCGCCGGAGCTCGCAGCCCCGCCCCCTTACCATGCGACTCTGAGCAGGAGGAGCTCAGGCCCCGCTGGAGCCACGCCGGAGCCATGCCGCTTTAGCTCTGTCCAGGGCCGCTCCTGGACGCGGTGCGCTGAGGCGCCGGGAGATGGGGGAAAGCGGAGGTGGGGGGAGCCTCCGACATTCTCGTGGGGGCCCCTGCGGGGCCTGGGGCAAATTGCCCCACTTGCCCCCCCCCTCTGGGCGGCCCTGCTAAACTCAGCAGCAGGTGTTTCTTGCGCCTCCACCACATTCTTCTCTGATCTACACTTTTCTTCAGGAATGTGCATGGTTACATCCATTTGAGATGGAGATATGGATGCTGCAGTAGCTGCCAGGTCACCCGCACTCTGACTAACTGGAAGATCAGGCATCTCCTCACCACTCACATCCTCACTTGCTTTCTTTTTCTGAATGCTGCCCCAGAGGGGCGTTTTCTTCTTTCACTCATGACTGCTGTTCTGTGCCAGCTATAGTGGCTCTCAACACTCAATTGAAGGGGACAAATAAGCAGGCTGGTAGCAGGGCCTGAGTGAGGGAAGATATCAGCATCTTAAGGGTCTAACTGGCTCCTACTACTTCAGTTGACTGCCTGTTCTCCTCAAGTGGGTTCAGGGAAGCAGCAGGAAACAGGAAGCTCCCTGAGAAGCTGGTGTTAATCAGTCCAGCCCTGGCCACTGCCTGCACAGAGGTGGGAGATCACTCTGCAGCCCCCTCCCCCAGGACACAGACTCAGTGGTGAACCTGCACCAAACCCTGAGACAGTGCAAGGACTGGGCCTGCCCCAGAAACACCCCACAGCCCTGCCCCTCTGTGCCAGGTGCACCAGGTGTGGGCAGGCAAGCTCAGCCCGGCAGGATCCAAGTGTGGAGGGGCTAAGTGTGGGAGGATCCAGGTGTGGGTTGAGAGGGTTCTGTGGGGGGCAAGCTGAGTGCAGGGAGGATCTAGATGCACAGTGGTTTGTTGGTGGCGGTTCTGGGTGCAACGGTAATGGAACTCTGCAGGGGGATCCAGGTGAAGGTGGTTGGAGCTCAGCGGGGTGGGGGTTGGGTGTGGATAGAGCTCAATGGGGGGTCTGGATGTTTTAGTGTGTGTGGGGGGGTCCAGATGCTGGGGGAGTGGGGCTCAGGGGGAGTGGGGCTCAGTGGGGTGGGGATCCAGGCAAGTTGTCAGGGTGGTCCAGGTGCAAGGGCCTGGCAGGTGGGGTTCTGGGTGAGGGGGGGTGAGGCTTGGCAGGAAGGTCTGGATATGAAGGGGTCTGGCTGCACAGGGATTGGGCAGATGCCGGAGCAGCTCCCTGTACAGTGATCCCTTCCCCTGCAGCTGAGGAGCGATGGGCGCAGGAAGCGGGGAGAAGGGGAGTTTGCAGAGCTTCCTGCAGCCTGGGGAGAAATCTGGGGGTGTGTCTGACCCAGCCCTGGATGCTGTGCAGGGGAAGAGGAAGTCCCATCCTCCCCAACCCAGCTGAGACAAAAGCAGCTGAGCCCGGCACAGGATAGGAGTCACCAGCTAGGTCTTCCCCAGTCTCGCCCCCTGCCCCACAGTGATTTACCTCTCTGCTGGCTGCCCTGGGCACCCAAAACATATGCTGAGGATGGTCACATGACCACTTTTGTGGTTTCCCTGTCAGAAAGTCATTTTTCTGGGGGGAAGCAAAGAAATCTGCAGGGGACACAAATTCTACGCATGCGCAGTGGTGCAGAATTCCCCCAGGAGTATGGTGGTCTTATGGGACTGTTCCCTAAACCTAAAAATGATCGTGGCTAGTCTATGCAGTGTTGTTCTAGCTGTGTTGGTCCTAGGATATTAGAAAGACAAGGTAGGTGAGGTAATAGCTTTTATTGGACCAACTGCTGTTGGCGAGAGTCGAGCTTGCACGGTAGCCTGTTATTCAGAGTGCCTTCCCAACCCCCACATTGCGACACACATGCTTGCTTTTGCCAGGGATTATGGGATTCACGTATTTAATATTCAATTAGCTATACTCTTACTGGCAGAAAGAGCTTTCTTTCTCTGGCATAACTGAAGTCTGCTCAAGAGAGGCCCCAGCCTAGAGTAGTAGGGAGTGCTGCAGGTCAGGAGTGAGCCACGCTGGCAAAATGGTTGTGAGGGAGCTCTTACAGCTGGTGCTGTGCCTTGGCTGAAGGAAGTGCTGTTTGTCCCTAGCTTTCGTAAGCGTTAAATTCACACTCCCATGCTAGGAGACAGAAGGGTGGCAGCCTCTTGGTCAAGCTCACTCCTTCCCCCTCTTTCAGTCAGCAAATAAATTCCTAGTAACTTTCTAAAGTCTGGAGAGCAGTGCCAGGGTTGTAAATAACTTCAGTGGCCTTCAGTGTCTAAAGGAGAATGTGAGTGTGTGCAAACCGAGGGAAAGGAAATATTGCTTTACATGCCGGACTTTTGATTGCTGCCTCTCCTCAGCTTTTCACTTACCAAAGACTGTCAGACAATGAGCTCTGCTGAATGAGGCCAAAAATATACGGCTTGACAAAAAGACACTGGAACAGGAAGTATCAAGAGGCTCCCAAATTATTTCAAGTACAATACCTTGGTGTTGCTGCCTTAAATACTGGATTTTTCAACTGCCTTTTCCTATATATTCTACTTATTAATGGGGACAATTGAGTTAAGCAAATTAATACACTTGGAATTTGCAAATTCAATATTCATCAGAATCATCAGTATAAATGATAGAAATGAAAGTAAAGTCACACAATGTAGAAGTTGATGACTACAATAATCTGCTAGTCTGTTGTGTTGCTACTGTTACTTGTTCCATTATGGCAGGAATTTTGTCTTCATCCTAAAGACTGTTCCCATATGCCTGAATGGGCAATACGTTTACAGATTACAGTTTGAACATTGCTGGACCAAACCCTTGAGAGACCTATCAACACCACAGTAAAACATCTCTTTGGTGCATGATAGAGTAGATATGGTCTCTGAAGATTATGTTGTCTAGATTCTTATTGAAATGTTAATTACTAGTGTAGTTTTACTGTAGGCTTCCTAGCATCGCTGAAAGCATCTAAATTGCTTTTCAGGAGTAACTTTAAAGCTATTTTTTCCAGTTTGGGCAAAGGAGGATTTGAGTGGGTTTTTTTGTCATTTTTGTTGGAAGTTAAATGTCTTCACTAAAACAAACAGCTATGGATTTGTCTTTCAAAAAAAAAAGCCTTGGCTAAGGAAGAAAAACGTGCTCCTCACAAACATCCATTATTTTTTTCTTTTCTTTCTTTTGCCAACTCAGTTGCTGTGATATTTGGATGATTTTCTTTAAAGTATTAACTTTCTTAACATAAATAATAGTGTGTCTAGAGCTGTTAAACTAGAGCAACAGTTAAACTAGGAATTAACTTTCAGCAGAAAATTCATAATGGCTTTTAATATGCAGCAGAGGAAGCTGTATCTTAGCTGCTAAGTTTATTTTGTAAATCTGCACAGGAAGGTATTTCCGAGAGCTCATTTCCAGGTAGTATACCTCCCTTCCATTTAAATCTTTTATAAAACCCCAGGCATACTTTGTATGTTCAAATAACGCCAGGCACATGGGTGGATTCCTAGCCCTAGGGCAGATGTTGTCCATCAGAGTTTTGCCATTGGCTGCAATAGGGGCAGGATTTCACCCATGAGGACTAAAAACGAAAAGCGCCCATGCAGTTACGCATGATGCTTTACTTCTTTCTTCTTACCTGTTACATATCCCATACAGTTGGTTGGTTTAGTTTTTAGACTAGGTGGTTCAGTCATTTTTAAAATGAGTGATGCCAGCACCCCAGTGCTAATAAGCAACCTTACAATAATAAGGCAGTAAGTGCATGTGATGGAGAAAAATACTTAGCAGGGAAATGTATTTGTTTCAAGCTTTCAAGGGGTTGTTATAAACAAGGAGTTAAGTTATGAAAAATATTTTCTAGTATCATTTTCAGACTTTGTCCTTTCACCTCCTGTTTTTGCCTAGATATTGCAGCTCATGAGGCATGACAGTGCTACTGCAATGCTTGCTATAGGGGAAAATGAGATGAGTGAAACGTAGTGTTTCATCTGTGTATGCATTTTCCTGTTTGTGGGCTTAATGTCAGTCAGATAATATTGTCTCAATTTTTGTGATTTAACTTTTATGATAATTTCTGTTATGCAAACATACACACACACACACATACATACAAAGGGTTATGACAGAACAAGAGTGTACAGACTCCGTGTATGAAATGCACACAATCTGATCATTTGGGGAGTGCTTAGTATGCAGCTCTTTGGCTATGGTAGATGGAATCCTGTTTTGACATGTGTTTTGCTGTGACCCACTCAGAACTCACAAGCCATGCCCATTTGGTCCGAGGACTTGGAGGGGAGATCTCCAAAGAACATTGAAGTGCTGTAGGAAGCAGTGTTTGTGATTCATTTGGTGGTGCTATTCCCTTTCAATCAGTTCTGAACTAAAGTCCCAGCGTGCTAATGGAGACGTGCCTTCTAGTGGATGAGGCTTAAAACCAGGGCCTTGACCACTTGTGGCTATTAAGATCCCATAATCCTTTTTGTAAGTGTAGGACTCCACCACAGCACTGAACTTAAATTGGGTAACAGTGCTAAATTTGTGCTGGGGCTTGCCAGGGCTGAGTCCCAGCACCTCTTTCATTACAAATTAAGCACTGCCCCCACTCCCCTCCCTCTGAAATGGGCTAGGCTTGTTTTGAAAGGCAGTGCTGCTTTTTTCTACCTACCTGGGAGTAGGAGCAGGGGGGAAACTGGGCCTAGGACAGGGAGTTCAGAAAGGCATGACTAGAACTTGCTGGGCAAGTAAACTGGTGACAGTTGAATGTTACTCTGAAGAACTGGATTCTACCCCTGCCTCTGCCACGGAATTTCCTCTGTGAAGCTAGGCAGGATACTTACACCAAACTTTCCACAGGTGGTCATTAATTGTATAATCCTCATTTTCAAAGTGCTTGACTTGAGGCACTGGGGTCTGACTTGCAGCTGAAACTAAGGGGAGTGGGAACTGTGCTTTGAATATATGAAGTGCTATATAATGTTACTTATAAAAAAAAAATCAGGTCCTAGGTGTATCAAATTCAGCACCCAAAATCAGTGGATACTTTTGACCTTAATCTCTGTACCTCAGTTTCCAATTTGCAAAATTGGGATATAATACTCCTTCACCTCACAGCGGTGTTGTGAAAATAAATTAATAAAACATTTGTGAAGCACTCAGATACTTTAGTGCTAAGCACCATAGAAAAGCCAAAGAGGAAACTAATAATGATGTCTCCAGAGCAGGGTTAGAATAGTGTACAGTAAATAAAGCTTACAGCCGCACACTGAACAATGAGGAGAAAATAAAATATTGAATAGCTGCTCATTAAGTCAGTATTGTCCATCCTGTGCGCTGAATGAGGCAGAGGGTCCTGTGGAAAAAATAGTATGTAATCATGTAATTAAAGACTATATCATAATGCATAAGCACAAGGGGGCCAAATTAAGGGTGCACAGATATCCTCAACTCTGGCACTTCCTAACTTTCAGTGCTTGATTTTGCTACCTTTAATGTAGCTTTTTGTCTGTAATAGTTTATATATCAGTTTACTTGTGAAGCATTTTAGACTCCATTGTGTTGACAAGCACTATACATATAAATCTTATTTCCTTAACTCATTATGACATTTAAGTTGAAAAGTAGTTAAGGGATGAACACAGTAGTTCCTCTTTATAAATTCAAATGGCTGCTGCTTTCCCAAAATATATATATATAAAAAAATTGCTAATTTACAGTCTAAACAAGTATGCTCATTACAGGACTACACTGCAGTGCCTTAGACACCACTGACTTTATCTTCATGGGACTGCTGTAATTTTCAAAAATGGAGACGTTATCTATTTAGAAAACTTTTCAGAAAAATTGCTGCTTGGCTTCATTCTCTCATTTCCCCACTATTCTTGCCCCATAGTGATATAGTTTGAGGTCACTCTGTCATAATATATTTACAGTTATTGTCTAAAAAATATTAATAGCCCTGTAGCTGCACTGGCTGAACAGCAGGCAGCCTGCACATTCTGTTCTGCTTTCATAAAACTGACTTGAAATGTGTCTATTAACTCATTTTATCCTGCAGAAAAGTTTGTTGCCAAGCCACAATAATGACTTCTATTAAACACATACTGGAAGGATCAGAAAAGAAATATGATGCTAGTAGGGATGTGATATATACCCAAGCCAGAATGTCTTAGTTTAACATTCTACTATTCAGTGCTTTTCGTTGCTCAGGCAAAGACACAGAAACATATACATACGGTATATCTGTTCACTTACCACCTGCTCGTGTGCAACTCTGATTGCCCTACTTGCTGTTATGTACCAAGGGCTAAATCCATGAAGGTACTTAGGCATTGTAACACTCAGCAATGCAACACCTAACCCCTAGGCATCCTGCCACCAAGTTTGGCATCCAGGCTTTTCATACAATGCATGGTGAGAGTTAGGCAGCTAAGAAAGGGATTCTCAGAAGCCAGCAAATTGAGCAGGGAGCTGCTTAATCTAGCCAGGAATGAAATGCAGAGGAAAGAGGCCACATACCCAATCCTGCAGTTTGGCACCTAAGCGGTCAGACGTGTGCTCTGGCAGACTAAATCTAGATGAGAAATATCACCAAAAAACAAGCATCACCCCAGAATACCCAATAGTCTGGGGATTAGGGCATTCACCTAGGAGCGGGGAGTCACAAATTCAAATCCCTGCTCTGCCTGATTTGGAGCAAGGACTCCCAGGTGGGAGGCTGAGCTTAGTAGACTCTTGGTCTAATTTTCTTTTGAAATTGTGTGAGCATGTGAGACGGCGAGAGAGAGAAGTCTGAATGAAAATACACAGATTACTAATGGAAATAAGACTCTCTATGGACCATCTCCTAGGACTAAGGATATATGTTGAAAAACCTACTGGAGGCCAAACACCTTCTGACAGATTTCTTCTCTGAGGAGCCAGATGTCTATATACAATGATTCCAGCATGGTGCCGCCTAGCAGAGAATTTCTGATTTTGAGATTTGAGTCCTTTGAAGGGGTTAACCCACAAAATAAGCTCTGCAAATGTTAGTATTTGTCCTGGTGCCTGCTGTTAGAGCTCTGTTCATATGCCTCAGCTCTATGTGGGAAATCTAGCCATCCACGCTATGGGAGATAATTTTGATCTGTATAACTGATAGCTTCTGTGACTTTGTGGCTGGATGGACTGTAGAGGCTTAGGGGCCAGATCTCTGTTTTCAAGCTATTTCCTTTCAGTACTGAATTATACAGACAATGCCAAAGCTGCCACATATTGACTGGCTGAAGAAAAACACTGACACTGGAAAAAATTAAAGACTGAAGAGACTTTATTCAAGTGCTGGATTACAAAAAAGCCACTTGAAAACAAAGTACGGGGAGCTGCAGAGGAAAGATTTTTAACTCCATCTCAGATTCTTAATGACATCAAAGAGCTGCCACTGTTCTTCACTGAGCACACTATTTCATGCACAGAAGCCCCTGCTTAATGGTGGAAGTATAGCACATTCAGACTTTCACACTGTCAGGACTTGGCTATGTCATTCTTTGGAGTTTTCCTCCATACTTTGTTGCTTTTGAGAGGGCGCTTTAGCTGCACTGAGGTTGTGATCTCTGACAAGATACTGTATGGTCCCTGAAACAGCTAAGAGGCTTCCTTTTTTAAATGAAACCTGCCACAGTTGATTCAAGTATTAAAAATTGATGCTTAGAAATTAAATAACAGGAAGTAAATAATAGCCTTGAACAAAATGGTCTCAGGGTTAGATTGTAAGCTTCTGGGGGCACAGAGTGCATCTCCTCTGTGCTCTAAAGCAGTTTTTCTCAATGTCCAGTCCATGTACCAGCGCCAGTCCCTGAGATCTCCCTGACACAGTTTAGGAAGGCAGCAAGCCAGTCCCTGGCATCAAAAAAGATTGAGAAACACTGCTCTAAACTACTGTGTTGTTTATAATGCACCATAAATAATTAAAAAGCTTAAAGGGACACCAACTTAAACATCATGTCTAGGTATATTTTATCTACAGCTGTTATAAGAAACACCAAAGATAAGACTGAGAAATTAGAGATGAATTGGATTCATCACATATATTGAGAACAGGACCCCGGCCTTTTGTGAAACCCGAGCTCGTAAGCTGGAAAAGTACGCTCCCCTGGCTGACACCCTGAGAGCGAAGGGCTACGAGGTGCAGATGAACACCCTGATCGTCGGAGCCCTGAGCGCCTGGGACCCCTGCCACGAGCGTGTGCTGCGGACCTGCGGCATTGGTCAATGCTACGCACGGCTCATGCGGTGCCTCATGGTCTCAGACACCATCCGATGGTCCATCCAGGGACATCTACACTGAACACATCACTGGCCACCGACAGTACCAGGAGGTGTGAGCCGGAGCGACATCGTGCATCGACTACGAGAAAGGGACCGAGAGACTTTGTCCGTAGGACCATATGAACTGGAACCATAAACTCACTGAACATTAAATCTCACCAAATGAGGGTCAATCCATCCTCAGCATTGTATCCACTCATTATACTCCACACCTGAACATAGCCATTATATGAACAACATACCCTCATATCTCAATGTCTGTACTTCGACCCGTTAATCTTTTACCCCCCAATAGGGGATATTGCAGATTATGTATTCCTTACACCATCTGATCTTAAACCGAACTTCACACCCCTTGATAATCTGTATGTTATTCCCTGATAACCAGAAACTTCTACGCTTAAACTCTGTACTGTTCACTTTTTTAAACATCGTTTTAATAAAATTTTTAAATCTGTTATTATAAATGCCAAGTTTGTATGTTTTCTAAATATTTTACCCTTCTGAAGATGTACCACCCTCTTGCGTCCTCCTTCCCACAACCTTAAGAATATGTGGAAGTTGCACAGACAGTTGGGCTCCAAATAGCCACGACTATTAACACTCCGCAGCTATGCTGCTCTGGCAAGGTTCTGGTAGCTACAGCAATAGGAGACAGGGAGGCCCACTAGAGGGCACCCAAACTATTTAAAGGGATACTACCCAATTTCTATACAGTGCAGACAGTATTCTACCAGTCAGGGGAAATTGGGCCCTTTCCTCACACCCAATGAACCAGCTGAAGAAAGTATGTGAGGAGAGGATTTTAGGTGTCTAATGTTTCACACATGATACCCTGGCTCAATTACTGTTTTAAAGGTAATGACTGGCTGCGACCTTGTGTCATTTCCCACTACAGAAGCAAGAGTTCAGTTTGCCTTGATAATCTTAGAAATAGTAGGGTTAACGGGGATTTAGGATGTTTGGTATCCTCTGAGCACCATTTAGAGCTCCTTGGAGAGAAGAGTCAATTGAGAGTGGATTGCTGGAGGAAGCAATTACTCACCATGTGGGACCAGCAGCCCCAAAAGAGAGAAATAGCAAATTCATTGCAGGTTAGTCAGCCACCATCCCTTCGTTTCCAAAGGATCAGTTTTTCAATGTGGAATGAAGAGGGGAATAGGATATTTTATTGCTAGTTCAAAGCTATCTGGAAGTGCTCATGTTCAAACGTCCCTACAGCTTCACATTAAGAATTCATCCAGAAAGTTGATCATAAGACTGATCCATGCCTGCCCTCCAAAGCCATGATTAACAAATTATAATTTTCATATCAACTGCATGATGAGACAAGCTCTATTCTCTGTTATCTGTCTTTTGTTACCCCACCCTTAGTTTAAGATGGCCTCAGTAGATAAGAATTTAGACAGTGCTATATGAATGCAATCCACATTTTGGCAGCAACTTTCTTGGGAATAAGCTGTCATGTGTTTTTTTTAATTTTTTCTTCGCCGTGCTTTTTTCTTTCTTCTATGGCTTGCTGTCCTCTTTTCTGCAGTATTTCAGTACGTTTTCCCTCTTTCCCCTTCCTTCTATTCATCCCCTTTCAACTTGATTTCTGCCCTCTTCACGAACAGCCTATTGCTTAGTTCCCTTTTATTTCCTTGCCCTGTGCCCTTGTCTCTCTCCTACCCAGGGTTGTAATTGATGACAGATGGAACAGTGGTCATCCTTAGAGCAAAGTGCAGATGCAGCAGTGCAGGACCTGGTCCTGATATCTCTTCAATCCAAAGAGAATGGATGTAATCTCTGAACAGTGAGAGGAGGAAGAGCATCTGCTGTGCTGTTTCATGCATGCTACTGGTTACCCTGACCAGGATGGTGAGGGTGCAGAGCTTGGGAGAAAAGATAACGTGCCCCTATTCTGGCCTGTGTTTCTTACTCAACGTGGATCAAAACTAAAGTTCCTTTTTGTCCCCCAGATGATGGCACTGTATAGATAGCTTCATATCCAAATAATTCATTCTTGGTTCCTGAAGTATCAGGATAAACATGTTCTATATCCAGGTACTTATATGGCTTCCACACTCCAGAGTGTGATCATCCTAGTCCAACCACTTTTAGTCTAGATTCATCCACTAGACATTTCTGAGACATGGTTCTGTGGTAACTGGGTGCTGCACGCCAATATTGTGTTCTTGTTGTTGACGGTCTGTGGTCATTTTTTGAGGTACTGAGTGGGTGTTTTGTTTTTTTGTTTTAATTTATATCTTGTTATGAAAGTATTATACAGCAGGGAATAGTACTTTCAGAGCCTTTACATATTGTACTGCACACATTGAAAGTACAGCAAAGTGGAGTAAAAAAACTTACTTAACCGTCCCTGCTACTCAACCATCAATAATGGGAGTAACAGCTTGTCCAATGCATTAATGTCCCCCGTAGGGACTAGCCTTACAGAAAAGGCTACAGAATAAGAGAGGAAGAATCTATTAATAATGTCAATTATAACTAAGCATTTATGATCCCTATGAATACTATATCTATTTATGTCACTTAAGGAAAATTAACATGGGAAAACTATGGTAGCATAAAACTCTCTCGCTCACACACATGCATGCACAACGGACGGGTCATTCATAAGGCTGTGATGGTACTTCGCTAATTTCTCCAAAAGTTTTCTCTTAGGCTAAAATTTCTCCTGCATGGTCTTAATCTGACAGTAATTTCTTTCTGAAGCTTTCATAGAAGGAAAAAAACAACCCTATTCAGTCATCCAAGTTTAACTGAATGGGAAGGGTGGGCAAAAGGAGGTATTCTTTAAGCTGGTAAGAAACTTTTCAGACATCACTTTGAATTACCAGAAGACAAAATAATCATCTTAGCCTCCCATCTGCTGTTGGCTAATCATACTGCTGCAGGGGCCAGACCAGTGTTTCTCCATCCACAGCTGGGCAGGAGGCTGTCACCCTTTCGGTCAAATGTAGGCCTCACTACCATCATCCGTGCCTTTTTTACCTCACAATTAGAATCCTGCAAAGTGTTCTGTGATGGGACTACACCAGAGGTGGGCAAACTACGGCCCGTGGGCCACATCCGGCCCACAGGACCCTCCTGCCCGGCCCCTGAGCTCCTGGCCTGGGAGGCTAGCCCCCGGCCCCTCCCCTGCAGCCTCAGCTCACTGCGCCGCTGGCGCAATGCTATGGGCGGCAGGGCTGTGAGTTCCTGGGGCAGCGCAGCTGCAGAGCTGTGGCCTGTCCCGGTGCTCTGGGCAGTGCGGCTGTAGCGCCGCCATCCACCAGTGCTCCAGGCAGCGCGGTAAGGGGGCAGGGAGTGGGGGGTTTGGATAGAGGGCAGGGGTGGTGGTCAGGGGGCAGGAGTGTGGATGGGGGTGGGGCGGTCAGAGGGCGGGGAACAGAGGGGTTGAATGGGGGCAGAGGTCCCCAGGGGGCAGTCAGGAAGGAGGGGGGGGTTGGATGGGGCGGTGGGGGGGCAGTCAGGGGCAGGGGTTCCGGGGGCAGTCAGGGGACAGGGAGAAGGGATGGTTGGATGGAGCAGGAGTCCCAGGGGGCAGTCAGGAATGAGAGGAGGGGTTGAATGGGGCAGCGGGGGGCAGTCAGGGATGGAGGTTCCAGGGGCGGTCAGGGGACAGGGGGGTTGGATGGGGCAGGAGTCCGGGGGGGGACTGTCAGGGGACGAGAAGAAGGGGGGGTGGGATAGGGGGCGGGGGCTGGACCATGCCTGGCTGTTTGGGGGAGGCACAGCCTCCCCTAACCGGCCCTCCATACAATTTCCAAAACCCAATGCAGCCCTCAGGCCAAAAAGTTTGCCCGCCCCTGGACTACACCTTAAATCAGCTTGGAAACTGCAGGTGGTGCAGAAAATGGCAGCTCGCCTGCTAAGCAGTGTATCTCTCTGTGAGCATAAAGTACCTGTGCTCTGGAATCTGTATTGGCTGCTAGGGCGTGACCACTTCTCCCCATGTGCCACACTACTACAGTTGGGATCAATGGAGGGGCTCCTGCTGGAGAACCTTTACGTACTGTCGTCTTGTTCTGTGTTTGTATAGCATCTAGCACACTATGCTCCTGGTCCATGACAGGGCTCCTATGTGCTATGGTACAAATGATAAGTAATCATTATACAAAAGAAGTAGCTGCTGCCACCGTGTTCTCCAGGAGACACCCCTGACTTTGGAATTCTCTTTCCTTTGGTCCAAAGTAGCCCAAATGTGGTGGTGTTTAGTGGATGTTGCAAAGCTGGTCTATCTGGGCAGGCATTTGGAAAAGGTTGAGAAGCAGAAGGTGCCTATTTATGTGGGGAGTGAGAATGGTTTTGTGGGAGCTGAAGTGGGGAATTACAGTTTTATTGGCTTTATTTCTGCAGAGAAAGGCTGTGGGTTTGCTACTGCTGGCAGTGACTTGTACGTTACATCCTTTCTCAAGGGCCCAAGGAATAACGTTTTATGTTCAACATGTTGGAATAAAAAAATACATAAAATGGCTTTGACTTAAAATTTTGAACATGATGTGTTGGGTCAAGACAGCTTCCGCAAAGCAGGGCTGAGACATAAAGATAAAACAAAGCCCCTGGGGTATAATAAATCAGTCCGGTTAAATTGCATTAGTGTCTTTACAGGAAATGACTTGGTTAAAATTACTAGGGTGTTTCCTTCCCACCCAAAAATCTGCCCAAATCCTGCTAAACTGAATACGACCGATCCCATTGGCTTCTAAAGCTAAGCTCATTTGATTCAGTGTACTCTTTTTTGCTTGGCATCTAATGTATCACATCTCCTGCTCTGAGCACCTTCCTGTTCACCATTGCTGATTCTATTAAACTCACATGAAATCCTGTTCTCATTTTAGCCTCTTTCTTGCATGGAAAGCATGGTAATTAAAGCTTTTGGCCCTCGTCACTGCTTTGGAGACTATTCTGAACTAAAAGAACAGGAGTACTTGTGGCATCTTAGAGACTAACAAATTTATTTGAGCATAAGCTTTCGTGGGCTACAGCCCACTTCTTCGGATGCATAGAATGGAACATACAGTAAGAAGATATTTATACATACAGAGAACATGAGAAGGTGGAAGTAAGTAGCCATACCAACTGTAAGAGGNGTAGTAAGAAGATATTTATACATACAGAGAACATGAGAAGGTGGAAGTAAGTAGCCATACCCACTGTAAGAGGCTAGCCTCTTACAGTTGGTATGGCTACTTCCACCTTCTCATGTTCTCTGTATGTATAAATATCTTCTTACTGTATGTTCCATTCTATGCATCCGAAGAAGTGGGCTGTAGCCCACGAAAGCTTATGCTCAAATAAATTTGTTAGTCTCTAAGGTGCCACAAGTACTCCTGTTCTTTTTGCTGATACAGACTAACACGGCTGCTACTCTGAAACCTGTTATTCTGAACTAATGGACCATTCATTTATAACTAAATTAGAGTAATTCCTAAAATTAAGCTACCCCAGAGGAAGCAAGGTGTGCAAATGTTGGATTGGCTCATTTGATGTTTTACATAATGTTCAACCAGTGACTTTTTTTACTTGCAGCCAGTGTCATTAACCAATACTAGCAAACCTCCACTCCGAAACAGAAAACACCATTTGTACTCTCTGTTGATGTTGAGTGTTTTTTCCAACCTGCAAAGCTCTTCTCTGTTAAATAGAAAAGGATCAAAATATCATCACCTCTTCAGGGCCTTGCTGGTCCTTCAAACTGTTGCTTAAAGGGGGTGGAAGAATTCTCTTGAGAAAGAGCTTTAGAAGCCTAAATCCTACATTATATACTGGGGAGTGAAGGAAAGAAAGCGAGCCTCTGAATAGCCCAGGGGTTAAGGCAGTGGTCCCCAATGCGGTGCCCGCGGGCTCCATGGTGCCCGCCGGGGCATTTATGTGCGCCTGCCTACTGCCCAGCAGGGGAGAGAAGCCACGGCCTCACACCTGATGGGGACAGAGAACTCAGGCTGCGGGCGCGGTGTTCTCTGTTCCTGGCAGGCGCGGGGCCGCTTAGTGCCCAGCAGGGGAGAGAAGCTGCAGCCCCGCACCTGCCGGGGACAGAGATCTCCGGGGCTTCAGGCTGCGGGCGCCGGTGTTCTCAGTCCCTAGCAGGCGCGGGGCCCGCCTAGTGCCCAGCAGGGGAGAGAATCCGGGGCCCCGCGCCTGCTGGGGACAGAGTACTCCGGGGCTGCAGGCGCTGGTGTTCTCTGTCCTCGCGGCTTCTCTCTTGTTTCATATATTATGTCATATTAAATATGATGTTTTTCGTATTATTTAATGTACAAATACAAAATAAGCCTTGAAAAATTGTTGGCGCCCGCCAAACTCTTCTGAAAACATGAATGTGCTACTGGCCACAAAAAGGTTGGGGACCACTGGGTTAAGGTATCTACCTAGGCCAGGGGTCAGCAACCTTTCAGAAGTGGTGTGCCAAGTCTTCATTTATTCACTCTAATTTAAGGTTTCGCGTGCCAGTAATACATTTTAACGTTTTTTAGAAGGTCTCGCTCTATAATATATAATTAAACTATTGTTGTATGTAAAGTAAATAAGGTTTTTAAAACGTTTAAGAAGCTTCATTTAAAATTAAATTAAAATGCAGATCTTATCAGTTTAGTGTGATCCTTGCCCTTCCTTTTCCTTGCTGAGTTTTCCAATGTCTGAAAAGTATTTGGATACTTTAAGCTGCATACACGCTTCTGAGTGATCAGTTGTTAACCGGCTCCGAGAGGGACAGAGGACAGATTCCATGTGTGAAAATACCTGTTCACACAGGTATGTGGATCCAAATGCTGAAAGGATTGCAAACGCAATTTTCTTCAAACAGTTAAATTTCACTGGCAGGGACATCCAGCAGGTCAGAATAGAGGCCCCATGATCTATCGCGGTAGCTTTAAGTGCACTCCGCAGATCTCCAAACTTTGATGCCCACAATTCTGAGCTTTTTAACTGAATGAGCTGCATTTCGAAATCTTCAACACCCATCCACTGAAATACAGTCAAATCCAAGTCGCTTTCGTTGAACTTTTCAGGTTTAATTAGAAAAGAAAGCATTGGGCCAAATCGCTGGAAATCTTGAAATCTGTCAGAAAATTCTGATTCCAGTTCTTGCATGTACATTCCAATCTCATTGACACTAACAGTGCAACGTGTCAATAGCTCTTTTATGTGTTGGAAGTAGCGGAAAGTCAAAGTTCAAATATCCCGAGAAAAAACTGCTAATTTTACAACAAATGCCTTCCGTTTCATAAAGATCCAGAACCGTTTGCCCTGCACCCTGGAGACGGAGGTTGAGTTCATTTAGGTGAGTGTGATGTCAGTTAGAAACATGAGCTTACACAGCCATTTGTCATCATCCAGTTCGGGGTAGTTTTGTCATTTTTCTGACAAAAAGGCCTTGATTGCATCAAAACAGTTTACAAAGCGCACCAAAACCTTGCCATGACTTAGCCACCAAATGTTGCTGTGAAGTGGAATGTCATTATAAGCACTGTCCATCTCTTCTAGCAGCGCTTGAAACTGTCTGTGAGTCAAAGCAGATCGAGCAACAAGGACATTCACAATTTGCACCACTGTGTTCATCACATTATTAAGCTCTGAATTAGAAATTTTAGCACACAGGTTTTCTTGATGGATGATACAGTGAAATTTGACTGTCGGGCAGCCAATTTGATCTTCAAGTAACTTTACAAATCCCTTCTGTTTTCCGACCACGGCAGGAGCACCATCTGTTGTCACACAAAATATTTTTCTGATGTCAACACCTCGTTCTTCAAAATGGTTTACAAAATGTTCGCGATATCTTCCCCCTTCGTTGTGCCATGCAGGAGTTTTAGGCAACAAAGTTCCTCTTGGATTTCATCGGAAGCACAATATCTTGCAACAACTGCCAAATGTGGAACATCGTTTATATCCATGCTCTCAACTGCAACGCTAAACACTGCTGTGTCTTTCAATGCAGTTGTCTGCTTTTTGTTAATGTTTTCTGCCATTTCGCTTACGCGTCTCTCAACCGTTCTGGCAGAAACAGGCAGTTCTTTTATTCTAGATACATGTCTTTATTTGGCAAATCATTGAACAAAACCTCCAAACTGCTGAGAGAAAAACTTCTTTTATATATTCCCCATCTGTAAACAGGTTTCCGTTTTTTGCAATGCACTGTGCAATCTTGTAACTTCCTTCTGTAGCTTGATTTTTACTTACACGTAAGCATTTAAAAACACTGCTTTGCTTCTCATATCCTGATACTGCCTTTTTGATTGATTCAGTCTTGTCTGCTTTGTCAAGAAAGGTTTTATCGTGCTTCGTTTGAAAATGTCGAACACTTGATGTGCGACAAATAACACTTTCACAACAGAAAGCACAAACAGCACGGTCCTTCTTTTGAATAAATCCAAATGTGTCTGTCCAAAAAGGCTGAAATAAACGGACATCTAAGTTTGCTTTCATAGGAGCTGACATTTTGTCAAATGTACCCCTCAATTTACAGTGGGGAAAAAAAATCACGACAGACATTGCGCACAACATCAAACGCAATGCGCTGTTCCACGTGATGTGATAGTGATGAAAGCAGCAAATCAGGACTTAAAAATATCCCAGTACAGTGGCGCTGGAACAATTTTTAAGGTGGGGGTGCTGAGCTGCGCCCCCTCTTGCCCCTGTCTGCACCCCTCACTGCCCAAGGCTGGGGCCAGTGGGCCACAGCTGGGAGCGGCTGCAGAGCCCCGGGCCGAGGTCAGGAGCAGAGCCCCGGGTCGGCGGCCGGGACCCCAGGATGACAGCAGAGCCCCTGGGACCGGGACCCGGGGCTGGCAGATGGGACCTGGGCAGTGTGAGTGCCACTCAAAATTATCTTGCGTGCCATAGGTTGCTGACCCCTGTCCTAGGCTATGGGAGAACCCCTACTCAGCCAAATTTGAAGAGACTTGAACCTCTCTCTCCCACATCCCAGGTGAATGCCCTAGCCAGCAGGCTATAGTATCAATCTCTTGGTTGGGCATGCTCTCTGGCCCAATGCATAGTTACCAAGTAGCACATCTTCAACAAGAGAGATGGAGAAAACCCCACCACACAGTACCCATTAGGCTGGTGGTTAGCACTCACCTGGACTGTGGGACACCTGGGTTCAAATCCTTGCTTCAAATCAGGTAGAGCAAGGATCTGAAAACAGCTTTCCCATATCCCAAGAGATTACCCTAATCACTGGGCTATTGGCTATAATAAGGTCTCACTCTGTCTTTTCCGCCACTGAGAAAGCTTAGGTGCAAAGGAAGGGTTCACAGCTGAGAATCCCGAGCATGGGCGGCAGGTAAAGCTTCCCCGGGGGGGAGTCTAGCTCCTTCTCCTGCCCTCGGCCCCGCCCACACTCCATCCCTGCTTTGCACCAGGCCCTGCCCCCTGGGCCACCCCACTGCTACTATCCGTGTCCCACCTCACCCTGACCCCCTGCTTGCCGCCTCCACCCCCTGCTCCCCGCGAGACCTCCCCTTGCCTGCCGCTGGCTCGCCACGTCCCTCCTCGCCCCCTGGCCCCCTACTTGTCTCCCCACCCCACCCCTCTGGCCAGCCACGAGACCCCTACCGGCCCACCACTCGCCTCCTCACCCCCCTGGCCTGCTGCTCATCTCTTCACTCCCCCGCCAGACCCCCACACACGCACTGCGAGACACTCTCTACCTGCCGCTGGCTTGCTGCTCGCCTCTTTACCCCTGGGGGGCAGGAACTGGGGTGGGGCCGGGGATGAGGGATTTGGGGTACGGGAGAGGGCTGGGGATGAGGGGCTTGGGGTGTAGAAGGTGGCTGAGGGGGCTGCGGGTGTGGGCTCTGGGGTGGGGCTGGGGACTAGGGGCTTGGGGTGCAGCCCCTGGATCAGGCTTACAGTGTACAGCATGTTAAGGATACTTGAAAACAAATCTTAAAATACTAATTGTACGTGAATAACAGTATTTAACACTTGTATGGAGCTTTAGGTCTTCAAAGCAATGTACAAATGTTATGGGGCAAATCCTCTCCTCAGCAAACCCTGACTAACTGGGTGGTATGCAATGGAAGCCCCCAAGAGTCAAGACCGAACCCTCCTCCTTAGCTCGCAGAATTGTGTTAGCCCACGCAGCTGCTACTCATATGCCCCTTCGCAGTGGTGGAATGGTTAGTAGATACATGTAGTTGTGGATCCATGAGCACACCCGGGGCTCAGGGCTGGGGCAGGGGGTTGGCGTGTGTGTGTGGGAGGGTGAGAGCTCTGGCTGGGGGTGCAGGCGTTGGGGTCGGGCCAGGGATGAGGGGCTTTGGGTGCAGGAGGGGGCTCAGGCCTGGGGGTTGGGGTGTGGGTGAGGGGTGTGGGCTTCGGGAGGGTGTTTGGGTGTGGGGAGATGCTGGGCTGGGACGGGGGATTGGGTGCAGGAGGGAGTTCTGGGTGCGGGGTCCCGGCAGCGCTTACCACGGCTCCCAGAAAGTGGCTGCCAGGCGCATGGGTGGCCAGGGAGACTCTGCGTGCTGCCCTTGTGACCGCAGGCACCGCCCCCGCAACTCCCATTGGTCGCAGTTCCCGGCCAATGGGAGCTGCGAAGCCAGTATTCGGGGCAGGGGGGCCATGCGCCTAGGGGCTGCAGGGACTTGGTGGCCACTTCCGGGAGCCATGTGGAGCCAGGGCAGGCAGGGAGCCTGCCTTAGCCGTGGGCCCCGGCTGCACCGCTGCTGCCCGGACTTTTAACGGCCCAGTCGGCAGTGCCGACCAGAGCCTCCAGGGTCCTTTTTCGACTGGGCGTTCTGGTCGAAAACTGGATGCCTGGCAACCCTATGCCCACCGCTCACCTCCTCACTTCCCCACCAGACCCCCCCACAACCGCTGGCTTGTCACGTCCTGCCTCATTCCTCCACCCCCGCGGGAGAGCTGGGGGAGAGGCAGGACATGGTGAACGGCAGGTACCTTCGGGGAGGGGGTGCAGTGGAGGAGAGGAAGAAGACTTATCAGGCAGTGGGGAGCCTTAGGGAAGGGGCAGAGCAGGGAGGGGAAGAGGCAGGGCCACTATGGCCCAGGTGTCCGGCAGAGTTTGGCGGTGGTTGCGCCAGGGGAGGCTTAGCCTTCCCTGGACTATTATACCCACGGCTCATGATCCCGAACAGAGAGAGGCATCTTCCTATGTCCTGTCAAATCTGGACCCTCAACCCTGCCCCTTCCACAGCATTTTGCTCCTGGCTAGCTTAGGTGAGTCCCTGTTCAGCTTGCTGGGGTCTGTGAATTCCTTTCTTAGGCCCCTGACTCTCCCCATACCCTGCAACCTCAGGCCTGTGAATTCCACTGGGTGGGAGGGTATTAGGATTTAGGCCTTGACTTTAGCCTTTACTCGCTAATTTAATCTAATGAGAGAACATTCTATTGTCTGACCTCTGAGCAGGGAAAAAAATCCTCTCTTTTTTGCCCTTTTGATGTTATCTACCAGACACTGCTGGATGCTTCTGGGAACGGATGTTTATTCAAGAAAATAAATGCTGTTCATTGTATCCTAAGTTCTCTTCATTAAAGGGGAACAAACATTTGTATCTTGTTTATGCTGCTGCAGTATTATGTAAGGGTATAAAAGTGGGTTGAAGGCTAACAGAACTGAAGAGGATAAATGTCATGTTCTCTCTTATTAGAGATGGAAATTAATGGCTGACACTGCTTTAGAGAGACAAGGTGGGTGAGGTTTAATAAAACGCTATTATTTCACCGACCTTGCCTCTCTAATATCCTGAGACTAACACAGCTACAACACTTAAAAAAATGCATTAGAAAATGTATTAGTAATAAAACACCTTACAGAGTAAAGCAAATAGTTTAAAAAAAATAAACATTTCACTAAAGAGTATTTAAAGCTCTTCTTGTATTTGCTAAACCAATAGTAAACCATAGGAACCTGATGCTGAATGCAATGTAAATTATACAGAGGAAAATAGATCACTGCATACCTAGGGTCTCTCTACGCATCCTTTGGTATATTACCAAATTCAGTCAAATTCCCTCTCCTTTTCAAAATGAGCTCTTTGCTAGTTGCTGAAATAGCCCCAAGCCTTATATCTCCAGCAGCCTGGGAGGCTCCATCTTTCTGCAAGCCAGCTCTTCAAATGTCATCTCTATAAAAGTGATTCACTGAAAGCGAGAAGCTCCTAAAGGTACTAAACTAACCCAATGGATGTGAGGGGTGTGTGGACATTAATATAACAATTGCTATATATGCGAAAGAAAATCTGCAGCCTCTTGGACATGCACCATACCATGGCTGTGTGAACTTTACAGTGACTAGAGAGAGAGAACTCTGATTCTCTTGTTCCTAAAACATATGCCATCATCTCTTAAAGGGAATCTCCTTCAGTTATTAGCAGAATGGGGTCTATGCTGTAGCTCAGCAGTTCTCACTTCATCCAATGAAGGATCTGGTGCACATACATGCTAGGCCGATCAATACAGTACTTTAAAAAAAAATTCCCATTGTGAGACTGTTAATTTCATTCCACTTTCTATCTGACTTGCTTATGTGCTTCCAGGCTGCCCATTTTACTTATGTGGTCCTAGTGTTCATTTGCAATGGCAGCAGAAGGACAGCAGCATGTACAATGCACATTTGAGGCACACAACAAAGAAGCTCTTGAAGAATCTTTCCCTCTTCTGCTCTTCTCCCACGAAGACTGTAATATTGCATCGGGGGAGAGAGAGGCTGTTTGTCGGTCTGATCTGTACATTTTTAGACACAGTTTTTCTTTGAGTTAAATTATTTGGATACTTTGAGTTGACATCAGAATCAAATGGTAACAGCAGAAAGAGCTCCAACTGCTATGATTTAAGTGTACAGACCAACAAGAGTCAAACTCCGAATGGAAAGATTTTGCAAGCTATAAAAGGGGGATGTGCTGGAGGCTCTTTGGCAACAATTTTGAAAACTTGGTGCTGAAGAATTTTTTAAAAGGGGTACAGCCATGTTTGCAGAATTTCCCCTTCTTTCCCTCCCCACGCTGGATTAGTGAACCTTTATAAAGAATTTGTCAGTCAGTCACTGGCCAGAAGGAGAGCAACTGGGATAGAGAGGTAGATTTATTTATTTGGAAAATCTGTTTTAATTTTACTAACATACTGAATAGAGACTCAACACCCTTTCCCCTTCAATTAACTGGTGTTAAATGCTCACAACATACATCCCACTGGTTCTCCAGCAACACTAGGGAAGACCAGACTTTATATTCCTGATATTTTTAAGATAAAAAACATGCACAAAAAACCATACAAAATAAACATTATTTTAGCCCTTTTTTTATATACCATACACTTTATATAACATACAGAAGCAAAAATGGGCATAAACCAATTTTAAAAAAAAATCTTCTGCTAGTCACCTTTAAAACTGGTGCCCACATTTTCCCCATTGTAAAGACATTTAGCATTTTTGTGTCCTTGGGGAGCACACAGGTTTCGGCTGCGAAACCTCTGACTTATATTACTATAGCTATTAACATAGATGCTGACTGGGTGCAAGATAGCTGCATACTAAACAATGCTTCCAGTTTGTTTCCTGGTAGGTGCACTATTGTTGATAGCACCATAAGTATCCAACCAGGCAAATAAACAGAATGGAGTTTAAAAAAACAGAGAAAGACAAAAGAGGCTGAGAGAAACTCCTTTAAAGAAACATTTGGTAGGGACAATGGGAGAGGAGGTAAACAGTGGGTCAGTTCATGAGCCTTTCACTCAGCAGTAAAAATGGGTTTGATGATACAGGCACTCCCCGGGTTACGCAAGACCCGACTTAACGCAAATTCGACCTTACGCAAAATGCAAAAAGTTCCATAAGGCATAAGTAAAATTTTCGAGTTGCGGAAAATATTGCGTAGCGTACGGGAACACAAAGTACTGTAGTGCAGTGTGCGGAGGAATACAGCAGTAGCATCTCCTACAAGGGGAAGGCTTTGCGCTCTCACAGCTTCTCAGTTTCGTGTTATTTCAGTGATACTGTATTTGTTATTTCACCCTATTATTTCATTCAAATCATGCCTGTCTCCTCCTCCTCCTTCCTCATCTACAAATTAAGCCCATTGTCATCCACCACCAAATTGCAGCCTTTAGTGTGCCAGGATAACAATAGGATTAAGGTAAATGCAATATTTTTGTTGTAATTGTTTGTTTTTTATGCTTGCACAATATATGTTTCCAACTTACGTAAAATTCAGGTTACGCAAGGCTTTCCAGAACGGAACGATTGCGTAAGTCGGGGAGCGTCTGTATCACATTAGAGCCAGGTATGCACAAAACACTGTACAAAGCAACAGTCTCTGAGTTCAGGAGCAGGATTCTAGGGGTGCTGCCGGTCAGCATGGTGATGGCTTGGCAGAACTGTATTGGGGAAGCAGGACTTGCACAGCATCAATCTGACTCTAGCTGCCTCTGACAGCTGCTGCCTCGATTTCATGACTGTTAAAGTCATTAATTCGTTAAAAAAATGCATCAAGACTTCGTAGTTTACTGATGGTAAAAGGCCATAGAATGTATATTTCCAAACTGCAATTGGAAACATCTGCACCAGTTTGATTTCCACTGAATTTGCAGTAACTGGAGTAATACCAGCTAGTTGATGCAAAAGCATATGGGAAGCTCATGCATGGAAACAGTTAGTGCTCAAAATGCATCCTGGAGTAATTTACAAGAAGCCAGTGGACTTACAGCAAGGATGAACTTGGCCCAGCATGCACAAGTATAACCTCAGAGGAACTGAATGTGTGTCATGGGCAATAAGTCTTGCATGAATGCATAAATCAAATTATAGAGCTGGAGACAAATGCTTATTGTTGAACCACACACACACTCCACTACTTTGGGATTATTGCTTTAATGTGGTGACTTTAAAAAAACATTAGCTTTACATTTTCTAGCTGGCTTGCCAAAATGTAGTTTTCGCTGGTGATCTCCATTTCATCAACAGCCAGCATGGAAATCAGACATGTGAGAAACAGGTTTGCAAGAGCTACAGTAGTTCACAATGCAAAATTTAGCTGGAGTACATTCAGACAGGAACTGATAACCAAACATTCTTCTTTGAGTGATGGTCCCTATGTGGATTCCAGATGTGGATGTGCATGCATGCCATGCGCCAGGAGGTTTTTGAAGCAGTGTCTGTTGACCTGCACGTGCATCCCCTCATGCTCGCAGCCTAGGGTATAATAGGCCATGTGGGTCAACGCTTTTCGAGTTCCCTCTGACTGCCACATGGCTGGAATCAGAACCCCTGTTCCTTCATGCTCTTAACTCTGCTAAGAGAGTGATTGATTTCCTGCCTGTTTTCTCTTGTTTATAGTTGTATATAGTCATTGGGAGTGTTATATAGCTGTAGTTACTAGTAGATAGTGCCGTTTTTTGCCACATTTGAGGGAAACACCCCCCTCCTCCAGGGACTATGCCCTGAGTTCATGGCTTCAAGAACTGTGCCTCTTTTCCTTGCTCATTTTCGGTGAGCAACAAGCACGAGCGCTGCCTGTACTGCCTCAGTGAGGCCCACATTGCCACCTGCTGAGCTATCTGTAAGTCATTCCTGCCTCGGGAAGTGGAGGCATTCAGATCCGGGACTGGTGGAACCAGTGGTGCACCACCCATCACCGGCACTCCTCGGAGCTCCTCAGGCACCGATCCGACAGTACCGAGACTGCCAGTCAAGCCCCACCATGAGGAAAAGAAGCATGGACATAGGCATAAGAGCAAATCCCCATCCAGGACTGCCCAAAACCGCAGTGTTTCCTCCCCAAGCCACACCAGAAGTTGTGCATCAATCTGCCCGCCGGACCAGCTCCCAAGTTACCCCGGGTGAAGGGTAAGGAGAAACAGAAGCGGGATCCACTGGTACTGGTGCCTGCCCTGGTGAATGCACTGGTTCCTTCACCAGCGCACTTCCTGCTGCCTGCATCACCAGCACCCTGGAGTTTGTCTCGTGCAACCCTGCACACTCCTGGCTGCCTGGAACCACTGCTCTCAGCGAAGGAGCTTTTTCTCCCATACCCACGCTCCCCACTGCTCTCTGGCCCTGCACACACCACCGTCCTGCCATCTCCAGAGGATGAACCACTACTGCTGCCCCCAGAGCAGCATGGCCCCTTGCCGCGCCTCAGCCCTCCAGCACTGTCAGCACCCCCGTTGCTGGAACCATCCTCCGAGTCTGAGGACTTCTCAGAGCCGGAAGTCTCGTTCTCACCTCCCCCTTGCCAGAGTCTGGACTTGTGCTGCAGACCACCATATCCCTGAGCCTACACCTGCTGCGGAATCATGGTACTGTTACCCACAAGGCCCACCCAGGCACAGAGATCCTTACTACTGGCCACTGTGGGATCCCTATTGAGAACGACAGGCACAGTGGTGGCCTCTTACCAACCTCTCCCGTTTGCCCTCCAGCATCATCTGTTTCTGAGGAGGGAGAAGGAGAGGAGGAACTGGTACTGCCGGTTCGCACAGAGGCCTCTTCATCCCCGGATGAGGCCCTCATTCCTGCCTCACTATCCCCACTGGACCACCACCAATATCAATATCAACTATTACAATGGGTGGCAGCAGATGTGGGGATCCTGTTGGAGGCGGTCAAGGACACACAACACCAGCTCCTGGACATCCTCCAACCCCAGGGATTGTTGTGTTCCCCTACCTGGATGACTGGCTCCTAGTTGTGCTCTCCTGCCAATGCCTCCTCTCCACCATCCTCACTGTCTGCGCTCTTCTCACCTCTCTCGGGGTCTGTATCAATGAGGACAAGTCAGTGCTCATACCTACCCAACAATCGACTTCATTGGGGCGTGACCTGACTCCGACGCAGCACAGGCTTTTCTTCCACCGGACCGCTTCACCACCAGCACAAACCAAATTGCAGGCCTGCGCCGCAACCCCGTACCACCATTCCGCTGCTGTCTCTCTCTTCTCAGACATATGACAGCGTGTACCTCAGTCAGGGCTGGCTCCAGCTTTTTCGCTGCCCCAAGCGGCGAAGCAGGGAGGAAAAAAAAAAAAGGCGACACTTTGGCGGCAGCTCAAACAGGAGGAGAGGGACTGAGGGAACCGCCGCCGAATTGCCGCTGAAGACCCGGACGTGCCACCCCCCTTTCCATTGGCCGCCCCAAGCACTTGGAACTGGTGCATCAAACATCAAACTGGTGCATCAAACATCACGCTCCAGGCCACATACCTCCCAGGCACCCAAAACTCCCTGGCAGACACACTCAGCAAGACACTCTATCTGAACCACAAGTGGGAGCTGCACAACACCGCACTCTGGTGCCTCTTCCATAAACGAAGCACCCACACTGGGACCTCTTCACCACTCACAAGAACCTCACACTTCCACTTTATTGCTCCAGAGGCGCCATGGGGGAGGACTCAGGACGATGCCCTTCTCCTCCCCTGGATGGACTCTCTCCACTATGCCTTGCTCCCCTTCCCCCTCCTACCACAAGTACTGTGAAAGATTTTTCAGGTAAAATACAGGCAGCTGAGCCGTCTGCATCAGGTGAAAGTCAGAAGGAACCTTGGGGATAAATTTGGGATGCAATCTCAGGGATACTTTGTCTCTGTGAAAGATCGTATAAGGCAAGTCTGCCATAAGGGCCCTGAACTCACCCACCCTCCTGGCCGAGGTGACAGCTGTGAGGAAGCCCACCTCCATCAATAAGTGTAAGAGGAAGCAGGAGTCCAAGGGTACTAATGGTGGGTTCATAAATGCCAATAGCACCATGTTCATATCCTGAGCAGGCATAGGTCTTGATACTGGCTGGAACATTCTGATAATGCCTGTTAAGAACTTTACTGCTGTGGGGTGAGTGAAAACTGATCAGTTTTTCATTGGAGGAAGAAAGGCATTACTAGCTGCTAAATACCCACATCGTGAACTGATGGATAGGCCCGGTGCCTTCAAGGACAGTAGATAATCCAGGATAAGAGGAATCCTGGACTCCTACAGAGGCAAATGATGCTTCTGGCACCACAGGGAGAACTGCTTCCATTTGGCAGCATAGCACTTTCTTGTATAGGGTTTTCTGCTATTGTGAAGGATGGATTGAACTTCCTGTGAGCAAGATCTCTCTAAGTGCATTGCCCATCAAAAAAAAACAAAAAACAGGGTGCCAGATGGAGGGATGCCAGGCTGGGATGGTTGGTCATGCCTCCATTCTGTGACAATAGATCTGGAAATGGCTGTAGGTGAATGCACAGGCAAGGAGCCATCTGCAGAGCTAAGATGAACCAGAACTGTTGCTGCCACCATGGTCCTATTAAGATCACTGTTTCCTTGTCCAGCTTGATCTTCCAAAGGATACAAGGTAGCAGGGTGATGGAACAGAAGGTGTGCTTCAACTGGTCTGACCACTGGACTAGGAAGGCATCCCTTCTGGAGTCGTACCCCTGAGCATCTTGTGAGCAATAGGCCAGGCACTTCCTGCTTCCCTGGGTTGCAAAGAGGATCCAAGATGGGAATCCCCACTGATGAAAAATCTATTAGACCAGCACACAAAGAAGAATGGTAGGAGAGCCACAAAAGACAGGTATGAGGCTTATGTCTGTACAATGTGCCAGCAAGTGAGAAGAACAACTCTGATACAGTTGCAGGCAAGAGCTTCAGTCTGTGTGGTCTACATTTAAAAATGTTGGCTACTACTAACCTGGGCACGTGGCAAAAAATTACTGAGCTCCCACCACTGGCAGCCAATGCTTGAATGAAATAATAATTCAATGACTCTCATCACCCAGTGAGCATCTTTTCTCTATTTCCTTTTCCCATCATTGTTGATTAGCAGACTACTTGGGTTTAAACTGATGGTCTCATTGATGTTCAGTCTCCTACTGCTGCCAGAGTCTTTCCACAAAGCCAAAATCCACTGTTGATGATTATCATATAAATATACAAATATTTATGAATGTTACCAACAGCAGCTGGTGGCATCATGGCTAGAATCTGACAGAGCAATTCCTGGTAAATGAGGGCATGTGTTTACAGACTAATACCTAGAAAATCAGCAGTGATGAGAGTGTGCAGAAAACTTACTTTACAAAAAACACATTTAAATGTCTTTTTAAATTCTGCCCAAGTGGCGTTGTGTCTCACTGCAAATTATCCTCACCCATTAAATATCCATAGTTTTGTGAGCTTGTGGCTAACTCCCAATATTAATACTTAACACTCACATTATATTTTAAAAGCATTACAGACAGGGACCCAGATCCAAAAAGATACTTAGGCCCCTAAACTCCAGGTTTAAGTCTCTGGTTTTAGGCTCCACAGCAATCCACAAAACCCCAGCTTGGCAGCCACCTAACCCTCTAGACACCTAAACTCACTTGCGCCTAAATCTTCAGGGTAAAAGTTCCCTAGACACGTACGTTTCTGCCTCTGGGCATGCACACTGCTGCCTCGTGCTAGGTGTACTGGTGCCTAAGCCCCAGTGCAATCTACGAACTGGGGAAGAAAAACAGAGGAACTCCTATCTTGCCTGTGGAGACCAATCACTGGACTGAGCCCCATTCAAAATCCAGCTGGAGGAGGAGGTGGAAGTAGAACCACCCACATTATAACTTTTAGCTGAATGATTAGAGCACTCACCCAAGAGACCTAGGTTCAATTCCCCTCTCTGCCTCAGGGGAGAGAGGATTTGAACCAGGCTTTCCCACATCTCTCAGGAGAGTGTTCTAACCACTAGGCTATGGGATATTCTGATATGAGCTTCCTCATTATCTCCTATTGATGCTATTCCACTTGGGCTAAATAATTAAATAGTCCTTGGAGCCAGGGGACGAGACCCTGGGTCTCCCACCTCTCAGGTGAGTGACCTAACCCCACTAGACTACAGAATCATTCTCACTCTCTCGCTCTGCTCCAAAGACTAAGTATTTATACACAGTGGAACAGCTTCTGCAGGATGGACTGAGGGAGCTCATAACAGAATATCCCGTAGCCCAGTAGTTAGGACATTCTCCCAAGAGGTGGGTGACCCCGGTTCACACCCTTTCAACCCNTCTCCCGTTTGCCCTCCAGCATCATCTGTTTCTGAGGAGGGAGAAGGAGAGGAGGAACTGGTACTGCCGGTTCGCACAGAGGCCTCTTCATCCCCGGATGAGGCCCTCATTCCTGCCTCACTATCCCCACTGGACCACCACCAATATCAATATCAACTATTACAATGGGTGGCAGCAGATGTGGGGATCCTGTTGGAGGCGGTCAAGGACACACAACACCAGCTCCTGGACATCCTCCAACCCCAGGGATTGTTGTGTTCCCCTACCTGGATGACTGGCTCCTAGTTGTGCTCTCCTGCCAATGCCTCCTCTCCACCATCCTCACTGTCTGCGCTCTTCTCACCTCTCTCGGGGTCTGTATCAATGAGGACAAGTCAGTGCTCATACCTACCCAACAATCGACTTCATTGGGGCGTGACCTGACTCCGACGCAGCACAGGCTTTTCTTCCACCGGACCGCTTCACCACCAGCACAAACCAAACTGCAGGCCTGCGCCGCAACCCCGTACCACCATTCCGCTGCTGTCTCTCTCTTCTCAGACATATGACAGCGTGTACCTCAGTCAGGGCTGGCTCCAGCTTTTTCGCTGCCCCAAGCGGCGAAGCAGGGAGGAAAAAAAAAAAAGGCGACACTTTGGCGGCAGCTCAAACAGGAGGAGAGGGACTGAGGGAACCGCCGCCGAATTGCCGCTGAAGACCCGGACGTGCCACCCCCCTTTCCATTGGCCGCCCCAAGCACTTGGAACTGGTGCATCAAACATCAAACTGGTGCATCAAACATCACGCTCCAGGCCACATACCTCCCAGGCACCCAAAACTCCCTGGCAGACACACTCAGCAAGACACTCTATCTGAACCACAAGTGGGAGCTGCACAACACCGCACTCTGGTGCCTCTTCCATAAACGAAGCACCCACACTGGGACCTCTTCACCACTCACAAGAACCTCACACTTCCACTTTATTGCTCCAGAGGCGCCATGGGGGAGGACTCAGGACGATGCCCTTCTCCTCCCCTGGATGGACTCTCTCCACTATGCCTTGCTCCCCTTCCCCCTCCTACCACAAGTACTGTGAAAGATTTTTCAGGTAAAATACAGGCAGCTGAGCCGTCTGCATCAGGTGAAAGTCAGAAGGAACCTTGGGGATAAATTTGGGATGCAATCTCAGGGATACTTTGTCTCTGTGAAAGATCGTATAAGGCAAGTCTGCCATAAGGGCCCTGAACTCACCCACCCTCCTGGCCGAGGTGACAGCTGTGAGGAAGCCCACCTCCATCAATAAGTGTAAGAGGAAGCAGGAGTCCAAGGGTACTAATGGTGGGTTCATAAATGCCAATAGCACCATGTTCATATCCTGAGCAGGCATAGGTCTTGATACTGGCTGGAACATTCTGATAATGCCTGTTAAGAACTTTACTGCTGTGGGGTGAGTGAAAACTGATCAGTTTTTCATTGGAGGAAGAAAGGCATTACTAGCTGCTAAATACCCACATCGTGAACTGATGGATAGGCCCGGTGCCTTCAAGGACAGTAGATAATCCAGGATAAGAGGAATCCTGGACTCCTACAGAGGCAAATGATGCTTCTGGCACCACAGGGAGAACTGCTTCCATTTGGCAGCATAGCACTTTCTTGTATAGGGTTTTCTGCTATTGTGAAGGATGGATTGAACTTCCTGTGAGCAAGATCTCTCTAAGTGCATTGCCCATCAAAAAAAAACAAAAAACAGGGTGCCAGATGGAGGGATGCCAGGCTGGGATGGTTGGTCATGCCTCCATTCTGTGACAATAGATCTGGAAATGGCTGTAGGTGAATGCACAGGCAAGGAGCCATCTGCAGAGCTAAGATGAACCAGAACTGTTGCTGCCACCATGGTCCTATTAAGATCACTGTTTCCTTGTCCAGCTTGATCTTCCAAAGGATACAAGGTAGCAGGGTGATGGAACAGAAGGTGTGCTTCAACTGGTCTGACCACTGGACTAGGAAGGCATCCCTTCTGGAGTCGTACCCCTGAGCATCTTGTGAGCAATAGGCCAGGCACTTCCTGCTTCCCTGGGTTGCAAAGAGGATCCAAGATGGGAATCCCCACTGATGAAAAATCTATTAGACCAGCACACAAAGAAGAATGGTAGGAGAGCCACAAAAGACAGGTATGAGGCTTATGTCTGTACAATGTGCCAGCAAGTGAGAAGAACAACTCTGATACAATTGCAGGCAAGAGCTTCAGTCTGTGTGGTCTACATTTAAAAATGTTGGCTACTACTAACCTGGGCACGTGGCAAAAAATTACTGAGCTCCCACCACTGGCAGCCAATGCTTGAATGAAATAATAATTCAATGACTCTCATCACCCAGTGAGCATCTTTTCTCTATTTCCTTTTCCCATCATTGTTGATTAGCAGACTACTTGGGTTTAAACTGATGGTCTCATTGATGTTCAGTCTCCTACTGCTGCCAGAGTCTTTCCACAAAGCCAAAATCCACTGTTGATGATTATCATATAAATATACAAATATTTATGAATGTTACCAACAGCAGCTGGTGGCATCATGGCTAGAATCTGACAGAGCAATTCCTGGTAAATGAGGGCATGTGTTTACAGACTAATACCTAGAAAATCAGCAGTGATGAGAGTGTGCAGAAAACTTACTTTACAAAAAACACATTTAAATGTCTTTTTAAATTCTGCCCAAGTGGCGTTGTGTCTCACTGCAAATTATCCTCACCCATTAAATATCCATAGTTTTGTGAGCTTGTGGCTAACTCCCAATATTAATACTTAACACTCACATTATATTTTAAAAGCATTACAGACAGGGACCCAGATCCAAAAAGATACTTAGGCCCCTAAACTCCAGGTTTAAGTCTCTGGTTTTAGGCTCCACAGCAATCCACAAAACCCCAGCTTGGCAGCCACCTAACCCTCTAGACACCTAAACTCACTTGCGCCTAAATCTTCAGGGTAAAAGTTCCCTAGACACGTACGTTTCTGCCTCTGGGCATGCACACTGCTGCCTCGTGCTAGGTGTACTGGTGCCTAAGCCCCAGTGCAATCTACGAACTGGGGAAGAAAAACAGAGGAACTCCTATCTTGCCTGTGGAGACCAATCACTGGACTGAGCCCCATTCAAAATCCAGCTGGAGGAGGAGGTGGAAGTAGAACCACCCACATTATAACTTTTAGCTGAATGATTAGAGCACTCACCCAAGAGACCTAGGTTCAATTCCCCTCTCTGCCTCAGGGGAGAGAGGATTTGAACCAGGCTTTCCCACATCTCTCAGGAGAGTGTTCTAACCACTAGGCTATGGGATATTCTGATATGAGCTTCCTCATTATCTCCTATTGATGCTATTCCACTTGGGCTAAATAATTAAATAGTCCTTGGAGCCAGGGGACGAGACCCTGGGTCTCCCACCTCTCAGGTGAGTGACCTAACCCCACTAGACTACAGAATCATTCTCACTCTCTCGCTCTGCTCCAAAGACTAAGTATTTATACACAGTGGAACAGCTTCTGCAGGATGGACTGAGGGAGCTCATAACAGAATATCCTGTAGCCCAGTAGTTAGGACATTCTCCCAAGAGGTGGGTGACCCCGGTTCACACCCTTTCAACCCTCCTAGGAAGAGGGTGGGAAATGAACCACATTCTAGGTGAGTGCTCTAGCTACGGGACTAAAAGTTATCAGGTCGTCACTGCTGCCTCCTGCTACTCTAGCTGTTCTGTGTGCAGCAAGACATGCACCTAACTCATTCTCACAAGAAATGATTTAGGCACTTAAACTGCATGACTCCAGGGGAGGGATTCCCAGTTGTGAATCACAAGCAGAGATAGGTGCCTCCTTGCATCCCAGATGTAAGTGCCTAACTCTGTAAGACAGGTGCGACTTAGGACACATCCTTCTCCTCAGCATCTCCCATTAGGCTACCTGCCTAGTGTGCTGGCTTTTATAGATCCCATTCCCATATGCCTCTCTCTCCCCTCTCTCTTACAGGGAGCTTGGGTGCCTAACTCAAGACTTTGTGGAGCTCATCAATGTTCCAGTGGGTTCCTAGCTGACTAAAAGTTAAGGATTGCAACGCTCAGCATCACAATGCCTAAGGCCCTTTGGGGATCTGTAACACACCAACTAACTCCAAACATCTCTGTGCAGTAGGTAAGTCAAGCTTAATGGAGGATAATGAGATACCAAGATTAAATGACTTGCCCAAGTCAGAGGTAGGGCTGGCTCCAGGCACCAGCGGAGGAAGCACGTGCCTGGGGCAGCACATGCTAAGGGGTGGCATTCCATCCATTCTTGGGGCGGCACAGACTGGGCGGCTTTTTTTTTTTTTTTTTTTGCTTCGGCAGTTCGGGCGGCAGGCCAAGCGGCTTTTTTGTTGTGGTTGTTGCTTGGGGGAGCAAAAATGGTAGAGCTGGCCCTGGTCAGAGGCTATGCTAGAAATCCACAAGAGCACATTGTCTCTCACAACATTAATAATAATAGCCCTCAGGAAGCAGGGAAGTGTCATTTTATTGCTTTTAAAAATTGAAAGTAGTCTTTCACCAACCTTTATGCATTATTTTTGAATTTTTTTAATCTGATCATCATATGCAACTAAGTCACTGTGCGATTTTTGCCTTGTATATTTGCTTTTATATTTATTTGTGCTGCTGCCAACACAAATGGTACCAAAACAAAATGGGGAATTAATTTTCTGTCATCTTTGATCTTTCTTACCAGCTTTCTCAAAACTAAAAATGCAGCATGAAATAGACTTTACATTAACTGCTTTAGGAGATGAAGACAGGTGATAAATTACTTGTCCAGGAGGATATGAGGTTATTAATCAACATTACTGCAGGGTGTAATGTTCTGAAGTTGTGTCAGGTATTAAATAATAAGTTAAAAGGGCAATTTTTGGATTTCTATAAGCCTTAAATCTAAGCATGTTCTATAAAATGGAATTGACATCTGCTAGCCAGCTTGTCACATAAACAATTCCTAATGCAAAACCCAGCATAAATTAAAATATTAAAATAAAACTTTCATAATTTCTTTTAATAGTAAACTGTGGGCCTGATGCAACTGTATCTTACATATTTTTTTTAAATCATTTTAATAGTAATACAGGTGAAAGCAACTCCTTACTGCAGTCTAAAAATTATACTCAGTGGTGCTTTGCTGTTAAATGCAAATTCAATTTGCTGTCTCAGTTTCTTGTTTATCTGGCTTTCCAAGAGGTCATTGTTTACATGGTTCTGGGCTGCTGACCTATCTTTCCTAGGAATGCAACCCCTGGCTCATTGGACTGGGCATAATAGGACACCCTGATAGATCAGAACTGCTGAGCTCCAGGGGAAGGAAAACTACTGCTGAATAAACAGTTTGCATGTGTGAACGTGCATGATTTTTCATGCATATACTTTCAAGCCAGCATGAATTAATTTGCTTCTGCTGCTACGAGCCCTTCTGTCAAAGAGTTTTATTTCTGCTTTTTAGCACAATCTTTATAACACAAAAAATATGTAATGGTTGGGTTTGGGATTTCAGGAGTGGCATGGGAGCTTGCATTTCTCTTAAGATTTCCTCTGTTCTTTGTACTGCAGACATGCCTGGGTTACAAGGAAAAAACATTGACCATTTGGAGAAGATGCAAAAGCTGCATACAAAGATAATACACACATATACTATGTCTATACTACAAAAGTAGGTCGATTTTATAGAAGTCGATTTTTAGAAACTGATTTTATACAGTCGATTGCATATGTCCACACTAAGCACATTAAGTCGGCGGAGTGCGTCCTCACTACCGTGTCTAGCATCGACTTACAGAGCGGTGCACTGTGGGTAGCTATCCCACAGTTCCCGCAGTCTCTGCTGCCCATTGGAATTCTGGGTTACGCTCCCAATGCCTGATGGGGCAAAAACATTGTCGTGGGTGGTTTTGGGTACATGTCGTCAGGCTCCCCCCACCCCCTGTGAAAGCAATGGCAGACAATCGTTTTGTGCCTTTTTTCCTGGGTTACCCGTGCAGACGCCATACCACAGCAAGTATGGAGCCCACTCAGCTCACTGTCACCGTACATCTCCTGGGTGCTGCTGGCAGACACAGTACTGCATTGCTACACAGCAGCAGCTCCTTGCCTTCGCAGCAGATGGTGCAGTAGGACTGATAGCTGTCGCACGTCTCCTGGGTGCTCCTGGCAGACCTCAGTGAGGTCGATCAGGGGCACCTGGACAGACATGGTATCCTCCTCTTAGAACACCGAATGGGAGCCAGAGACTCCAGGTCATTCTCTTCTTTAAGTTTCGTCTGATGGAGATTCAGTCCTGCCTGGAATATCATACGAGCTGGAGGCTTCTGCCTCAGGCTGCTCTCCTAGCCAGCAGCACCACATGGTCGCACCTACCCCTTGCTCCCATGGCTCATGAAGCCTGGACAGTAGTAAGGAGCAGTTCAACTATAGGCTGAGCAAGTGCAGAATGGTGGTAGAATGTGCCTTTGGACGTTTAAAAGCTCGCTGGCGCTTTTTGCTTTTGTGCTGTTGGTCAGACCTCAGCGCAACCAACATTCCCATTGTTATTGCTGCTTGCTGTGTGCTCCATAATATCTGTGAGAGTAAAGGGGAGACGTTTATGGCGGAGTGGAAGGTTGAGGCAAATCACCTGGTGTCCGATTTTGAGCAGCCAGACACCAGAGTGATTAGAAGAGCACAGCAAGGTGCGCTGCACATCAGAGAGGCCTTGAAAACCAGTTTCATGACTGGCCAGACTTCGGTGTGACAGTTGTGTGTGTTTCTCCTTGATGCAAACCCGCCCCCTTTGTTGATTTTAATTCCCTGTAAGCCAAATACCCTCCCCACTTCGAAATAAAGTAACTATTGTTTTGAAACCATGCATTCTTTCTTAATTAATTAACAAAAAAAAAAAGATAATGGACAAGGTAGCCCAGGTGGGGTGGGGGAGGAGGGAAGGACAAGGCCACATTGTTTTATTGTAGCCACACTAAAAATCAAACTGTTTGAATGACAGCCTTCTGTTGCTTGATACATCCTCTGGAGTGGAGTGGCTGGGTGCCCAGAGCCTCTCCCTGCCCAGTGTTCTTGGGTGTCTGGGTGAGGAGGCTATGGAACATGGGGAGGAGAGTAGGCAGTTATACAGTGGATGCAGCGGGGGTCTGTGCTCTTGTTGGCTTTCCTGCAGATCCAACAGACGCTTCATCATGTCCGTTTGCTCCCCCAACAGATGCTTCATCATGTCCGTTTGCTCCCCCATTAGCCTCAGCATTGCGTCCTACCTCCGCTCTTCGCACTCACTTAATTCTTTCCTGGCCTCTGCCACTGAATGCCTACATGCATTAAGCTGTGCCCTATCAGTGCGGGAGGACTGTATGAGCTCGGAAAACATGTCATCGCGAGTGCGTTTTTTTTCCGCCTTCTAATCTGCGATAACTTCAGGGACGGAGATGATAGGGGGAGCGTAGAAACATTCTACGCTCTATGATTCTGGGGGGACCGCATGGTCACCTGTGCTGCTGAGTTCGCTACGCTGACCAAACAGGAAATGAAATTCAAAAGTTCCCGGGACTTTTCCTGTGTACCTGGCTAGTGAATCGGAGTTCAAAGTGCTGTCCAAAGCGGTCACAATGGAGCACTCTGGGATAGCTCCCGGAGGCCAATACCGTCGATTTGCATCCACACTACCCCAAATTCGACCCAGCAAGGTCGATTCTAGCACTACTCTCGTCGCCGGGGAGGAGTACAGAAGTCGATTTTAAGAGCCCTTTAAGTCGACGGAATGGGGTTGTTTGTGTGGACACATTCATTTTAAAATCAACCTAACACGTGAATGATTTGGTTTGAAATCTGAACCAGCTATCTACTGCAATAAAGTCTGAATTTAGGATTAGTAGATAACTCTTGATCAACAGAATGAGCTGCTTCTCTGTGACCAGTCTAAAAGAACACTGGAATTTACCAAGTCTGTGGTCAGTAACAGAAGTTCTGTGTTCATCTATCCCTAACATGCGGAGAGTCCCAGTCCTGCAATATTTGCACTCAGATAACTCCTGCCAGAGTCAGGTAACGGTAGCATGTACCAGAGGACTGCAGCACTGGAGTATGTATGGATATTTCAAAAAATGGAATTGGGCTAAACAGAGATTTTGCCTAATAACTTCCCTGCCTCTTGAAATGGGGGTGAGTTGTCCAAGTAGCCACAAATTGTTGATACCTACCTATTAGTAGAGAAAAAGCAGCATGTTTTAAATAAAAAATGGGTAGGTGACAATGGGTGGAGTAAATGTTTGCATGTGATGAGACTAATGTCACCATAGAAACTTTAAATCCCTGTGAAGTTTATTATGGCTGATCTAGAAGGATAAAAATTCTCCCCAAACACTGTACTACATAATTTTATTGAGCTTCAGTTTAAAAAGTCTATTAATTATTTTTTTACTTTACACTAATCCCAAGATGCCTTGGCCTTAGTTAGCCAGAAAGGATTTATGTATAATGAAAGATCTCTGTTGCAAATTGCTGTTCATGACTCACTACTCTTAGCTTGCTATTGGCTTGTCTTACAGAAACACAAGTCACTGCTCGCCGACAAATTCAATAGGAAACACACACTTCATGCATATGGGCAAGGTAACATTTATATAGAGGAAATGAAACAAGAGTACACTGGGACACCAAAACTGCCCATGAAAGGACACACAGATGTCGCACACATTTCCTCTTATGTTTCCTAGTTTGTCCAATACTTACTCCAAAGTCTTTTCCCATGGCCATGTCACATCTGTTCCTCATGTATAAATTGGTACGCCCTGATGGTCCAGCAGAGGCCGAACATTACAGAGGAGGCATGCACATTATAATGGGAGGATTGCAGATGGTTTTACAGCACCAGTGTGATTAATGTGTGGACAAAACTTTACTTTAGCTCAAATGGAGTTGCTTGAAATTCCTCACTAGAAGCAGGGGCAACAATAACTTCTAAGGAAAGAGGAGGGATTTTTAAAGTTAAAAGAATGGAAGGAGGAGAATATTTTAAATGGCTAATTGAAAAGTGTTTTGGAAAGTATGTTATGAAAATGTTTCACATTAGCTTATTTGTACAGTCAAGGAAAACATTCCATTCACAGTCAGTAGGAAAATGAAAAACTGAAAGTCAGTATATTTACTTTGAGGTACTCTTAATGAACAGCAGCTTGTTTGAGTCTTTATGCAACATACAATCCAGAGATGCAGGGCAGCATTAATCTTCTTAGACTGCCTTTCTAATACAGAGCTGTTGTAGCCATGTTGGTCCAGGATATTATAGAGACAAGGTGAGTGAGGTACTATCTTTTATTGGACCAACTCACTCATCTCTCACCAATAGAAGTTGGTTCAATAAAAGATATTACCTCACACACCTTATCTCTCTAATATAGAAAAAGTTATGTAAATTGAATTGGCTCATCCAAATATTCAGTAAATGGGAAATGGTAGAACACTGCAAAGCATATAATGGTTTTATTCTCACTGGACGAAATTCAATTCCCACCTTCAACAAACACACTGGCTTCATATGGGGAGTTATATAGAAGTCAGAGTGTGGAAAGTGGTACTTTGCTCACCATGTATGCAGAGACACCCCCCCACCCCCCGACCAAATCCTATGTGATATGTATATGTGGCCAATGGATCCACATAACTACAGACTCAGTAGCCACGCTTCCATACTTCCTCTACATGCTGAGCTATGCTCCCTGGCTGCCCTCCACTGGCACAGAAGAACTGCTCTGGTTCTCCTGTGCTGGCGCCTTTTCATGGCCCCTCCATCCAAGGGTGACTTTGACCCAATATACACAGAAGTAACAGAGTCCAATCTTCCAATTCATTCAAGGTCTTATCATTCTAAATTACTACACTAACCAGATGATTATTCCCCAATAGGTTTAGATTCTAACAAGTTTCATGGGCTTTTCTTTGATATATATATTTTTAAATGTATAATTCTTCACAGCACAAATATCAAAGAAAAAGTCATTTCTCTGTTCAGATACTCTTTCACTAAAGCATAAGTCTAAAATAGGAACACTATGACTAAGTGATAGAAAAAACGCACCGCTTTTTACTTTTAACTTCAAAATGGTTCTGTCAGGATAGCTGAGCCAAAATAAAATACTAAAGGGAAAAAAGGTAAGAAAAAGGGACCTCATACTTTACAATGACAAACCTACATGTTATGTTACTACTTGCTCTGAAAGTCCTGCAGGAGACCACCTCTGCAGCTAGGTCTGTCCATTTCTTAAAAAACAAAGACAAGCAGAACTAGTTTCAGGCATCAAGGCATATTAACATTTTAATTCATGCCAGTACATTCTCTGAGGGCAATATTCGTTTGAAAGTATACAGAGTCTGCACGTCAGGAACTTTGTGAAATGTACTTTGGCAAAAGTCACTGAAGACCAGAAGAACTCTAGTATCTTTACAATTCCCTAAAAGGAGATCAGGCAAGCCCAAGAAAACAGATTACTGCCAATTTCAAACCAGGATGTTTTTGTTAATGATGTCTCTAATAAAAATAAATGGCTTTGTGAACATATACAATCCTTTTACAATTTCTTCTGTTCTAATTATAGTTGTAAATGTTCTTGTGATCTTATAAACAGTGTTGTATTAAGGATTCACCATTCAAACTCAGATTATGGATAGGGCTGAGAAAACAAGTAGCCAAAGTCATCAGCTAGCCTCTATTAAGAGAGTCTAAAAGGAGAGAGAGGGACAGAATATTAAATGCCTGGTTAGTGATTTAAAATCAAGGTGTTTGTTGCCAGTGAACTGAAAAAGCACCATAGAAAAGCACCTTCACGACAGAATGTAATATAACTTTTTAGAAAGAGGGGATATCTATTGGAAGAGGATTTTAGAAATGAAAGAGAATGCCTCAAGCCCTCGGGCTAACAGGGAGGAAGCTTTGGGAATTCTCTCTGCTTCTTATCCTTGCATTATAATTGCAGCACTTTAATTCTCACCTTCTGGTGTCCAAATTCATTCAAGATGGTGCCAAGCTTTTTTGTATGGCTGCGTAGTTTATGAGCAGCAATTGCTGGATTGGGATCTCTCCAGTCAATGGACAGGCGATGGTTCCAGAGGTGTTGTCCCTCCTGAATATGAGCTGATTTGATACTAGGATCAAATCGATGCACCTCACATCCACTGTTGGCCATGCTGATCTCAAACTGGTTATCATCACTGCTCAGTCTACAAAAACAAACAAGATATTATTAATACTGCAAAAAGAAATTGTACCCAACCGTAGAATGATCCTAGACTTTCATGGATACTCAAGGAGAGAGGATACTCCTACATATTGACTTTTGAAGCAAAGCAGAGGAACTACTTTTTAGATTGTAAACTTGCTGTAGGAATGTACAGCACAATGGGGACCTGATTCTGACTGGATCACTAAAAATAAAAAATAAACAAATGGAACACTATATCTCCTGTTAAAGATTAGGAATCAACACCAATAACTTAACAGCAAAAGGAAATTTAAAGAAATATCTATCTTCCTCAGTGCAATATGCTAAGTGATCTTTAGGGTATTTTTAGAGATTTTTTTTTCTTTAAATTGCTATAACCCTATTTACACATCAAAAATATTTTAGGGGGATTGCATGAACTAAATTAATCAGAATAACTGAGTATAAGTCAACATGTTGTACACGATTAGAGAAAAGAGCTCCCTCGGAGTCAAGAAGCAAACCATTTTTTACCCAGGTGCACAACTTTAATAATATTCCCAGAGAGCTGATCTCCTTAGAACCTGCCTCCTTTTTTCCTTACAGAGCAATGCAGAACATGACTTTGCATTTCAAGATAGTAAATTAAGTATTAAGACATCAGTTCTGTCATCAATTAAAACATTTGGGAATATACACACATTCCTCCATTTTCAATCTGCCTTCTCCCCACAACATCACAAAACATTCATTTAACCCCCCCGTGCACACGCTCTCACAGTCCACTCTGATAACTAAGGTGTTAAAGAATGACAAATAAGTTTTAAAATGTGTGTAAAATTACTTTGTAAATTAGGCATATTTCCCACTGTTTCTAGAGTCTGCTGTTAGCTTCATGGATCCTTAATGGTGCTAGTTTAATTAATCCTTAAAGGGCTGCAAACACTCGCCACCATGGCCATCAGTAGGGATAGGACTCAAAATAACAAAAAAAACCAAAACACAACCCCATTACACTGGTGCTGTAGGGCTCTTGTTCTCCGTGGGCTAGTCACTAGAGGGTGACATATTCACACACACTTAGAGACTGACTGTTGCTAGCACCGCAAGATGCAGAAGAAAGGGAAGGAGGTGTAGCCCCAGTCCCTCTATCACACAGAAAGCAGCCACAGTCGCAGTCCTTGCCCATGAGGAGTAAGGGGTCAGAGGGGTGTGTGCATGTGTGGGGGGTATCACAGTGCTGCCATGCCATTAAAGAAGCCTGAGCTATACCTCTACTCAGGGCGGGCTTTAGGCCGATTCCCCCAATTCCCCCAAATCGGGCCCCGCGCCTAAGAGGGCCCCGTGCCCAAGAGGGCCCGGCGCCCAGCCAGAGCGCGGCAAGCCCGCAGCCCCGCTACCCCGGCTGGAGCGCGGCAATCCCCACTACCCCGGCCGGAGCGCTGCAAGTCCCGCGGCCCCGCTCCCCCGGTCAGAGCGCCGGCCAGAGCGCTGCAAGTCCCGCGGCCCTGCTCCCCCGNGGTATACCTCAGCCAAAATTACACATGGCAGTGGAGCACTTCCACACCCCATGCCCTACACTGCAGGCTGATGTAAAAGTCACATTAGGCACCTTATGTCACATACTTCTTATACAGTACCATCTTATCCAAGCTAGACAAAGCTTGTCCCAGCATTTGAGATTCACAGTGGTTCAAATCCAGCAGAGTACAGTGAGACACCAATTTGTAATGAAGCCATAAGGTTCAACCAGAACACCCATGGCACTCGAACTAGAATCTGGGAGCTTTCGTTCCAGAAACTAGAGATTCTGACATTTGAACCAACAGAGAATTTCCATTAGCTCTTAGTAGTAGTAGGGCTTTTATCCTTTGTGGACCAACCACTGCATGGCAACATGTTCACATATACATTGAGATACATACTCATTTATATAATATAAATCTGGGATCACTCCCTTGACTTCAGTGACTATCCAATTGTAAAATGTTGGCCGTTACCCAGTACATGATAATACAGTACTAAACCACTACTACAGCAGAGCTGTTACTATATTTGATCATTTGAAATGTGACCAACGTCTTCTGTCAACAGGTTTGGAAGAAAGCTCACCTATTATAATGGAATTCCTATAAAACACTCTTCTCCTTTCAGAAAGTGCAATGGTCAAAGAGAGGGAACAAGGGTTATAAAATTACTTCTGCTTATTTGTAAGGAGGATTCAGTTTTATGGGATTCCACTTCTGAGTAATTGTGTAGGAAGAGAAAACAGAGGCTTCCTTTCAAAATGTTTAATGCAATATTCTGAGGTTAGCAGAGTCAATGGGAAATATCTAGCTAAGGTTCACATATGGTGTTGTTCAGCGGGATCATGGATGGAGGAAGGCCAATGCAGTCATTTAGCAATAAGAAGTTAGATAATAGATGTGAAGAGTACAATGAGTAAAAATTTAAATTATTCATAATTAGGGACTAATACTAGAGCTGATGAGTTTCCTGATTGAGGAAGACATTTACCTCTGACGGTCTTTTTCAGTACTTTCAAATGGTACATTTCAGAGAGCCAGATGCACTACATCAGATGCAGGCAATAACTGCACTGCCTTCAAAAGGATTTTTGCCTGTATAAGGACCTCAGGATGAGACCAAGAGCATGGAAAACAGAAAAAGTATATGTGGAAGACAGGAAATTGAAATGTCTTAGGCCATTTGGGACATCAACAACAAACACAAACTGAAAAAAATAAGGTGACATTCAAAAAACAGATCTGCTTATCCTTCTGCAACATTCAAATGTGGCTGTGCTGAGGGTGAGGGTAAGTGATAATGCAGTAGGGGAAACAAAGTAAACAAAAGATGCTTCAGAAGACAGATCTTCTGTATAAGGAGCTTGAGTTAGAAAAAGAAAGGAGACCCCTTCATCCAACCGTGGATAGAAAACAGTTTCTGTCTCCAGTGACAGTAAAGTGAAACAAGCTATTGTCATTGAACTGTCTTTAATTTTACACTAAGGGTATGTCTACACTACGGGATTACTCCGATTTTACAGAATTCGATTTTTGGCAACAGATTGTATAAAGTCGAGTGCATGCGGCCACACTAAGCACATTAATTTGGCGGTGTGCGTCCATAGTACCGAGGCTAGTGTCGACTTCCGGAGTGTTGCACTGTGGGTAGCTATCTCATAGCTATCCCATAGTTCCCGCAGTCTCCCTCGCCCATTGGAATTCTGGGTTGAGATCCCAATGCCTGATTGGGCAAAAAACATTGTCGCTGGTGGTTCTGGGTACAGCCTCCCCCCTCCCTCCGTGAAAGAAATGGCAGACAACCATTTCGCGCCTTTTTTCCTGGGTGAACTGTGCAGACTCCATACCACGGCAAGCATGGAGCCTGCTCAGCTCACGACAGCAGTCATGAACATTGTAAACACTTCGCGCATTATCGTGCAGTTTATGCTGAACC
>QXTE01000011.1:10010914-10035602 GCA_003942145.1 Platysternon megacephalum | reverse complement strand
CCCCACCGCATGGCTGGTATCAGGGAAGATCCCTGCTAGCCAAATGCGAAAAGCTCAGCACCAATTCCCCCCCCCCCCCAACCACTTGGCTAACTGCAGGGCAGGATTTCTTTTCAGCCACAGACAAACAGCCCAGTAGGAACGGCCACCTCTGTCCCCTTAATTAAATTCCCATATTTCAACCAGGTTACCATGAACGATATCAGTCTCCTGAGGATAACACAGCGAGATAAACAATGGATGTTGCTTGAATGCCAGCAAACACCGGGACCATACGCTGCCAGGCTTTGTCATGCAATGATACCAGATTACTTGCTACTAGCATGGCGTGGTCAAGTGTCCTACCATGGAGGACGGAATAAGGCTGCACTGCCCAGAAACCTTCTGCAAAGGCTTTTGGAATACCTCCAGGAGAGCTTCATGGAGATGTCCCTGGAGGATTTCCGCTCCATCCCCAGACACGTTAACAGACTTTTCCAGTAGCTGTACTGGCCACGAATGCATCCCAAGTCCTCAGGGCAAATTAATCATTAAAAAACGCTTGCTTTTAAACCATGATTTATATTTACAAAGGTACACTCACCAGAGGTCCCTTCCATGGCTTTATGGTCTGGGATACCGTGTTGGGAGGGTACTTCAGTCAGGCTGAGAAAAAGATCCTGGCTGTTGGGGAGAATGGAGTGCTGTGTGCTCTCCGCAAGCTCATCCTCCTTCTCCTCCTCATCTTCCCCGTCCGCAAAATCCTCAGGCATGGCTGAGAGTAACCCCTCCTCGGAATCCACGGTCAGGGGTGGGGTAGCGGTGGCGGCCCCCCCCTTAGAATTGCATGCAGCTCAGCGTAGAAGCGGCATGTCTGCGGCTCTGCCTCAGACCTTCCGTTTGCTTCTTTGGTTTTCTGGTATGCTTGTCTGAGCTCCTTAACTTTCACGCGGCACTGATCTGAGTCCCTATTGTGGCCTCTCTCCATCATGTCCTTGGAGATTTTTTCAAATGTTTTGGCATTTCATCTTTTGGAACGTAGTTCTGCTAGCACAGAATCCTCTCCCCATACAGTGATCAGATCCAGTACCTCCTGTACGGTCCATGCTGGTGCTCTTTTTCGATTCTCGGACTGCATGGTTACCTGTGCTGATGAGCTCTGCGTGGTCACCTGTGCTCTCCACGCTGGGCAAACAGGAAATGAAATTCAAAAGTTCGCGGGGCTTTTCCTGTCTACCTGGCCAGTGCATCCGAGTTCAGATTGCTGTCCAGAGCGGTCACAATGGTGCACTGTGGGATAGCTCCCGGAGGCCAATACCGTCGAATTGCGTCCACACTAACCCTAATTCGAACCGGCAATGTCGATATTGGCGCTACTCCCCTTGTCGGGGAGGAGTACAGAAATCGATTTTAAGAGCCCTTTATGTCGAAGTAAATGGCTTCGTTGTGTGGACGGGTGCAGGGTTAATTCGATTTAACGCTGCTAAATTCGACCTAAACTCNTTGGGGTTCATAGAGGGCCATGAGAAACAGAACAGAAATTAGAGCTGATGGGTTGTTTTCTGACTTGCACTGGGAGCCAGACAGGCCCCTACACAGCCCCAGAATACAGAGAACACACAGGTGGCATAAAGCCACCTTTGCCACACACCCCATTTCCAAATGCACATTCCTGGCCTGCTCATGTATTACAGGTCTCAAGGGGACAACGACAGAGAGGAGCAGCTGTGAAAAACTTGCAGTTTTAAGGTCCTATCTTCCCCTTCTGTGGGATTTTCCATAGAAGGAGATAACCTAGGCCTACAGATGAGGGGTGGGCAGGAGGGCAATTTCCAGACCTGCCTTATGTGTGAGACACATTTTGCATTGATTTTAAGGTAGTTTTTACATTAGCTAACTCTTATACTGTAAGGTTTAACACAGTGTTTCAAAGAGACACTTAAAACCTCAACTGGTAAATTTTTGAAATCCCATATTATCCCAGTTTGAATGCCCCTGTATTGTGTTTGTAACAGAGTTAGTTTAATATAAACAGATTTAGCACTGATAATGCTACAGCTCACTAATACATATTACAATTCCATATCATTCTGGGAAATCCTGTTCCCAAAGCAAAAAAGGCAGCATGCATGTTAGTAGTCGAAACAGTTAAAATTAATATCAAAGGGCCTCCAGAGGTTTTAGGCACGGCTCACTCACACTGACATATAACATTTCTCCCCTTTTGACATAGCTCCCACATATGCAGAATATTTTCTTCAATTGTTAAAGATTACAGATTTAATGCAGGGTTATCCCTTTTACACTCAAACTGAACTTCTGCATTTTTGTGACATCCTCCCCCACCGTGGAAGATGCTGTTCATTTGAAGCAGCTGTTTTTCATTTGCTCTTTATAAAATGGATTAGAGGAGAGGAACATTTAAAGGAGATTTTTGTCTTACTCAGAACAAAATTACTTTTCTGCCACTCATAAACCAAAGAACAGAAGAATTAAGTGGTAACGAGTCTGAAAGACTATAAATAGAGTCTGAGGGAATTAAAGACTGCTTCTCCGTAACCAAAGTACTTTCTTTTTTTAAAAAAAAAAACAACAACCTGCTTTATGGGATGTATTTTGCTTGGGTGTATGATTATATATATATATATGCATCTTATGAGGCTAGCCTAGCAAAAAATCTGCCTGGTGAAGGTGAAAAACTCAGACATACCCAAACTTTGTTTTGGTATTAAAATTACATAATGTTTGTTCAAAATATGCTGTGTAAATACTTCAGAAAATAAGAAGAAAACAGTAGGGAGGAGGAGCTCTCTCTGGGTAAAAACTCAGAACTCACCTGTAATTTTCCCCAATAAGAAAACTTTCTCACCCAACTATTTTTAGTCACAGACTCTTACTTCCTCAGATCCAAAACCTACTGAAGTCAATAGAAAGACTCCCTTTGACTTTGATGGGCTTTCGATTAGCCCTTTTACTCTCGTCCCTGTCATAATCACTGATACACAAACACATTTCTCAGTTATTCCAATCTTGAAGGAAATGGATTCATTTCTTTTTGCTCATTATTAAATCCACACGACCAAAATCATAGAAATAAATTGTGATGGCTCAGGGCAATGGGAGATGGATTCTCTCACTACGTCACTGTTTTGAAACTGGCCTAGGAGTAGGACAGTGTAAACAAAGTTTAATTAAATGACAGTTGTTTGGTGAACTACATGAACTTCAATCTCAACATTTTGTGAACACTAAACTGGCTAAAACATTTTACAAGAAGATCACAATTGTGTTTATTATTTATCACCTCAGCACAAGTACTCTGTCACTCCTGATCACATAGCATGCTTTCTCGCACTGGAAAATCTGATTCTTGGCTGCGGAGGGGTGAAAGATGTTTTACAAATAATTCCTTTGAAGTAACTGGTAATTATACAATAAATTCCTGCTTAGAGAAGGAAACTTTTGCTTCTCAGTTCACCTCATTAACTTCCATCTTCCTTTAATGGAACCATCACTCTTAAATTATGAGTTCTTTACTTTCCATCATGTGCATCATTGTTATGTTGAATATGAGAAAGAAAAGGGAAGGACCTCACAGAAAGAAAGTTTTTTTTCTAAAATCACATTCCACAACAGGGACCAATACTTGCCAACAAGTACTAAAGGCAACTGAATAAAACTCAAATATTTGTTAGATAATACAGTTACACTTTGCTTTAAGAAAGGGCCTTTTCATGCTAAAATGCATTCATGTTAAAATGCTTTGCTATTCCTCCGAAAGGAGTACTTACCCAAGTGAATAGAGACGGCATTGCTTGCTTTTGATTCGATGAACTAAACTGAACCTGTCATCAAGACAGATTGACCACGGCTTCTTTATGGTTTTAGAGTTATCTGTCAGGCTGTTCATATTCATATGTTCACATGAAATCTGTTGAAATCAGAAGAGGTTTTGTTTTAATGTGCAGAACACTAATCTTTTTAATTTATTCTTGGTTTACTTTGTGGGGGAAAGGTGGAGGGGAGGAAAATTTAAAATGGTTTAATTATAATCTGAGTTACAATCAGGTCCATAGCTATATTGATTGTTTTTTCCTTGTTTGTTTCTTTTGTTGGGTGAAGAATGTCATGGATCAGAAAAATCCCTCCTAACACCAATACAAATATTAAAGGCAAATAACTGAGCTTCAGTATTATATACTGAATCCATTTCCCTAAAAACAATTCACTTGAGCATAAAAGTCAATTTATTTTTCCTTTCAAACATTGGACTGAATTCTGCATTGTGTATCTTTTTGGAAAAAAATCTCGTAACACTTGATTATCTAGACCAGAAGTTCTCAACCTTTTTCTTTCTGAGCCTCCACGCCCTGCCTCCCCCAACATGATGGCCCATCTGTGCCACAACAACTGGTTTTCTGCATATAAAAGCCAGAGTCCGTGTTAGGAGGTAGCAAGTCAGGCAATTGCCTGGAGCCCCATGCGACAGGGGACCCTGCAAAGCTACATTGCTCAGGCTTCAGCTTCAGCCCCGGGTGGTGGGGCTCAGGGCCCTGGGCTTCAGTCCCATGCAGTGGAGCTTCAGCATTCTACCCTGGGCCCCAGCAAGTCTAATGCTTGGAGGCGCCCCTGAAACCTGCTCAGGGGCCCCAGGGGGCCCCGGAGCCCTGGCTGAGAACCACTAATCTAGACTACAGGTCTGTGATTCACTGTTATTATTTATGCAGTGCCATAGGTTTGCTAGGCAATTTACAGGCAAACATAAAGTTGATGTCTTCTGTTTTGTCCAGGTAGAGTCTCAGACAGCTCACTCTCATCCAATTCCCAATCTCGACCAACAAGCACAGACACTGACCTATCTGGAACTGATGAGACAGAACAACTAAATAACGGAGCTCGAATGGAAGTTACAATTCAGGCTGAGCTCTAGCAGTCACTATCCATATCTCTGTTTAAAAATAAACAAAACACTCACTTTTAATGAGGCTTAATCTTTAAAATACCATTATCTGGAAAATTACCATTTGGCGGGCTGCATGCTGCATTTTTTCCCTCTTTAGCTCATAATACCTATGGTAAATTCATGAAAACTTGAATAGTTTTTCTTCATGCTGTCCCCAAGATTCACTAAGTCGTAAACAAGAATTTAGGCTTCTCTTCTCCCCACCCTCCACCCCGCCCCTTCCATTCAGTCATATAAAAATCAGCAAATACATGGCATTGCAATAACAAGCACATAATATATTGGGGCTCATTTTAAAATATATTTTAAAAAATCTGTACTCCACAGGAAATCAATTTGCAGCAAAATAAATAAACTTCAGAATGCTATCAGTTAATTGATTCATGATACTCAAGCAATTACAATGCTCAGAATTTGGAAAGCTTTTAACAGCTCTTGGCAGCATGGGCAAGAGGAGAGGACACTAGACAGGGAGCCAGGAGCCCTGGGTTGCATTCCCAGTTCAGCCACTGGCCTGTTGTATAACCTTGAGCAACTCACTTCACCTCTCTGGGCCTGTTTCCCCTCTCCTCCACCACCCTTGTCTGTATTATCTAATTAGATTGTAAGCTCTTCAGGTAGGGACTGGCTCTTACAATGTGTTTATACAGAGCCTAGCACAACGGGCTCCAATCTTCGTTGAGGCCCCTAGGTGTTACTTTAATACAAATAATAATGAATGAAACATATTAAGGTTCTCATGATAATCTAATCTTAGTATTTAAAGTGCCTTCCCAGGTCCACACCTTGCTGAGTCCAAGGGATTATGATATTTTCTCAATTTGGCAGCATTGGTCTTTCATTTCATTGAAACTTGCTGAGTCCACAAGAAAAACAAGACTTGATGCCCAATTCTGTAACAATCTTTCATTTCTTGTGGCATTCACACCTTTTATGGGGCTATCACTGTCAGTTATTAATTCAGTAGCATCTGTTAGATCAGCAATGAGGGTTTCTTTCATTTCTTGATTTCACTTTTGCCTACCCCAGAGGTCAGTCATCATTCTGGGAACTGAACCTCTTGATTGCTATGTCAAAAACTATAAACTCTTTACTAATTGATGCTCTTGTAGGTTTTGACCCAACTAGCAGATTCTGCCACAATTTATTAAGTCACTGAATAAGGACTGTATTCTGTGCTCTAAGCCTGCTTCAGCCTAAGCATCTCTACTTGACAACAAAAAGTATAATTCATTTGGTTCCATTTAGATCTTACTGTCTTCATTTGAATCATCTTCATTCCTGCTTTCTCAGTATAGTTCATTCTAGTGAGTGTTTGGGGGCACAGATGTCATTGTAAAAATGATTCAGGTACTTCTAATCATACAGCTAGGGCACCCATAGGTCTGCAGATAAACAGGGACTGTGTTACCCTCACAATTACCAACAAACAGGGACAATGGTATATTTCTAGGTATGTTCGAAGACAGATTCTTTGCTGTCATCCTCAGAAACACTGTATAAAGAAAGAATTTCTTATGGGAGTGACACAAACACCCATCTTTAAAGTTCTTTGTTATCCCTAGGTGCAAGACACAGCATAGACATGTTGCAAGTCAGATGTTCAGGGACTACCTGTTGGTAGATAAGGATATTAAAATACCCATCCTGTTCTAAACTATGGGCATCTAGCAGCCCTTCCCATTCTTTCTTGGGTGAAATACACATATAAATGTCATTGTACAAAGTTACATCTTTAGCGAGACATCCAGGCCTGATTTTCAGATGTGCTCAGCACCTGCAGCTCCCTTTGACTGCAACTGGAGTTTTAAGTGTCCAGCACCTCAGAAAATTAACCTCTCTCCCTCTCCTCCCTCCAATTTTTTGAGTGAATATAAGAATATTTTGCTACAGAGAGATTGGATCTCTATTGACATTACTGGGGAAATCTGTTTAATATATAGGGACCTGCCACTTCTCCTAAACTGGTTGAGTACCTAGAATGCATATTTTTCAAGAAAATGTGCCTGGCTACCAAATGATTATTTAAAGGTCCTCCAGTGCCCACCATAATACTTTTGGGACCACCCAACCTCTGTGTGTCTATTTCTGAAATTTCAGATGTACTGTACTTTGAGAAGAGGCACAGGTAGCAATGATGGATTTTATAAATAAATGTTCAAAGGAAAGGAGTCTCTTTCTAGCCTCTCTTTTAATCATCATATTTAAGTTGATCATCATTTTAAGTTGCACACCTTCAGAAACAATATATATATATATATATATATATATATAGTCTAAACAAGATGCAACCTTCAGCTCCATGGGAAGTGGAAATCATTGTAACTCTTGTTGAAGAATCTTTTTGGGGGGAAGAATTGACGGTGTTTTGCAAATTATTTTCAAACTGGATATCGAAATGAAAACCAACCTGAGGCGTGGTGATATACTTCAGGAACCTCAAGGCCTCATAATTCAGGGAAGGAGTTGGACTTGCCCAAGGCTGCAGGTCTACGTGCCATCGTATAGTCTGTAAATACAGAAAAAACACTTGAAGGAATGGCATCTCTCAGTAAAAGCACAAAATACAATATATTAAATGAGATTTAAGTTTAAATATAAAAAAGTTTTCTAAAATTTGTTACTGACGTAGAAAATCAGAATGTGAATGGCTAAAATCCTACAATAGTTCACTATAAAATTTAATGTAGTTGAACATACCATTCCACTTCAGTTTCTGGTAATACGGGGATCTTACACTGCAAACAGTAATTATCAACAATAAACCTCGACAATCAGTAGCTTTTCTTTTTTTAAAGTCTAGCTTTATAATTCAATATGGTATTCTGCATTTTTAAAAGAAAAGGTCCTTTATTCTTTCATGTTAACCTAAAAAGAGTTATCAGAATTCTTTATTTTCCTGAAAAATGGCAGCATTGTTGCCCACAGTATTATAACTCCTCATTTTCATCTCCACAGGGAACTAGTTTCAGTGGATACTTTTCATACTCTGTGAGGGGCCCATCAGCTCAAAACCTTGGAGATCCTGTCAGCTTTTCAAACAACACTTCCCACAGAAAGTAGGACAGGAAAGGTCTTTCAGAAATGTGTTTGCATACCAACAGGGTGTTGTTGCACTCCTAGCAGCAATACCTTCCCTAAATGCAGCATGCTTTTATCATTTTAGAAATTTTAAACATCTAGCTCAGAGGTGAACAAACTATGGTCCTGCCTGGCCCTTGAGCTCCCGGCCGGGGAGGCTAGCCCCCGGCCGGGGAGGCTAGCCCCCGGCCCTTCCCCTGCTGTCCCGCCTCCCCCACAGCCACGCCACCGTGCGGGCAGTGCTCTGGGCGTTGGGGCTGCGCGCTCCTGCAGGGCAGCGCGGCAGCGTGTCTAGCTCCGGCCAGGCGGTGCGGCTGCCCGACATGCTGCTCTGAATGGCATGGTAAGGGGGCCGGGGCTGGGGGGGTTGGATAAGGGGCAGGGAGTCCGGGGGGGCAGTCAGGGGACAGGGAGCAGGGGGCGGTTGGATGGGGTGGAGGTTGGGGGGGCGGCGGTCATGGGATGAGGAACAGGGGGGTTGGATAAGCGTGGGCGTCCCGGGGGGCCTGTCAGGGGACGGGGGTGTGGATAGGGGTCAGGAGATGGGGAACAGGGGGGGTTCGATAGGCGTGGGGTCCTGGGGGGCCTGTCAGGGGGCGGGGGTGTGGATAGGGATCGGGGCAGTCAGGGGACTGGGAGCAGGGGGGTTGAATGGGGATGGAGTCCCGGGGGGTGGTTAGGGGTGAGGGGTCCTGGGAGGGGGTGGATAAGGGGACAAGGAGCAGGGGGGGTTGGATGGGTGGGGGGTTTTGAGGGGGGCAGTCAGGGGGTGGGAAGTGGGAGGGGGTGGATGGGGGTGGGGGCCAGGCTGTTCGGGGAGGCACAGCCTTCCCTACCCAGCCCTCCATACAGTTTTGCAACCCAATGTGGCCCTCAGGCCAAAAAGTTTGCCCACCCCTGAACTAGCTCTTTCCCTCAAATACACACACAAAAGTATATGGAGAAAATTGATATTAAAATTAAGACAAATTGCCTATGACTGAGCCCCACCAAAAAGATTCTTATTTGGATTGTGACAGTCCATTAGTCCTATAATAAGTTAGGTGGTGTCTAGCTTCCCTTGGTCCTTAGTGATTAACTGAAAACTCCAGGAAGACAACCATGGCTTTTTCATAACACTGTTTTGCATCAAGTAAACAAAACAAAAACAAAAAAAAATTGTGATCCCAGCAGGGTCTCATTTCAATAAGAAAGTCTCAAAACAAGAAAGTAAAAGGAAGTAAAACTAATTGGACTAGACTGAACACTGTCAGAGCTGAAATCATAGGAGGAAGAAAGGGCCTTCCATCAAGCTGCCACAGCAACATTGACAGGCTATAAAGGAAGTTGCAGCCGTCTCTTCTCAGGTACAGGAACCATTGTAGTGATATGGGGGACATAGCAGATGGGCAAGAACTAGGGTTGCCAAAGCTCTCGGTTTCATCGGGAGTCTCCTGGTATCAGGCCCTATCTCCCAGAGACTACTGAAGACAACTCAGGAGATTTTAGGCCACTAGAAGTCCAGCGGCACAGCAGGGCTAAGGCAGGCTCCCTGCCTACCCTGGTCCCACGCTGCTCCCGGAAGCAGCCGGCACATCCTTGTGGCCGCTGGGGGGTCTCCGCATGCTGCCCCCGCCCCCAGCGCCGACTCCACAGCTCCCATTGGCTTCCAGAAACGGCACACCGAGAGGGCAGCACATGGAGCCCCCTGCCCCGCTTACCTCAGGTGGCAGCGCAGCGGGGCTAAGGCAGGGGAGCTGTGGCATCAGCACTCAGGGCACAGGCAGCACGCAGAGATCCCTGCCCCCTCAGGGGGCCACAGAGACACGTCAGCCCCTTCTGGGAGCGACGCAGGACCAGGGCAAGCAGGGAGCCTGCCGTATCCCCGCTGCGCTGCTGACCGGGAGCCACCTGAGGTAAGAGCCTCCCCGCCAGAGCCCACACCCTTCACCCCTACTGAACACCTGCTCCAGCCCTGAGCCCTCTCCTGCACCCAAACTCCCTCCCAGAGCCTGCCCCCCACACCCCAATCCCCTGCCCCAGCCCTGAGCCCCCTCCCGGAGCCTGCACGCCACACCCCCTCCTGCACCCAAACTCCCAGAGCCCACACCCCATACCCCCTCCAGCCCCCCAAGCCTCAATCCCCCTCCTGCACCCAAACTCCCTCCCAGAGCCCACACCCCTCACCCCCTCCAGCAACCCAAGCCCCCGCCCCCGCCCCGAGCCCCCCCCCCCCCCCCCCCCCCCCACAACCCCCCCCCCCCCCCCCCCCCCCCCACAACCCCCCCCCCCCCCCCCCCCCCCCTCCCCCCCCCCCCCGCCCCCCCCCCCTCCCCCCCCCCCGCCCCAGCCCCGGCCCCCCCCCTGCACCCAGCCTCCCTCCCAGAGCCCACACCCCTCCCCTCCTCCCACACCCCAACCCCCTGCCCCAGCCCTGAGCCCCCCCCCTGCACCCAAACTCCCTCCCAGAGCCCACACCCCTCACCCCCTCCAGCAACCCAAGCCCCTGCCCCAGCCCTGAGCCCCCCCCCTGCACCCAAACTCCCTCCCAGAGCCCACACCCCTCACCTCCTCCCACACCCCAACCCCCTGCCCCAGCCTTGAGTCCCCTCTAGTACCCAACTCCCTCCCAGAGCTTGCACCCCACACCCCCTCCTGCACCCCAACCTCCTGCCCCAGGCTCAGCCCAGAGCCCCCTCTCACTCTCCAAAGCCCTTGGCCCCAGCCCAGAGCCTGCACCCCCTGCCACAGCCCAACCCCCTGCCACAGCCCAGTGAAAGTGAGTAAGGGTGGGGGAGGGGGGATGGAGTGAGCAGGGCATGGCCTCGGGGAAGGGGCATGGCCTCAGGGAAGGGCATTTGGGTTTGTGAGATTAGACAGTTGGCAACCCTAGCAAGAACAGAAGAAGGAAAGAAAGATAAAGCTCAAAGACAAAGATTATTAGACAGGAACTCCAGACCAGATGGAGTTTTTGCCTTGAACTCCTATCACAAGTTCATATTTTTGCTTTCTAAGTAAACACAGTCTGTGAGTGAATATGAGCCAAGTAATCTGTAGGAGAGTTTTGTTCTTGGTTTTTCATTTTGTTTTTTTATTGTAACAGTGAAGAGATGCTGAACATTTTAGAAACTTTTGCAGCATCAGCCAAATGTTACATTCCCCCCTGCCCCCCCTATGTTTTTTTGGCTTTCTTTCACTTTTTGCTGTTAAACAAGAATTCGTGTCCCACACGGTATGTCACAGAAGCCAGAATATCAAGAAACCCACTTGTGGCACAGACCATTGATACTCTGATTTCAAAGTGTGATGTTCAAACTGCTGATGGCAGAAAGTTAAGTGGACACTTTGGGAGGGAAAAAGTGTGGAATCTTTCAAAATGATTCAAACATTTCATGTGGCTACACAACATTTGTGATGACAGGAAAGCTGTAGATCTGACATGTTTGAAAGCTGAAATGAGAATGAAGTCTGGCAATTGTTTTCAGGCAAAACCAGGGGCACCCAAACAGCTGAGTCAGCTATTCTGAAGTGTAGAAGACTGCAGGTACTCCACAGAGTAGTGGAATTACAGGGCACTCATTGTTGCATTGAACCCAAAAATTATCTTTACTGTTAGTTGACAGAGAAAATAAAACTCTGGCATTAACTGTCTGAAATGAGATTCTCTTTCATATGGCGGGATGTTAAAGAATCCCTGTGGCATTCTCTCTCTACGTTTTCTGATTTTTTTTTCTCATAGTGGACTAGATTGCGACATTACATTCTGCTCTGAGTAAGCTGCATTGCATCAGGAGCTGATCAAAATTGATCCAGTGGGTCTATACCAATAGCAGATTACTGCACCCTCCAGATCAACTTGGCTATGCTGGCTGGCACCCTGGGATGGGAGATGGTGAAGCAAAGGCCCAGTCTGTACCCCTGCAAGGGAGGGAGTAACAGCCCCGGTGGGTATGTCTACACTGAAATGTAAGCCCAGGGTTAGTGGGACTTGAGTCATCTGACCCGTGTTAGGGAACCCTGGGCTTGAGCATCTACATTGAATTTTAACCCTACATTAAGACTTTTCTAATACATGCTTGAACCTAGGGTTCTGGCATCCACACGGCAGTGCGCAGATCCAAGTCAAAGTAATCATATCCCGGAGTCCCAAGAGCCTCCTTCCCCCCAAAATGTGGCTGCTCAAGCCCTAGGACTGTGGTACACTGTGGGAAAATTTTCCTGCCAGCCCTGCATGTTATAGGAAGTCTGAACAGCCTGCCAAACACAGCCTGCCAAGCAGTCATTTTGGTCTGTGCACTCCCAGCTCTCGGAGCCAGCAACCTGGACGAGGTGCCTTTTGATGAACTTCTCTTGCTTGCGCTTTCACTCCTGTGTCAGAAAACTGGCACAGCATCTGAAGCGCTTGTGGACATTTTGGCGGTGTTTTCTGTCCCCCCAAAGGTACTTGATGGATTTCCTGATGGAGCTGCAAGAAGAGGAGGCGGCAGAGGAGGAGGAGTACCCTGGCATCTCAGACTTGCACTGGCAGATGCTGCTCAATATAACTGCATAGCCGCTGATGCCCCCTACATAGCACCACTTCTGGAGCAAAGCCACAAGCACAGACGGGTGGGATCACATCATCATGCAGACCTGGGATGACCAGGAGTAGGTCCAGAACTTTCACATGAAGAAAGCTATATTTCTGAAGCTTTGTGAGCAGCTTGTCCCCAGCATAAAGAGACACATCTGAGGTCATCCTTGCCAGTCCAGAAGTAGGTTGCGATAANCACCTGGGATGACCAGGAGTAGGTCCAGAACTTTCACATGAAGAAAGCTACATTTCTGGAGCTTTGTGAGCAGCTTGCCCTGACCCCCCAGCGTAAAGAGACACATCTGAGGTCATCCTTGCCAGTCCAGAAGTAGGTTGCGATAACGTACTGGAAGCTGGCTACCCTTGGCTGCTACAAGTTCGTTGCCAGTCAGTTTGGGGTTGGAAAGTCGACTGTGAGTAAAGTGATAGGTAACTGAGGCAATCAGGAGTGTGGGTTACCCCAGGGTGGCAGGCATTAAAGATATTCCAGAGGTAATTACTGGCTTTGAGAGAATGGGGTTTCCTAACTGTGCCAGGGCCACTGATGGGACTCATGTGCCCATACTTTGCACTCCTCAAGGAGCAGATGAGTACACAAACCGCAAAGGGTGCTACTCCATGGTTACACAGGCCCTTGTGTACCACAGAGGCAGATTTATGAATGTTTACATGGGCTGTACTTGAAAAGTTCACAATGCTAGAGTTTTTTGCTGCTCAGGAGTCTACATTCATAGATAGGCTGGGACACTATTCCCACCAAATGACATTTACTTAAACGGCGTTACTGTCCCCACTGTTATTGTGGGGGAGCCCGTGCATCCCTTTTGCTTTGACTTACAAAACCGCACCCTAATTTCAGAGGCCCTGGCAAAAGAAGGTTTAATTACATTCTCAGCATGTGTAGGATGGTGGCTAAATGTGCTTTTGGCAGATTAAAATCCCATTGGAGGTCCATTTGGATTCCAGTGTCATAAGTGCTGATTGCAGTACTGTGGCTTGCTGTGCTCTTCACAACCTTTGTGAAGCCAGAGTTGAGCCATTTCCCCCTGAATAGACTTATGACAATGAGGGGTCGCTGGATTGGTACCCTGAGCCAGAAACTGCAGCTACCACTGAGGGAGCTGGTTGCACCCGGGCAGCAGAAGTCAGGGGTGCTATGTGTTCTCACATTAGATGGACTTGCATGGCCCAATGGAAGAGGGGGAATAGTACCCATAGGAATGTGCTTGTGGGGAGAAAGTGGCTTATTAATTTTTTGACGGGGCAGTGCTTGGGAGAGATGTGAGTTTGACTGACATGCAATGTAAGTCTGAATAACCTGATGAATAATGAATTTGGTTGTGTGAGGGGGGAGAAGGTAGAATGGGTGTACAGATGGAATGTACTGAAATGTGAATTGCTGTATCTAGCTAAATAGAGGAATACGGTTTTCTTACTAGTGCTTAATTGCTCCTAAACACATTTTTAGCTCTATCATCTCAAATCATGATTGTATGATGTGATGCAGAGATAGCAATACACTTTCTTGAAAATATAAACATCCTTTATTTGTAAACATGTCTTAAAATAGTAAAACACACACAGCATTCAGCAGGCCAGCTGCCATTACAAAAACCTCCCACACACACAAAAAGAGCAAAAAATAGTTAATACACGATACAATCCCCCTACTGCTACATCACCGCTGACCCCACATTCTTCTTTCCCTTCTTTACACATTTTCCCCTCACTTAGCAGCGGAAGAAGGGAGGGGAGGTTTCCACCGGACAGGCGTTGATGAAGGAAGCCTGCACGGGGTTTAGTTGCCCTGCCCAGCCACTCATGAGTCCTGAATGCATGGGCCATCCTGACACAGAGCTGTGCAAGCTACTGATGGACTGAGGGTACATTGCACGTGATCACACCATGGAGTTGGGGAGGCAGCAAGAGATGTGACTATTGCAGCCATTATGAAGATACGTTGCTGAAACAGTTCTCTCTGTTGAGCACTGTCCTCCTCTCTTAGTCTCCGTTCCTGTTCCAGGAACTGCTTTGGAAGTCTCTGCTCCCTTGCTGAAACCCTGTCCTCCACCTGTGCAGCGAGCCTCAACCTTTCCTCCTGCCTGTCAACGTGCTGTCCCTCTTCTTCTGGTACTGGACCTGCTGGTCTGCCCTTGCAAGAACTTCGACCATAACTTCATCCCAGAAATGCTTCCTTTTGGAACAGTCTGTGGAGGTATGCTGGGCCACAGATCAAGTTCCCGAAGAAGAAGTAGGCAGTATAGTTTGAGGGTCCTGAAATAGGACAAGAAACGGAGAGTTATTGTCCACGCCAGCTCAGTGGAGGAGCACTGAATTAATTTTGGTGGCATCTCAAGGATATGAAATGTAACATTTCTAAAGTGAACTAACATATTGTAAAGGAGATGCCTCAGTCCTCATACTGTCTCTGGACAGCCTTGTTAATCGCAGTTACATAAGTTTAAAATTATAACCTTTTCATAAAAATTTCTTAACTAATTGCCATGTGAAGCAGGGGCAGGTTGTAAAGTGCCCTTATTGCAAAAGGCTTTTTCTGTCTTGTCAGGCCTTTCATATTTTGGAAGACATAACTGTTCGTGTGGAGCCTAATGGCAAAGGGAGATGTTATTCCTAGCTGCTGGAGGGAAACCTGCAGTGTATGTAGCAGAAGTATTGAAACGTATAGTGACTGAAGAGCACATTTGTGAGTGGAGTGGACTAGTCAGAGTGGAGTGGACTATATGGGGGACCTGGAAAATACACCCTTCCCCACAATGTGACTAACTGTCCGGAGGTCCTGCTTCAGGAATAGTTTGCAGCTATCAGCAGCCAGGATTGAGTCAGAATTCATGAGGGAATTAACATGATGCTGCGCTAGCTCACACATGGCTTACCTTCTTATTGCTACACACAAACTCTCTGAAATCTGCAGCAGTGGGGACAAAACTGTCACCCCACCTGTACTTGGGAGAAATGATTTGGTGACTTGCAGACTGCATGGATTACTTCTAACTGAAATGGACTAGGTTTGGGAATAGAATACTGTTTCCCAAACACACCAACTCAGTTCACTGTTTACAGGTGGCTCCATCGACCCTGGAAGAGTGATTACAGAGTGGCAAGTTTCTTATTACTGAAAGGAAAACATGACTGACCCTGATAAACAGCTGTGATTTAGTTAAAATAACCTTTACAGCTGTTTATGAATGTTTGAAATTCCAAGTCGCCATTTTGAACTCAATGTGTTGGGGGGAGGGGGGAAGGGAAAGAGGTGACGCCCAGGTGCTGTGATACAATCTGTCATTAGTGGCCACACGCTGGTAGCCAGGGCTTATCAATGCTTCTTACAGCAGAAATCCCATCCACCCCCATTATTGTAATAATAAACTGTACATTTGAGTCATACACTTACTGGGCTCTGGGGCAGCTTCTGTCTCCACCGGGTTTTCTGCAAGCTCGGCAGTGGGCTGTTCCTCAGGGTGGGGATCAAACAACTCTTCCAAGTAGGGACCAAGAAGTTGCTGTTGTTCCTCATTCACAGCCTGCTCTGGGACTGGTTTCATTAAAAGAGTCACTTCATACTTCTCACTGGGAGCCTGCTGCTGACTCCCATCAGTCCCCATGCTGGGTTCAACAGCCAGCAGGGCACCATCCCAGCTGACCAGGTTGTCATGAAGCATGGTTGGCTCTGTGCTGGGCACAGTGCCCAGAATCCGGTCAAAGTCATCATAAAATAAGCATGTTGTTGGTGAGTTGGCCAAAGTTCTTGTCCCTGGTCTTCCATTACTCACTCTTCAGCCTCTTAATATGCTCCCTGCACTGATCACCTGTCCAGAAAATCTGCAGAGCTGCCTTTTTTGAGTTCTCTTGGTACACGTGGTCATTCCTGGTGCTTTTGCTGAAAGTCCATGGTTTTACTTGCCTCTCACCGGAGATTCCAATATTTGGCTGTGCTTCTGTGACCAGAAAGCAGCTCGCTTTGCATAAAGCTTGATTGGTTCGCTCTCCATTGTAAACCTAGGGGGCTCTCTGATACTGTGCTTGGAGATGGGTTAACACGGACCTGAGCTGCTGCCATTCGCCAAGAGCGATGGCTTCCATTTTCAGTAAAGTGGATTGCAGATTATTGGGATAGCGAGGACTAAGGAAGTTGTTTCATGGGATTGTGGGATACTTCTGGCTGACTCCTGGGACCCACATCAAGAAGGGCTGCATCTACACTGCAAAGCAATAGGGCTCAAACCCATGGTCCCGGCTTGACTCGTGCTTGGACCTTCCAGCCCTGCAGGGTCCTGGAACCCTGAGTTCAAGACCTGTTTTAGCGCAATTGCAGTGTAGACACAAAGGGGGTTAGACTTGAGCTCAAGCATGGGCTTATGCTGCAGTACATACCCAGAGGCTATACTCCATGCACTGTGACTTGCAATGTATGAGCTGTGACCTCTTATCTGTTGTAAGGGGAGGCAACAACCCTGTTCTTTGTTCTATTATTTTCCTATTGCAAATAATTAGATTTAGAAGATTGTAATTGTCAGGATCACTTTTCTTTCCCTGGTTTGAAAATCAGTACATTTGCATCCCCCCCGCTTAGCTCAATACTGCCTCCTACGGTCTATGAGTTTTTAAAAATAACCGTTAGTGGTACAACATCCCTTTTTTCTCTTTTAACTCCCTCATAGTCTAGAACAGGTGATCTGTAAATATTAACATTGTCCCAGTATTCCCCTTTTCACTCTTTAAACAGGATTTTTCTTCCTTTCCAATTGTTCAAACATCTTTACTTTTCTTGTTAAAGCTGATCAATATTTTACTCATGTTTGAGGAAAAGCACATGGGAGGGAGGGGTCCTTCAAATTGTGCAACACAGCTCTACAGAGGCTCCCTGCATACCACTGTGCAGCGGATTTGGGAGCGGAGGATTCACTGCTCTGTGGATCCACTGGCCATTCCTCCTGTGGTGGGAGAGGGATGGGCAAAGGCAGCACAGAGAAAACTCCATCCCTGAGGCTGGAGTAGCATCTGTAGAGCAGTTTCATGGGCTGGTGGGGAGGATTCCTGCCCTTCTGGTCCCAAGGACATCTCCAATACACAGTCTAGCTGCTTCAGTTGTCCACCAAGGAGAGTATTTGATGTCATTATTGTAATAACTGTTTCTGGTAGCCTCACGAGGCACCAACTGAAACTGGTGTCCCATTCATAGAATCATAGACTATTAGGGTTGGAAGAGACCTCAGGAGGTCATCTAGTCCAATCCCCTGCTCAAAGCAGGACCAACACCAACTAAATCATCCCAGCCAGGGCTTTGTCAAGCCGGGCCTTAAAAACCTCTAAGGATGGAGATTCCACCACCTCCCTAGGTAACCCCTCCCGCACTGCAATTTGAGACCATTGCTCCTTATTCTGTCATCTGCCACCACTGAGAACAGCCTAGCTCCATCCTCTTTGGAGCCCCCCCTCCCCCTTTCAGGTAGTTGAAGGCTGCTATCAAATCCCCCCCTCACTCTTCTCTTCTGCAGACTAAATAACCCCAGTTCCCTCAGCCTCTCCTCGTAAGTCATGTACCCCAGCCCCCCATCATTTTCATTGCCCTCCGCTGGACTCTCTCCAATTTGTCCACATCCCTTCTGTAGTGGGGGGACCGAAACTGGACACAATACTAGAGGTGTGGCCTCACCAGTGCCAAATAGAGGGGAATAATCACTTCCCTCGATCTGCTGGCAATGCACCTACTAATACAGCCCAATATGCCGTTGGCCTTCTTGGCAACAAGGGCACGCTGCTGACTCATATCCAGCTTCTCATCCACTGTAATCCCCAGGTCCTTTTCTGCAGAAATGCTGCTTAGCTAGTCGGTACCCAGACTGTAGCGTGCATGGGATTCTTCCTTCCTAAGTGCAGGACTCTACACTTGTCCTTGTTGAACCTCATCAGATTTCTTTTGGCCCAATCCTCCAATTTGTCTAGGCCACTCTGGACCCTATCCCTACCCTCCAGCGTATCTACCTCTCCCCCCTAGCTTAGTGTCATCTGCGAACTTGCTGAGGGTGCAATTCATCCCATCATCCAGATCATTAATAAAGATGTTGAACAAAACCGGCCCCAGGACCAACTGCTGGAGTACTCCGCTTGATACCGGCTGCCAACTAGACATGGAGTCGTTGATCCCGACAATCTAGCCAGCTTTCTATCCACCTTATAGTCCACTCATCCAATCCATACTTCTTTAACTTGCTGGCAAGAATACTGTGGGAGACCGTATCAAAAGTTTTGCTAAAGTCAAGATATATCACATCCACCGCTTTCCCCATATCCACATGGCCAGTTATCTCATCATAGAAGGCAATCAGGTTGGTCAGGCATGACTTGCCCTTGTTAAATCCATATTGACTGTTCCTGATCACCTTCCTCTCCTCCAAGTGCATCAAAATGGATTCCTTGAGGACCTGCTCCATGATTTTTCTGGGGACTGAAGTGAGGCTGACTGGTCTGTAGTTCCCCGGGTTCTCTTTCTTCCCTTTTTTAAATATGGGCACTATATTTGCCTTTCTCCAATTGTTCGGGACCTCCCCTGATCGCCACTAATTTTCAAAGATAATGGCCAATGGCTCTGCAGTCACATCAGCCAACTCCCTCTGCACCCTTGGATGCATTAGATCTGGACCCATGGACTTGTGCATGTCCAGCTTTTCTAAATAGTCCTTAACCTGTTTTTTCACCACTTAGGGCTGCTCACCTCCTCCCCATGCTGTGCTGCCCAGTGCAGAAGTCTGGGAGCTGACCTTGTCTGTGAAGACCGAGGCAAAAAAGAGCATCGAGTACTTCAGCTTTTTCCACATCATGTCACTGCACTAACACGTACTGAGAGACAGTCCCTGCCCCACAGAGCATACAAACCAAAAAGACAAGACAGACAAAGGAAGTATTATTATCTACATTATAGAGATAGTGAACCAAAGCAAACAAAAAAGCTTCCCCAATGTAACACAGGAAGTTTGCAGAGCCAGGAAATGAATCCAGATCTCCTGAATTCCAACCCAACTCCTTAACCACAAGACCGTCCTCTCTCTTCATATTAAGGATAGATCCGTTGAGGCACCATGTTTATGTTTCTATAGCATTGATATTACCTGCTGATTCCATTCCCAACAAATGGGCCAGCTGCTGCACAAAGAGACATTCTAGAGGTGATAGCACGTGAAAAATTGAAATGGCAACCTGAGATGTCTGTGTTTTTACATTTACCCACTTCACTTACATACACAAGAAAACTACTGCCTTGAAATTACCATAATAAAAATAACTCTTTGGATACATTTTACTATGGTCCCTTTACAAGTTGACTCTTGAAACCCAAGAATTGTAATGGACAGCAAGAGAAATGTTATCCTGAGGATATTTTCTAAGGCCTGGTCCACACTAGGGGGGGGGATCGATCTAAGATACGCAACTTCAGCTACGAGAATAGCGTAGCTGAAGTCGACGTAACTTAGATCAAATTAAAATTACTTACTTCGCGTCCTCGCAGCGCTGGATCGACGGCCGCGGCTCCCCCTTCGACTTTGCTTCCGCCTTTCGCACTGCTGGAGTTCAGCAGCTGACGGGAGAGCGATCGGGGATCGATTTATCGCGTCTACACTACACGCGATAAATCGATCCCCGATAATTCGATTGCTACCCGCCGATCCGGCGGGCAGTGTAGACGTAGCCTAAGACTCACTACAATAGGACCCAGGATGCACTGTAGAGATTCAGTAGATAGAGTAACCTTAAAACAAAGAAAGTCTTGTAACATCGTTCTTGGTTACTTGAAATAACATGACAGTTCATTTGAAGGTCTCGGGGTGGGGTGGGCTTTCAGACATTTCAGACATATGGCCAACTTCTTTTTGGTACTAATCTGACCCACAATGATTTTCCCCTGGAGACCATTTACTTCCACATTTTCTCCGTCAACGGCCATCTGTGACAATCATCTGATAATCTATTAATAATCTGCAGCATACACATGGTGTCATTTGTCCTGCTAAAATTCTGAAGCCATAATATAAAGTTTAACTCAGCCTATACAAAGGCCAGGTTAAAGGGCAGGTGCAGGTTTTCCTAGCCTATGCTTAAAAACACAAATTGTAAATCATGGAGCAACAAATCCAGGTTGTAGTGAGATAATTCAAACTGCCAGGCAGCCAAAATCACCAAGGAATCATCTTTTCCTATGCTAGAATAAGAGGGCAGAACTTGAATCAGATGTACAATGCTTAATGAAGCATAAATGTGTGTATGTACCTTCAGACCTGAACTTTCTTTTTAGCAATTTCCTCAATTACAGAGTAAAGGACTGCCCAAAATCCAGGAACTTTCAATAAAATTTTAGTCTAAACTATGAGACATACTCATGATCTGTTTCCTGGCTACATTTCAAAAAATGTTTGCTTTTGGTATTTGAATGTTAAAAGGGAGTTAGTTAGGAAGTTTTCCATGATCCCATGTGTTTGATCTTTATAAGTGCTTTTTTTCGACTTTTAAATAATTTTTTTGTTTGACAGCCTCATGATGTAATGCTTAATTACGCTTTTAAATAATTTTTTTGTTTAGCAGTCTCATGACGTAATGCTTATTATCAGCAACGTTTATGAGCAAAACCTTTCAAAAAAATCGCAATTTGCTGCCAAAATGCCTACTGCTTCCAAGAAAGAAATGGAAGACTCAATCAGCTTATGCACAAGCATCTTAATTGAGAGAAAATATATAATCCTCTAAGTATGTAATAAGAAGTTTTTACATTTGAGCCAGGAGCAAAGAAGAATGCAACACTTGTGTGTTAAGAAATACCATCAATATCTATAAATATTTGTAAGCCATGGAAACAAACGATTCCCCCACCCTCAACCTCTGATTTATTCAGAATATTTCTAGTTTCACCCTGTCTCATTTGAAAGACTCTTGCTTGTAATCAGCTGTCATTCAGGTGCAGTTTTACTGAGTTTTATCAGTTTAATGATATTGTATCTACCACATACATACACCATGCTACCACTGAAATTGCTGTGCTCACTTGACATGACTATGAGATGCAATTAACGTTTAATTGGATTTTATAGAAGGAAAGTGGTGCAAAAGATTAAAAAAATCTTCAACGGGGATAAATATTACTTAATGCTTTATATCCAGGAGGGGAATACATGGATTAAGCAACACAAATCCCCCAAATGGAGATGTCTATAGAAGACATAAGAGAATACAATAGAAGAATAAACATCTCAGTCTTGACAAAGTATTCCTGGCACTGATTCATAGATTCCAAGGCCAGAAGGGACCACTGTGATCATCTCATATGATCTGTATAACACAGGCCATAGAACTTCCCCAAAATAATTCCTATAGTAGATCTTTTAGAAAAACATCTGATCTTGATTTAAAAAGTGTCAATGGTGGAGAATCCACCATGACCCCTGGTAAATTGTTCCAATGGTTAATTACTTTCACAGTTAAAACTTACATGTTATTTCCAGGCTGAATTTGTCTAGCTTCAACTTCCAGCAATTGATTGTAATATACCTTTCTCTGCTAGATTTAAGAACCCATTGTTAAATATTTGTTCCCTATGTAGGTACTTATAGATTGTAATCAGGTCATGACTTAACTTTCTCTTTATTAAACTACATAGATAGAGCTCCTTGAGTAAACCACTATAAGGCATGTTTTCTAATTCTTTAATCATTCTCGTAGCTCTTCTCTGAATCCTCTCCAATTTATCAGCATCTTTCTTGAATTGTGGGCACCAGAACTGGACCTAGTATTCCAGCTGTGGTCGCACCAGTGCTATGTTAGCAACAAGACGGTGGTCAGGGAAAGTGTGGGACACTTACTGAATGGGGGAGGCAACCTAGTGACAGATGATGTGGAAAAAGCTGGAGTACTCAATGCTTTTTTTGCCTCGGTCTTCACAGACAAGGTCAGCTCCCAGACTGTTGCACTGGGCAGCACACTATGGGGAGGTGGTGAGCAGCCCTCAGTGGTGAAAGAATAGGTTAAGGACTATTTAGAAAAGCTGGACATGCACAAGTTCATGGGGCCAGATGCAATGCATCTGAGGGTGCTGAGGGAGTTGGCTGATGTGATTGAAGAGCCATTTGCCATTATCTTTGAAAACTCGTGGTGACGGGGGAGACCCAGGACGATTGGAAAAAGGCAAATATAGTGCCCATATTTAAAAAAGTGAAGAAGGAGAATCCGGGGAACTACAGACCGGTCAGCCTCACTTCAGTCCCCAGAAAAATAATGGATTCCTCAAGGAGTCCATTTTGAAGCACTTGGAGGACAAGAAGGTGATCAGGAACAGTCAACATGGATTTACCAAGGGCAAGTCATGCCTGATCAACCTGATTGCCTTTTATGATGAGATAATTGGCTCTGTGGACACAGAGAAAGTGGTGGATGTGATACACCGTGACTTTAGCAAAGCTTTTGATACGGTCTCCCACAGTATTCGTGCCAGCAAGTTAAAGAAGTATGGATTGGATGAAGGGACTATAAGGTGGATAGAAAGCTGGCTAGATCATTGGGCTCAATGGGTAGTGATCAATAGCTTGATGTTTAGTTGGCAGCCGGTATCAAGTGTAGTGCCTCAGGAGTTGGTCCTGGGGCCGGGTTTGTTCAACATCTTCATTAATGATCTGGATGATGGGATGGATTGCACCCTCAGCAAATTCACGGATAACACTAAGCCAGGAGGAGAGGTAGATACGCTGGAGGGTAGAGATAAGGTCCAGAGTGGCCTAGACAAATTGGAGGATTGGGCCAAAAGAAATCTGATGAGGTTCAACAAGGACAAGTGCAGAGTCCTTTACTTAGGATGGAAGAATCCCAGGCACTGCTACAGGCTGGGTACTGACTGGCTAAGCAGCAGTTCTGCAGAAAAGGACCTGGGGATTACAATGGACGAGAAGCTGGATGTGAGTTAACAGTGTGCCCTTGTTGCCAAGAAGGCTAACGGCATATTGGGCTGTATTAGTAGGAGCATTGCCAGCAGATCAAGGGAAGTGATTATTCCCCTCTATTCAGCGCTGGTGAGGCCACATCTGGATTATTGTGTCCAGTTCCCCCCCCCCCCACTACAGAAAGGATGTGGACAAATTTGAAAAAGAGTTCAGCGAAGGGCAACGAAAATTATTAGGGGGCTGGGGCACATGACTTATGAGGAGAGGCTGAGGGAACTGGACTTATTTAGTCTGCAGAAGAGAAGAGTGAGGGGGGATTTGACAGCAGCCTTTAACTACCTGAAGGGGAGGTTCCAAAGAGGATGGAGCTCGGCTGTTCTCAGTGGTGGCAGATGACAGAACAAGGAGCAATGGTCTCAAGTTGCAGTTGGGGAGGTCTAGGTTGGATATTAGAAAAAATTATTTCACTAGGAGGGTGGTGAAGCACTGGAATGGGTTACCTAGGGAGGTGGTGGAATCTCCATCCTTAGCATAGGCATGTGCACGGGGTGTGCCGGGTGTGCCCAGGCATACCCTAATGCCCGCAGGCCGGATCCGACCCCTCAGGGCTTTGGATCCGGCCCACGGGATTTGCCCCCCGTGGTGCCGCAGACCCCGCGCCACTCTCAGAAGAGGCCAGCAAGGTACCATGTCCCTGGAGCGGGTGGGCCAGAGGGCTCTGTGCGTTGCTCTAGGCACCGCCCCCTGCAGCTCCCATTGGTCGGGAACGGGAAACTGCGGCCAATGGGAGTTTCGGGGGAGGTACCTGGAGGCGTGGCAAGGGCAGCGCGCGGAGCCCTGTGCCCCCCCCCAGGGGCCGCGCAGGGACGTGGTGAGTGGCGCGGCGTGAGGCCAGGGCAGGCAGGGAGCACGCCGCTGCAGGTAAGTGGCGCCGGGCCGGAGCCTGAACCCCTCCTGCACCCCACACCCCATGCACTCCAACTCCCTGCCCTGAGCCCCATCGCACCCCACACCCCTCCTGTACCCCAACCCCCTGCCCTAAGCTCCCTGCCTGCACCTCACACCCCAACCCCCTGTCCTAAGCCCCCTGCCTGCACCTCACACCCCAACTCCCTGCCCTGAGCCCCCGTCACACCCTGCACCCCCATGCACTCCAACTCCCTGCCCTGAGCCCCC